>JARQOD010000003.1:90752885-90880671 GCA_033576555.1 Oophaga sylvatica
GGGAGCTGGTAACCAAGGTACACAGCGGGTTTCCAGGCACCGCGCAGCACCTGGAAACCCGACGTGTACCTAGGTTACCAGCTCCCTGCATCAGAGCGCTGGTATCCAACGTACACTGCGGGTAACTAAGCGACGTTACCCGCAGTGTCGCTGTGCTGATCGCTGCTTGAGCTGCCTGTTTGGCAGCTCAGCAGCGATCATGTAGCGACACACCAGCGATCCTGATCGTTGTCGGGATCGCTGGTGTATTGCTATGTGAGACCCGGGCTTTACTTATCAAGACTTCCGCCCTTCGCCCTGGCAGATTTATATCAGCTTCTGAACCAAATCCTGACTGATGACAACCCTTTTTTGTCTAATCACTGCTTGGAGTTTATCACAATTTCTGTGTAGTTTGTTCACTTGCTTTTTGAGGATTAAGGGTACTTCACACATAGCGAGAACACTGAAACGTCACAGGTTTTGTGACGCAACAGCGATCTCGCTACATGTGACACATAGCAGCGACTGGCACCTCGCTGTGATATCGCTGATCGTGCTGGAATGTCCTAGGGCATTTTTTGATCGTTGGTGTCCCGCTGGCCAGTATGCATTGCTGTGTTTGACACCATGAAAACGATGAGCGACCTCGTTGGCAACTCAGAACTCAGCGACACAGGCGTGATTTTACTTTGTCTTTGTCAGAATCGCTGCTGTGACAAGGTCCCAACGACCGCCGAGGTCGTTATATGGATCGCCGTATCGTTGCTGCGTCGTTGAGTAGATCTGCCTGTTTGACAACTTACTAGTGACGTACCAGCGATCCTTACCAGGTCGTATCGTTGTTGGGATCGCTGGAGCGTCGCTATGTGTAACGGGGCCCTTAACCACAGGTTCTCCATCAGATTGAAATCTGGGGATATTCCTGGCCATGGGCCCAAAATGTCAACGTTTTGTTCACCAATCCATTTAGTTATCACGTTTTCCTTATGACATCAAGCTAGAAAAAGCATTGTTCGTCAACACATTGGTCCTGGATGGTTGGGAGAAGTTGCTCTTGAAACATAGCAGTGTTCTTAGGCAAAATTGTGAAAAGACCTCACACATGAATGGTCTCTGGATGCTTTTTCTGTTGGCATGACAGAGGAATCATGGTAGCGATCACCTTTTCTTCTCCAGACAACCATTTTCCCAGTTGTCCTAAACAGTCTGAATTGGGCTTCATCAGAGAAGATAACTGCAGGAATTGGACTGCAGAAGATTGGGGTAAACTTATTTTCTTTGATGACCTCCCACCACCCCCCGACTGTTTGCGTCATCTAGAAAAATTATTGTCTGTAGAAGAAAAGCTGAGTGGGGTATGGTGGCTTTTCATCCATGGATGGTGCTTACTCACAATTTTCCCTAAGAACACGGCCAGGTATAATGAATGGGATCTATACATCATCCAAGAGCAACTTCTCCCAACCATCCACGAGGAGCATAACGGAGACCGTATCATAGGGCTTAAGTGATGAGTGGCTTGGCAAAGGCCAACAAATCTTTGAGATCTGTGGAGTTTCCTGGCCATAGATCCAAAATTTCAATCACATTGACAACCTGATGTCGACCCTCAAAAGGCATTAGGACAAAAATACACAAATTGTTATAAAAGGAGGTATAAACTGATCTTGGTTTGATAAGCGGGCGTAATCTGGTTGTGCAAATAAGGTTAAAGTAGTTGCAATTCATAAATCTGTTTTAATTGCAAACTCAATTCAGTACATGGAAAGTCAGCACTGGAGAGAAGTGTAAGTCTAAGGATGCTCCAAATTCAAAACTATGCAGTATAATGATGCCTTGTCATGGCATTTATTACTAAGGGGTGAGGAAATTCATATAAACACCATAAAAAATGATTTGGATCTTGTCTGGTGTCTGAAGGACAAGCCTTCATCTGATCATGGCCAGATCTCAGTGTCTGCGGCGACTCTTGTTGTTTTGTGCACAAAACACCAGAAGCGAAAGATGTGGGGAATTTGGCAGAAATATTGTGTGACAGATGGGGCAAGAAAGCAACTGGAGTGATGGGCAGCAGTGCCTGCAGCATATGCTTCTGCATGTATTTCAGTGTCGTGGTTGTTCAGATGATCAGAGTGATCGGGGAGGAGTAGGTCGCCATGAGACTGATGGATATCCATTACTTTAGGCTCTGCAGACGTGCATCAATAACAGAATCCCACAGCGTACAGTAGAGCAGCTGCAGATGCCATTGTAACACACCAATTATAATATCAATGGATTCTTTAATATACAGATTATATAGATGTGCACTTACTGGACGAGGGTCCTACAATATGTAGTACCGGGAAGTTATTTACTAGTCTAAATCCGTGGGTAGTGAGCAGTCTTCTCTTTCCGTCTTAGTCAAGAATTGAGTCGGATTGAGAAGGTTCCAATCATCACGTGATGCTCCTGGACAGATGTTGATGCCTGCTGTCTGGCGGGGGACACAGTTGCAAAAGTGGAGGAATGATGCTTCTTAGGGAGTCGTGTTTTTTTCTTATTATTATTATTGCATCCTCTGGGCCAAACAAGTTTTTGTGAAAATCGACTGGAAAACCCTTTTAATGAATAAGAGAGCAGAATTGTTCTGTAGACAGATGTCTGGTATTCCGGATCAAAGAACTATGGGACTGATTCATTAAGACTGGAGTTAGCCACGCCGGTCTTGGTGAAGGGGTGTGCTGGTGTCAGACTCTGCTGATTCATGAAGAGGGGCTACGCCAGAAAACTCACTCGAGTCCGGTACTGGAGTGAAATTTCTGGCACATCACAGTTCGTCATAACTTAGACAGGCTGTGGCATCATGCCGCTGTCCAGCCTCAGTCTTACCCATTTTGGCAGAGCTGAGAAAAACCTGTCGTGAATACCTCAAAAGTCCTAAAATTTAGGAGCAACTTCAAATTGCACCAAAATTTTCTGACTTGTCAAAGCTTTTATGCCAGAAAGCTTTGTTGGATAGGGCGCTAAGTCTCCATAGCAAAATCAAAGAAATGAGCTGGAACATAAGTTAGTATACGAACAATGTGTAGGAGCATGTTACTGTGTACATGTAAATAAGATCGGGCACTTAGTTAACACCATTTTGATCAAAACCATGTAAAAGCCATCCCACCTTAAGCTGTACCCAATCGATATGGTCCCATCTCTACTATTGGTCCCAATTAGGTACACCTTGCAGTGGCGTACCCTATGTTATTTACATGTACTATTACAATCTCACTGAAGCCTGAGAAATTCTTCAAGTCTCTTGAAAAATGCAAAGCAGTTTGGTCAATGGTAAAAAATTGGTATGTAGCATTGCCTCAATATTGACTTTATATCAGAGCTTGTGGCTCAGTACCTTAAGCGTCTCCCTGTAATGTTATGGATGTGGGTTTGAGACCTGGGGAGACTCACAGAAAAATAATGGAAGTCTTCAAACGGAGGCTGGACAGACATCTGTCGGAGATGGTTGAGTGAATCCTGCATTGTGCAGGGGTTGGACTTGATGACCCTGGAGGTCCCTTCCAACTCTAACATTCTATGACTTACTTTCAGGGTAAGAAATGGCCATAGTGTGAACGTGCTCCTACACATTCCACGTATACCAACTTATGTTCCAGCTCATTACTTTAGTTTTGCTGTAGTTTCTTATACTTTGTCCTGGTGCTGCTCTGCCCCCATCTACATTGAGGTCGGCTGGCATAAGGTGAGGTTTAATGCTAGAGATTGGAATGTCCAGATTGGGTGCACCTTGTCGCAGTGGGATGGCTTTTACACTTTATTTTTTTTTATCAAAATAGTACTCCCACTAACTTTTTTTATGCTTTGAATGTGTGTACATGCATGTAATTTAGTGTGTATTAATATGCTCACCTACCACTGCTTTCCTGGTGTCCAGCGGCGTGCTTCTCTGTGACGTCACCGCTCGGCGGACTGTCAAGATCATGCTGTGCTCTGCGTGACCCGGACGGCTATCTAACAGTGACAGCCTAAGAAGCGTCAGAACAAGGCTCCATAGGCTTTCATTGTAAAATGTACTTGTGGCTCATGCATACGGTAGAACGAGCCGGCTAGTCAGAATTGCTGTAGCGTCACAGGGCAAGCAGAGAACAGTGCTGGACACCGGAGAGAGCAGTGGTAGGCGAGTATATCAATACACTCACATTACATCACATACATATACACACATTTAATGCAGAAATAAGTTAGTGGGAGTGCTTCTGTAGGTATGTTATTTACATGTACTACTACTATTTACTTATTACAGGGTATATAATAATTTTTTTTTTTTCCTTGAGTTTTGTCTGTCTCCATAGGCAAGATTTTCTGTAAAAATATAATGTAGATTCAATGATAGCTCTGATATAGGTGCCAACATACGAGATTTGATTGAGTTAAAGGTTCTCATTGCATCTGTAATTTCCCCCCGGGATCAATAAAGTGTATCGTATCAAGCACAACAAAACCTGTAACTACAGCTTCCCACCTGCTTGGTTTCCCTCTCTTCTTTGATTGACAGCTTTGGCTTGATAGAAAATTCTCCTGAGTTTGTTGGGCAGTCACAGCCCATTTACTTACATCCACTGCATTCTGTAACTTTATAATAAGAAATATTCCTGTTCTTCTTGCCGTCAGGTAAAACAATCTTTACGTTCAAAGGCTGGAAACCTGTGCCCACCTATTGCTTCCCACAGCTGCGTTTGCAACATTTGTATCCAGCACAGTTAACATGGTCACAAACTATTTTCCCTCTGCTTACATAGCGTTACAATATCAATATTGAGTGTATGAACCCACTATCAGGAATAGCAGCATTTTGGACACAGCGTATTTTTGCTGCGTTCTAACTATGCGGATTTAACGCCTCTAATGAATGGCTATTCGCTCATTCTTAATAGTAAGGATATAACATCTCGTTGAACTATTTTTTTTTTTTTTTTTTTTCACATAAGTGCTGAAATTTGCAGAGTGAGGATATTGGGACAAATGTAAAAATAACAGATATAGTGATTGAAAACGTCATATTGATCTTTTATTTTTTTCTTCTGCAGAAAAATTCCAAACCACAAAGCACCTACGAGTTACCAGCACTGTACAGGACAGAGGATTACTTTTCTGCAAGTTGCCAATATAAGAGACACTTGGACTGACTCCCAGCAGAGGCAGTCAGTCCTCGGTGGAGTGCACCACGGGCTGTAAGTATTCCGCCGTGGTCAGGCATGGAGCTGCTTACATGGATGCAGTTGTGCACTTAGTGCTCAGACATTTACTTTGACTGCAAAATGTTCATTAAAATGATTTATAGGAATAAAATCTAAATTTTGCTTTTTTTCTGTAAAATGGGCCTAATTCACATTTGATTCAGTAATTGCCTGGTGGTGCAATCTTCACTGTTCAGCAGCATTTAGGATGTTACAGGTTTCTTGTTCTCAGAAAGACATTTTGGGAGCTCGTAAAGCAGTAACTTAAAACTCAGCATTGAGGTGACATCTCCAACACTAGGGTGAAGCGAAACCCATCAGGTTACGTTCCCAAGATGAGCTTTTGATGTTGCAGATTTTCTGCACTAATTACATTACTTGCATTTTTATTACGTTTTTCTCGTTTTATATCATTTTAAATAAAGCTGCTTTGTTTGATACTTCCTGGTATTTAGCACTGATAAAAATTTAATTGAATGTGTTAATACATTTCCATGGCGGAAATGAACACGGATCTGCAATTTTTTGCATGCGGGTTTTCCGTATCTAATGCAAGTCTATGGGGAAAATCCGCACGTAAAACTGTGTACCCACATGAGAGATTGCCATGTTAAGGATTTGAAACTAGCACCGCAGGTCAGTGTTTGCGGAGTTGAAATAAACCACAGTGTGCAGGAAATTTCTATAAATCCATCCACTTTGCTGGAACTGTGTGATGCTACGTTGTTAACGCAATAAAAACACAGGGCATCAAAAACTTATTGTGCGCTCACCGTGTGAAGTGGCGCGAGATGGTGGAAATATACAAAAGGTAATTCCATTGTTGTTTTCGCCTTTACAGTGTTCAGTATGCAGCAAACATGATCTCACTATGTGATTCTCCAGATTAGGAAGATGACTATGAAAAGGGGGATGATTTAAACTTTTTGATTTTTACTTTTTTTTTTTTTTTAAGGGACTTGATTGCTCATACTGTAGACTTCTATATTGGCTGGGCTTCATAGGTTTACTAAGATAGTAGCCATGGGGACCTTCAACTGGACCTCGGCTGCTTTGGTAACCCTTAAGACTCCCTTTGATCTCCATTTCATTACTGCTGACCGTGATTGACAGTGACATTTAAATGGTTAGACTGCAGTGACCAAAGCTGGCTGCTATCACTGCTATTACAGGCAGATTCTGTGAAACACAGCTAGCGTCTGCTCCTTATGGAGCCGACCCAGCATTTTATCCCATGTCAAACACCCCACACTTGACCTGTAGCAATAATATATATCACAGAATGAGAGGAGATAGCCATGTCTCACACGAGTAACGTCCCCTTTCATTTAAAATAAGCTCTGGAGTAAGATTCTCAGAGATCTATGTCCGGCCCATAGATCTTAACAGCTCCTTTACATATTATTCAAAAGATACGAAGGTGTCATTTTATTCAGCTACATATAAATGCTCATACAGACCGATTATGAGGGCTGGTTATAATGACAGATTTCCTTTAATTAGATGTAGTACTGCATTAAAACTTCCATATCTTAGCATCTGAAGGCAGACTTAACGACCCAAATCATCATCATCATCAGATTCCCATTTGGCTGCACGTGGAGAGGTGATAAATATATAATTGTTGTGACCCTAAAGGGTATGCCACACTAAGCGAGATCGCTAACGAGATCACTATTGCGTCACCATTTATGACGCAGTAGCGATCTCGTTAGCGACGCAGCTGTGTGTGACATGTAGCAGTGATGTGGCCCCTGCTGCGATGTCGCTGATCGCTCATGAACGTTCTGAGCCGTTTTTTGGTCGTTGGTGTCCTGCTGGTGAGCCAGAATCGCTGAGTGTGACACCCTTTATGAAAGACTTCACCAGTGTCGCAGGTGGGACTAGGTTTTCCCAACGACCGCAGAGGTCGTTATACAGATCGCTGATGAGATGTGTTTGGTATCACAGATCGCTGATAAGTTGTGTTTGGAATCACACTGCTAAGTCGCTAACGAGATCGCTGCTGCGTCATAAATGGTGACGCAGTAGTGATCTCGTTAGCGATCTCGCTTAGTGTGGCATACCCTTTAGACTGCAGATCAAAAAGTCCCATGTGTAAAAAGAGTGGTAGTGTGCGCGCTCGACCAACATATTCACTCGTATAGGACTGCCAGAGTTTGCAGGGGAAGTAAATGAAATTGTAGTGTACAAACTCTGCTCCTGCTTCATTCATTATCTGGCTCACATACAAGGGAATGGAGCAGTGGTCATTTATTCGTTTTAGGGCTCTAGAGACGATTTTCATTCTCAGGATCAGTGGTTGTCCCAGTTTTGTGAATAGGTGATAAATTTATTTAGTGGAACACCACCTTTTAAGTAAAATAAATAATGGAGCAGATTCATCAAAGCTTGAAAGTAGAGATGAGTGAATATGTTCGGCTCCCTCCTTATTCGGCAAGCTATGGCGCTTTCCGAAATAAGCTGCAGAGGGAACCGGATCGCTCCTGCTGATCTGCTGTCTGGCACCACAGCTGCATGTGTCGCGGCTGTGTGACAGTATGCATGAAGAGCACAACACACAGGCTCTCCAGGCATGTGTTGTGACAGTGAAACAGCCGTGACACATGCAGCTGCGGTGCCAGACAGATCAGCAGGAGCAATCCGGGTACCCTCTGTAGCTTATTCGGTAAGCGCTATAGCCGAACATATTCGCTCATCTCTACTTGTAAGCCAGAAATCTTTTGTAAAGGCCTTAAAAAGTTTGGTGAGGGAACACTTGGCTAACTTAAATCTCCTGGTCCTGATGAGTTACATCCTAGGATACTAAAAGTTAGAAGAAGAAATAGCAGAACCACTAGCCAGAATCTTTGAAAAATCCTGGAGAATAGAAGTCCCAAAAGATTGGAGAAGGGCAAATGTCCCTATGTTCAAAAAAGTAAAGAAGATGGAGCCAGGAAATTACATGCCAGTGAGCCTTACTTCTATACCAGGAAAGATTTTTGAACAAATTATTAAATAGCATGTATGTAAGTACTTGGATAAGAATACAGTAATTAACCAGAGCCAGCATGGGTTTGTAGCACACAAGTCATGTCAGACTAATCTAATTTCCTTCTATGATGGAATCACTGACTGGGTGGATCAGGGAAATGCGGTAGAAATACTATATCCTGACTTCAGCAAAGCATTTGATAAAAGTACCTCATACTATATTGAAAAAATGACCAAGTGTGGGATTGACAAGGCTACAGTTAGGTGGATTCATAACAGGCTCAGTGATCGTACTCAAACAGTGGTAATAAACGATTGCACATCCAATTCGTAGTGTTTCACATGGGGTACCACAAGTCTCTGTCTTGGTCCCAGTGTTGTTCAATATTTTTAGAAATGATCTACATAAGGGAACTGAATGTAAACTACCGTAATCAAATTTCTAGACAATGCACAGTCAGGACAGATAGCTAACATAGAGAAGACAAGATTCAGAAGGACCTAGATAAGCTTGAACAATGAGCAGCGACTAATAGAATGGTATTTAACATGGAGAAATGCAAGATTCTACATCTGGGCAAGAAAAATGAAAATTACACCTACAGAATGGAGGAATAGAAATAAGCAACAGCACGTGTGAAAAAGACTTGGGTATACTAATATATCACAGACTGCACGAGTCAACAGTGTCATGCAGCAGTAAAAAAGGCAAACACAGTTCTAGGATGTATTAAGAGAAGCATACAGTCTAGATCACATAGCGTAATTATCCCAAACAGTTAAAGGATCTGGGAAAGTTTATCTTGCAAAAAAGGCTAGACTTAATAGCCATCTACAAATATCTGAAGGGCTGTCACAGTATAGAGGAATCATCCTTATTCTCATTTGCAGATGGAAACACAGGAAACAATGGAATGAAACTGAAAAGGAGAAGATACAGATTAGATATTAGAAAAAACTTGTTGACAGTGAGGGTACTCAATGAGTGCAACAGGCTGCCACGAGAAGTGGGGAGTTCTCCTTCAACGGAAGTCTTCAAACAGAGGCTGGACAGACATCTGTCTGAGATGATTTAGTGAATCCTGCATTGAGCAGGACATGATGGCCCTGGAGGTCCCTTCCAACTCTAACATTCCATAATTCAGTTCTGGGTGATGTTGGGGAAGAGCCATGGCGTGACTGGGTTGTGGCATGAGCATACACTGCGCTAGTCTTGAAGAATCTGCCCCAATGTGTTTAGTATATAAGCTATGCCAATTTTTTTTTTTTCCATCAAGGGCACCCATATTGGAAACAGACATCTTTCCTGTAAAGAAGGCGCAGCAGGGTGTGTGCGTGTGCTTTACAGCAGGTGCAACAAGGAAAATGTCAATAGACTGAGGACTCGTTCACAGACAATGTACTGTGCTATACCACCACAATGCCTACATGTTTGACAGTCATTTAATAGCCTGTTTAGACAGACCAACTGTGCTCACAATGCGGTGACCGCTCTGTAATAAGATCATGCAGTGCACATAGGCTGTCATTGCTTTTTAACGGTGTATACACAAGACGATGCTGAAAGCAATGAATGAGTGTGATCTGCAGCCTGGTTTTACTGCACGATTATCGGAACGTGAGCCTTCATTGGTACATTGGTTCTCCATAATTGTGCAGTATAACTGCTCCCTAAGGCTATATTCACATGCAGCGGTTTTTTATGCAAATTAAAAGCTGCTTTTTACGGTACTAGCCAAAGCTATAACATTTCAGAAATCCCACGGACACTATTGCAGACCTTAAATTTAGTCCCAAAAACAATGTTTTTAAAATTTGCAGTGTGTCAATTCTTTCATCTATAGAAAGTGGAACAAATGCAAACTTTTTTGGGGAATAAAACTTACTATGGGCAAAGCACAAATGTTATCGGCACAAAAAAAAAAACGCCATGCTGCAAAATGGGCGTTTTGAATGCATTTTTACAGAGCAGACAGAAAAAAAGAGGCAAGAAACGCTGCATGTGAACAAAGCCCAATACAGTGCTAAGAAAGATATGGAGTAGAGAACCTTCCCACTTATCAGGCAACGGCTGGGGAGTTGTATAGAAATCCTTATCTAGAAGTATAGCTTTATGACCTTGCCTTTGGCCACAGTACTAAAAATTAGAGCTGTCATTAAATCGCTCATTCTCTAATAAATGTGACTGCTGACGTCACAACAAAATAAGTAGAGGATCCACTCATGTCAGTTATGCCATTATTTTGAAAAGTTTGCAAAAACAAATGTCATCTGTAAATAAACTTTTTTTTAATAGTTTGAAGCCCATGTCTGCTAAATCTGCAGTGGGTTTATCCAGGTCACTCCTGGCTGTATTGATTAATAAGACGGCAGAGCGTCCGCTGATGTAAGTGGTAGTACTAGTGCTGGATAGAGCGTGCACATTGCTCCGTGCCATCACTGCTGCAGTAATTACATCAACTATTTTCTATTAAAAACGAGTCCAGACCTGATCACTGCTTCACACGCAGCGAGAACCGCCGTGGCCCTATGATTGGTCGCGTGCACATCGTGTGACCAGTCTGCTTCCCATTACCCCACTGTAAAGGTGCCATATGAAAATTCTGTTGCCATAGAAACCTGCCGTTTACTTGTGCGGTCAGTGAACGTGTTAAATAACTACTTATAGAGCTGTAATGAGATGTCTACGTAAAACACAGTATACGGAAAAGTATTGGGACACTCCGGTTCTTGAATTCAGGTTTACTATTCAGTCACCCCCACCCCCCTGCATTGTGCCGGCTGTATAGTTTGGTATAGAAGGGAAATGCTATGGGGATGTCTTAACTTTGAGGGATCAGTTTGGGGGAGGCACATTTCTGTTAACCAGTTGATAAAGCAATGACCATAAAGGCACGGTTAAGGGGAATTTGGTGAGAAATAACAGGATCGGCCATTAAAGAGCTTGGACCTTAACCCCATTCAACAAATTTGATATTTACAACAACAGATTGTGAGCCCGGCCTCTCCTCCAACATCAGTGTCTGCCCTCACAAATGCTCTTCTGGATGAATGGGCAAAAATCCGGCACACCCCTCCACAATCTTTACACCAACTCCAAAAATATACAGTTCTTTACTGAAATGAAACAATAAGACATAAAATAATGTAAAAGGTACCCATGTAGATGGTCTAATGGGAAGAGATATTAACTATAAGAATCCAGATATAACCACCATAACAATATATAGTTTCCCATCAATAAATAGATATAGGACTATTCCTGTATTCTGATAATAGATGTATAAATAGTTCAAATGGCCCAAATTAGTACTAAAGGTACCTTAGCCCTGACCACGGGCAGAGACCAGAATACCTTTACTACTATAGTGAATATATGTCTCTTCCCATTAGACCATCATAAATTTTCCCTCTGAGGCTCCTTTTGCGCCTATTTTATGCCGTATTGTTTAATTTCAATAAAGATCTATTTTTGGACATTTGTGCTCATTTCCATCAGGGAACTATCTTCTTCACTGAGTTGGAGTAATGAATTGTTCTGAATAAGCGAACTAAATGTAAACTAATCAAATTTGTAGACGATGCAAAACCAGGATGGATAGCTAACACTAAAGATAAAAGTATTCAGAAGGATCTATGTAAGCTTAAACAATGAGCAGCGACCAATAAAATGGTATTTAACAGGGAGAAATGCAAGAGTCTACATCTGGGCAAGAAAAACAAAAATTACATCTACATAATGGGAGGATTAGAACTAAGCAACAGCATGTGTGAAAAAGACTTGGGTATGCTAATAGATCACTGACCTCCGTACCAGTCTGTCATTGTTAGTTTGTCTACTGTAATTAATTGTGCTATATAAATAAATAATACTTGGTCGGCATGGCATGGAGGCGATCAGCCTGTGGTACTGCTGAAGTGTTTTGGAAGCCTGGTGTGTCTCATCTTCCTCTTGAAAATACCCCATAGATTCTTTATGGGGGAAAGGTCAGGCGAGTTTGCTGGCCAATCAAGCACAGTGATACTGTTGTTTTTAAACCAGGTATTGGTACTTTTGGCAGTGTGAACAGGTGCCAAGTCCTGGAGAATTAAATTTCCATCTACAAAAATCTTTTCGGCAGAGGGAAGCATGAAGTGCTCTAAAATTTCCTGGTAGACGGCCATGCTGACTTTGGTCTTGATAAAACACAGTGGACCTACACCTGCAGACATGGCTCCCGAAACCATCACTGATTGTGGAAACTTCACACTAGACCTCAAGCAGCTTGGATTGTGTGCCTCTCCACTCTTCCTCCAGACTCTGGGACCTTGATTTCCAAGTGAAATACAAAATTTACTTTCATCTGAAAACAACACCTAGGACCACTGACAACAGTCCAGTTCTTTTTCTCCTTGGCCCAGGTAAGACACTTCTGGCATTGTCTATTGGTCATGAGTGGCTTAACACAAGGAATGTGACACTTGTAGCCCATGTCCTGGATATTTCTGTGTGTGGTGGCTCTTGAAGCAATGACCCCAGCAGCAGTCCACTCCTTGTGACTCTCCCCCAAATATTTGAATGGCCTTTTCTTAACAATCCTTTGAAGTCTGCGGTTATCCCGGTTGCTTGTGCACCTTTTTCTACCACACTTTTTCCTTCCACTCAACTTTTCATTAATATGCTTGGATACAGCACTGTGAACAGCCAGCTTCTTTAGCAATGACCTTTTGTGGCTTACCCTCCTCGAGGAGTGTGTCAATGACTGCCTTCTGGGCATCTGTCAAATCAGCAGTCTTCCCCATGATTGTGGAGCCTACTGAAACAATAAGGGACCTTTTTAAATACTTAGGAAGCCTTTGTGGTGTTTTTGTTAATTATTCTAATTTACTGAGATAATGACTTTTGGGTTTTCATTGGCTGTAAGCCATAATCATCAACATTAGCAGAAATAAACACTAGAAATACATCACTGTAATGACTCTATAGGAGTTTCACTTTTTGTATTGAAGAATTTAAATTAAATTTTTAATGATATTCTAATTTTGTGAGAAGCACCTGTAAGTCTGAACATCTCTTGTTGGATTAATGTGTAGGCATCTCAATAATTTTGTTCATATACTTTATAACATTTCCATGGAACTTGGTCCTTTATTCTGTTGTGCAGATTGTAAGTGTCTTGGGCAACATTTTGTGTAGATGTATTAAAATAGGAAAATTTTGAAAGCACAGACGCTCCCAAGGGGACGTAATAAGACATGGTAAAATACCTGATATATATTTTTTTGGGTTCCTGCACAAGGTGTTCAGGTTCATGAACACGCAGCAGAAATATGCATGTATAGTGGGTGGTGTAGCTGACCATTAGACGGATTTTGGTAAGACCTTACCTGTAAAATCCTTTTCAGCGAAGGAAGGAAGGGAGACACACTAGTCATTACTAGTGGTTAGGCAGAGCCTACATAGGATAGAAACACCTCAGATTAAAAAGAGTGTTGACCGGCCCCTCCAGCTTGGGCTCCTCCTACTCCAGCTCTCCAGTCGTACACAAGCTAAGGAAGAGCAAATATCACCAGCGGAGCAACATAACCCCTTCTGAACGACTTCAGAGAAAGAAACAAGAATACAGGTTATGCATGTAACAGGAAAAAAAACCACACAGTCCCAGGTACTACTCACTGAACCTGACCACTGCGATGAGCTGGCAATGCTGGAACAAAGCCTTAGCGCGCCGACCTCAGCCCAGATAATCGCTATCAGAGAAGGGTCACGCCGCATCTGAAAACACAACAACACACTTCTGCCATGGGAGGGAGCTGTGTCTCCCTTCCTTTTGCTGAAAAGGATTTTACAGGTAAGGTCTTACCAAAATCCGTCTTTCAGCAGCAGATTGGAAGGGAGACACACTAGTCATTACTAGTGGGACGTCCCAAAGCAGTCCAGAAATTAAGGGTGGGAAAAAACCAAAAAAAGGCAGATCCCAACAACCTAGGTAAATGCGCAACTAGCGCTAAACAAGTTAACAGAACTTTAAACTACAGCTGCCTGCAGGACCCTTCGTCCTAAGGCCGCATCAGCGGAAGCACTAACGTCCACCTTATAAAATTTTGTAAACGTGTGGACGGAGCGCCAGGTCGCCGCCCGGCAGAGCTGAGCTGCCGAGGCCCTTGATGAAAGGCCCACGATGAACCCACTGCCCTCGTGGAGTGAGCTCGAATCTTAACCGGGCAAGGTTCGCCCTTAAGTCGGTAAGCCTCTAAAATGGCCGACCGAATCCAACGAGCTATAGAGTCCTTGGAAGCTCGTTGACCACGCCGACGACCTGCTGGAATCACAAACAGAGAGTCCGACTTCCGAAAACTTTGAGTAATAGACAAATAGAACTTCAAAGCCCGCACCAAATCCAATGTGTGCAAGGCCCGTTCCTTCGCATTCCTCGGCTCCGGACAGAGCGAGGGAAACACAATATCCTGGTTAACATGAAATTGTGACACCACCTTAGGTAGAAAGTCGCCCCGTGTGCGAAGCACTACGCGATCCGGGTGGAACTCCAGGAAAGGAGGCGAGCAAGAAAGAGCCGCCAACTCAGAAACCCTTCTCAAAGAGGTGACCGCCACTAGGAAGGCAACCTTCCAAGAGAGCAAAGAAAGGTTAACAGAATCCATAGGCTCAAAAGGCCCATGTTGAAGAGCCTCCAAGACAAGATTGAGCCGCCAAGGAGACACAGGCGCCTTCCGCGGTGGAAACTGACGGGTTACTCCGCGAAAAAAGGAACATGCGTCCCTACGCGAGGCGATAGCCTTCCAAAACAGCAAGGACAGAGCAGAAACCTGACCCTTCAGAGTGCTAACTGCCAAACCCTTGTCCAGCCCGTACTGCAAAAAGGCCAACACATTGGGAATGGAAAAAATCCTCGGGTTCCTTGAAGAACCCGAACACCACGAAAAGAAGGCTTCTTGTGATAAATCCTAGTAGTAGCCGGACCTCTGGCAGCTCGCAAAGTGGCAATGACTTCGGCTGAAAAACCTTGACGGGTCAATATTCCGGTCTCAAGAGCCACGCCGTCAAACGCAGAGACTTCAGGTCCGTATGACGAACGGGCCCTTGGGTTAACAGGTCCGGGCGAAGAGGGAGTGGAAATGGAGGCGCTGCCAGAAGCGACACCAGTGTCGAGAACCACGTCCTCCTTGGCCAATCTGGAGCTATCAACATAGCCGGGATTCTCTCCAGTCTGATCCGACGCAACACCAGAGGAAGTAAGGATATCGGCGGAAACACATAGATTAGCTCGAATTGGTCCCACGGAGCCACCAGAGCATCCACCGCCACAGCCTTCGGGTCCTTGTACCTGGACATGAACGTCGGTAACTTGGCATTGAACCTGGATGCCATCAAATCCACTTGGGGAGTTCCCCAACGGGAGCACAGCAGTGCAAAAATTTCCGGATGAAGACTCCATTCTCCGGGGTCCATCTTCTCGCGACTGAGGAAGTCCGCCGTGATATTCTGAACTCCTGGAATGTGAATCGCAGAGATGGCTGGTACCCTGGTCTCGGCCCATACTAGGATCCGAGAAAATATGACGTAGCACAACTGTGGTGGTGCACAAGTAGGTTCCCAACCAGATATAGTGAATAGAAAACTTGGCACTCAACTTATAGTATATATAGTATATCCAACTTTATTGCAGTCAAGGTACACGTGGGTACAGGATGGAGACGTTTCGGTCCAATATGGACCTTCATCAATCTGACGGCAATATAGAGTAAATAAAGTAAAGTAAATAACATAACTTAACAAAATTGGAAAGTAAATAAACAAAACAAAAAATAAATTTGTGATAGAGACCATATACATTGTAAACAATGTTACCCAATGGTAAAATTAGAGAGTAAAAATGAAAATCGAGTAAAGAAAGCTCCGATACCTACCCGACTGCTTTTAGGTGAGTATTTATTTCAATTTGAGTCATACAGGCTATGTGCCTATTGAAGGAGGGAGATGGATGAGATGAGTATGAGGAAGGAGAAAGCCCAATTGATTATGAATCATATATATAGAGATAGGGCTTATAAAGCCATGGCTTATTTACCTTGAAGGAGAGGGTAATGTAGGAAAGAAAGCTTGTTCATGCGGCAGGATAAGAAAAAGGACCTAAGGTAAGAGTGTCACATAAATATATGTATATATATACATAGAGAAGTAAAGTGACAAAATTAATATCACATCTTTTGTATGTGGATTAGGTGTACCTTTTGGTCCAGGGTGCACGATTGGAACATAAATCGTGCACCCTGGACCAAAAGGTACACCTAATCCACATACAAAAGATGTGATATTAATTTTGTCACTTTACTTCTCTATGTATATATATATATACATATATTTATGTGACACTCTTACCTTAGGTCCTTTTTCTTATCCTGCCGCATGAACAAGCTTTCTTTCCTACATTACCCTCTCCTTCAAGGTAAATAAGCCATGGCTTTATAAGCCCTATCTCTATATATATGATTCATAATCAATTGGGCTTTCTCCTTCCTCATACTCATCTCATCCATCTCCCTCCTTCAATAGGCACATAGCCTGTATGACTCAAATTGAAATAAATACTCACCTAAAAGCAGTCGGGTAGGTATCGGAGCTTTCTTTACTCGATTTTCATTCTTACTCTCTAATTTTACCATTGGGTAACATTGTTTACAATGTATATGGTCTCTATCACAAATTTGTTTTGTTTTGTTTATTTACTTTCCAATTTTGTTAAGTTATGTTATTTACTTTATTTACTCTATATTGCCGTCAGATTGATGAAGGTCCATATTGGACCGAAACGTCTCCATCCTGTACCCACGTGTACCTTGACTGCAATAAAGTTGGATATACTATATATACTATAAGTTGAGTGCCAAGTTTTCTATTCACCATACTAGGATCCGAGACACCTCCACCATGAGCCTGGAACTCCTCGTCCCGCCCTGATGGTTGATATACGCGACCGCCGTCGCGTTGTCTGTCTGCACTCGGACTGGTAGACCGCTTAAAGGGACCGTCCAGTGTTGGAAGCAAAGGAAAATTGCCCTTAATTCCAGGATGTTGATCAGTAGGACAGACTCTTCCGACGACCATATTCCCTGAATCCAGAGATCGTTCCAGACACCCCCCCAGCCCGTCAGGCTGGCATCGGTGGTTATGACCGACCACCTCGGAGGGAGGAAAGACTTCCCCAGGGATAACGCTTCCGGACGTAACCACCATCCTAGAGACTCTCGCACCCTGTGGGAGATGATGACACTGCAATCCAGCGAAGCCTGCGATCGATCCCAACGGCTCAGAATGAGCCTCTGGAGGGCCCTGGAATGAAACTGGGCAAACGGAAGTGCCTCCATGGACGCCACCATCAAACCCAGAAGGCGCATACACCTTTGAAGGGACATCGCTGTCGAAGACTTCATAACCTGCACATGTCGAAGGAGACATGCTTGCTTGTCTGGAGGCAGGGACACCACTGCTCGTACCGTGTCGAAATACATCCCCAAAAACAGGATTGACTGCGACGGTTCCAAAGACGACTTCTCCCAATTGACCAGCCACCCGAAGTCCTCCAGGAGCTGAAGGGATAGATTGCGAGCCGTCACCGCCTCCTCCTTTGAGGACGCCACAATCAAAAGGTCGTCCAGGTAGGGGAGAATCGTAACCCCCTGTCTTCAAAGAATTGCCATGAGAGGCGCCAGAATTTTTGTAAAAACTCTGGGCGCTGAGGCCAAACCGAATGGCAGAGCCACAAACTGGTAATGTTCCTGACCTATGGCAAAACGGAGGAAGCGTTGGTGGGCCCTTCCGACGGGAACATGCAAATAAGCGTCGCGAATGTCGATTGACACCAAAAAGTCGTTCTGCGACAGGGCTGCCACAACGGAGCGAAGCGACTCCATGCGGAATTTCCGGGTGTGGACATGCCGATTCAATCTTTTGAGATCCAGAATGGGGCGAAATTTTGTCCTCCTTTTTGGGGACCACAAAGAGGGAATAAAACCCTCTTCCCCGGTCCTCCGGCGGAACCGGTACCACCACACCCTTAAAGCCCGGGTCTCACATAGCGATACACCAGCGATCCCGACAACGATGTGAACTTGTCAAGATCGCGAGTACGCCGGTAACAAGCGACACACGTCGCTTAGTTACCGGCATACCAGCGCGCTGGTGCAGGGAGCTGGTAACCAAGGTACACAGCGGGTTTCTAGGCACCGCTCAGCGCTTAGAAACCCGCTGTGTACCTTGGTTACCAGCTCCCCTGCATCAGCGCGCTGGTATCTAAGGTACACGTTGGGTTTCCAGGCACCGCCCGGCGCATGGAAACCCAATGTTTACCTTGGTTACCAGCTCCGGCTGGCTGATCGCTGGTCTCCCGCCTGTCACACGCAGCGATGCGTGCTGGCCAGCGGGAGACCAGCAATCAAAAAATGTTCCAGGCATTTCTGACATGACCAGCGATTCACAGCAGGGGCCTGATCGCTGGTACGTGTCAGACATAGCGAGATCGCTTCTGAGATCGCTGTTGCGTCACAAAATTTGTGACTCAGCAGCGATCTCGCTATGTGAGACGGTGCCTTTACGGGTCATCAGACCAGGAAAACACATAAGGATGATTTGGTTTCTATCCTATGTGGGCTCCGCCTACCCACTAGTAATGACTAGTGTGTCTCCCTTTCTTCCAATCTGCTGCTGAAAAAGGTGTGTGGGCATCTTTAGGCTACATTCACACGTTGCTTTTTTTAAATTGCAAACTTTAGCTGCGTTTTACAGTACCAACACATTGCAGTTTTCAATGCAGTCGGGGTGGGGAAATAGCATTTTTGAAATCTGCAGCATGTCACATTCAAAGTTTTTTCACCCACAGAAAGCAATGAGTAAGTGCTAAAACGCAGTACAATGCAGGTATCAGGTTTCACTGCATTTTTAGTGGGAGAAAAAAAGCATGTATAGCAGTATGTGAACCCCATTTATTTTAATGATTTTCCCCAAGTTTAGACCATAATGTCTTGGTGTCCTCACCTGACAGTGGTAGTTAGGATTAGTACAGTTTAGTTAAACTAGTGAGAAATGTAAAGTAAACATTACAGAACTAGTGAGAAAAAGACAGCAATAGGGTTTTATCAAAGGCAGATAAAAGTGTTTAAATAAGGTTATACTAATCTGATTTAGTTGTGTATACATAACATTTCAATCACTTGTACATCCAGCTGCTGCAGGTCTAGAGGCTGGGTCTCACATAGCGATACACCAGCGATCCCGACAACGATCAGGATCGCTGGTGTATCGCTATATTATCGCTGCTGAGCTGCCAAACAGGCAGCTCAGGCAGCGATCAGCACAACGACACTGCGGGTAAACATCGCTAGTTACCCGCAGTGTACCTTGGATACCAGCGCCCTAATGCAGGGAGCTGGTAACCAAGGTACACATCGGGTTTCCAGGCGCTGAGCGGTGCCTGGAAACCCGCTGTGTACCTTGGTTACCACCTCCCTGCATCAGGGCGCTGGTATCCAAGGTACACAGCGGGTTTCTAGGCACTGCCCCGCACCTGGAAACCCGCTGTGTACCTTGATTACCAGCGGATCGCTGGTCTCCTGCCTGTCACATGCAGCGATGCGTGCCTGTCAGCGGGAGACCAGCGATCAAAAAAATGTCCAGACATTTCAGCGACGATCAGCGATACCCGGCAGGGGGGCTGATCGTCGCTGAATGTCACACACAGCGATATCGCTTGTGAGCTTGCTGCTGCGTCACAAAACTAGTGACTCAGCAGCGATCTCGCTAGCGATATCGCTATGTGAGACGGGGGTTTAAAGCCCGGGTCTCACATAGCGATACACCAGCGATCCCGACAACGATGTGAACTTGTCAGGATCGCGAGTACGCCGGTAACAAGCGACACACGTCGCTTAGTTACCGGCATACCAGCGCGCTGGTGCAGGGAGCTGGTAACCAAGGTACACAGCGGGTTTCTAGGCACCGCTCAGCGCTTAAAACCCGCTGTGTACCTTGGTTACCAGCTCCCTGCATCAGCGCGCTGGTATCTAAGGTACACGTTGGGTTTCCAGGCACCGCCCGGCGCATGGAAACCCAATGTTTACCTTGGTTACCAGCTCCAGCTCGCTGATCGCTGGTCTCCCGCCTGTCACACGCAGCGATGCGTGCTGGCCAGCGGGAGACCAGCAATCAAAAAATGGTCCAGGCATTTCTGGCATGACCAGCGATTCACAGCAGGGGCCTGATCGCTGGTACGTGTCAGACATAGCGAGATCGCTTCTGAGATCGCTGTTGCGTCACAAAATTTGTGACTCAGCAGCGATCTCGCTATGTGAGACGGTGCCTTTACGGGTCATCAGACCAGGAAAACACATAAGGATGATTTGGGGATAATCTGTGCTGCTGATATCACTTACAATAAATCCAAATCCAGACTGAAAGTACATGCGTTTCTTTATTTAGTCAATGCGTTTCGAAGTACCACAGACTTCTTTAGTCTGTCTAGAATAGCAAGCTTTTTTTTCTTGTCCTGATGAAGAAGTCTGCGGTACTTCAAAATGTGCTGACTAAATAATAAAAAAAAAAAAACGCATGTACTTTCGATTTGTATTTATTATGCGATACCAGCAGCGCAGATTATCTGTAAATCATCCTAAAAGCCCCGTCACACGTAACGAGATCGCTAGCGAGATCGTTGATACGTCACGGGTTTTGTGACACAATAACCATTTCGCTAGCGATCTCGTTACGTCAGACAGGTAGCAACGATCAGGCCCCTGCTGTGAGATCGCTGATCGATACAAAGCTTCCTGGACCACTCCTGGGTCGTTGCGCTCCCGCTGGGCAGTGTGCATCGCTGTATTTGACACCTAACCAACGACCTCGTTAGCGATTCAGAACTGAGACACGTAGGCGTGCATAAATTGGACTTTTCTGCCCCCTCGTCCCCGATTGGTGGTCGCTACAGCATTCTCATTTCCCGCCGTGCATAAAGAAAGCAACAGAATAGCGATTCCATCCTTTGTTTCTGACCTCGTGCTGGATTGCAGATCTTAGCAGAATTCTCCGGGTTGTGTGGAGTCACAACCGAAGAACACTACAATCCACAAACCAGAACGCTTGTCAGGAACAAAGCCCAGATGAATGGATACAGTCACAGCCGAAGAACGCTGCTACGTTCCGAAACCAGAACACAAACAGGAACAAATGGACAGTACTGCTACAACGTGGCTTTATTTTAAACCTGCCGCCCAATCAGAACACAGTAGCGTTCACCAATCGGAGATGATTGGTGACACAGTGTGAAAGCGTCCCAACGAGCAACGAGATCGTTAGTTAGATCGCTGGGGCGGCCAAAATCGTTGGGAAGTTCTACATGTTTGACAGCTCCCCAACGATCACGATGCGGCTCTCCAGCGATCTCAAAACCGTGACGTAATAACGATCTCGCTAGTGATCTCGTTATGTGTGACGGGGCCTTTAGGCCGGGGTCACATATGCGGGAAACTCGCATGATTCTCATATCTTTTATCTGTAAAGTAAACGTTAGCTGACCAAGGTGAACAATGCCTGACAAACTTAAGGGCCAATCAAAGTAAACAGTGTTCTACAAAGGAAATGCTCTGTCAATGTATTAGGTAAACTACTCCCCACCATGTCACCTTCCACCGCTATTACATATGTAATTATGTATTTTTTAATAACGCATGAATTTTTTTTCATTTAGAAGTCACTTTCTTTCATAGAAATCATTTCTACACTAAATTTGATTAAGTTGCCCCTTTTTTTCCCCAAAAAATGGTTTTCTGGTTTCACATGTCTTGCATCGGTGACCTGTGGTGGAAACAAAGCTGAAATTTGGGATCCTGAAAAAGGCAGCAAAAGCTGCTTTTTGTAAGCAGCTTCTTTATACTGTCAAAAGAGCAGGTTTAGTCTGCAGAAAAAAAAAACAGCAACAACGCAACATGTGAACAGACTTTATGGAATAAATCCAGAAATTGCACATAATGTAGATAGCCAAAAGGTGGCATTTCTCAGTGCCAGGATGAGTCGGAAATTAAAACATGATCTAAAAAGTGTCAGAGAGAAAACCAGAACAAACCCCATACAAAGTTTACATAAAATCTAAATACTGGTAGTAATTAATAGACAAAGCCCAAATGAGATAATTTATTTTAAACCTGATTGTCAGCAGTTCTGATAAATCGGTTTCTCTCATCAGTGTACCGTTCTTTAATGATATTTGTATGAGTGGCTCCACATACACGCCTTAAGGTACTGTCACACTAAGCGAGATCGCTAAAGAGTCACCGATTTTATGACGCAGTAGCGATCTCGTTAGCGACTTAGCTGTGTGTGACGTAGCAGCGATGTGGCCCCCGCTGAGATGTCGTTGATCGCTTATGAATGTTCTGAGCCGTTTTTTGGTCGTTGGTGTCCCGGTGGTGAGCCTGAATCGCTGAGTGTGACACCCTTTATGAACGACTTCACCAGCGTCACAGGTGGGACTAGGTTTTCCCAACGACCGCAGAGGTCATTATACAGATCGCTGATCTCTGATGAGATCTTTGTGTTTGGAAGCTACTAGCGACCAAATATCGATGGCACCAACGATCTCGCCAGGTTGTGTAGTTGTTGTGATCGCTGGTGTGATCGCTAAGTGTGACAGTGCCATTACTCCGTCCTGCAGAAGAGATGGTTACTGGTTAGTATAGAAGAATAGTGGGAAAGTCATCTTATCTGATAATCTATTCTCATATTCTAGCTCAGCTCCTACAAGAAATTAATTAGGACAGAACTCTCGGTTTCACATGTCAGACATTCATGATGCAAGTACTGTGATGTCCAGATGGGCTCCTGATCCAAACTCTTCCCCTAGGAGCATATATGAATGGGACAGAATATCAGCGGCCAATGTTCTGGGACCGTGAATGTTTCTAAGTCTCCTCATGCCATGAACCACTTCTGCAGCACCCGTGCCATGTATAAGAAAGTGTCCCCTTCGCTAGAGCCAGCAGGAGCGATCCTGTATCATACTGTATAAACCTTTAATCAGCGCAGCACCTCATACTCCTAGATGACAATATTCTGTATAGAAGGATGCAGCAGATAACACTGACCTCTGCTGAGCATCCTCACTAATACAGGCTGAAAACTATTCTTTCTATAGTTTTTCTGTAAGACATACACATTAAGAGCTGTAGGCCACAGGGACAGCACGCGGCATGCAATACTGCAGATACTAATGGGATAAGTTAAAGGAACAAGTTTAATTGTCACAAATCGTAAGGCTATGTTCACACATTGCATTTTTGATGGAGACACGGCCTTTTACTATACCAATGTAAATAAGATTTCTGAAAGCTGCAGCTTATTTTCTTCCTTGTAGATTTGAGGCAATTCCATATCTGCACCATGTTAATTCACACTCGGCTCATTCCGTTCACAAGCAAATTTTCGCTCCAAGTCCTGTCCGTGCATAAAACGGACAGCATCCGGACCAAGGTTATTTAATGGGGCAAGGCAGAAGAGTGTTTTTTTTTTTTTTTTTTTAACTTGCGCATGAAGCAAAAAAAAAATGCATCATGCACAAGTTTATTTCGTAAATAAAATGAGATTCTCCCATTAAAGTCTTTGGGTGTTGGGTGGAAATCGGATGCCGTATGGAGCCACAGTATAGCCTCCGATTATTAGGTATGCATTGCAATTCTGTAACTGTAAATCGTCCTGTAAAGTAACAGATGCTGCAAAAAAAAAAACAGATTGTGCACAAATGATAAGCGAGGAAGAAAAAGAAAAAAATCATCCCACTTTTCTGAAGGAAACTTTAAATGATTTTTTTATATGATCGGGTGACCCTACCCCATGAATGGGGAAAACAAAAAAAAGCATCAAAAACATGCTTTTAAAGAACCATTTTTCCTTCTAAGGGACAAGCATTTGCTGTACACATTTCTGCATCAAATAATGTATAGTATATTCAGTCAGAGCGGAATAAAACTGTTCTTAGAACAGAGCTACTGCGGAGTTTTACCAGAAACCTCGTACCAAAATTGCTGGAACCGGGCCATTCGCGGGCCTTAAAAGCAGAAACTAATGGCACGTAGTAAATGGTGCATCAGTAGGGATGAGCGGACGCTGTGGAAGTTCGGTTCTGGTACTAGAACTATAAACGAACTTGAACCAGAACTCGAATCATATAGAGGTCCATGGGGGACCCCAAACTTTGGTGTTGTGAAATGGTCTCTCTCAGAACTGCAAAATGGACTTCCAGGAGAAGTGAGTGTTCGGAGTTCAGCACCGGATATCCGGTACAAGCCCAAACCCTGCAGTTTTTTCTTTCAGCTCTATTCATGAATTCTTGTCACGAACTAGCACTCTTTGGATCTGACTCCTAAGACCTTCAACATTTGTGTTTGTTTAAACACATACACAAAAAAATATCCAAACCCTGGAATTACTTTGGGGGCCAGTTTTAGGTTCTAAGACTTAAATCGGTTTCAGTAAGTTGGATTACTGCATGCCCTTATTACACGACAGTATTATACTTACTTATTGAGTTGGCCAGTCTTTCCCTAGGACTTCTGTCTTATTCAAATGGGTCAAACTGCTGAATTATATGAAATGAAAAATCACTGCAAGTAGGGAGGGGGGAAAAAAAAAAATTTCCCCTGAGTTGTTGCATGGAACCTGAAATCCAGAGAAATCGAGAAGCAAGCACAAGCACTGAGTGCACCATCCATCCCTACTTGTTTTCCCATTGAACTTCATCCTTCTCTTGCTCTGGTAAAGCCACCGCTGTTAAAGAGGAGGTGGTGAGATGGATGCCAAAACTAGTAGGTGGGAAGGCAAACCAAACTGTTTAGCCAAGCATTCACAGAGCTTTGTTTGAACAGTCATTTTGTGCGGACATACTTCCTTTAAAAAAAAATGCCGAAGTACACGGTTCATTCACACAGGAAAGATTTTTCTGTTGCGGGTTTTAAATCCGTACTGTGGGGAAGCGAGGACGAGTAACATGTCATTTATTGAATCCACATCAAACCGCAAACTCAATGTAGCCCCAGATGTAAAATATACTATGTACAGCAGGTGAAGTATTGAACATGTCTCCAATTTTCTAATATATTTCTAAAGGTGTTATTGACATGGAGTTCTCACCGGATGTCGGTAAAAACCGATTCAAGCCACACAAAGAAATCAAACCATAGATGTCCATAACAATTTGTGTGTAATAATGAGAAATGACAAAGAAAACGCATTGAACACATGAAGAAAGGTGCAAAACATCAATATAAATAGATGACACCAGCTGGTATTGATCATGGATTAGATCATGGATTAGAAAGCAATTCTGCCACTTTGTGAAAGATATCAGCTGGTTCAACAGATGGCCTATAAAGAGGTGTCATTACTAAGATGCCACACGAGAAACATCTCATGATGGGTAACACCAGTGAGCTGTCTCAAGACCTTTGCAACCTTGTTGCAAAACATGCTGATGGCATTGGTTACAGGAAGAATTTCTGAACTACTGAATGTTCCAGTGAGCATTGTTCCTAATCTGGAAGTGGAAAGAACAAATCTCACCATAACCTGGCAACGACCAGGTGCACCCCGCAAGATTTCAGACAGAGGAGTGAAAAGAATCAAAAAAGTTGTCCAATAGTCAAGGACTACCTGTGGAGAGCTACAGAAAGACCTGGAATCAGCAGGAACCTCTCTTTCAAAGAAAACAATAGGTAGTGCACTCAACCTCCATGGCCCATATCCACGTTCACCACCCAAGACTCCATTGCTGAACGAAAAGCATGTTCATGCGAGTTTACAGTTCGCTCAACATCATTTAGACAAGCCTGTGAAATACTGGGAAAATATAGTCTGGTCAGATAGACCAAAATTGGAACTCTTTGGATGCCATAATACACATCATGTTTGGAGGTCAAAAGGCACTGGACAAATATACCAAGACATTCTTAATATCCTGGTAGATGTCAGCAGTGATTAAGATGAAACAGGTGGATATTTCAGAAAGAATGATCCCAAACACAGATCTAAGGAAACTCGATTGGTTTCAGAGGCAGAAAATAAAGCTGCTAGAATGGCCCAGCCAATCACCTGACCTGAATCCAATAGAAAACATATGGAAGAAACCCAGTGAGAGAGGGAGTGAGAGAAAATGTGAGTGAGAGACAGCATTCTTAAAGGTGGCATCAGCGGCGGCCTACAAATCAGATCAAAAAGCCCACAAAATGAGGATGTCTCACTCACCATTAATTTATACCACTCTGGCACAACAGTCATACAGGGCAATGAGGACAACCTTCAGGCGTTTGAGGAAATCTTTCCTCATATCAAAGTCAAGGCGCGGATCAGTTTTTTTTGCTGGATCCAACTGCCCTATGTGGTGGAGAGGGACTTCACTTCACACTGCTTAAGAAACAGATCCAAAGACAAATAAATGACCCAACAGCTGCAGAGATAACCAGACTGATTTCCTGCACCGCTGAGTCCAGTACACACTTCAAACATGAACTATATGAACTACGGCAAAAAAATGCTAAATTAAAAGGAGAAATAGCAAACCTAAAGAGCCAGACATAACCTCTAACACAGGACGGGGACCCAGGGAAGGAGACAGGTGAAGACACAATGAGAGCCAACAGCCACATCACCATTAAATTAAATAACTGCCTAAATTTTGAGAACAAAGCAGAAAATAACCAAGAAACACAGGATGGGGCAGGGCCAAGCATCAAACAAACCCCAAGTCTAGAACAACAGGACAGAGCAACAAGCAGAATGCAAATAGAAGCTCCCATGGGAGCAGCCAACCAGCATGTCCTGATATAGTCCTGATTAGACTCCAACGGAAAATATCTCAATACAAGACGACTCTTCTCAGGAAAAAGGAGTTCTATAGTTGAGCAGCGAATTTTAGAAAAAGCACCAACCGTAATTGATAATTCATATTTCACCAACCCAAATCACATCATGCATACACGCACCAACAATCTCCAGGACCAAAACCAGCAGGTAGGACAATTGTCAGCTAGCAGAGACCACGCAACAGAAGTTCCCCGGCAGTAAGTTCATCCCGTCATCGTTGCTGCTTAGAAAAGATTCCTTCAAACATCACCCAAGACTTCAACAGAGAACAGCCAAGATCACCACATCACCCTGGCACAACAGCCTGTCATAAACCTCCACCACCTGTATGATGATAACATCTCAACAGCCAAGGAGTCAGCCTTCTTGCCTAAGAATCTGTCACCCCATTTTTCGACTACAAGCTGCGGCCACCGCCATCAGGGGCTTATCTACAGCATTCTGGAATGCTGTAGATAAGCTCCCGATGTGACCTGAAAGAGAAGAAAAACGAGTTAGATTATACTCCCCCAGGGGCGGTCCAGGTCTGGAGGGAGTCGCAGTCCGATCCCTCCCATCTTGTAGCAAAGTCGTCCTCTTCTTTGCTTCCTGTCGCAGCTCCTGCGCAGGCGCACTGCTCTACCCTGTTGAGGGCTGAGCAGAGTACTGCAGTGCCCAGGACCACTGACTTTTCCCGGCGCCTGCGCACTGCAGTACTCTGCTCTGCCCTCAACAGGGCAGAGCAGTGCGCTGAAGCCGCGACGGGAAGCAAAGAGGACGTCTTCACTACAAGATGGGAGGCTCCGGACCCGTATTGGACCCAGACCGCCCCTGGGTGAGTATAATATGACTCGTTTTTCAGGTCACATCGGGGGCTTATCTACAGCATTCTGGAATGCTGTAGATAAGTCCCTGATGGCGGTGGCCGCAGCTTATAGTCAAAAAATGGGGTGACAGATTCCCTTTAAAGACATAGTATTTAGAGTCCCTAGACCAAGAACCCATACTAACCGAAAACCTGTAGAAAGATCATCGTCAACTAATAGAACTAAAACGGAACATGCTCAGCAAACTGGAAACGGCAACCTGTATGCAAAACTAGACCATGAGAGACACAAACCATGGAAGACACCAACAGCCCCACACAGAGTGAAGCAGAGCAGTGACCTGGCAGATATGAAGACCATGCTTAGCTCCATGTGCAAGAAACTCATACGACTGGACCAACTGCATACAACCAGGTCACCAGTCAGCAATTCAAGATGTCCTATGCAGGGCAGCCCATTACAAGGTATACATCTACACAATGTCAGCCCTAAGGCCTCTTTCACACTTCAGTCGTGCGACATCAGTCAAAATGTGAAAACGGATCCGCCATTTTTTTTTTGGCAGATCCGTTTTTTCCCATTGACTTGCATTAGTGACGGATTTTGACGGATGGTCGTCCGTTAGGTCCGTTTTTTGACGGATCCGCCAAAAAATTGGCGTCCGTCATTTTACAAAAACGGCCAATGCAACGTTTTTTTGCTCCGCCAAAATCGCATCCACCATTTTGTATAATGGCCGCCTATGGGCGGCGGATCCGCTGGCATCCGTTTTTGACGGAATCCGCCCGCGGATCCGTCGCCTCCATAGAAAGTGATTGAAAATGCTGCCAAAACTGTCCGGGGGCTCTCTCTCCTCCCCCCCCACCCCCTCGGTCCGGACTTACATTTCCGGCACGAAATTCTTCTTCATTTCCGGGTGAAATCTTCTTAGCGGATCCGTCAGAAAACTTACCAGTTTTACATCCGATTCTTACACTTTTCTGACGGATCCGCCATTTTCACACTTGGGCGGACGTCACACAACGGAGGTGTGAAAGAGGCCTTATCAACAGTAGCTGGAACATCCAGGGCCTGAACACTTCAGCCTTCGGATGCAAGACAAACGACCCAGACTCTAATCAAAGACTGAAAAACATTGAAACAGATCCTTCTTGAAACATGGACTAAGGCAAATAATGAATCCTATGTCTCCATCGGATACAGGGAATTCTGTCTCCATCCTGAAATACAAACACATCAAACGGCTGGAGCTCAGGAGGAATATTAGTTTGGTACAAAGAGGAGCTCAATGAACATAGAGCAGTGAAGAGAGGAGACCGCCACATCTGGATAATAAGCCGCTCCATCCTCAGCTCCCGGGCCGACGTCTACCTCTGCACAGCATTCGTAGCTCCTCCTGTCTCCATACTTCAATCCAGACAGTTTTGAGACCCTAAAGACTGAAGCTGCCCACTTCCAGACTCTGGGCAACGTTCTCATCTACGGAGACCTCAATGCAAGAACGGGAAGGGAAAGACTACCTGACCACTGATGGAAACATCTATATATTTGGCGCACATACCGACTGACAACCCAGTGCACACTGACAGGAACAGCTACGACTGCACAGTTAATAAAAGTGGCTGAACACTGTTGAACCTATGCCAAAGCCTTGGACTTCATATCCTCAATGGCCGCACCAAGGGAGACTCATTGGGAAGACATACCCTAAACGCCCATGTGGGCAGCAGTGCGAAACTATGCCATCACAGATATGGACCCTACAAATATTGGCGCCGTTCTAGACACCCCACAAACACATCTGTCAAACCACAGTCAACTGCTCCTATACATCAAATCCACAAACAAATCACCCTCACAAACCCCCCAAAAGACCGGCCTCTTTAGCTTGTCGCCATCGTTCAAATGGTCCAAGATGTCGGCCCCAAATTATAAAGATGCCATCAGCAGACGAGAGATCAAGGAGAAGCTCCAACGCTTCGATAATAATGTGTATGAACTTAACCCAGAATGAGTACACCTAGCAAGCAAGAGACCTTTACGACATTCTCTATGCCATGGCAGAAATGTCCGACCTGAAAAGAAGCACCAACAAGAGGCCGAGTAAACAAAATCCCAACAACTGGTTTGACAAAGAATGTAACACCATACGGAAGGCCCTAAGAATGGCCTCAAATAAAAAACACAGAGGCCCAAACAACCCCACTCAGAGAAGCCTACCACACCATACAACGAAATTAAAAAGCCATCCTCAGAAAGAAAAACCACATCTCCAAACTCTTCCAACTCCAAGATGCCCTTGAAGACAACAAATTTTGGGAACTGTGGAATCACCATGCATCCAACCAGAAAAGCTACAGCCTCCACATCTAGAGCAGCAACATCTGGCTCCAGTACTTCAAGGACCTTTACAAAGACATCCCAAGTGAAGACCTGAACCCGGCACAAAAAGCTTGTGAAAAAAATGGGTATTATACCTACCGATAATTCGGTTTCCAGGAGTCCATCCTGACAGCACTATGGAGGACGTCCTCCTCCTCCTTACAGGGACAGGAAGCACACGAGAGGTTAAAAGGTCCCACTCCTCCCCACAACTCAGTGATTTGACAAGTACCATACCATGGATTAATGCCAGTGAAAACACTTCAATTTACTTAAACATATTACATCATATGAATTAGCATATATAACAAGATAAACAAGGGAGGGAACTAACCGTGCTGTCAGGATGGACTCCTGGAAACCGAATTATCGGTAGGTATAATACCCATTTTCCAGGACGTCCCCTGACAGCACTATGGAGAGTACCAAAGAAACCCTCCTAGGGTGGGACTACGGCCTGTAATACTTTCCTACCATATGCCGTATGTTGTCCTGCTAGCACATCTAGTTTGTAGTGCTTGCAAAAGGTATTTATCCGAGCCCAAGAGGCTGCTTTACAAATTTGTTCTAATGATGCTCCTGCTTTCTCAGCCCATGAGGCTGACAATGCTCTGGTAGAATGGGCTCCTATCTTTATAGGACAAACTATACCCTCAGATGTGTAAGTTTTTGAGATTATAGTGGTAATCCATCTAGCAATGGATGCTTTGGAAGCTTTTTTACCCCTATTTTTACCTCAGACAAAATAAACAAGTTAGGGTCTTTCCTCCAGAGCTTAGTGGCCTTCAAGTAATCAATCACTGCCTGTCTAACGTCAAGGGAGTGTAAAGCTTGTTCTTTTATGCTTAATGGTTTTTCACAAAAAGACGGGAGTATAATTTCTTGATTGCAATTTTGCCAGGAAGCTACCTTGGGCAAGAAAGCAGGATCAAGTTGTGATCCTCTCTGATCTGCAGATATGGGTCTTTAATGGAAAGTGCTTGAATTTCCCCTACTCTTTTGGCTGTGGTGATTGCTACCAAAAACGCTGTTTTCATTGATAAGAATGAAACAGGTAACTCCCTGTTTGGTGTGAACGGATTTTACAAAGAGCCTCCAAAACTAGATTTAAGTCCCAGGGGGGAGACAACTGTCTTTATAGTGGGCCGCAATCTCTGGATTGCTTTGACAAATCTAACTACCCAAGGATGGGAGGCTAATGGATAGCCCATGTAAGTACTTAATGCCGAGATTTGAACTTTAAGTGTACTAGGTCTAATGGTACTGCCACACTAAACAATCCCGCTAGCGATCACGATAACGACGCATACTAATGCGATCGCTAGCGGGATTGTTTCTATATCGCTAAATGCGGCCACATTTAGCGATATAGTTAACGACGCTATCGCCGTTAGCGATCTTCTTAACGACTTTAGCGGTACAAAAGTACCGCTAAATCGCTAAGAAAAGGTGCCACACAGCGATTAGATACTTACCCAGCGGGAGCGCCGACGAGAAAATAGGGTCCGGAGCGATTCCAGCGACGAGCGAGATCACAGCAGGAAGCTCGTCGCTGGAAGCTGCCGCACTGAACAACATCGCTAACAGGATCGCTAAATAGTGACGTTTTTTAGCGATCCCGTTAGCGATATTGTTTAGTGTGGCATACCCTTAAGACCCATATTAAATCCTGCCTGGAGGAAATACAGAACTCGAGGAACATCCGGGACCCCAGCTATAGCATCAGACCTGTCACCTTCCAGACAGAACTTCTTCCAGATCTTATAATATATTGCCGAAGTTACTGGTTTTCTGCTGGCCTGAATCGTTGTTATGACTTGATCTGATAGACCACGGGCTTTTAAAATGTCCCGTTCAGGATCCAGGCTGACAGGTGCAATCTTTCTGGGTCCTGGTGTAGAACTGGTCCCTGGTGAACTATGTCCTTCCACCGGGGAAGCTCGATTGGTTTTTCTGTGGTCATGGCGCCTAGAAGTGGAAACCAGCTCCTCCTTGGCCAGAACGGAACTATTAGTACAACTCTCGCTCCGTCTTCTCTTATCTTCCTTAGAACCGCTGGTATCAGTGCTATTGGTGGGAATGCATAATGTAGAGGTTCGTTCCACCTCTTGACTCAAGGCATCACACCTTCTGGATTGTCCACTGGGTTCAGTGAATAAAACCTTGGTAGCTTCGAATTTTTCCTTGTAGCAAAAAACTATCTGAGGCGTTCCCCATCGTTGGCATAGTAAGTGGAAGACCTCCTGGCTCAGCTCCCACTCGGTCGGGTAGATCTTCTGTCTGCTCAGATAGTCTGCTACTAGGTCTGCTACTAGTCTGCTACCTTCCAGGTGTACTGCGGTTATGGAGAAGACCGTCTGTTCTACCCATATGAATCTTTTCTGCTAGATCCTGCAGAGTTCTGTATCGAGAGCCTCCCTGATGTTTTATGAAGGCTACTGCTGTCATATTGTCTGACAGGACTTTGACATGTTGGTCTTTTAGACGGTTTTGGTTTCTTCTTAACGACTCCCAAATCGCATACAGCTCTCGATAGTTTGAAGACATTCGTCTGATTTTTTCTGGCCATTTTCCTTGAAGAATCTTCCCTTCTAAATGGGCTCCCCATCCCCAAGCGCTTGCGTCTGTAGTTATTACTATGACTGGAGATGGAATCCAAAGAACTCCTCTTCTGAGATTTCTGCTTTGCATCTACCAACTTAAAGATCTCTTCACTTTTGCAGAAAGATGAATCTTCTTGTCTAGGGATGCCTGATGACGATCCCACAAAGATAGAACTTCTTTTTGTAGGGGTCTTGAATGGCCTGTGCCCATCTGACGCATGAAATGCATGATGTCATCACTCCCAGAACCTGCATAGCTCTTCTTATAGTAATTCTTCTCTTCACCATCTCTGCCATCTTCTTTTTTAACGATTGTTGCTTGACTTCTGGTAAGAAGGCTGTCCTGGATCTGGAATTCAGTAATACCCCTAGAAATACTTTTCTTGTACTGGGTGTTAAATGAGATTTTCCTCGATTCACCCCCAACCGAGACATTCCAGCACCGACACTGTTCGTTCTGTGTGATGATTTAGGACTTCTGCTTTTTCGAGCCACTAACAAAAGGTCGTCCAAGTACGGTATTACAATAATTCCTTGGTTCCTCAGATAGGCTACGACTTCTGATATTAGCTTCGTAAATACTCTGGGAGTAGAAGCCAGCCCGAACGGAAGGCCCTGGAACTGGAAGTGGCAGGTACAGTCCGGTAGACTTACGGCAAATCTCAGAAGCTCCTGCGAGGCTGGATGAATCGGGGCCTGATAGTACGCACTTTATGAGTCTAGGGTACACATTACCGAGTTTTTGTTTATTAGTGGAATTGCCGACCTTATAGACTCCATTCTGAATCTTTTGTACCGAACAAACTTGTTCAATGATTTGAGATTCAGAATTGTCCGCGACTCGCCTGATGGTTTCATTATTGGAAAGAGAGAGGAATAATGTCCCATCTTTTCTACTGATCCGGGAACCGGCACTATAACCTGGGAAGAGATTAGATCTTGAAGATCTTGGAACATCCCTGAATTTGCCTGGACCGCAGTGGGAGATATGTATCTTTGGGGCGGATAGGATGAAGAATCTTCCCTTGTCAGTTCTATTGTGTAGCCTTCTCTTATGGTTTGTAAGACCCACTCGTTCTTGGTAACCTGCTTCCAGTTCTCTGCAGAGAACAGGAGTCTGCCCCCCATGAACCTGGCGTCATTGTTTTCTAGATCCTGATGAAGATCCGAACAATGAACTCTTATTTCCTCTGTTTTGGGTGAAGGAACCTTTATATGATCCCCTACTAGCTTTTCCTGTGTCTTTGTAAAAAGGTTGTCTACGGAAGGTTGGTTTCTTCCGAAAGGACTGAAACTTTTTGGGTTTTCCTCTGGGAACCCTTTTTTGCTATCTGATGCATCTAGGATATCGTCTAGCGCCTGGCCAAATACCTTTGAACCTGTAAAGGGTAAGGAACATAATTTATTTTTAAATGCATTATCTCCTGACCAGGATTTTAACCAGATAGCTCTACGGACTGCATTAGACAGAGAGCTATTTCTGGCAGAAAACCTGACCGACTCAGCTGAGGTATCTGCCAGAAAAGCCGTTGCTGATTTGATAAGAGGAAGTGACTCTAATACTTCAGCTCTAGGGGTCTTGTTGGTTAATTGATCCTCCAGCTGACCCATCCAAAAAACCATAGACCTTGCTACCGAAGTAGCCGCAAAATTGGTCCTTGTTAACGCCGCCGAAGATTCCCAAGCCCGTTTAAGAAGGATGTCCGCCTTCCGGACCATGGGATCTTTAAGACTTGAAGAGTCCTCAAAAGGAATCAAAGTCTTTTCCGCCACTTTTGCAATTAGCATATCCACTTTTGGAATCTCCTCCCAAAATTTTGAGTCCTCAGGATCAAATGGAAGACGACTCTTAAAGTCACGTGACATTACCAACCTCCGCTCTGCGTCCTTCCCCTCACTCAGAATCATGGTTTTAATATGATCACTTATAGGAAAGACTTTCTGAATCTGAGCTGTGAGACCTCCAAACATCAAAACCTGTCTGGACTGAGGTTGTGGAACATCTTCCAACTCCCACCTAGGTCTCTTGCGACAAGGACCCCGACTAGTGGACTGCTGTTGTGAACTAGCAGATAAGGATGCCTGCACTTCTTCCCTAATCAGGAGCTTCAGGTCAGATAATGAAGATCTTTCTTGCTCCAAAACCGCTGTTGTACAAGAGCAACAGACTTTTTTTTTTTTTTTTTTTACACGCGTCAGGAAGCTTTTTGTGACATGTGGAACAGCGATTAGTTTTCACCAAGGCTTTGCCTGGTTTTTTTGCTGCCTGCCAAGGCATTGATGAAGTTTTCTTGTCCTAAGTAATACAACATATGTATACTAAGGACTGAGTCTGGATAATGTATCTTACATAGTGAGGTTGTAGTTTTTTTGCGCTATGCGCCCCTCTCTGGATTTCTCAGACTCCATATCCTGCCGCAGAAAGATTCACCTTGCTGCCCTAGGACTGCTATGGTGGCTTACAACTCGCTCCCTGTGATCTAAATCACAGAATGGCGCCCAGCAGTTCAAACACCACCACACATGCGCTCTTAAAATAGTGCTCTTTTTAGTGAAGCCATTAACATCGCCTTTCCTGTGTTCCAACCTGGAACGCACACCGATTGCGACCTAAAACACGACGCTTTACCTTTTGCGTTCCGTTCCAGAATGCATAAATCTTAGCGGTGCACCTGCGATTCCAAATGCAACGCTCTTCGGCCTTTCTGCGATCCGTTCCAGAACGCACGCTGATTCTTTGCGCCTGCGTCACCGGAAGTGACGTTCCGCTCTCAGACGAGGTCTGTACGGCGTTCCTCCCTGGACCAGGAGGAAGACGCCTGGCCGAGAGCCTCCCACCGGGAGGAGCGGCTCTTACCCGGGAGCTCATCCGCCCCCGTCTTTGGAGCAGAGGGACTCCCAAGGAGGGAGTATCGGCCCTGGACCTCTTACAGGGGGAAGGATTTGGACGAACCGCACGATCCCCCTGGGCCCGGTAAGCTGCGCAGCAATATCTCGTGTGTCCCTCCATGCAGGGACAGGAAAAACACTGAGTTGTTGGGGGAGGAGTGGGACCTTTTAACCTCTCGTGTGCTTCCTGTCCCTGTAAGGAGGAGGAGGACGTCCTCCATAGTGCTGTCAGGGGGACGTCCTGGAAAAACTGAAAGATATGGAGGAAAAGTTCAGTTTTCCAAAATCCTCTGGACACCAATCACACGGACAGAAATAACAAAGGATCACACAGATAAAAGGTAAAAAATCCAGCGGTTCTGATGGGCTCCTCCCAGAAATGCTAAAATACAGCCCTCCAGACATCCAGGCTGCCAAAACAAAACTATTTAAATATCGTAGTGCAGGCTGGCTGCTTCCCCAAAAACTGGAACCAAGGCCTCATAACCCCTATACACAAAACCAGGGACAAGTAGGACCCAAACTACTGGGGGATGTGCGTCAGCAGCAACTTGGGTAAACTCTTCAACTGCATCCTGAACAAGAGGATCCTCACCAAGCACAACATCCTCAGCAAGAGCCAAGCAGGGTTCATGCCGAACCACCGCAACACTGACCACATCTACACTCTGCACAGCCTCATCAAAGGCCATGTCCACAATACAAAGAACAGGAAGATATACGCCTGTTTTGTGGACTTCAAGAAGGCCTTCGGCTCAGTGTGGCACCCAGGACTATTCCTAAAACTACTGGGGAGCGTAATAGGAGGCAAAACATATGTCATCCAAAGCTCCTACACTGAACAGTTGCAGCACAAGGGTAAACAGAAGGAGGATGGCCTATTTCCAACAGAGCCGAGGAGTGAGACGGGGCTGCAGTCTCAGTCCACCGCTCTTTAACATCTATATCAATGAGCTGGCGGTGGCCCTAGAGTCCTCCTCAGCACAAGGACTCACCCTCCATGACACCCAAGTGAAATTTCTTCTGTATGCTGATGAACTCGTGCTGTTATCAACTGAGAAAGGCCTCAAAGATCATCTGAAAATATTAGAGACCTTCAGCAGCACACGGGCACTGCCAATACACCAGAAGAAAACTAATATCATGGCGTTACAGAAAAGAAAGCAAACCTACTGGCCATCCTACCTTTATGATAGACAACTGTCCACTTACTGAAACCAACAAGTACACCTACCTGGGCCTAGAACTCAGTCAGTCAGAGAGCTTCAAGCAAGCCATAGAGTTACTGAAAGACAAGGCATCCAAAGCCTCATATGCCATCAAAAGAAGTCTGTACCATCTTAAGGCGCCAGTAACCGTCTGGCTAAAAATCTTTGACTCCATCATTGCCCCAATCCTTCTGTATGGCACTGAGGTCTGAGGCCCAGTCTCATACCAAACTGGTCAAAGTGGGACGCTGGGCCGACTGAAATATTCCACTTAGAGTTCTGCAAGCATCTTCTCCAAGTCCATCGGAGCACATCAAACAGCTCCTGCCGAGCAAAGCTGGGCAGATACCCACTACACCTCGCAATCCAGAAGAAGGCGCTGTCATTCAAGGCTCATCTACAAAGTAGTAGTCCCAGCTCCTACCATCACAAAGCCTTCCTATACCAGGAAGCCTCCCAAAACAAAGTACCCAAAGCCAGCCTGACCAAGCCATCAACCTACATGGCCTGACAAAAGGCAAAATCTGGAAGATGGTACACAAAGTCAAAGAGGAATATCTCAGCATCTGGAGGAACGACAAACAAATCCCACAAACTGACGATATACCAGAACCTACAGAGAGTACAAACTGGCTGAGCGCCAACAGCCTACTCATCAAATCCAGACGGCACCAACAGAACTACAAGCCCCGAAAGAGCAGACTCTGCCACCAGGTCGTGGAGGACGAGGCCCACTTTCTGCTGAGGTGCCCCAAATACTCCACAGTGAGGAGGGACACCCACTTCAAGAGACTGTATGATCTCCTCCCAGACTTCACCTCCATGGAGGAAGAAGAGAAACTGCCGATAATACTGGGGGAAGAGGAACGTGCAGTGGCCATAGCAGCGGAATTTCAGTGTCTGCCACAGACTAAGAGGAGACTGATAGGTCATGGACTCCTATACCCAACCCTGGACATGCCCCTATCCTCTAAAAGGAGCCTGATATATCTTGGACCTCAAAATGCCCCCTACCCCTATTTTTGCCATTTGCTTTGGCAATGCTAACACGTACTTAGTTAGTCCTGTCAAAGCTCATTTGAATTTGTGTGTGAAAGAGCGACCGCGCGCGCTAGAGAGTGCGAGTGTGAGTAAGAATGGACCAAAATCACACCTGAGCAATGTATGCTACTAGTTTCTCCATCCAGGAGGTCCTTAACACACCTTTAGGGCATGTTCACCTGTTGTTTTTTGGTGCGCATTACATGTGTCATTTGTCTACAGTACATGTTTAATATAGATGTGTTTTTGGTGACAAAACAGGTTTATGTTTTATCTTTTTGAAATCTCATTGCTTTCGATGGGTGAAAATCTGCTGAAAGAATTGACGTGCTGCAGATTTCAAAACAGTGCTGTTCTCAAATTCAGTCAGGATGAAAAAAAAAAAAGGCATGTGCACATGAGATTTCTGAAATTTCATTGCTTTAGCTGGAATGGTAAAACGCAGCTTTTTCACCTGAAAAAAAAAAAAATATTCTGAACATATTCTTGGTAATTTGCAGGCCTGCAAATGTTTATTGGCACTACCATTTGCTGAGTGTCGAGGCTCGTAACCACCACCAATGCAACCTACGGATCAACAGCCATAAATGCAATATTAAAGGGTTACTTTAAAGGGAAACGGTCATGACAAAAAAAAAAAGAAATGCAATTAACCTGCAGATATGGGGTTAATCTTTGGGAGGAAATGAACAGTCTTCTCCCCCACTGGCTACAGTGAGCTGCAGCTGGAACCACACCCCAGCACTGACTGACAGCCAGCTAAGCATGATTCCCTGCCGGGGCCACCACTCACTATATACGGAGCAGTGATAAAGGCGTCACGACTTCACTGACTGGAGGCTGTCAGAAGAAATAGTTAATTTCCTCCCGGTAGCCATGCCTTCAGTGCGGCAGCCACAAGGCTTCAGAAAGCTATTAACCTGCAGACCAACCTCATGTCCTCAGATTAATAGTGTTTTTGGATATAGCAAGTTCCTGCTCATCACCCTAGTACATATATCCACAGAACCAAGCCAAAGATTGACATTAAGCACAATACAGCTTTTTATTTAGATGCTTAAATGAATACAAAGGGAAAGAAAGATCACAAAATACTACTACAACAGTGTGCCAAATAGTAGATGGAATAAATGAACATCACTAGGTGGGCAACTAAATATACTAATAACGAAAATACGGCATTGTGTTTTCTGGTTTGATACTTTAAACACAATACATATTGTACAGACCTCTACCTTTAGAAAGGTATCAGAATATGTCAACTAGCAAACATTGTGTGTGGATTTTTTTTTTTTTTTTCTTTGCAATGGAACTCCCTAGTTTAAATCATGACCGTCACTTACAGACAGGAAAAGCGGCCATTCTGAGAAATGATCCAGCACCCTTACCTATACCATCATTGGGTTCCATTTATCATCACTGTGACATTACCTGCCAAGAAAAAATGCTAGGCTTCAATCCTTTCCCAAATGTTCGCTCTGCTGAATGGTCGACGCAGCAGGACGCTAGCACCGTGGACACTTTATTATAAAGTTACCTCTCTTCCAGGATATTAGGTTTTCCATCAGCTCAATTATTCAGGGTTTGGGGACAGCAAACAAAGTATCAATTACAATAGTCCAGATATATTTTATATGACCGTATCCATCTTCAGATTGTACAGATTATGTGCAAAAACCCAAGTTCTTTGAAAATTCTTAAGTGTTTTTTTCATATTTTTCCTCTTTTTTGTTTAACTATAGCAGTTTCGAGCCTTTTGCTAAGTAAACTAGATACAGCGTTAATTACACAGCAGGCCATCACTAAATTAAAAAAATCTATAGTGGGTACACAAGAACAATTTGATAAGTCACTTTGAAGAAGTCTAAAATACTGTACAAATATACATTTTCCTATTCAGAATGAATACATTGACAAGGGTAGTGAGGAAAGAAAAAAAAAAATTAGTATCCCAAAAATCTTTACACAGTGAGCCAGAAAATTCTGAATAACCTGCAGAGGGAGTCCTGTAGTTTAGAAGATGGAAACCTTGCGCTCTGTGAGGTTTGCCAGGTTTCTATGCATCAAGTCATTTTTTTTTCTTTTTTTTTTTTTTAAAAGTTTTATCTTTTTTTTGTAAGAGAAAAAAATAGAAAAATAACACGTCGAACTAATGATGATCATGAAAAACTCAAAAGGAAAAAAAAAATGCGGATAAAACACATCTGTGCATTTTGTATCATCCAATGTTGCGCGTCACATCGGTATGTGCCAAATGCAGGAGGGCAGAAAGAGCCATCGAAACCAAAGAGTGGATAACCCAGCGTCCGACGTAGTCACCGTGCAGTAACAGTTCGCTGGGGTAGCTTATCAGTCCTGCTGTAATGAAAATATCAGCTACGAGGCTGTACACACAAGTGGTATCTAAAAAGTTTAACCTATACTTGTTGGCTACTGAGTCCTACTCCTTGTAGACTGTTGTGCATTTTATCTGTAACAGTCACATTAAAGTGATCTTCCTCTTCTCGGTCGTTTGTGCTAGTCTGCCATTCCACTGGTTTCTCCGACGAATTTTGCTCTTTCACGGACATGTTGGGTAACACGAGAGACTTCTCTTTAGACCAGAATTCATCGGATTTGTCATTAGAGTTTGTTTTGCACTTGACTTCCTCCTCGTCGCTCTCGACTAAATTATCTTTTTCAATCTCTTGGCCGTTTTCAGCGTCTTTACTGTGGTTGGAATCATTGATCTGAATTCCCTGCTTCACTTCTGGATTGCGGTCCTCGAAGTCCAACTCTAGCTTGGATTTCATAGGCTCCCTCTCTGGGATTGTAATGTTTTCCTTCGGCACAGGGGAATCTTCCGCCTCTCCGTCGTTGTCAGAGCTGTCCAAAACGATTGCATTAGAGTGGTCGTTTGCCTTTGATGGAGTGTCAACACTTTGGTTTTCTAGCACTTTGACAGGTTGCTCTGAAAGACTTGTGTTGTGTTCCGAATTCGTGGACTTAACATCTTTCTCGGGGGTTTGCTCAACAACACTTTCGTTCGAGTCCTCTGCTGCATTTTCAGATCCATCTGACGAGCTGGACTCGTTCAATTTCTTCTTCTCTATTGTTTTACTTGCATTAGGGGCAGACTGACTTTCATCGATGTTTTCAAACTTCCATTCATCACCAAAGTCCATCTCGTGTTTGACTTTATTCAGCTCCCTCATATTGAAGCCCAGCAAAACATTGAGCGTGTATCTTTCACAATCTCTGGTGCACTTTTTTCTTTTGTTACTGAAATGGGAAGCAATATCATTCTTCCATAACCACAAACTGGCTGCCAATTTTTCAATTTCTCGCCTGCTTGCATAGGGCTGCATATTGAAGTATTTTGTAAGGAATGTCTTTCTGGCTTCATAGGAGTCATCTTCATGGCCCTGGGGTCCAGAGCCAAGACCACTGGATCTTCAGGCTTATCATCTAAAATAATTGGGGCATCAGGGTCATCGTCAGGTCTTCTCCTTTTGGCAAGAGATAAATCGATAAAGTCATTGGAACGTTTCATTGGTATTGGTTGAGATGGGTTGATTTTGATGATACCACCAGTCTTCTCTTGCCCGTTCTGGGTTTTGCCTACTCCTCTGCAATGTACGAGATGCAGAGTAATAGTTGAAGCCGTCATGTTACTTGTGTACACCCCTAGACAATGAATGCATTTGTAGGTGAGCTTTTTCTCAACAGGATGGACGGTCTGGATGACTTGGTGTCTTTCCCTCAAATGATGGGCAAGGGCATCAGAAATGGGACCCTTCAAGATGGAAAAGCAGAGAGGACAAAGGGTTTTGCCTACATCTTTCTTGTACGGCACAGCAGTCTGTGGTACGTTTTTGACGGGTGGTTCCACCTTCTCTACAGTCTTTACTTGCGGTTTTGGAGTAGGAGGAGGAGCAGCTGGTTGGTTCTGAGCGTGATAAGCTACAGATTCGGCTGGGGCATCCCTCAGGTTGTACGTTGTGACCAGTAAGTGGATATTGGTGTGGCTTCCTTGCTGTAATGTCAAGTCGAATGTCAAAGTGGAATCAGTTTTTGGTGCCATTTCTTCTCTGCATGAACCATTCTCATGTGGGCTGCCATTTTCTCAACGTCGTTGAAAGTTGATCGACAGTAAGGACAGGAAAGGCGTGGATTAACATGTGGTTTAGCAACGTGTCAGTTGGCAAGTATCTGTTACAGTATAGACATTTGCTTGTGAAGTTATGTATTTTCATTATGTAGTTTGCCACAGCTGGGACTTTTTCAGCTTTGTGCTCCTTTTCAAAGTGAATGCTGTACACATTTTCTGGAAATAACTCGTTGCAAATTGTACATATCTTCCATTTTTGGGTAGATGAAGAAGAGTTGGCGGCTGCTGCTGCAGCGGCCGCCGCAGCAGCGGTGGGTTTTGCACCAGGCTGAATCAGGCCACGAGATTGAATATGGGTTGGAGTCATGGAAGCTGGTTTAAGATGGCCACCTGAAAGGCTGGAGTTTCCAGACTGAAGAGAGTACCTTAAAGGAGCCTGCGATCTTTGCTCATTACTAAGAGAGTAAGATCTCATATTACCACCAGGAAGCATCTGCTTCATTGACTGGGATTGCTGAGGGATTGAAACGGGGGCATTACCACCCATGCCTAATCTCATCTGTGGCCCAACAGGGTACCCTGAAGACAATCCTTTCACCCCATAGTTATTCTGCTGCATGTGGACGTTGGACATCATGTTAGAATTCATTGAAGGCTTTGGTATTGAAAGTCTGTTCACCATTTGTTGAGAAGGAAGAGTTCGGACATTTCCTGGGGACATTGGACCCATTCTTGGTGGAATGCCCATGGGTTTTTTATCTTGTGGCTTTGGAGCTATTAGCATCAATGGCTTGGATCTAGGAACGACCACATTTGTATGTCCTATCATTGCTGTCACTTGGTACCCAATTCGTTCATGATCTTCAATTACATGCTGAACTAAGGTTTCGTATGTCTTCGGCATAAACAGGCATCGCTTGCAATGAATGCTGCCATCATTGCTTGGGCTTGCCCCTATAGGCATGGCGCCATTTAGCGATTTGTCACTGCCCTTTGCAACATACGGTGCCGCGACGTGCTGGAAGTGTTCCCTGTATATGTGTTTTCTCACCACTTCATAGAGAGGATCTCTGTAAGTGCACTTTTTACAATAATAAACCGCTTGCTCCACGCTGTCGGCCTGCTTAGGTTTAAGGCTCTCGAACTTTGCTTTATCTTTAAAAACGCCGATGACTGGGCTGGGCTGAGGGTTGTTTGGTGCGTGGAACACCTTAATGTGCATTTCCAAAGTCTTTCTGTCTCCATTGTAGGTACAGTATGGACAGTTCAGAAGGATCCGATTCTCAAAGTCTTCGTTGTGGACGTTTCGAAAGTGACTTTTGTAAGCAGAAAAAAACTTTGACGAGAACGGACACTGGCTGCAGCAGAACTGTTTAGTTCTGTAGTCCTATAAAAAAAAAAGAAAAAGTTTTCAGCATCAGCTCATGATTACATCTGGATATATCTATCTATCTACACATACATACACAGGAAAATTTAACTGCTGAAAGTGCCATAAACTTAAGAAAAAGGTGTGTTGGCGCATATCCTTAGTCAATTCCCTCTGCCTTCTGCATGAAAATACTGATGTCAAACAATCTGTTGGTTAGTGTGAAGTAAAAAGTAATATACTTTATTATGCATCTTAATTTTATAACACTTAGAATTAAACACATTTAGACAGCAGCTCACTTTGTAAGAGTAATTTCTGGAAAGAGAGAGCTCACGGCTTTTTGATAAGGAAATTGTAAATAAAAGTAGAGCACTCTTAATTCATGACAATTTCTTTATAGGTTTATGCGGCCTTACAATATTTATTACCTTTCCATTGGATAGTTCATTAATACCAGATTGGTGAGGGTCTGGCGCTCTCACTGATCAGCGTTTAGCCCTGTCTGAACGGAGGAGAAACAGCACAGCGCCATACACTGTGTATAGTGCCTGTTGCAGAGAACTTCATCTCAATTTCTATTCAATATAAGACTGGACAACCCCTTAGAAGGGACTGTCAGTACAGAGTAACAGTTCAAACCCAAGTACAGTCATGGACAAAAGTTTTGAGAATGACACAAATATTAATTTTTACAAAGTCTACTGCTTCACTTTTTCTAATGGCAATTTGCATATACTCCAGAATGTTATAAAGAGTGATCAGCTTAACAGCAATTACTTGCAAAGTCAATATTTGGCTAGAAAATTAACTTTATCCCCCAAAACACATTTCAACATCATTGCAGCCCTGACTTAAAAGGACCAGCTAACCTCTTTTCAGTGATTTCTCCATTAACACAGGTGTGGGTGTTGATGAGGACATGGCTGGAGATCAATCTGTCATGATTAAGTAAGAATGACACCACTGGACACTTTAAAAGGAGGCTGGTGCTTGGCATCATTGTTTCTCTTCTGTTAACCATGGTTATCTCTAAAGAAACACGTGCAGTCATCATTGCAATGCACAAAAATGGCCTAACAGGGAAGAGTATCGCAGCTAGAAAGATTGCACCTCAGTCAACAATCTATTGCATCATAAAGAACTTCAAGGAGAGAGGTTCCATTGTTGCCAAAAAGGCTCCAGGGCGCCCAAGAAAAACCAGCAAGCGCTAGGACCATCTCTTAAAAGTGTTTCAGCTGCGGGATCAGGCTACCAGCAGTGCAGAGCTTGCTCAGGAATGGCAGCAGGCAGGTGTGAGTGCATCTGCACGCGCTGTGAGGCGGAGACTCTTGGAGCAAGGCCTGGTCTCAAGGAGGGCAGCAAAGAAGCCACTTCTCTCCAGAAAAAACATCATGGACAGACTGATATTCTGCAATAGGTACAGGCAGTGGACTGCTGAGGACTGGGGTAAAGTTATTTTCTCTGATGAATCCCCTTTTCGATTGTTTGGGACATCAGGAAAACGCCTCATTCGGAGAAGACAAGGTGAGCGCTACCACCAGTCTTGTCTCATGCCAACTGTTAAGCATCCTGAAACCATTCATGTGTGGGGTTGCTTCTCAGCCAAGGGAATCGGGTCTCTCACAGTCTTGCCTAAAAGCACAGCCATGAATAAAGAATGGTACCAGAATGTCCTCCAAGAGCAACTTCTCCCAACCCCCAAGAGCAGTTTGGCGATCAACAATGCCTTTTCCAGCATGATGGAGCACCTTGCCATAAAGCAAAGGTGATAACTAAATGGCTCAGGGAACAAAACATAAGAGATTTTGGGTCCATGGCCTGGAAACTCCCCAGATCTTAATCCCATTGAGAACTTGTGGTCAATCATCAAGAGACGGGTGTACAAACAAAAACCTAAAAATTCTGACAAAATGAAAGCATTGATTGTGCAAAATGGACTGCTATCAGTCAGGATTTGGTCCAGAAGTTGATTGAGAGCATGCCAGGAAGAATTGCAGAGGTCCTGAAGAAGAAGGGTCAACACTGCAAATGTTGACTTGCTGCATTAACTCATTCTAACTGTCAATATAAGCTTTTGTTACTCATATGTTTGCAATTATATTACTGTCTGTGATAAAAACATCGGTCAAAGACACATAAAAACCAGAGGGCAGCAGATCATGTGAAATTATAATATTTGTGTCATTCTCAAAACTTTTGGCCATGACTGTACAGGCGCTCGGTGCACCAGAGCCAATCATTAAATACACCTTCCCGCTTGCTTGTCTTCCATCTAGCGCTATCCCCAACCCCTTATTCTTTGATTGACAGCTCTGGCTTCATAGAGCCAGAGAAGGGTGAAGACAGTGTATTTAACCCCTTCACCACAAAGGACGTACATTTAAGTCATATGTCGTGTATCTGCCTTTCCCAGCAGATGATGACTGATTTAATCAGCCATCGTGTGCCTCTAGCAGACAGAGCTCAGCCATCGGCTAACCTGTTAAATGCCAATGTCAATCTTTGACAGCGGCATTTAACACGCGCACACCTGTGATACAATCGCTGGATGGCAATGGTTGCCATGACAGACTAGGGCCTACTGAAGACCTGAGCTTGTCATGACAATCCTCCTGTGAAAGCCAGCCCATGGCCGGCGTTCATAGGAGATAGTGATTTTCACTGTACATTGCAGTGTGCACCGCTATGTGTAACACAAGCGATCAGATTAATACAGCTTCAAGTCCCCTAAGGGGACTATTAAATACAATTTAAAAATATGAAAAAAAATATACACAAAAGTTCATCATCCCTTTCTGTCCCATTAAAAATATAACAATTTGGGAGGTTGGGGGGGAGAATCCACAGATTTTTTTGTATCGCTGCATTTGTAAGAGTACGATTTATCAAAATATAAAGTAAATTAATTTGACCAGTAAACAGTGTAATGAGAGAAAAAAAAAAAAATCAAACCGCCAGAATTAAATAAAAATCTTTCGCTGCTGCAACAAGAGGTGATCAAAACATTGTATCTACCCCAAAATGGTACCCGTAAACACATCAGCTCAGGGAGCAGAAAATAATCCTTCAAAGCTCTATATTGCAAAAATGAATTTTTTTTTTCACTAAAAGACAAAAGAAAAAGACAATATATTTGGTAACAGCATAATCGTACTGACCTGGAGAATCATACTACTGGGTCAGTTGTAATGCATAATGATCATCGCAAAGGAAATATTTAAAAAATTAAAACACTTAAATTGCACTTTTATTTTGCAATTTCAACTCATTTTGATCCCCCCCCCATTTTCCAGTGCACCACATGATAAAAGACGGATTTTGGTAAGACCTTACCTGTAAAATCCTTTTCAGCGAAGGAAGGAAGGGAGACACAGTCATTACTAGTGGGTAGGCAGAGCCCACACAGGATAGAACACCTCAGATTAAAAAGAGTGTTGACCGGCCCCTCCAGCTTGGGCTCCTCCTACTCCAGCTCTCCAGTCGTACACAAGCTAAGGAAGAGCAAATATCACCAGCGGAGCAACATAACCCTTCTGAAGAACTTCAGAGAAAGAACAAAAAGACAGGTTATGCATATAACTGAAAAAACCACACAGTCCCAGGTACTACTCACTGAACCTGACCACTACGATGAGCTGGCAATGCTGGAACAAAGCCTTAGCGCGCCGACCTCAGCCCAGATAATCGCTATCAGAGAAGGGTCACGCCGCATCTGAAAACACAACAACACACTTCTGCCATGGGAGGGAGCTGTGTCTCCCTTCCTTCCTTCGCTGAAAAGGATTTTACAGGTAAGGTCTTACCAAAATCCGTCTTTCAGCAGCAGATTGGAAGGAAGGGAGACACACTAGTCATTACTAGTGGGACGTCCCAAAGCAGTCCAAAAATTAAGGGTGGGCAAAAAACCAACAGAGGCAGATTCCCAACAACATAAATAAATGCGCAACCAGCGCTAAATACAAGTTCACAAGAACTTTAAACTACAGCCGCCTGCAGGACCCTACGTCCTAAGGCCGCATCAGCGGAATCACTGACGTCCACCTTATAAAATTTCGTAAATGTGTGGACGGAGCGCCAGGTCGCCGCCCGGCAGAGCAGAGCTGCCGAGGCCCCTTGATGAAAGGCCCACGATGAACCCACAGCCCTCGTGGAGCGAGCTCGAATCTTAATCGGGCAAGGTTCGCCCTTAAGTCGGTAAGCCTCTAAAATGGCCGACCGAATCCAACGAGCTATAGAATCCTTGGAAGCTCGTTGACCACGTCGACGACCTGCTGGAATCACAAACAGAGAATCCGACTTCCGAAAATTTTGAGTAATAGACAAATAGAACTTCAAAGCCCGCACTAAATCCAATGTGTGCAAGGCCCGTTCCTTCGCATTCCTCGGCTCCGGACAAAGCGAAGGCAACACAATATCCTGGTTAACATGAAATTGTGACACCACCTTAGGTAGAAAGTCGCCCCGTGTGCGAAGCACTACGCGATCCGGGTGAAACTCCAGAAAAGGAGGCGAGCAAGAAAGAGCCGCCAACTCAGAAACCCTTCTCAAAGAAGTGACCGCCACTAGGAAGGCAACCTTCCAAGAAAGCAAAGAAAGGCTAACAGAGTCCATAGGCTCAAAAGGCCCATGTTGAAGAGCCTCCAAGACAAGATTAAGCCGCCAAGGAGACACAAGCGCCTTCCGCGGCGGAAACTGACGGGTTACCCCGCGAAAAAAGGAACGTACGTCTCTACGCGAGGCGATAGCCTTCTGAAACAGCAAGGACAGAGCAGAAACCTGACCCTTCAGAGTGCTAACTGCCAAACCGTTGTCCAGCCCGTACTGTAAAAAGGCCAACAGATTGGGAATGGAAAAAATCCTCGGGTTCCTAGAAGAACCCGAACACCACGAAAAGAAGGCTTCCCAAGTCTTGTGATAAATCCTAGTAGTAGCCGGACCTCTGGCAGCTCGCAGAGTGGCAATGACTTCGGCTGAAAAACCTTGACGGATCAAGATTTCGGTCTCAAGAGCCACGTCGTCAAACGCAGAGACTTCAGGTCCGGGTGACGAACGGGCCCTTGGGTTAACAGGTCCGGGCGAAGAGGGAGTGGAAGTGGAGGCGCTGCAGAAGCGACACCAGCGTCGAGAACCACGTCCTCCTTGGCCAATCTGGGGCTATCAACATAGCCGGGACTCTCTCCAGTCTGATCCGACGCAACACCAGAGGCAGTAAGGATATCGGCGGAAACACATAGATCAGCTCGAATTGGTCCCACGGAGCCACCAGAGCATCCACCGCCACAGCCTTCGGGTCCTTGTACCTGGACATGAACGTCGGTAACTTGGCATTGAACCTGGATGCCATCAAATCCACTTGGGGAGTTCCCCAACGGGAGCACAGCAGTGCAAAAATTTCCGGATGAAGACTCCATTCTCCGGGATCCATCTTTTCGCGACTGAGGAAGTCCGCTGTGATATTCTGAACTCCTGGAATGTGAATCGCAGAGATGGCTGGCACTCTGGTCTCGGCCCATACCAGGATCCGAGACACCTCCATCATGAGCATGAAGCTCCTCGTCCCACCTTGATGGTTGATATACGCTACCGCCGTCGCGTTGTCTGTCTGCACTCGGACTGGTAGACCGCTTAAAGGGACCGTCCAGTGTTGGAGGCAAAGGAAAACTGCCCTCAATTCCAGGATGTTGATCGGCAGGACAGACTCTTCCGACGACCATACTCCCTGAATCCAGAGATCGTTCCAGACACCCCCCCAGCCCGTCAGGCTGGCATCGGTGGTTATGACCGACCACCTCGGAGGGAGGAAGGACTTCCCCAGGGATAACACTTCCGGACGTAACCACCATCCTAGAGACTCTCGCACTCTGTGGGAGATGATGACACTGCAATCCAGTGAAAACTGCGATCGATCCCAACGGTTCAAAATGAGCATTTGGAGAGCCCTGGAATGAAATTGGGCAAACGGAATTGCCTCCATCGACGCCACCATCAAACCCAGAAGGCGAATACACCTTCGAAGGGACATTGCTGTCAAAGACTTCATAACCTGTACATGTCGAAGAAGGCTCGCTTGCTTTTCTGGAGGCAGAGACACCACTGCTCGTACCGTGTCGAAATGCATTCCCAAAAAAGGATTGACTGCGACGGTTCCAGAGACGACTTCTCCCAATTGACCAGCCACCCGAAGTCCTCCAGGAGCTGAAGGGATAGATTGCGAGCCGTCACCGCCTCCTCCTTTGAGGACGCCACAATCAAAAGGTCGTCCAGGTAGGGGAGAATCGTAACCCCCTGTCTTCGAAGAATCGCCATGACAGGTGCCAGAATTTTCGTAAAAACTCTGGGTGCTGAGGCCAACCCGAATGGCAGGGCCACAAACTGGTAATGGTCCTGACCTATGGCAAAACGAAGGAAGTGTTGGTGGGCCCTTCCGACGGGAACATGCAAATAAGCGTCGCGAATGTCGATTGACACCAAAAAGTCTTTCTGTGACAGGGCCGCCACAACGGAGCGAAGCGACTCCATGCGGAATTTCCGGGTGCGGACATGCCGATTCAATCTTTTGAGATCCAGAATGGGGCGAAATTTGTCCTCCTTTTTGGGGACCACAAAGAGGTTGGAATAAAACCCTCTTCCCCGGTCCTCCGGCGGAACCGGTACCACCACACCCTTTGCAGAAGGGAATCGACCTCCCGCAGTAGAGCGGCAAATAGCTCGGGCTCTGACGGAATGCGAGATTGACAAAAACTGTCTGAGGGTCGAGAAAGAAACTCTATGAAGTAGCCTGCCGACACAACCCGCGTCACCCAGGCGTCCGACACGGGGGAAGCCCAAGTCGGTTCGAATTGGAGCAAACGACCCCCCACTCGAGAGCCCTCGAGTGAGACCCTGGCGTCAGTCCGCCTTAGCGGGCTTTTTGTCAGCTTCCCGTTTGTCTTGACGGAAGCTCTGTTTCCAGGGGGTGCGGGATTTCTGAGAGTTTTTTTTTCCCGAAAAAGAGGGACGACCCGATCCCCAAGAGGGCTGACCGAACCGTCCCCTGGGCCGAAAGGACCGCCGACTACTACCGGCACTAGGCCTGCCAGACGCATAAGTCACAGCTCTTCGCTGCGGTAAAGCCGTTTCTTTTGCCTTTGCCTTGGCAATCAGCTCCGTGAGGTCAGATCCAAATAGCTGACCACCCTTGTAAGCTAAAGATAGCAAACCTTGCTTGGAAACCGCGTCCCCGGTCCACTGTCTAAGCCACAGTGCTCTCCTGACTGTGACCGCCGAGGATTGCACCCTGGACAGCAGTGACGCAGTATCCAAACCTGCATCACTGCCATATCGGGCTGCATCCTCCAACAACTTGAAAATCCCATCTACCTCGGATAGTGGGGATCCATCATGCCACGCCGTTCGTAGACGGTCTAACCAGCTCAGGGAAGCTTTACAAGCACACATGGACCCTAGTACTGCTCTGAATCCATGACCCGCGGCCTCGTAGATGGATTTCGCCGCCATCTCCGTTTTTCTGTCCAGCGGATCCTGCAGACTCGCCTTCCCTTTAACAAGAAGTAATGAGGATTTGCTAAGCTGGGATAAAGGGACATGCACTTCAGGAGAAGGAATCCAATTATCAATCAACTCCGTCATACACGGATACAGCGTCTCAAAAAACCGTGTCCCCTGAAAACGTTTATCTGGACACAGGCGTTCCTTCTCCACTGCCCCATTAAGCTCATCCAGAGATGGTAATGCTGATCGCGACCTATGCGACTCCTGAAACATCTGGGCCGACTTACCAGGACGTCTAGTTACCTCCTCCGGTAACTGTAACGCCTCCCTCATGGCTCCAATAAAAGCCTCTGTACGGCCCAAAAGAGAGGCAGAGTGTCCCTGCCGATCCTCCTTATCCGAATCGGACATCTCCCCATCCGAGCTTGAAGGGGAACCCTCCATGCCCGAGATCTCCGAGTCGCTACGCGGGAAGGATGGCACCGGCCTGTGTCGCTTCCTACCATGAGAGGATCTAGCTGACACCCAATAACCTAGAAGGTCAGAAAGGCCATTAATAGAACGAGCGAGGGCCTCCATTTTGACATCACTGAAACCTCCGACCGCTGCGCTTGACGCCGTCGAGGTCTGCGTGTCAGATACGCGAGACTGATCCTGTAGCGGATCTGGGAGACGGTCCGCACCTCCTGGACCCTGATCTGACATGCCCTCACACAGTATATGGCAGGTTAAACCTGTCAGTAACTAGAACAGTGTGGTTTCTTAAAGAAAAAACGAACGCTGAAGGGTTAAAGCTCTTAAAGAGAGCTACCCCAGCTGTCCACCAATTAAGGGTTAACCGCCTAAGAAGGGGTTAATGTCGCAGACTCCCCACAACCTCTGTTAATGAAAAGGATGTGCGATCCCCAGACAAAAAAAGGTGCCTCTTATGAGGTAACAGCTGCAGGACAGCGCAGTCTGCCACCTAATTGTGCCTCAGAAAGGTGCCCTGCACTGTGGGGGTGAGGGGGTTAAGCTTCTGCCCTGACAGGCAGAAGCGACTCACCCAGCTGGCCGCGGTGCAGTGTCCTAATTGTTCCTTCGGTCGGTCGGGGGGAGCGGAGAGTGAGGAGCCCGAGGAAGGCCGTCAGTAATGGCCGCCGCGCTGAAGGAGAGGAGCCGGAAGAGGAGAGGCAGGGTAAAGCGTGCGCTCAGAGCGCTTCCTGCCCGCGAAAGAACGGGAAAGCGCGAAGCCACGCCCCCCGCCGGCTTCAAAAAAGCGCGCGACTCCTCCGCTCCCATGTCCTGCAGGCATCCACCTGCGGACAAAAGTACACAAGTCACCACACTGAAAAACATGTAGCAGCGGCTGCCGCAGCAGCCGCTGAAGCACTCAAACACATATTAAAATGTTGAGTACTCACCCAGCTGAGCGCCACAGGGACCCCAGGGATTTGTGGCGCTGTGCCCATAGCTTCCCCCCCAGGGCGGGGAACGCAGTGACCCCAGAAGCGCGGTTTGCGTCCCCGCCAGGGAAGCAACCCTCATCCCCCAGGGCCGGCAGGGTTCTGCAGGGACCACCTTAAAGGGTAATGCAGATCCGCCAAGGGAGGGGTGGAGGTCTAGCAGCGCTGAGACCCCTGAGACCTCAAGACCACGGGGGTCCAAGTCCCTGTCCGATAAAAATAAAAAATTCTTCTGAGGAGCTGCTCCAGCAGCGACTATCCTCTGTGACCTCAAATTTTAGACTGGAGAGCTGGAGTAGGAGGAGACCGAGCTGGAGGGGCCGGTCAACACTCTTTTTAATCTGAGGTGTTCTATCCTGTGTGGGCTCCGCCTACCCACTAGTAATGACTGTGTCTCCCTTCCTTCCATCTGCTGCTGAAATGAATGGTGTAATTCAAAAGTGAAACTCCTCCCACAAAAAAATAAGCCCTCATGTGGACAGAAAATAAAACGTTATGGCTCTTGGAAGAAGGGGGAGGAAAAATCTGAAAATGGCAGTAGCGTGAAGAGGTTAAACAACTGGCCACGCCATAATGAAGGAGTGCCTGCACTTGGTTTAGACAATCATTCTGTGCTGACACTCCCGTTAAAGAGAACCTGTAATTTACCTGCAGATTACCATTCTATTTGGAAGTAACGCCTGGCTGCTTTACTGGAGCAGGATCTACAAGGGAAAAATGAAGTTATGTTCTCCCTGCTGCAATTCGCTTCCAATTATCGGGACAGGACAGAGTGCAGTTACAGCCAACACTCACTACACAATAAACACAATGTAAATCGCTCCCCTGCCAACTTATTGAAAAGCCAGAATGCAGCGTGCAGCACAGGCTGTCCATGTGCAGCGATTGCAGTCCTTATAGCTGCTCCCTGCACCTCCACGATGACTGGAAGCGAGAGGATCCTGGGAGAATATAACTTCATTTTCTCCCTGTAGCTGCTGATCCAGCAGTAAGGCATTTTAAATACCATTTACCCACAGATTACCACTATATCTGCAGGTTAATGTTTCATTAAGAGGCACAGGCTCCACCACCAGAAATGTTATGCTAGAATAATTTACACATTTGTGTGGCACAATTTGACAAGTTCACCATGGCGCAAAACTGAAAAAAGCTGGAATTTTTTTTACGTAACCATAAGTCGTGCAAAAATTGTATCACCTCAAAGAGTCAAACAAAAAAAAAAAAAAAAGGCAGAAAAAAATCCTAGATGAATCTGGGGCATAAGAGTTATATTTTTCATTTTAGTATGGACTTTCACCACAAATGCTGAGGTCCAGGTGCACAGCACATTACACGGGAGCCAAGATGCACTACACAAGCCATACGCCTGCATGAGATTCACTTTATCGGGAGCAGGTTTTAAAGCCATACGCCTGCATGAGATTCACTTTATCGGGAGCAGGTTTTAGCTTCTGGATATAAAACAATACTTCCTTCTCCCTGACAGGAAGCTGAATGATAAATGGAGACTGTTTTCAAAAAACTTTTACAATAATCATAATAAATCTATTTATTTTTCTACAAGTACCTGATTTTTAGTGAATGAGGGGTCCCAGAGTCCTACATCATCCCAAGACGTGTTCTTCACATAGAAGTCATTGGGTTCAAATGGCTTAAATTCCTGCAACAAAAACAGTGTATAAGAGGTGTATTTAAAGCAGAAAAAACACATAAGTCATATTCAGTAACTGAAGTTACAATAAAACCCAATAGAATAAGTTTGCATTTTGGTGCAACTTGCACCTAATGTGTAGATCTAACATTGTCATTTTTTCAGCAATGTTCTTAAAATATTTATTTGCCTTCTTCCTCTGTACACTTTGAATCTGACAGATCAATAACAATTTAACCGGCTGACACATTGTGGCAAGCTAAATTTCTTTTTGACAAGCCATACAGTGCTGGTCACCATTATTGGCACCCCTTCATTTTTTTCATGGACTGTACAATATCTTGAGAAATAAATAGCAATGTACCAAAGTTATATCCAAAGAATTTTTTTCAAATTAGTGGTCCAAAGAAATACAACAAACATTTTTTAGCTCTAAAATCTCTCGATATTTCTCTGATTTCATCATTCTTGTGATACAGTCCAGGTCTTCAGTACCAGACGCAAGAAAGCATTATGGATCCTCCACCATGCTTAACTGTTGGTAGGGTGTTCCTTTACTTATAAGCTTCATTGCCCCGTTTGTAAACAAACTGTTGCTTTGCACTGGTAAAAAGCTCTATTTTTGTTTCATCTGTCCACAGAGCATTATCCCAGAAAGATTGTTGTTTGTCAAGGTACTCTTTGGCAAAGACCAGTCCTTCCTTTTTATGTCTTTTCTTCAGCAATGGTTTCTTCCTTGGCCTTCTCCCATTAAGCTCCACTTGGTTTAGTGTGCAGCGTATGGTACTTGTTCAAACTATGACCCCAGACTCTTCCAGGTTGGCCTTCACATGTTTGAACTGGTATTTTATCCACCATTCGTACCAACCTTCGAAGACATTTCGTCAATTTCCCTCTTTCCCCTACGTCCAGGGACGATCTTGACGGTTCCATGCTTGGCAAACTTTTTAACAACACTGAACACTGTAGAAACTGGGATACCAAGGTCTTTTGAGATGGCCTTATACCCTTTGGAAGTCTTAGGTTTGCTAATAGCTGTTCTGATGTCCTCAAACAGCTACATTGCCTTCACCATTGTGAGACAGGAACAAGGCCTACTATGTGACTTTTTAAAGGTCATCATTCATTGGCTAATTCATGGGCACCGACAATCACAGGTGATTCTCATTTGTGATTTACCATAGGAGAGTCAAAATCTGTTTCCATACTAATTTAATGTAAAGGTTGCCAATGCCAGTGTCACAGCAAGCTTTAGGTTTTTCTATTTTTTCCCTCCTGTTTTTTTGTTTTAAATTATTGTTTATAATTTGCTCTTTTGTATTCAACAAGAATACTGTATAAAAAAAAACAAAAAAACAAAACAAAAACCTTTCACTTGATTCATTTTTTTCCAGAAGTATATTATTATTATTATACATTTTTATAGCGCCATTTATTCCATGGCGCTTTACATGTGAAAAGGGGCAAATATAGACAAGTACAGTAAACGTGAGCAATACAAGGCACACACAAGTACACAAGATATCCCACATTATGTGCTTACACTTCATGGGTGCCAATAACGATGAGCAGGACTGTATACCAAAAGGTGAATTTTAATTTTTATAATTAAAAGCATCAATTATTTCTACAATACAGGTTAACACTGAGCCAGTGCAATGCAGGTTTACTGCAGAGCTTACAGGGCAGATTCTGACCCCTCTTAAAGGCACAAGTAGTTTTCCATCAGTATTTTTGTACAGTAAGTGAAGACCAGGAATAGGAGCTAACAAAACAAGCATGATGGATCCCACTCCTGTTTTAGGCTCTTAACCACTGAGTAAAATACCACCATGTGAATGTGGCCTTTCTGCTAGTCAAAGTCCATCCAGATAATTTTGGGGCTATAAAAGCAAATGGGTCCATGCCCTGAGAAATCCAACAATATAACACTCACGTCTACATGATCTTTGCAGTACTCCAGGCCAATATCACCCAATATCTTCTTCACCGTCTTCCTGGCTTTTCGTAAGCTTCCCAGATTATTTACCGGAAGCTGGAACATTATTACTGCCTGGAGGAATACAAAAGAAGCGCTACATTTAATAAAAATAAATGGATAAAATACAAAAGAAAAAAGAAACATACAGCAGGGTAAGATTGGGAACATCCCCAGTAGTAAAACCTTCCTGAATATGTCCACAAAACATAGATTTCAGCTTAATTCCTAAGAAAAACGTATATAACATTAGGGTTGGAAGATATGTCTCCTATTATGATGGATTTCCATTCTGAATTGTAATAGAAACATAATTCACCACAATAACACTAAATTGAATTTTTAATTTAAAGGCGTTTTTCAAGTTTCAGAAAACACTTGGCCCCTGGGTGTAGTTTTTGTTTTATATGAAATGGTATTTAAAAGAGAGTCTGACAGAATGTTTTTGTTATGTTATCTGAGATCAGTATGATGTTGAGGCCGAGACCCTGATTCCAGTGATGTGTCACTTACAGGGCTGCTTTGTCACTGTTACAATCACAGTTTCTCTGCTGCAGATCAAGGAACGCTGAGCCCTGTACAACCCTGCCCACTCCACTGACTGACAACTGTGTGCTCTGTGCATAGGCAGAAAACCAATAATCAGTGGAATACAGCTTAGTAAGTGACATTGTTAGAATCAGGGTCTCACTCCGTACATCATGGTCTAAGATTATATACCCAAAACCTGATAGCCTTTTTAATGAGTTTTTTTTTTTTTTTAAATCAAATTAATTATATATATATATATATATATATATATATATATATATAATATATATATATATATATAAAAAAATAAATTTGCAAATGTCTTATTAGAGAGATCATTATCTGATATTAATTAGTATAATATATTACATAGATTCAGCTTCATTCCTAAGAAAAACGTATAAATTATATGGAAAGATATGTCCTATTTAGGATTTCATCTGAATTGTAATGCAACATAATTCCCACTAACACTAATTGAATTTTAATTAAGGCGATTTTCAGTTCAGAAGAAACATGTGCCCTGGTGTAGTTGTTTTATAGAAAGTATTAAAAAGAGTCTGACAGAATTTTGTATGTATCTGAGATCATATGATTGAGCAGACCTATCCATGTGTCACTTACACTGCTTGTCACTGTTACAATCAATTGTATTTCTCAGCAATCAAGGAAGCTGAGCCCTGTACAACCCTGCCCACTCCACTGACTGACAACTGTGTGCTCTGTGCATAGGCAGAAAACCAATAATCAGTGGAATACAGCTTAGTAAGTGACATTGTTAGAATCAGGGTCTCACTCCGTACATCATGGTCTAAGATTATATACCCAAAACCTGATAGCCTTTTTAATGAGTTTTTTTTTTTTTTAAATCAAATTAATATATTATATATATATATATATATATATATATATATATATATATATATATAAAATAAACTTTGCAAGATGTCTTTTAGAGAGATCCACTTTTCTCCTCCTGGACTGATCTCAATTCATGGGTAAAATGCATCTTCAGTGAATACAGACTTCCCTATTACCGAAATAGAAGATGACTGTTGGTGCTCAAAGTTCTATGGAGAAGTAACGCATTTCAGGAGAACTTGCAGCAGAATGGGTGTCTGCCACTAACTCCTCCCTCATTCTCCCCTCTGCATAGAATTTTAAAAGCACCATCTGTTATCGCTCTCAGTAATGGGAAAATGTCACCTCAGATAATGACTACAAAAAAAAAAAAAGCAAATTAGTAACCAAAAAGGTCATGGCAATCACACTTTCTACTCTCCTCGATAGTAAATTGTGAGTTTCCAGACAACACAAGAGAAATTGCTATTGAAAACATTAGGCGGTTCTACAGCTGTCCTACAATGCACCCACAGGTTCTAGTGTATGAAGGGGCCAAAGGTGTCACATGTAAGAGTGCAGCAGTACTGTAAGTGGAAGTGACGGAACAGAGTGCCGGTTTTGGATTGTGGCTCTGCAGCGTCAAGCTGCGCCTTTGTTTCCAAGCATAACCCACATACACTACAGCACTGCTGAGGCATGTAACCATATCAGCATGCCAAAAGCATCTGCTCACTGAAGCCAAAACTGCAAGCAGCCGTCAGATTGTGTGTATCTATAACTATACCATAGGTCAATGGTGTTACACAAACTTCAGGATACTGTTACTGGCTGTAAAAATCCAAGAGTATCCTGAGGGTTGAGGGATACAGGAAGGCAAAATAACTAAGGATTGAGGTGGATTAACATCTCTGTGTATCAATGCTTTATTGAAACTAAACGATGCTTTGGACACCACCATTTCTTTAAGCTACATGATGTGGTTTCTTCCTATTAGTAATTATGGTAGGACCCAAACAATGAAGTAATACATCAGTATTAAAGTCTACCTATGTGTTTGTTCAGTCAAAGATGGGAGAACTACCAGCATATAGACAGGCCTGAAAACCAGAAGTGAAAAAGAAGCACAAATCAGAAGCCATCATTATCAAATAACGGGTTCCCCGAATTGTGCAGGCAGCCCAAAAGTTCAATTCAGCTGAGACATAGTATATAGCAGGGTTCGACAAACCCGGGTGCCAGGTCGCCGGTGGCGCCTAGAAAATCATGCCTGGTGCCCGGGGAATTAAAGAGGGGCCCTGAGCAGGCGGGGGGGCCCACTCGCCGTCGGGCACCCCGGCGCCCGTTAGCGGTGTCAGCGCCACCACTGGGACCCCCCGCTTGCTCAGGGCCCCGGTGGCAGCCGGCGCAATACATACCTCTCCCCGTGCCTCCGCTGCCGCAGCTCCAGGGGCGCCGCTTCCTCTCTCACAGAAGCCGCTGAATGACGTCATAATTCAGCGGCCGGCTGTGGCAGAGAGCGCGCGGACGCCGGACAGGTGAGGCGTGTGTGTGTGTGCCTGCGTGTGTGTGTGTGTGTATGTGAGAGAGTGCTGCCTGCCGTGCTGTATGTGTGATGGTGGTGGGGGGAGGCAGTGATGGTGGTGAGGAAGCGATGATGATGATGATGGGGAGGCAATGAAAATGGGGAGGCAATGATGATGATGATATTAATGGGGAGGCAATGATAATGATGATGATGGGGAGGCAATGATAATGGGAAGGTGATGATGATTATATTAATGGGGAGGCAATGATAATGATGATGGTGGGGAGGCAATGATAATGGGAAGGCAATGATGATGATGATATTAATGGGGGCAATGATAATGATAGGGAGGCAATGATGATGGGAAGGCAATGATGATGATATTATTGGGGAGGCAATGATAATGATGATGGGGAGGCAATGATAATGGGAAGGCAATGATATGATGATATTAATGGGAGGCAATGATGATGATAGGGAGGCGATGATGATGATGGCAGGCATGGTGATAGGGGAGGCATATGATGATGATGGGCAGGCAATGATAGATGATGATGGGCAGGCAATGATGATGATAATGGGCAGGCAAAAAATTCATGGCTCCTAAATTTTTTTGTCTGGCTCCTAGATTCTGAACAACTTTGTCGACCCCTGGTATATAGTGTTCTGGATCTCCACCTGAACCAGAGGCCACCAGTAACAAAATACTCCACCATAAGACGCCCAAGTGAAATAGGCAAATGTGTGGAGAACAAAATACAATTTTTGTAATTTTTTGAGCACCAATTACTTCTACCCAAGAAAGAATACAATGAATCCAACATGGTATACAGATGGAAAACACCAAGAAGTCAAGTGACCATGGTGCCTACAAAATTGCTGCATTTTAGGATGTTCTCTTTAAGCTTATGAAGGATACATTGATATCAAACACTCATGGAGCAAATTTATCAAACACTTTTGCACCCCATGTACTATAAACAAAACACTATCAGCCTTGTTTAACAAGGAGAAAAGACGAGTGTAATATACTGGAATGGGGGAGTGACCAGGACAGCAGGAAAAAAATTAGCCAACTAATAAGGTGGAGTAAATTTACAGTAGACAATCTTAACCCCTTAGTGACAGAGCCATTTTGCAGCTTAATGACCGGGCCAATTTTTACAATTCTGACCACTGTCACTTTGAGGTAATAACTCTGGAACGCTTTAACGAATCCAGCTGATTCTGAGTTTGTTTTTTCGTGACATATTGTACTTCACGTTAGTGGTAACATTTCTTTGATATGACTTGTGTTTATTTATGAAAAAAAACGGAAATATGGCGAAAATTTTGAAAATTTAATTTTCAAACTTTAAATTTTTATGCCCTAAAATCAGAGAGATATGTCACACAAATTTCTTAATAAATAACATTTCCCACATGTCTACTTTACATCAGTACAATTTTGGGAACAAAATTTTTTTTGTTATGAAGTTATAAGGGTTAAAAGTTGACCAGCGATTTCTCATTTTTACAACACCATTTTTTTTTTAGGGACCACATCACATTTGAAGTCACTTTGAGGGGTATATACGATAGAACAGGGGTCAACAAAGTTGTTCAGAATCTAGGAGCCAGCCAAAAAATTTAGGAGCCAGAATTTTTTTTTCATTTCATCATCATCGCCTCCCCATCAACATCATTGACTCTCCTCATCATCATCATCGCCTCCCCATCATCATCATCGCCTCCCCATCATCATCATCGCCTCCCCATCATCATCATCGCCTCCCCATCATCATCAATGCCTGCCCATCATCATCATCGCCTCCCATCATCATCATCCATCATCATCGCCTCCCCATCATCATCAATGCCTCCCCATCATCATCAATGCCTCCCCATCATCATCAATGCCTCCCATCATCATCAATGCCTGCCTATCATCATCAATGCCTGCCCATCATCATCAATGCCTGCCCATTATCATCAATGCCTGCCCATTATCATCAATGTCTCCCCATCATGATCAATGCCTCCCCATCATGATCAATGCCTCCCCATCATGATCAATGCCTCCCCATCATGATCAATGCCTCCCCATTATCATCAATGCCTCCCCATCATCATCAATATCTCCCCACATCTATCAATGCCTCCCCATTATCATCAATGCCTCCCCATTATCATCAATGCCTCCCCATTATCATCAATGCCTCCCCATTATCATCATCAATGCCTCCCCATTGTCACTGCCCTCCCCCCACCACCATCACACATGCAGCACACAAGCACTCTCTCACATACACACACACACACACTGATGCACACAGACAGACACACACACACACTGATGCACACAGAGACACACACACACAACACTGATGCACACAGACAAAACACACACACACATCACATCTCACCTGTCTGGCGTCCGCGCTCTCTGCCACAGCCGGCCGCTGAATGATGACATCATTCAGCGGCGCTGCTGTGAAAGGAAGCGCCGGCACCCCCTGGAGCACGGAGCTGCGGCAGCGGAGGCACGGGAGAGGTAAGTATTGTGCCAGCTGCTGCCGGGGCCCTGAGCAGGCGGAGGCAGAGGCGGCGCTGACACCGCTCTCCTCCAATAACGGGCGCCGGGGTGCCCGACGGCGAGTGGGCCCCCCGCCTGCTTCAGGGCCCCGACAAACCCGGGCGCCAGGCATGATTTTCTAGGCGCCACTGACGACCGTGTTTGTCGAACCCTGCGATAGAAAATACCCAAAAGTGACACCATTCTAAAAACTGCACCCCTCAAGGTGCTCAAAACCACATTCAAGAAGTTTATTAACCCTTTACGTGCTTCACAGGAACTGAAGCAATGTGGAAGGAAAAAAATTAACATTTAACTTTTTTTGCAAAAACACGGATTTTGGTAAGAACTTACCTGTAAAATCCTTTTCAGCGAAGAAGGAAGGGAGACACACTAGTCATTACTAGTGGGTAGGCGGAGCCCACATAGGATAGAAACACCTCAGATTAAAAAAGTGTTGACCGGCCCCTCCAGCATATAGGGCTCCTCCTACTCCAGCTCTCCAGTCGTACCCAAGCTAAGGAAGAGTAAATATCACCAGCGGAGCAACATAACCCCTTCTGAAGGATTTCAGAGAGAAAAACAAGGAGACAGGTTATGCATATAACAGAAAAAAACACACAGTCTCAGGTACCTACTCACTGAACCTGACCACTGCGATGAGCTGGCAATGCTGGAACAGAGCCTTAGCGCGCCGACCTCAGCCCAGATAATCGCTATCAGAGAAGGGTCACGCCGCATCTGAAAACACAACAACACACTTCTGCCATGGGAGCGATGTGTGTCTCCCTTCCTTCTTCGCTGAAAAGGATTTTACAGGTAAGTTCTTACCAAAATCCGTGTTTCAGCAGCAGATGAAGGACGGGAGACACACTAGTCATTACTAGTGGGACGTCCCAAAGCAGTCCAAAAATAAGGGTGGGCAAAAAAACCAAAAGAGGCAGATACCCAACAACCTAAATAAATGCGCAACTAGCGCTAACTACAAGTTCACAAGAACTTTAAACTACAGCCGCCTGCAGGACCCTGCGTCCTAAGGCCGCATCAGTGGAAGCACTGACGTCCACCTTATAAAATTTTGTAAATGTGTGGACGGAGCGCCAGGTCACCGCCCGGCAGAGCTGAGCTGCCGAGGATCCTTGATGGAAAGCCCACGATGAACCCACAGCCCTTGTGGAGTGAGCTCGGATCTTAATGGGGCAAGGTTCGCCCTTAAGTCGGTAAGCCTCTAAAATGGCCGACCGAATCCAACGAGCTATAGAATCCTTGGAAGCTCGTTGCCCACGTCGACGACCTGCTGGAATCACAAACAGAGCATCCGACTTCCGAAAACTTTGAGTAATAGACAAATAGAACTTCAAAGTCCGCACCAAATCCAATGTGTGCAAGGCCCGTTCCTTCGCATTCCTTGGCTCCGGACAGAGCGAGGGCAACACAATATCCTGGTTAACATGAAACTGTGACACCACTTTAGGTAGAAAGTCGCCCCGTGTGCGAAGCACTACGCGATCTGGGAGAAACTCCAGAAAAGGAGGCGAGCAAGAAAGAGCCGCCAACTCAGAAACCCTTCTCAAAGAAGTGACCGCCACTAGGAAGCCAACCTTCCAAGAGAGAAAGGAAAGATTAACAGAGTCCATAGGCTCAAAAGGTCCATGTTGAAGAGCCTCCAAGACAAGATTGAGCCGCCAAGGAGACACAGGCGCCTTCCGCGGCGGAAATTGACGGGTTACCCCACGAAAAAAGGAACGTACGTCCCTACGCGAGGCGATAGTCTTCCGAAACAGCAAGGACAGAGCAGAAACCTGTCCTTTCAGAGTGCTAACTGCCAAACCCTTGTCCAGCCCGTACTGCAGAAAGGCCAACAAATTGGGAATGGAAAAAATCCTCGGGTTCCTAGAAGAACCCGAACACCACAAGAAGGTTTCCCAAGTCTTGTGATAAATCCTAGTAGTAGCCGGACCTCTGGCAGCTCGCAGAGTGGCAATGACTTCGGCTGAAAAAACCTTGACGGATCAAGATTTCGGTCTCAAGAGCCACGCCGTCAAACGCAGAGACTTCAGGTCCGGGTGACGAACGGGCCCTTGGGTTAACAGGTCCGGGCGAAGAGGGAGTGGAAGTGGAGGCGCTGCCAGAAGCGACACCAGTGTCGAGAACCACGTCCTCCTCGGCCAATCTGGGGCTATCAACATAGCCGGGACTCTCTCCAGTCTGATCCGACGCAACACCAGAGGAAGTAAGGATATCGGCAGGAACACATAGATTAGCTCGAATTGGTCCCAAGGAGCCACCAGAGCATCCACTGCCACAGCGTTCGAGTCCTTGTACCTGGACATGAACGTCGGTAACTTGGCATTGAACCTGGATGCCATCAAATCCACTTGGGGAGTTCCCCAACGGGAGCACAGCAGTGCAAAAATTTCCGGATGAAGACTCCATTCTCCGGGATCCATCTTTTCGCGACTGAGGAAGTCCGCTGTGATATTCTGAACTCCTGGAATGTGAATCGCAGAGATGGCTGGCACTCTGGCCTCGGCCCATACCAGAATTCGAGACACTTCCATTATGAGCCTGAAGCTCCTCGTCCCACCTTGATGGTTGATATACGCGACCGCCGTCGCGTTGTCTGTCTGCACTCGGACTGGTAGACCGCTTAAAGGGACCGTCCAGTGTTGGAGGCAAAGGAAAACTGCCCTTAATTCCAGGATGTTGATCGGCAGGACAGACTCTTCCAACGACCATACTCCCTGAATCCAGAGATCGTTCCAGACACCCCCCCAGCCCGTCAGGCTGGCATCGGTGGTTATGATCGACCACCTCGGAGGAAGGAAGGACTTCCCCGGGGATAACGCTTCCGGACGTAACCACCATTCTAGAGACTCTCTCACCCTGTGGGAGATGATGACACTGCAATCCAGTGAAAACTGCGATCGATCCCAACGGTTCAAGATGAACATTTGGAGAGCCCTGGAATGAAATTGGGCAAACGGAATTGTTTCCATTGACGCCACCATCAAACCCTGAAGGTGCATACACCTTCGAAGGGACATTGCTGTCGCAGACTTCATAAACTGTACATGACGAAGAAGACTCGCTTGCTTGTCTGGAGGCAGAGACACCACTGCTCGTATCGTGTCGAAATGCATTCCCAAAAACAGGATTGACTGCGAAGGTTCCAGAGACGACTTCTCCCAATTGACCAGCCACCCGAAGTCCTCCAGGAGCTGAAGGGATAGATTGCGAGCCGTCACCGCCTCCTCCTTTGAGGACGCCACAATCAAAAGGTCGTCCAGATAGGGAAGAATCGTAACCCCCTGTCTTCGCAGAATCGCCATAAGAGGAGCCAGAATTTTTGTAAAAACTCTGGGTGCTGAGGCCAACCCGAATGGCAGAGCCACAAACTGGTAATGGTCCTGGCCTATGGCAAAACGAAGGAAGCGTTGGTGGGCCCTTCCGATGGGGACATGCAAATAAGCGTCGCGAATGTCGATTGACACAAAAAAATCGTTCTGCGACAAGGCCGCCACAACGGAGCGAAGTGACTCCATGCGGAATTTCCGGGAGCGGACATGCCGATTCAATCTTTTGAGATCTAGAACGGGGCGAAATTTGTTCTCCTTTTTGGGTACCACAAAGAGGTTGGAATAAAACCCTCTTCCCCGGTCCTCCGGTGGAACTGGTACCACCACACCCTTCTGTAGAAGGGAATCGACCTCCCGCAGTAGAGCGGCATATAGCTCGAACTCTGACGGAATGCGGGATTGGCAAAAACTGTCTGGGGGTCGAGAAAGAAACTCTATGAAATAGCCTGCCGACACAACCCGCGTCACCCAGACGTCCGACACGCGGGAAGCCCAAATCGGTTCGAATTGGAGCAGGCGACCTCCCACTCGAGAGCCCTCGAGTGGGGCCCTGGCGTCAGTCCGCCTTAGCGGGCTTTTTGTCAGCTTCTCGCTTGTCTTGGCGGAAGCCCTGTTTCCAGGAAGTGCGGGATTTCTGAACGTTCTTTTTTCCCGAAAAAGAGGGACGCCCTGATCCCCAAGAGGGCTGACCGAACCGTCCCCTGGACCGAAAGGACCACCGACTACAACCGGCACTATGCCTGCCAGTCGCAGAAGACACAGCTCTTCGCTGCGGTAAAGCCGTTTCTTTTGCCTTTGCCTTGGCAATCAGCTCCGTGAGGTCAGATCCAAATAGCTGACCACCCTTGTAAGCTAAAGAAAGCAAACCTTGCTTGGAAACCGCGTCTCCAGTCCACTGTCTAAGCCACAGAGCTCTCCTGACTGTGATCGCCGAGGATTGTGCCCTGGACAGCAGTGAGGCAGTATCCAAACCTGCATCACTGCCATATCGTGCTGCATCCTCCAATGACTTGAAAAGCCCCTCTACCTCGGATAGTGGGGATCCATCTTGCCACGCCGTCCGTAGACGGTCTAACCAGCCCAGGGAAGCTTTACAAGCACACATGGATCCTAGCACTGCTCTGAATCCATGACCCGCGGCCTCGTAGATGGATTTCGCTGCCATCTCCGTTTTTCTGTCCAGCGGATCCTGCAGACTCGCCTTCCCTGTAACAGGAAGCAATGAGGATTTGCTAAGCTGGGATAAAGGGACATCCACTTCAGGAGAAGGAATACAATTATCAATCAACTCCGTCGTACACGGATACAGCGTCTCAAAAAACCGTGTCCCCTGAAAACGTTTATCTGGACACAGGCGTTCCTTCTCCACTGCCTCATTAAGCTCGTCCAGAGATGGTAAGGCTGATCGCGACCTATGCGACTCCTGAAACATCCGGGCCGACTTACCAGAACGTTTAGTTACCTCCTCCGGTAACTGTAACGCCTCCCTCATGGCTCCAATAAAAGCCTCTGTACGGCTCAAAAGAGAGGCAGAGTGTCCCTGCCGATCCTCCTTATCCGAATCGGACACCTCCCCATCCGAGCTTGAAGGGGAACCCTCCATGCCCGAAATCTCCGAGTCGCTAAGCGGGGAGGAAGGCACCGGCCTGTGTCGCTTCCTACCATGAGAGGATCTAGCTGACACCCAATAACCTAGAAGGTCAGAAAGGCCATTAATAGAACGAGTGAGGGCCTCCATTTTGTCATCACTGACACCTCCGACCGCTGCGCTTGATGCCGTTGAGGTCTGTGTGTCAGATACGCGAGACTGATCCTGTAGCGGAACTGGGAGACGGTCCGCACCTCCTGGACCCTGATCCGACATGCCCTCACACAGTATATGGCAGGTCAAAAACCTGTCAGCAACTAGAACAGTGTGGTTTTCAAAGGCAAAAACGTACGCTGAAGGGTTAAGCTCTTAAAGAGAGCTACCCCAGCTGTCTCCCAATAAAGGGTTAACCGCCAAAGAAGGGGTTAATGCCGCAGACTCCCCACAACCCTTGTGTAATGAAAAGGGTGTGCGAGCCCCAGGTGCCTCTTATGAGGTAACAGCTGCAGGACAGTGTTTCAAAGGTATGCCACACTAAACAAGAACGCCAACGAGATCGCCAACATATTGCGCTGAATTGTACATCGCAATTACCGCCAAAGTCGCTAAGGAGATCGCTAACCACTTATGCGTCGTCAATGAGATCGCCCACTGTGGCAGCTACTAGCGACATTAAAAACGATCACAGAAAAAAAACGATCGCAAAATTAAGCGACGCTATTGTGATCGTAGCGGGAGCGTTCCGTGTGACAGTACCTCCTGCGCTGTGGGTGTGAGGGGGTCAAGCTTCTGCCCTGACAGGTAGAAGCGACTCACCCAACTGGCCGCGGTGTAGTGTCTTCCTTTCGGTCGGTCGGGGGGAGCGGAGAGTGAGGAGCCCGAGAAGGCCTTCAGTAATGGCCGTCGCGCTAGAGGAGAGAAGCCGGAAGAGAAAAAGGCAGGGAAACCACGCCCCCCGCCGGTTTCAAAAAAAGCGCGCAACTCACTCCGCTCCCGCCCCCATGTCCTGCAGGTATCCACCTGCGGACAAAAGTACACAATCACCACACATGAATACATGTAGCAGCGGCTGCCGCAGCAGCCGCTGAAGCACTCAAAACACATTAAAATGTGGAGTACTCACCCAGCTGAGCACCACAGGGACCCCTCAGAGATTTGTGGCGCTGTGCCCGTAGCTTCCCCCCAGGCGGGGAACGCAGTGACCCCAGAAGCGCGGTTTGCATCCCCGCCAGGGAAGCAATCCTCATCCCCCAGGGCCGGCAGGGTTCTGCAGGGACCACCTTACAGGGTAATACAGATCCGCCAAGGGAGAGGTGGGGGTCCAGCAGCGCTGAGACCCCTGAGACCTCTAGACCACTGGCGGTCCAAGTCTCTGTCCGACTAAAATAAAAAAATTTTCTGAGGAGCTGCTTCCAGCAGCGACTATCCTCTGTGACCTCAAATTTTAGACTGGAGAGCTGGAGTAGGAGGAGCCCTATATGCTGGAGGGGCCGGTCAACACTTTTTTAATCTGAGGTGTTTCTATCCTATGTGGGTTCCGTCTACCCACTAGTAATGACTAGTGTGTCTCCCTTCCTTCATCTGCTGCTGAAACTTTACTTCGGAACCAATTTTTTTTATTTTCACAACTGTTAAAAGAAAAAATGAACCACAAAATTTGTTGTGCAATTTCTCCTGAATAAGCCAATACCCCATATGTGGGGGTAAACCACTTTTTGGGCGCACGGCAGAGGTCGCAAGGGAAGGAGCGACATTTGACTTTTTCAACGCAGAATTGGCTGGACGCCATGTCGCATTTGTAGAGGCCCTGATGTGTCTAAACAGTGGAAACCCATCACAAGTGACCCCATTTTGGAAACTAGACCCCCTAAGGAACTTATCTAGATGTGTGGTGAGCACTTTGAACCTCCAAGTGCTTCACAGAAGTTTATAACATAGAACACTGAAAATAAAAAAAATAAAAAAAATAAATCATATTTTTTCCACAAAAACAATCTTTTCACCCCAATTTTTATTTTCCCAAGGGTAACAAGACCCCAAAAGTTTTTGTGCAATTTGTCCTGAGCATGCTGATACTCCATATGTGGGGGTAAACCACTGTTTGGGTGCATAGCAGAGCTTGGAAGGGAAGGAGCGCCGTTTGACTTTTTCAACGCAGAATTGGCTGGACGCCATGTCGCGTTTGTAGATGTGTGGTGAGCACTTTGAACCCCCAAGTGCTTCACAGAAGTTTATAACTCCCGGGCATGAAAATAAAAAGTCATATTTTTTCCACAAACCTGATCGTTTAGTCCCCAATTTTTTATTTTCGCAAGGGTAACAGCAGAAATTGGACCACAAAAGTTGTTGTCCAATTTGTCCTGAGTACGCTGAACCCCCAAGTGCTTCACAGAAATTTATAAACGTAGAGCCGTGAAAATAAAAAAAATCATTTTTTTCCTCAAAAATGATTCTTTAGCCCGCTATTTTTTTTATTTTCCCAAGGGTAACAGGAGAAATTGGACCCCAAAAGTTGTTGTGCAATTTTTCCTGAGTACGCTGATACCCCATATGTGGGGTGAAACCACTGTTTGGGCGCATGGGAGTGCTTGGAAGGGAAGGAGCGCCATTTTGTAATGCAGACTTTGATGGAATGTTCTGCGGGCGTCATGTTGTGTTTGCAGAGCCCTTGATGTGCCTAAACAGTAGAAACCCCCTGCAAGTGACACCATTTTGGAAACTAGACCCCCCATGGAGCTTATCTAGATGTGTGGTGAGCACTTTGAACCCCCAAGTGCTTCACAGAAATTAGTGACACCATTTTGGAAACTAGACCCCCCAAGGAGCTTATCTAGATGTGTGGTGAGCACTTTGAACCCCCAAGTGTTTCACAGAAATTTATAAACGCAGAGCTGTGAAAATAAAAAATCATTTTTTTTCTCAAAAATGATTTTTTTTAGCCAGCTATTTTTTATCTTCCCAAGGGTAACAGGAGAAATTAGAACCCCAAAATTAGTGTGCAATTTGTCCTGAGTACGCAGATACCCCATATGTTGGGGTAAACCACTGTTTGGGCGCATGGCAGGGCTCGGAAGGGAGGGAGCGCCATTTGACTTTTTGAACGCCACATCGTGTTTGGAGACCCCCTGATGTGTCTAAACAGTGGAAACCCCCCACAAGTGACCCCATTTTGGAAACTAGAATCCTTAAGGAACTTATCTAGATGTGTGGTGAGCACTTTGAACCCCCAAGTGTTTCACAGAAATTTATAAACGCAGAGCTGTAAAAATAAAAAATCATTTTTTTTCTCAAAAATGATTTTTTTAGCCAGCTATTTTTTTATTTTCCCAAGGGTAACAGAGAAATTAGAACCTCCTGAGTACGCTGATACCCCATATGTTGGGGTAAACCAGTTTGGGCGCACGGCAGGGCTTGGAAGGGAGGGAGCGCCATTAGACTTTTTGAACGCCACGTCATGTTTGGAGACCCCCTGATGTGCCTAAATAGTGGAAACCCCTCAATTCTAGCTCCAACCCTAACCCCAACACACCCCTAACCCTAATCCCAACCCTAATCCTAACCTAAATCCCAACCCTAATTGTAACCCTAACCCTAATTTTAACCCTAACTATAACCCTAAGGCTAGGTTCATTTTGCGTTTTACCAGCCCGTTCAACACATAGCGTTGACGGGCTGGTAACGGTATAGCATAACGCGATCGCGTTATGCTATACCCGCTAGCGCAGAGGAATCAGCAGATGATTCATCTGCGCTAGCGGTGACGGCGCCCAGACGCTGCAGCCCGCGTCCGAGGCTCAGTCACTGAATGATGGCACGTCGCGAATGCATGCTGCTTTACGGCATGCGTCGTGATGAACCCTCAAATGGGGGTGAATGGCAGCGTTAACGGACTGCGTTACACCGCGGTGTAACGCAGTCCGTCTAATGGACTGCCATAACGCAGTATGAACCCTGCCTAACCCTAACCCTAATTATAACCGTAACCCTAATGCTAACCCTAATTATAACCCTAACCCTAATTATAACCCTAACGGAAAAATGAAAATAAATATAATTTCTATATTTTATTATATGTCTCTAACTAAGGGGGCGATAAAGGGGGGGTTTATGCACTGTTTTTTTTATTTTGATCACTATGATAGTTTATCACAGTGATTAAAATGTACTTTCTGGAGAATGAATGAAAAAATTTTTGAATCTGCCGCCAAGCAGATCGGAGGGCGCACTGCGCATGCGCCCGCCATTTTTTTTTTTTCCAGGAAGAAGACCGGGAGGATCGGAGGCCAGGGGGACCTGCCGGAGGACACCGGCAGGTACAGGGGGGTTTCGGGGGACCCTAATTCTGTCCCCTCTGATGTGCGATCACATGAGAGGGGAGAATTTTTTTTTTTTTGCGGTCACCGTTATGCTGTATAGCGGCGATTGCAACACCGGGATCGGTGAATACCGACCCGGATCATGTTCTCTGGGGTCTCGGCTACCCCCGGTAGCCGAGACCCCAGAAAAAAAATTGCCCATCCCCCCCCAGCACATAGCGGCGGGCGCACTAAGCATGCGCCCGCAATTTTCTCAATGGCGGTGGCACCGGGGGACAATGGAGGGCCCTGGGGCAAGAAGAGGCTTGGGGGCCACATGGGGGTCCCGGGGACCCTTTTTCTCTGTCCTCTGATGTCCGATGACATCAGAGGACAGAGAAATTAAATGGCACATTTTTTTTTTGTTGCGATCGCCGTTATAGGGTTAATAATAATAATAATTAATAATAATAATAGCCGAGACCCCGGAGAAAATGCACCTCTGGGGGGCGCTATTCACTTTTTCCACAGCGCCGTTAATTAACGGCGCTGTGGCTTAAGTACCCTTAATGACCGCCGTTAAAATTAAAAGGCGTATCGGCGGTCGTTAAGGGGTTAAGATTCGCCCCCAAAAAATTCTCAACATCCAGCAGCCCAACCCGACAAAATGTAATAAAATAACTTTTTATTTCGTAGCCGTACCAAGATTAGGAGCCTCTCTGTTCAAAAAGCTTAGGCCAGTCTCCTGGGAAACAGCTTTATTTCAATGTAAAATAAAAGGATTTTAAACTTTTTTTCCCCTTCATGTGCTGTGAAACATTAAAGACTTTTTTTTGGAGGTCCTTTACTTTTGACATGGGGTTTTTTTCCTGTGCACCCTCTAAAATTTTAAGTCTGCTGTGGTTAACCTTGGTGAGTAAGCAAAGATTCTCTATTTTTTATTCTTGAAGGGAATCTGTCACCACTTTTTTGGCATACGTTAAAATATCATTCAATTCAGTGCCAACTCTGCATTATAACAGTACTTTTGATACAGCTCGACTCCCCACCTTTGATCAACAAATACCGTTTATATTCCTCCCGCGGTGTATGTAAATCAGCTCCGTCCGATGGGCGGGGCTTATTGGCTGTCTCTCCCCCCCGGTCTTGCTCTATGCATTTCTTTCTTGTAATTCCTGCGTTTGCATACTGTTACCACACGTGCGCATTCAAACGGTCTTTGGCGCGTGGGCAAAGCATAAAATCGGTATTGCGCATGCGCCAATATACGCCATTGCGTTCTATAGCCTGGGAACACACAACTTGCATCGCAATACTTCCGGGCCATAGAACGTAATGGCGTATGCCGGCGCATTCGCAATACCGATTTTATGCCCAACAGTGGGCAAAGCACAATGGGCACGCGCGAAAGGCCATTTGATTGTGCACGCGCGATAATGCTACGAAATCCGTAATATTCACAGAAACGAATAAGTTCAGCAAGCCAAGGAGGGGGGGTGGAGACGGACAATAAGCTTGGACCGGACGGAGCTGATTTACATACACTGCGGGAGGAACAAACGGTATTTATTGATCAAAGGTGTGGAGTCGGAGGTATCAAAAGTACTGTTATGATGCAGAGTTGGCACTGAATTGAATGATATTTTAACATGATATGCCAAAAAAGTGGTGACAGATTCCCTTTAAAATGAGCCACATTTATCCAAGGTTATCATACTGTTCGATAAATTGGGCATCTTTTAAGACTGTTTGATCGAAGTTTGCACAAGCAAAGAAAAAGGCAGCACTGATAAATATGTTGAGTAGTCTACACTGTACTTTTACAAAACTTTTAAACATGTCATACAGATGTCAGATATTGATCTGTAGGTATCCAGAAGCCAAGGCCTCTACCAATCACGGATCTCCTCTGACACTGCAGACTGACTCTACAGACTTTGTTTTTTGGAGTGCCCCCTTTAGAGCCAGATGAAAGCAGCGCTTTGTTTCCATCATTTAAGTCATTGGTGTTTGTCTTGGCTTTTGTACCACAGCCAATCAAATCTTTTTGACACGTTTTAAAAACAAATCAAAATTACTTAACACTTCAGTCATTTGTCTGTAAGGTCAAAGTTACATGGTGGTTTTGGACATGGGCGGACTCTTCTTCAGCCATAGGAATGTGGAGTCACACAATGTGTGCAACTCTCTGTAAGATACAACAGGCCCCAGCCTAACCTGAAAGACTACAGCAAATCAGTCACACACCCTACAACTAAAGGCTGAACCATGACAGCCACTATTGATGGTTATTGAGGGCATAGCGTGAACGCAAGTCCAGTGCCTACGGCCACCATAGCGTGACAGTCATATAATCCTGGCATAAGCTCTTAGGTCTAATGGCTTCCATGCTGTAAACATTGGGTACATCAGTCTGAAGCAGGCCTAGAAATGTAGAGCTGGCCTAAGCCATTAAGAGCCAGGAAACCTTCAATGACACTAGGGTCAGAGACAACTGTGTAGACAACAACCCAAATCACATCCGATTATTGGCACCAAAACGGCTTGTCTGTATCATGGAAATTATACAGTAGTAGCTTTTAAGTCCTACTTTTAAAAACAAGAGACGAGACTGACTCCTGAAGTGTTATTTCTTATCATATAAATCAGGGTTCCCCAACTCCAGTCCTCAAGGCCCACCAGCAGGTCATGTTTTCAGGATTTCCTTTGGATTGCACAGGTGATGCAATTATCACCTGGGCAATACTAAGGAAATCCTGAAAACATGACCTGCTGGTGGGCCTTGAGGACTGGAGTTGGGGAACCCTGATATAAATGTACCACATGTGAAAAGTGAATAAGGAAGCAGAACAATCGCCCATCAGTGGGGACGCAGAACAATACAGAAAAGGAAGCAATGCACAGAAACTTCAGTAATTTGGGCATCATCTTGGTTTCATGGTTAACTTTTTGTTATAAAAAAGTACATTAAATTTAGACCTCCGGTGAATTCAGAATGAGCTGTCATGTTTATGTATAAGAGGTAAAACACTTTATATGAACGTCTCCTGCAATTTTTTTTTTAATCCAGCTAAATTTCTAATTTTCACCCGTCTCTCAGCTAATAGGGAGATTAGCTTCCTTGTTGTTTCCTATACACACAGATATGAGAGATTCCTGCCCTGTCTCCATGTAGCCAATGTTCAGGATCATCCAGAAAACGTAAATCTACAAAGGCGTAATATTCTGTTGAGGAGTTCCATCATCTTCTATGCTAGCCATAGAGCCGATAGAGCGAAGGGGACAAGCTTCTGCTGCAGTCACTAGCCTACACTGTGGGCACACGTTTGCAGATTTGATGCGTTTGTCAAGTTTTTTCTGCGTGGATTTGTGACAAAATCTGATGTCAGCAAAGTGAATGAGAAACCTGACGTGTCATGCACACGTTAGGTACTTTTGACTTGCAGATTTGTGCAAAAAATAATCTGCAGCATGTAGATTTTATGTGCGTTTTTGCCTGCGTATTTCATCCATTGAATGCACCAAAAAGAAAAAAACAGGCAAAAACGCATCCAAAACACAACATTTTGAGGCCGAATTTTCCTGCCATGAGGTGCAGAAATGGTGCCGAAAAATCTGCAAATACTCAGTGTGCACATACAGAGCAGTGAGGAGGGTGTCAGGCAATGTGGCCACGTTGCGCTTAAGCGTTTTTGCGGCGGCAAAAACACTTACAAAAACGCTAACAAAACGCATCCCATGAAATCCCATGGGATTAAGCATTGCTGTGCACATGCTGCGTATTTTTCCGGAGCGTAATCGCATCAGGCAAAAATAAGCAGCATGTTCATTATTTTTGCGTAATCGCTGCGATTACGCCGCCATAGGAATGTACTGAAACGCTCACTTCACCCATGTGGCTATGCCCACCATGCGTCAAGTGAGCGCTTCATGTGCAGTTGGTATCCAGGGTGTGGAGAGGAGACTATCCTCCAGGCCCTGGGTGCCATATTCCTGTAAAAAGTAGAAATAAAATAAAAAATATGTATATACTTACCCCTCTGTCAGCTCCCGGTACTCAGCGGCACGGCCGGCAAGCTCCGTTCCCAGGGATGCATTGCGAAAATCACCCCAGATGACGTAGTGACCGCTACGTCATCAGAGGTCATTCGCGCAATGCATCCCTGGGAACGGAACTTGCCGGCAGCGTCACTGAGGACCGGGAGCCGACAGAGGGGTAAGTATATACATTTTTTTTTTAACATTCGTCAGTTGGTCACACTTGTGAAGCACCATGTGTGACAAGTGTGACCAACCTGTCAATCACTTTTCCAAGCGATGCTTCAAATCGCTTGGAAAAGCGTGAGAATTCTGCAAGCTAAAAACGCTCGTGTTTTGCGGGATAACGTATGCGAATTACGCATGCGTTATACCCGCAGCGGGGAGTTGCGCAAATGCTCCGTACAATTACGGAGCATTTCTGCAACATGGGCACATAGCCTCAAGGCCGGTCCCTTAAGACACAGAAAATTGCTTAATACCATAAATATTTTCTCAGTTTGAATTAACCAGAAGCAAAACAGGATCAAAGATTAGGAAGATATTAAAGCTGGAAATATTTTGACAGCTCCTCCCTTTTTTTTTTCAGTCTTTAGGCTAACAGTGTGGTCACCAGACTGCTTTGTGTGTACGCTATTTCCAGTAGTGTGTATATAACCTCCAGTATTAGGCCTCAATCTCTATGACTATTAATGCATAGCTGAGAAGGGGGCTGGTTTAGACATTGAAAATAATCCAGTCAGACAGGTACACACACAAGTAACAATATACTTGTGTTGAGCACACTGCAAAAAACTAAGCTGCCAAGACCAGAGACTATTATTGGGACCCTGGAAATAAAAGTATACTCAAAGTTTGTAGACTTAATAGAAACTCCGAAGAATACAACAGTAGACAACTCAAGAATTATGCCTTTGTCAAATAAAAGTATGTTTCCATGTCTCTAGGCATGGCCATAACCAGAACGAAGTGCATTTTAATTTCATTTTTTACACTGCTGGATGCAATAAAGGCAGTCCATGAGCACAAGCTCACCATTCAAACCAAGCACAGGCGCTCATTGCACCCTTGGCCGATCCGTTCTCATCTTTACACCTCCTTATTTTCCCATCTGTCTCTGCCCTGCACTGGCTCCTATAGGGCAAGGCAGAGATAGATGAAACAGAAGCAAGTGCAATGAACTGCTCGGCTATGCCAACAGTGCATCCAGTGCTAGTACTTGGGTTTCATTGGATATTGTGTGTTGACAGACTCCCTTTAAGAAAAACTAAAATGTCTTAAAGGGATTCTTACACCATCAAAAACTACAAAGGCAAAAAGACAAGAACTTCTCCACTTCTGATGATGACTACAATGCTACAATAGAGTAACACTAACCACTCAATCAGTGCACAGCAAGGTGTCACTGATACAAAGAACAATAAATTCATGTATATCAAAAAATAACTTTATTGATAACAATATTTAATTAGATCTACATAATATACAAAAATGGACAATGATTTATATCAAAAGTGCAGGTATAAAAGAGAGATAAGGTGGCTACCGGTTCGGAATATATACACTGACTGGAGGGAATGCTGACTAAATCCACATATGCGGGTAATCAAGGAAGAACCATGTGTTCGTACCTATTCAGTGCCTAAGTGGTTAATAGCGCTGCAATAAAATTCCCTTATGTCAATATAAATGCAAGTGCGAAAAAACTGATGCGCCCTGTAGTTGAATATAAGGGGGCATCATATTATAACATCAAGATAGCCGAAGCCATTACCTGAATAGTAGCAGTACGAACCGGGAGGCCACCTCTCTCACAGCCCTGTGAGAGAGGTGGCCTCCCGGTTCGTACTGCTACTATTCAGGTAATGGCTTCGGCTATCTTGATGTTATAATATGATGCCCCCTTATATTCAACTACAGGGCGCATCAGTTTTTTCGCACTTGCATTTATATTGACATAAGGGAATTTTATTGCAGCGCTATTAACCACTTAGGCACTGAATAGGTACGAACACATGGTTCTTCCTTGATTACCCGCATATGTGGATTTAGTCAGCATTCCCTCCAGTCAGTGTATATATTCCGAACCGGTAGCCACCTTATCTCTCTTTTATACCTGCACTTTTGATATAAATCATTGTCCATTTTTGTATATTATGTAGATCTAATTAAATATTGTTATCAATAAAGTTATTTTTTGATATACATGAATTTATTGTTCTTTGTATCAGTGACACCTTGCTGTGCACTGATTGAGTGGTTAGTGTAATTATGATTAAGAGCAAACATTGGGTTTATCACTATAGGCAATTTTTGAGTACAATAGAGTAACACTGCAGAAAGAGAACTTTACATTAACAGTTGCATACTGTAACCATAGGAACAATTTCACTGCCCATTTAAAAAAAAAAAAAAAAAAATTAAGATTCCGATAGAATCAACAATGATCCCTGCACACATCCATAACCAAAGTCAGACAGTGGTCCTCTACACCAGGGAAAAACAGTAACGTGTTTTGTCTAATGGCATGAACTAGTCTAGGCAACCTTAGGATGTGCCCAGTTCATCACAGCCGGGCAAGATTAGGGAAGCACGGTGGCTCAGTGGTTAGCACTGCAGGTTTGCAGCACTGGGGTCCAGGGTTCAAATTCCACCCACCCCCCCCCGCCTCAAGGAAAACATCTGTATGAAGTTTGTATGTTCTCCCTGTGTTTGTTGTGGGTTTCCTCCAGGTGTTTGGATAATTCCCCCATTTATTACTATAATGAATTTAGATTGCGAGCCCCAGTGATTAGGTTTTTACATAAAGCCCCCGTCTCACACAGCGATCTCGCTAGCGAGATCGCTGCTGAGTCACTAGTTTTGTGACGCAGCAGCGATGTACCCAGCGATATCGTTGTGTGTGACATTCAGCGACGATCAGCCCCCCTGCTGGGTATCGCGGATCGTCGCTGAATGTCCTGGACATTTTTTTGATCGCTGGTCTCCCGCTGGCCAGCACGCATCGCTGCTTGTGACAGGCGGGAGACCAGCGATCCGCTGGTAACCAAGGTACACAGCGGGTTTCCAGGCGCGGGGCTGTGCCTGGAAACCCGCTGTGTACCTTGGATACCAGCGCCCTGATGCAGGGAGCTGGTAACCAAGGTACACAGCGGGTTTCCAGGCACCGCGCAGTGCCTGGAAACCCGAAGTCTACCTTGGTTACCAGCTCCCTGCATCAGGGCGCTGGTAACCAAGGTGCACTGCGGGTAACTAAGCGATGTTACCCGCAGTGTCGCTGTCCTGATCGCTGCTTAAGCTGCATGTTTGGCAGCTCAGCAGCGAGCATGTAGCGATACACCAGTGATCCTGATCGTTGTCGGGATCGCTGGTGTATCGCTATGTGAGACCCGGGCTTAACTGTGGAAAATGTAGGTGCTATACAAGGAAGAAAAAAAACTTTATAGACCATTTGTCTTCAGACAATATTATCTTTCACACTATTTGTCTTCAGACAATATTATCTTTCACACTAGTACTCTTCCCATTTTTGAATCTGAGAACAAAAAGTTTGAGCAACTTATCAAGTTTTTTTGTAAGCAAAACGTTATTCTAAACTTTTTTGCTACATACAGGTGAGACAGCCTTTGTAACTGTAAATCACTAAGTACCAGGTCTGTGCAGTCGGTAAAGGCACTGCCACACTTAGCGATCGCACTAGCGATCTCGACAACGACTTGACCTGGCGAGATCGCTGGTGCGATCGCTATGTGATTGCTAGTTAGATTCCAAACACAACTCATCAGCGATCTGTATAACGACCTCTGCGGTCGTTGGGAAAACCTAGTACCACCTGCGACGCTGGTGAAGTCGTTCATAAAGGGTGTCACACTCAGCGATTCAGGCTCACCAGCGGGACACCAACGACCAAAAAACGGCTCAGAACGTTCATTAGCGATCAGCGACATCTCAGCAGGGGCCACATCGCTGCTACATGTCACACACAGCTAAGTCGCTAACGAGATCGCTACTGCGTCATAAATGGTGACGCAGTAGCGATCTCGTTCGCGATCTCGCTTAGTGTGGCATACCCTTAAGCCAAACCTCCGACTCCGAAGCACTGGTCACTACTGAGCACGTACATTAAATGCAGCACAGATTCATCTCAACTGAAAGCAGAGATCCTTAGATCAGGAACAGACATTTATAGGATATTTTCATTACTTTCCTAAATTATGAAAAAATGTTAGCGCACAAATTTGGAACAGCAATATTATATAATTTAGGAGTTGGTCCATTTCATACCGACTCCACAGCTTTGATGATGCATAATTTTTTTAGGGAAATATTGAGATATTAAGGAGCTTTATGCACACGACATCAATGACAGTTAATAGCGACCAAGCAAGTGCCAGACACACTGCAGTCACTCAGCAGAAGACAAAGGAACCATGGACCTGAAGGCTGACAAGACAACTATTTACAGTTTTTCCTCCCCAACTTCTAAGCTTATCACCCCTTCTATTCCAGAAAGATAGGTTACACGCTACTTATCTGACATACATTGATGAACAAAGGCACAATGCCATATTTTAACAATTGTCTTAAATCATAACAGAGTAAAATTCTGCCCCTACCAAAGAAAGAACATTTCCCCCCAGAGTTTCCCATTATAATTATTCCAAAGGGAGACCTTCAGGCTCCCTAATGTGCAAGAGTTTGACGTTTGTTGCTAAGCAGGCCCCAACATATGAGAGCTGCCGCAAATTCCACAGCTCGTCTGTGCCACCGCCAGATAATCGCACTCAAACCAACAGGTGGTCTCCGTTCATTGGTAGCTCTGCTCCTGGAACCAGAAAGTCACCGGGTGTTGACGGCGAAGCGAGCAGATACCACAGAGTAGAAGCTACATCTAATGGGACGTCTTCCCACTATATATTTCAGGATGATATCGGTGCCTTGAAAGCATCTAGGTGCTGAACAGCAGGCAGACCAAGAATACGAATGACCAGCCCCCACAGTTAGAAAGTTACAGTTCACACTATCCAGAAAACTCCAGAAACTACTGTTCTCTAGTAGCAAGAAGGAACAAAGATCACCGTCTAGCACTAACATGCAGGATAAAATCGGCCATCACCTGGCATGCACGCATGGCTTGCCGCAAGGAAAATAGTCCAGCCAAACTAGAGTAGATTTATCATCCAGAAGCCTGAATGTGATCAGAGGACCAACAACCCCAGTGATCCAGAGAAAAGGATCTAGTCTCTAGCAAGAAGATGGCTGCACGTGCCTGGGCACGTTCCACTGTAAGGATGTGGGAAAGAGCGCATACACCTTTATTACAAGCTTCTCTGCACCTATGAACCTAACCCCTTTACCCCCCCGAGGGTGGTTTGCACATTAATGACCAGGCCATTTTTACAATTCTGACCACCGTCCTTTTATGAGGTTATAACTCGAACGCTTCAACGGATCCTGGTGATTCTGAGATAGTTTTTTTCGTGACATATTGTACTTCATGATAGTGGTAAAATTTCTTCAATGTAAGATGCAGCGGTCACTACGTCATCTGGGGTGATTCTCGCAATGCATCCCTGGGAATGGAAGTTGCTGGCAGCGCAGCTGAGGAGCGGGAGGACTCCGGGGGCGACAGAGGGTAAGTATATCCATATTTTTTATTTTCATTCTATTTTTTACAAAAATATGGTACCCAGGGCCTGTAGGAGAGTCTCCTCTCTTCCAGACCCTGGGTACCAACCGCACATGAAGCGCTCACTTCACGCATGGTGGGCATAGCCACATGCGTAAAGTGAGCTTTGGATGCAATTTTATGGCGGTGTAATCGCAGCGATTATTTTTGCGTAATGAACATGCTGCGTATTTTTAACATGAAGCGATTACGCTCCGCAAAAATACGCAGCATGTGCACAGCAATGCGTAATCCCATGGGATGCGTTTTGTTAGCGTTTTTGTAAGCGTTTACGCCGCGTAAAAACACAGCAAAAACACTTAAAAATTGCAATGTGGGCACATAGCCTTATGCCCTTAAACAGAGAGGTTACACATAATACCGTATTTTGCAGTTTATAAGATGCACCCCAAATTTTGAAGTGAAAAATAGGAAAAAAAAAAACCCTCTTTTTTTAATAAAATGGTGGTGCTTCTTACAATCCAAGCATCTTATTGCTTACCGGGGGTGGTGGCTGCGGTGAAGCGGGGTCCCAGGGCTGCTAGCAGAGGCAGGAGTGGGGCGAAGCTGTGGACCCTAGACTGGGAGAAAGGGGTGTTCGGATGCGCGACACTGCAGGTATTCGGTGCAGGCCGCAGTGGAGCAGAGTCCCGGGGTCGCTGCTGGAGGAGGCAAGAGTGTCACTGCAGGTGCTGCGGGGGCTTCACTGACATTTTGTGAACGCCCTGAGACCCCGCACTACTGTTTATTACACGTTGGACTCCGAGAAAATGGCTGCAGAGGCAGCAGATACGCAGACGGAGATCTTGGCGCTGAGATCTCATTTCCCGAGATCTTGGTGCAGAGATCTCCATCTGCGCTGCATCCGCAGACATTTTCCTGGAGACATCGCGTAGAGGCAGGCGCGGATGGAGATCTCGGCTTTCCTCCACCTGCGCCTGGATCTAAGGGTGCACTGATCATATTGACACATGTGCCTCTCTAAATTTTAGTAATGAAGAAAGCATAAATTGCATTTTTACCACGAAAATGTTTTAGCCCTAAGTTTTTAATTTTTTTTTAAGGGATAATGGGAGAAATTTTTACGACAAACGGAGGTCCATTTTTTCCCCGAGTGCACCAATACCCAACATGTAATTGGGAAATACTTTTCAGGCACAGTGCAGTGAACTCATAAGGGAACGAGTGCCATGTTCTAGTGCAGATTTTACTGTTACAGTTTGCAGGTGCCATGACCCACTGGGAGAGCACCTGAGGTGCCAGCAAAGCAGAACCCCCAATAAGTGACCCCATTTTATAAACCACACCTCTCAATGAATTCATCTAGGGGTGCATTGGTCATATTGACACAACAGGTGCGTCACAGAATTTTATACCATTATGCAGTGAATAAAAATATTTACATTTTTCCCAAAATTTTGTTTTAGCCCCAGATTTTACATTTTCACACAGGAAGTGAATAAAAATGGCACCATAATTTGTCCCACAATTTCTATTGAACAAGGCAACACCCCATAAGTGGCTGTATAGACAGCTTAGCCCACAGCGAGACTCGGGAATAATGGAAAGCCATTTGCCTCCTGGAGAGTAGATTTTCCTAGAATAGTTTGCGGACTCCATATACGGAGCCCTGATTTGCTAGAAGAGCAAAATTCCCCCTTAAGTGACCCCATTTTGGAAATTATACCCCTTTGGAAATTTATTGACAAGTGTACTGATGATTTTTACTCCATGGGTGTTTTCCAGAAACAAGCAGCAGTGGATCTTGATGAATGAAAATTGCAAACTGCAGTTGTAGTGACCAGTATGTTGTAGTGACCAGTATGTTGTAGTGACCGGTACCTTATGATGATCATTACGTTATGCCCAGCTTAAGATTCCGGAAACATGCATCCCTAAATATGGCGGGCTCTCATCGCTACAGCAATGCCAAACATGTGGACACTATATGTGGTTTAGGGACACGGAGCATTTGGATTTGGGAGAGCAGGATTTGCTGAATTTCTTTTGGAGGGTCTTTGTACTACCAATTACGTGGAAGTCCTCTATATTTCCGTTAACACATGATGGACCTGAGTGGGAACTTTTTTTGTGGATTGAGATGAAGTTTTTTTTTGGGAACAATTTACATAACTTTTGGGATCACATTTATCCTGCGCTCTATACACTTACATTGGTGTTTCCATCTAAATCTCTGACTTGATTCAGCTAAAATCCTCGAGGGATCCATTCATTATAACGAGGTATCAGTTACTTTTATCCTCTACTCAGCGGTGTCCTTTTCAGAAGTGCAAAAAATTGTGGCCGACTGCACTTTTATGCACGCCTAAAAAGACAGACACCGCCGGATCATAGGCCAGATGGGGCCCACAGTGCCTTACATCTGCCTCATTATAGGAAATCTTCCGCCAGGGGTTAAATCTGAATGACGTATTTCAGAGATTTACAAAGAAACCCTGGAGTAAATTCTCAGCGCAGTATAAATGTGAGCAGAGCCTTACTGCGATCTTTGGGAGGCAGAATTAACAAGTCAACAGCAGGTCAAGAATTGGTTTTTAATTAATTTTTAACTCTCGTGCGGTATAAGTGATTAGGCAACTTTTTTCTTCGGGTAGGTGCGATTACAGCGATACCAGATTTATATCGGGCTATATGTTTGGCTGCCGTCACATACTAAAAGACGTTTTTTTATTACAAGATTTAGTTTTTGCATAGCCATATTTTGGGAGCTATAATTTTTCCATATTTAGCCCAACAGTCATGTGAGGGCTTGTTTTTTGCAGAACGAGTTGACGTTTTTTGTTGGTTTTGGACACATTTTTTTGATCGCTTTCTTACCCAATTTTTTGGAAGAATGAACAAAAACCTGCAATTTGGGATTTTTTTTTTTTTTTTAATGCCATTCAACGTGTGGTACAAATGATAAGGCAGCATTATTCTTTGGGCCAGTACGATTACAGCAATACCGCATTTATATAATTTACTTTATGTTTTGGCGCTTTTACACAGTAAAAACTGACAAAAAAATGTTTTTGAATCGCTTTATTCTGAAATCTATAACTTTCTTTCCGCTGTATGACGGCTTGTTTTTTTTTACAGGACAAGATGACATTTCAGTGGTACCATGTTTATTTACATTTGTCTTTTTGATTGAGTTTTATTCCACTTTTTGTTCAGCGGTATGATAAAGCATTGTTTTTTTTTATTTATTTACAGTGTTCAGTAAATGGATTAACTAGTGGGACACATAGGTTGGGCTGTTCCAGACAGGATGATAGTAAATGTGTACTTTTGTTTATTTTTTTTTTCATAAAAATATTTATGGGTGCACTATATTTTTAAATATTTTGTGGTTTTTTTTTACCTATTTTTTCAACTTTTTTACTTATTCCAACTATGGGACATTCACTTTCTGCAGTCCCATTGCCTTTATAAGGTATAGCAATGCAGGTAATTCTTTTTGTAAGGCAACATACTTCATGGCCTATTTTTTAAAAAAATGTTTTACTTCAAAGAATTAATCATTTGTGATCCCATGCTGTAAAGTCTGCACACTTTTTTCTCCCCTTCCCCTGCCCAGGCGCTGTGGTATGATCAGACACAGACATTACACAGCAGGGGCACATTTACGCGATTATCCCAGCGCATGAACATTTCATTTAATCACACCCAATTGTGGAAGGCATTCTTATTCCAAGATCTGTTGATTAAAATTAACTTTTGTTAGTGGGACAACCCCTTTAAGTAGTGTTATGGCTGTGTAGTGTCATGGTGTCAAATATTTTTCTATAGTAGTCAGTTGTACCTGTCAGGATAATCTGGTGTAGAAGCAATATGACAGTCAGGCTGAAAATGCACTTGGGGCGTGACAACAGACTTGGAAGTCGCGCACTTACTGGCTGATATGCATATGACTTTTATACTAGATTTCTCATCAGTGGCTGATTTGGCCGCTTCTAAAAATTTATCAAATTTTACTTTGGGAAAAGCGCCAACACAATACTTCCTATTACGGAGATAGGAGATGGCAGCTGCTACTGATCAGATTCTAAAGCTTCTATGTAGATGGGAGGCGCTAGAGAGCTCATCCCTCCTATCTACATAGAATCTTACCAGTAACAGCCACCGTCTCCTATCTCAGTAATAGAAAAGTTGGTCTTCACTGAACACAGATACTTCAGAATTGAGAATTTTGCTAATGACTGATCATTTCTGGGAGAGAAAGAAGCAGTTTTCTCTGATAAAATACATTACAATGTTGCTTATTTTCTTGTGTACCATTCAATTATGAAATTACTCTAAGTACTAGGGGTCTGACTACTGGGAATCCAACAGATCTGGTCTGAAAGGGGGTGGGACGTCAAGGACCTCTAAATCCATTCAGTCTTTGTGGGACTAACGGAGCCCGGTCAGTACAGCGCCCACCTGCCTCTCCCAGTCCCACAATGAATGGATTGGAGATGCTCGACATCCCCTACATTCAGACAGGATCACAGAGAGGATCCCAGTAATCAGACCCCAGCAGCTAGGTTATAACTTCTAGGCTTGGTAAAACCCCTTTAGAAATGAGGAACTGTCAGTCAAAAGTCCAATGACCGGGTCCATTTTGGCGGAGTCCGTATAAAATGGACAGACTCTTAAAATATATAATAATTTGGGACCAGTAGTACAATGCAGGATGTGCTGTAAATGTTTTCTTAAGAATTTGGGAAAGTTATAATAATAATCTTTATTTTTATATATATAGCACTAACATATTCCGCAGCGCTTTACAGTTTCCGCTTCGGAAATGCACGTGTGTTCTTTTACCAGCGATTTTCCGCATCTAATTTAAGTCTATGGGCTCCTTTCCACTTGCGAGAAATACGTCCGATTCTCGCATGTGAAATCCCAGCTCTGGGGCCGGCATTCGGGAGTGGAGCGAGCAGCTGCATACAAATACATGCAGCCACACACTCCACACCCGAGTGTCGGGGCCAGAGCTGGGATTTCACATGCGAGAATCGGACGTATTTCTCGCAAGTGGAAAGGAGCCCTATGGGGAAAACTGCACAGAGAACTCTGCGTACCCGCAAGAAAAAAATTGACATGTTGCAGGTGTGAAACACGCACTGCAGTTTAGTTTATGCAGCCTAGAAAAGAAGCACACTGGCAGATTTCTAGAAATAACAGTTTGCTGAAACTGTAAGGGTATGTGCCCATGGTCAGTAATTGGCAGTGCTTTGGAAGCAGCACATGTCCATTGCGTCCAAAATGCTACCGACTATTGAACGCAAGTGAATCCGCATGTGTTCAGTGAACCGTGCGTATTCACCACGTCCAATGCATTGCATGGGTGAAATTTATCTTGAGAAGGCTCTCGCCTCCGCAAGACAAATAGGCACGCTGCGGTCTGGAAAGACGCGCCACATGTCCGTCTCCGCAGGTTAGCCACGGGCATCTGTGTACGCATAGCGGGCATGGGTTTCTTTGAAATCCCATCCACTATGCTGTAACATCTTGACGCTACGCAAGCACGCAGTGTCCAACCCACAGCGTTTACTGACTGTGTGCACACACCCCAAGACGTTGTGTTTTTGACACAACGTCAAAATGCGATAAAAGCTCAACGTGGCCTTACATGTGAAGCCCAATCTTGACACTGGAACGGGCTTACATGTGAAGCACAATCTTAACATGGAACGGGCTTACATGTGAAGCCCAATCTTGACACTGGAACGGGCTTACATGTGAAGCCCAATCTTGACACTGGAACGGGCTTACATGTGAAGCCCAATCTTGACACTGGAACATTTCTAAAACAATAAGACCATTATGATATACTCTCGGCAGACAGAACGCAGGAAACTTTGCAACAGCTCAATTAATGTGAATGGTGCTCTTTGAAATCCATGCGATTTCCACCAAAACATAATAGGTGGACACTCAACCACAGACATTTCTGGTGTGTGAATATACCCGTGGGCACGGCTCAGGAATTTTTCCAAATGGAAATCTGACCACACTCCCAGTACACAACTATTGATGTGAATGACCCTTTGCTTAAAATGTTTCCAGTAACAGAAGTCTCTGGGCAGTGTAAAATGGGTTTAACCACTTGACAGCCTTGGCATTCTTGAAATCCACCATGACCCGACTTCACAAATGTCATCTTTTCACATGTCTATCAGAGGTTTCCAATGAATTTCTGTTTTACGCTTGAATGGAAACATGGCACTTTAAAGAACATGTATATAATCATACTAAGCACCTTGTATTTTACCTGCAGATGTGATATTTGCTGTATATTCAGCTTAAAAGGGTTATTACCAATTTCATAGATCAGTATAATCACATACTGCTTGTAAAACACAAGCACATTTACATTCTTCTCCTGAGCTTATAGGTGCTGCTTTTAAACTGACGGGACTGTTGAAGTGCGCCATTACCTCCTAAACCTGGCCAGATTCAGAGCTATGCTTACGAAGCAGCAGTGGTCGGTCTCCCAAGCAACAAACTGTAAACAAAAGAAGTTACTAACATCAGCTGCAAACTTTAATAAAACTGGTAATTGCAAAAGTTCTAGTGTTTGCAAGCAGCATCCAACAATACACCCCCAGCCACCCATCTATGAAGATGGGAATAACTAACACCTTACCAACATATGACGAGCTGGTACCACTAAGCACAAACTTTTGAAAAATATAGGGTGATTACAACCAGCCATTGGCTGCAGCGGTCACATGTCCATCCTGGAATGAATGTTCGGGAATTAGTAAAGAAATGTTGGGGGTTTCTTAGGGAGTAATCTCCCTATATAAAATGAGGACCTGTAACCAGATAAAAAGAGGTAAGTTTTTGGTATTTTGCTCCAGCTGCTCCCTTGAATAATCTGTCTTTTTTTTTTGTTGAAACACTAAGAAAACACCACAGCCATAATCACCCGTCCCGGGTTCACTGCAGAATCTCTGTGACTGTTCCTGGTGTCCATTACTGGATGCGATACTGACACTGGATGCGGACACCTGCTGTGAAGCAACAATGGACCTGGGGAGGGTGAGTAGGTTTTTTTTTTTTTTTTTTTAACTGCAGCTGCAGGAGAAGGGTTTTCCAAAAGCAGAAAAAAAACCTTTGGATGTTATGTGCACACTGACTTTTTTGAAGACGTTTTAATGCAGAAGCTAAAAGGAAACTGAGCGGAAACTATGTAAATCCTTCTCAAAATCTTTGTATTACACTAGATTAATAAATCAGACATGTCAGAACCCCCCCCCAAAAAAAAAATTAGAGAGATGCTCTGCAAAATGAGTAAAAACAAGCAAAATCCTCACAAATGCAATTAGCATATTGACAAAGCAGTAGATGTCAGGAAACACTGATCTGCAAAGGGTTTTCTACATGGAAATTCCAGATATGCCTGGGAAATCTGCATAGTCATAAATCCATACCGTTGGCATATGAAGCCATCTGTATGTGGTAAACAGTCAGTCCTAATAAGAACAGCACCTCAGCTATGGGGAATTTATTTATGGCTGCAATCCATTTACCTTGCAAAGTCAAAACTTATAGCGCACAACCAATTTGGCAATAAATTGTCTTTCAGTCTCTACAATTCCTACCAATCTTTGGAAAAGTAGTTTAGGAGGCAAAGACTCTCATAGTATTGTCAAATTTAATAAAATTCAAACCAGAAATTGGTTTTAAATTATAAGCAGCTACAGCGCACACAAGACCATAGATGAGAGTCTTAACATTTTAGGTGCATCTTAATTTGGCTAACTTTATAAGACTGGTGGGCAAAATCCACTATGGCAGGAACTATAAGTATATTTTATATACACCAAAACAAGAACAGATCCAACAAAGGGAAGCAAAATACTTCAATACATCCAGTTTTTAAGAACAAATACAAATATGGACCTATGTTCCAAACTAGTTTATTCAGTAAACTGATGGAGAAGAAGGTTGAAGTAACCTCCAGACAACGAGGGTATATGTTGGAGACTATATGGCTGAAGATCCTTTGTTCTGGAAATCAGAGCAGAGTCCAGTGTACACTACCACATGAAAGTACTTCCTGCCTTGTAACTAAATGGTGGAAATCCCCTCTAAATCCTTCTTGACCAAGGTGTGAACAGTATCCAGTATGTGCCATTCACAGGAATTTGTGTCCACAATTTGCACTGGTGCATAGAAAAGGCTCTCAACACTGCCCTCTTTACAAGACAGCAGCCCATATGCAGGACTGGCCAAAAGTTTAGAGAATTTTTAATTTTCAAAATTTGCCAGTTGTGATTTTTAGCTTTTTGTCATTTATTTCTGTGGTTACTGAAGTATCAGCATTTCATAAGTTTTTAAACTTCTTACAAATAGATCAAGTTTACGTAAAGATTTAATATTTACGGTGTTGTCCCTTATTCTTAGGCTATGTGCCCACGTTGCACTTTTTAAGCGTTTTTTGCCGCACAAATGCTTAAAAACACTGACAAAATGCATCCCATTAATTTTAATTGCATTCTGCAATTGCTGTGCCCATGCTGCGTATTTTTCCGGAGCGTAATCGCATCGCGGTAAAATACGCAGCATGTTCATTAATTTGGCGCAATCGCGGCGATTCCGCCACCATATGATTTAATTGAAACACTCACTTTACGCATGTGGCTATGCCCACCATGCGTCAAGTGAGCACGTCATGTGCGGATGGTACCCAGGGTCTGGAGGTGAGGAGACTGCTCCATGCCCTGGGTACCATATTCCTGCAAAAAATAGAATTAAAATAAAAAAATAGAGATATACTTACCCTGTCGGCCCCCGGAGTCCTCCCGCTCCTCAGCGGCGCTGCCAGCAACTTCCGTTCCCAGAGATGCATTGCGAGAATCATCCCAGATGATGTAGCGGTCCCGTCGCTGAGGACTGGGAGGACTCTGGGGGCTGACAGAGGATAAGTATATCTATTTTTTTTTAATTATTTTTAACATTCTAGCTTTTACTATTGATGCTGTATAGGCAGCATCGATAGTAAAAAGTTGGTCACACTTGTCAAGCACTATGCGTGACAAGTGTGACCAACCTGTCAATCACTTTTCCAAACGATGCTTCAAATCGCTTAGAAAAGCGTGAGCATTCTGCAAGCTAAAAACGCTTGCAAAATGCTTGTGCGGGAAAACGCATGCGAATTCCGCATGCGTTTTAACCGCAGCAGGGAGTTCCGGAAATGCTGCGGACAATTCCGGAGGATTTCTGCAACGTGGGCACATAGCCTTCGCACTCACAGCGGGATATCAGCTTCTGGGCCAAATCCTGACTGATGACCGCTCATTTCAGTGTTTTTGTTTGTCCACCCACTTTTTGAGGACTGACCACAGGTTCTCAGTGGGAATGAGATCTGGAAAGTATCTTGGAAATGTACACAAAATTTCAATGTTTTGTTCACTGAGCCACTTGTCACAGGACAAAAGTGACATGGTCTCAATCTACTGGAACAAGCACTGTTCATCACGAAATTGCTCCTGGATGGTTGGGAGAAGTTGCTCTTGGGGGATTTCTAGATACCATTCTCTATTCCTGGCTGTGTTCTTGGGACAAAATTGGGAGTCCACTCTCTTGCATGAAAAGCCCCCCACATGAGTGGTCTCCGGAGGCTTTACCTTTGGTATTACACAGGACTCATGGTAGTGCTCACCTTTTCTTCTCTAGACCATCAATGTTCCAGATGTCCCAAATAGTCTGAAAGGGCTTCAGAGAAAAACATCCTCCAAGAGCAACTTCTCCCAATGATCCAGAAACAATCTGATGAACAATACGTTTCCAGCATGATGGGCACCATGTCACAATCAAGAGAAGTGATCCCTAAGGCCTCTTTCACGCTTCAGTCATGCGACGTCAGTCAAAATCCGCCAAAGTGTGAAAAAAGCGGATCCGCCATTTTTTTTTTTGGCAGATCCACTTTTTTCCCCATTGACTTGCATTAGTGGCGGATTGACGGATGGTCGTCCGTTAGATCCGTTTTTGACGATCCGCCATAAATTTGGAAAATGGCAGACTATGACGGATCTCTCTCTCCTCCGCGCCAGACATGCGTACCTCCATTTTCCGGGTTGAAAACTTCATGGTGGAACCATCAAAATACGGATGTTTGCATCCGTTTTTCACCTTTCTGGCGGATCCGCTTTTTTCACACTTTGGCGGATTTTAACTGACGCCAAACGACTGAAGTGTGAAAGAGGCCTAAGTGCCTCGGTCAACAACACAAATTTTGAGGCAATGGTTTATCTCCAGGAGGAACAAAGGATAAAGTCTGGTGAAATTCAATATGTCCAATTCTTGTTTACCAGTAGTTGACGATAAAAAAGTTATTTATCCTATGGATAGGTGATAGGATGTAAAAAAAAAAATGCAGCCAAGACATATATGAGAGAAGGAAAAAAATCGTAGGAGGGATTTCCAGAGGGAGTGTAATATCTAGTAGACAGAACTTGTACTATTTACTAGATGGGTCATTGATCCAGGGATTTATTCTGATTGCCATATTTGTAGTCAGGATCCTCATAACTCATGTGCTTTATGTTTTTGCCTCTACATCAATTCTGCTGGAGAATAAACCAGTTGAATTTATGGTCCTGATTCAAAGAATTTTCACCAGAATTATGGTGTAAAACTCCTGCAATTGTAGCAAAAAAAAAAATTCACAACTCAAAAGTTGCGCAAAAATTTTGCCATTTTCAGCAGGATGTGGCGAAGCCCACGACAATTTCATAACTTATGCCACAAAAGTAACGTAAATTATGTCAGAAATGTGATTCAGCCCGATTGGACATTTCTGAAGGAATCCAAAGGAAGCTCCAAATTCAATATGAGGCTCACCATTATGGCTTGCATAGAAAACATTCTTCATTAATACAGGCCTATGCCTTTCTTTTAAACTATGCCATTATAGAGGTGAAAAATTCGGAAATTTTAAAATTATATATATATATATATATATATATATATATATATATATATATATATATATATATATATATATATATATATATATATACTGACCTAGAGAAAAATGTCTCCAGGTAATTGTTACCATACAATAAAAGCTGGGGAAAAGAAAAGAATAACCCCCATCTTTCATCACATTATATGGTAAAATGAATAGTGTCATCCAAAACAACAAGACCTCATCATACATCTATGTTGATGGAATAATAAAGCTGTGGCTTATGGGAGAACAGGAGGTAAATTGCCTGGGAGTGAAGGAGTCAATAAGCCTTGAAGGAGTCACCCATCTCCACAAATACCCCACCCCTCATTCACACTATGCCATGATAATGTGACTTCTATAATAGTAGTCTGTCATGTGACATCACTGATTGGTAGAGGCTGGTCATCCTGGTGACCTGTCATGTTACTGCTACGCCATCATGGGGGATGATAAACAATGAGCGAGTTGTGGTAGAAAGGAGGACAATTCAAAGGGAAGCATTTTACAAAGTTGTGGTCTTATTTTAGGCACATGAGGCTTATTACTAGGGAATTCCTGCAAAATCCACTGCACTCTCACCAGGAATGATTTGGCAAAGCTCAGCAGCTGGTGACATTTTACTTACAGCAGGGACCATATTTGTGGGATTATATGCAGATTTTAAAAAATGTGAACTGAAAAAATATATAGCTAATATGTAAAGGCCCCCCCATACACAGACTAGAATACCGACACTCCATGTATGGGGCCTCCCGACTTATGATTTCAGGAGACAGTACAATTTTTAACGGCGGTTATGTTTTCCCATCAATCTAAGACCCCTGTATATTTAGTAACAGGACTAAGCATATTATCCATGAAACAAACTTGATGAAAGTGCTAATTGAAAAAATAATAAAATGAAAATCCAGACAAAATTGAATGTTGGACAAATCAATGGGAAATAAGACGTCAGATATGAAAGGATCCAACTAATAATGAGAATAAACCAACAGGGGCAGTCCATATACAACCTGAGGATATTGGGACAAGAGACATCAGAGACCCCCACTATATGAACCAAAAGCCGACAAATCAGACACTAATGTTCATGACACCAGACATATAAAGAGCAGCAGGAAGACCACCACAGGCCACAGAACCCCACAATAACCCAGCTCCATGTGACCACAACAAAGCAGCTGTACTGAGGCTTCCTAAACTGCTGCTATACCAGAGAAGTAAGTTGTGCAGGACACAGCTGAGAGCGACATGCCTGAGGCCCACCACCCCCAGCACAGCGCTGCTACAGTATATGGTGCGGCTATTTCATGACACGGTGAAGCTAAATGCAGGGAACAAAGACAAACCTTTTGCTTCTTAAAAAATTAGATCAAGAAGGTAAAGCAAGACTGAGGCCTCTGCCACAGATGTCGGGGGTCTTCACACAGCACAAGGGGGCGCAGGTCACATCCATGCATCCAGTGTGCAACGAGGCCTCCTGCAAGGGAAGTACAGACGGGTCAGTGACAGCCCACTCCGGGTCACTGAGCTCTAGTGGGAGCATCAGCTGGTGGAGTGGCACTAGTGCAGCACTATGGCCGGCACAGACAGGCCCCTGCCTGCCTCCCTCCTCTCCGCAGTCTCTGCTGCCTTGTAGGAGGCGCTGTGCTGCAGTTCCTGCTTCAGCCTCCCCTCCCCCACACTCCGGAGCCTTACCCAGCGCACAGAATGCGCCCCCTACAGGCTTGTGGGCGTCTCTGCTGCCGTGCATGTTGGGTGGAGGCACAGACTAGCTGTTCTTTTCCCTGCCCGACCTCTCGTGCTGAGAGCGGCAGAGAGCGGACACATGGCCCGGCACCTAGCGCGCCTTTTCACAGCAGACTGGGCCCGCCCCCGGCATTAACCCCTTCCCGGCCCGCAGCCGCATTGCTTCCCGGTATAACTAGCTCAGCGCCAGTTGCAAATCACACGTGCGCGACAATTAACATGACAATGTGACATGATGACAGCGACCAAGGCCTTCACCCGGCAGGTCAGGGTGCACCCAGCATATAGGAGCGGAGAGGAGGGATGGAGCTCTCCAAACACCCAATACTGGAGGGGTGGGAGGTTGTGCAGCCTCCCCATACAGAAACAGGGGGGGCTGGATATATCCCCCACAAAAACAGAAGCAATGTGATATAGTCCACCCCATAGGGGAGCGGTATAATATAGTGTCCCCTCCCCAAGAGGGGAGCTGTGTAATATAGTGTCCCCCCTATAGGACAGCTGTGTAGGAGTTGTGTAATGTAGTGTCCCCCCCTCTAGGGGACAAGGGGACCGATGTAATGTAGTGTCCCCCCCCCACAATGAGAGCTGTGTAATGTAGTGTCCCCCCACATGGGAGCTGTGTAATGTAGTGTCCCCCCCACATGGGAGCTGTGTAATGTAGTGTCCCCCCCTCTAGGGGACAAGGGGACCGATGTAATGTAGTGTGTCCCCCACATGGGAGCTGTGTAATGTAGTGTCCCCCCTATAGGGGAGCTGTGTAATGTAGTGTCCCCCCCACATGGGAGCTGTGTAATGTAGTGTAATGTAGTGTCCCCCCCCACATGGGAGCTGTGTAATGTAGTGTCCCCCATCTAGGGGACCGATGTAATGTAGTGTCCCCCCCACATGGGACCGATGTAATGTAGTGTCCCCCCCACATGGGAGCTGTGTAATGTAGTGTCCCCCCACATGGGAGCTGTGTAATGTAGTGTCCCCCCTCTAGGGGACAAATGTAATGTAGTGTGTCCCCCCCACATGGGAGCTGTGTAATGTAGTGTCCCCCCCTATAGGGGAGCTGTGTAATGTAGTGTCCCCCCACATGGGAACTGTGTAATGTAGTGTCCCCCCCTCTAGGGGACCGATGTAATGTAGTGCCCCCCCACATGGGAGCTGTGTAATGTAGTGTCCCCATCTAGGGGACCGATGTAATGTAGTGTCCCCCTCCTCATGGGAGCTGTGTAATGTAGTGTCCCCCCTATAGGGGAGCTGTGTAATGTAGTGTCCCCCCCCACATGGGAGCTGTGTAATGTAGTGTCCCCCCGCTAGGGGACAAGGGGACCGATGTAATGTAGTGTCCCCTAGGGGACCGATGTAATGTAGTGCCCCCCCTAGGGACCAGTGTAATGTAGTGTCCTCCCCCCTCTAGGGGACCAGTGTAATGTAGTGTCCTCCCCCCTCTAGGGGACCAGTGTAGTGTCCCCCCCCCCTCTAGGGGACCAGTGTAATGTAGTGTCCCCCCCCCTCTAGGGGACCGGTGTAATGTAGTGTCCCCCCCCCTCTAGGGGACCGGTGTAATGTAGTGTCCCCTCCCTCTAGGGGACCGGTGTAATGTAGTGTCCCCCCCTCTAGGGGATCGGTGTAATGTAGTGTCCCCCCCTCTAGGGGACCGGTGTAATGTAGTGTCCCCCACCCTCTAGGGGACCTGTGTAATGTAGTGTCCCCCACCCTCTAGGGGACCGTGTAATGTAGTGTCCCCCACCCTCTAGGGGACCTGTGTAATGTAGTGTCCCCACCCTCTAGGGGACCGTGTAATGTAGTGTCCCCCCCCCCTAGGGGACCTGTGTAATGTAGTGTCCCCAACCCTCTAGGGACCAGTGTAATGTAGTGCCCCCCACCCCCCTCATAGGGGGGACCGTGTAATGTAGTGTCCCCCACCCTCTAGGGGACCGTGTAATGTATGTGTCCCCCACCCTCTAGGGGACCGTGTAATGTAGTGTCCCCCACCCTCTAGGGGACCAGTGTAATGTAGTGTCCCCCCCCTCTAGGGGACCAGTGTAATGTAGTGTCCCCCCCTTAGAGGGACCAGTGTAATGTAGTGTCCCCCCCTCTAGGGGACCAGTGTAATGTAGTGTCCCCCCCTAAGGGACCGGTGTAATGTAGTGTCCCCCCCTCTAGGGGACCAGGTGTAATGTAGGTCCCCCCCGTATCAGGGGGGGTGTAATGTAGTGTCCCCCTCCGTAACTGAGGGGAGTAGTAATGTAGCGTCCCCCGTATACAGGAGGGGGACAGATGTAGCGTGTCCCCCGTATACGTGAGGGGGTGAGATGTACGTGCCCCCGTATACAGGAGGGGGTGAGATGTAGCGTGCCCCCCGTATACATGGAGGGGGAGTGAGATGTAGCGTCCGCCCCCCGTATACAGGAGGGGGGTGAGATGTAGTGTCCCCGATACAGGGGGGGGGATGAGATGTAGTGTCCCCCGTATACAGGAGGGGGTGAGATGTAGTGTCCCCGTATACAGGAGGGGGGTGAGATGTATGTCCCCGATACAGGAGGGGGATGAGATGTAGTGTCCCGTATACAGGAGGGGGGGATGAGATGTAGTGTCCCGTATACAGGAGGGGGGGATGAGATGTAGTGTCCCGTATACAGGAGGGGGGGATGAGATGTAGTGTCCCGTATACAGGGGGGGGGATGAGATGTAGTGTCCCGTATACAGGAGGGGGGGATGAGATGTAGTGTCCCGTATACAGGAGGGGGGATGAGATGTAGTGTCCCGTATACAGGAGGGGGGGATGAGATGTAGTGTCCCGTATACAGGAGGGGGGATGAGATGTAGTGTCCCGTATACAGGAGGGGGGATGAGATGTAGTGTCCCGTTACAGGAGGGGGGATGAGATGTAGTGTCCCGTATACAGGAGGGGGGATGAGATGTAGTGTCCCGTATACAGGAGGGGGGATGAGATGTAGTGTCCCGTATACAGGAGGGGGGATGAGATGTAGTGTCCCGTATACAGGAGGGGGGATGAGATGTAGTGTCCCGTATACAGGAGGGGGATGAGATGTAGTGTCCCGTATACAGGAGGGGGGGATGGAGATGTAGTGTCCCGTATACAGGAGGGGGGATGAGATGTAGTGTCCCGTATACAGGAGGGGGGATGAGATGTAGTGTCCCGTATACAGGAGGGGGGATGAGATGTAGTGTCCCGTATACAGGAGGGGGGATGAGATGTAGTGTCCCGTATACAGGAGGGGGGGATGAGATTAGTGTCCCGTATACAGGAGGGGGGATGAGATCTAGTGTCCCGTATACAGGAGGGGGGATGAGATGTAGTGTCCCGTATACAGGAGGGGGGATGAGATGTAGTGTCCCGTATACAGGAGGGGGGATGAGATGTAGTGTCCCGTATACAGGAGGAGGGGGATGAGATGTAGTGTCCCGTATACAGGAGGGGGGATGAGATGTAGTGTCCCGTATACAGGAGGGGGGATGAGATGTAGTGTCCCGTATACAGGAGGAGGGGGATGAGATGTAGTGTCCCGTATACAGGAGGAGGGGATGAGATGTAGTGTCCCGTATACAGGAGGAGGGGGATGAGATGTAGTGTCCCGTATACAGGAGGAGGGGGATGAGATGTAGTGTCCCGTATACAGGAGGAGGGGGATGAGATGTAGTGTCCCGTATACAGGAGGAGGGGATGAGATGTAGTGTCCCGTATACAGGAGGAGGGGGATGAGATGTAGTGTCCCGTATACAGGAGGAGGGGGATGAGATGTAGTGTCCCGTATACAGGAGGAGGGGATGAGATGTAGTGTCCCGTATACAGGAGGGGGATGAGATGTAGTGTCCCGTATACAGGAGGGGGGATGAGATGTAGTGTCCCGTATACAGGAGGGGGGATGAGATGTAGTGTCCCGTATACAGGAGGGGGGATGAGATGTAGTGTCCCGTATACAGGAGGGGGGATGAGATGTAGTGTCCCGTATACAGGAGGGGGGATGAGATGTAGTGTCCCGTATACAGGAGGGGGGATGAGATGTAGTGTCCCGTATACAGGAGGGGGGATGAGATGTAGTGTCCCGTATACAGGAGGGGGGATGAGATGTAGTGTCCCGTATACAGGAGGGGGGATGAGATGTAGTGTCCCGTATACAGGAGGGGGGATGAGATGTAGTGTCCCGTATACAGGAGGGGGGATGAGATGTAGTGTCCCGTATACAGGAGGGGGGATGAGATGTAGTGTCCCGTATACAGGAGGGGGGATGGATGAGTAGTGGTCCCGTATACAGGAGGGGGGATGAGATGTAGTGTCCCGTATACAGGAGGGGGGATGAGATGTAGTGTCCCGTATACAGGAGGGGGGATGAGATGTAGTGTCCCGTATACAGGAGGGGGATGAGATGTAGTGTCCCGTATACAGGAGGGGATGAGATGTAGTGTCCCGTATACAGGAGGGGGGATGAGATTAGGTCCGTATACAGGAGGGGGATGAGATGTAGTGTCCCGTATACAGGAGGGGGGATGAGATGTAGTGTCCCGTATACAGGAGGGGGATGAGATGTAGTGTCCCGTATACAGGAGGGGGGATGAGATGTAGTGTCCCGTATACAGGAGGGGGGATGAGATGTAGTGTCCCGTATACAGGAGGGGGGATGAGATGTAGTGTCCCGTATACAGGAGGGGGGATGGATGAGATGTAGTGTGTCCGTATACAGGAGGGGGGATGAGATGTAGTGTCCCGTATACAGGAGGGGGGATGAGATGTAGTGTCCCGTATACAGGAGGGGGGATGAGATGTAGTGTCCCGTATACAGGAGGGGGGATGAGATGTAGTGTCCCGTATACAGGAGGGGGGATGAGATGTAGTGTCCCGTATACAGGAGGGGGATGAGATGTAGTGTCCCGTATACAGGAGGGGGGATGAGATGTAGTGTCCCGTATACAGGAGGAGGGATGTGTCCCGATGTGACATGAGGTGTCCGCTGCCTCCAGACACTCTGCACTCCTCATACTGGGATGTATATAAACATTACTCTGCGCACAGTCCCGGTATGTGAGGACACAGCGTACATACATGTGTATATATATATGTTCCACCAATGTATGCCGGGGCTCCTGATCCCGGGAGCTGCTCCCCTCCTCCTGGGCCCTTACGTACCTCCGGTTGTCGGCTGTCAGGTTCCCCCTCACCGGCCGGCAGGGAGGGGGCGGCAGGCCCTGGCGGGAGATGAGGAGGAGGATGAGGCGGGAGCCGGCGGCCGGGGTCCTCCTCCAGACAATACACCGCGGCTACGATCCTGCCCTGGCCAAAATGGCGTCCGAGAAAGATCGGATGTGGCGTCAGCGGCTCATTAGCATGTGGGGGGACTCATTGTCCGAGAGGGGGGCGCGGAGTGCCCGGGAAAACACAAACCTTTCCGGCCTGACGGGAGTTCCCGGGTGGCGGCTCCGTCTGTGCTGCTGAGGATTACGGGAAGCTCTTTGTCCTAGAGCCGAAAGAGGGAGGACGGCGCTGACAACTGCACACAGCCTCCAGTAGGGGGCGCCTCACTCTGACGGAAGGATACGAGGAGACGGTGTGAAATCACGTCGGGGATGTTCAGTGTGTGCTGTGTTTTTCCCTCTTCTCTTTAGCATATCCTTCCGCTGCCGGGGCTACATGCTGGAGTTGGTCACATGGTGCTGGGTGCTCAGTGCTGCAGCCATGCGGCCAGGGTGTGGATGGCAGGCTCAGGGCCCCCATTTCCTGCTCTGTGGAGCATGCAGCTCACACAATGGCCAGCAGCAGGCCTGCCTGGGGCCCTGGCTCCTGCTCCCACGCTTCCCTAGGGGCCCCCATATGGGCCAGGGGCCACTGAAAGAGCACAACCAACACCGCCACCAATGATATGGTTGGGTTTTTTTCCAACCAAATACGGTTTAGGCCTCCAAACCCAATTTGACAAAGTCAAAGTTGTAGAACCATTGGTTTTATGATGATATTGGTGTAGCTGCTGCAGCTCTTCTTGGGATCCTAGATGCTAGGCGTCATCCTGATTATAACTGGGATTTCCTTCAGTCTATGTACCAAGTACCAGAGATACATTGCGTTGGCCACCACTATGGCTTCTGCAAAAGCGTTTGGCCATGACATAGTGTCTACCCAAAAACCGTAAGAGAAATGTAGCCGCTTTCTACCAGAAATAACAGTCCATGTCCATCAGGTCAGCTGTAATACCTGACATGGCCTTTGACAAGAGTGGCGCTGTTCTTGGTGCAGCTGCTCTTCTATAGATAGGTAGAGCCTGGTCACCATTGGCTGCATGGTGGGAGCAGCCTGTAGTTAGCGCATGAGCCACTTAATCTTCTCTTAGCAGCAGCCAGGGTCTTCCTCTACCAGCGTTGATCACAATGTGACCCACTCTCCCGTCCATCTCGGTGACAGAAGAAATATTCCCAACTTAAGAGATTGCATTTATTCAGCTTCTCCCACATGAATTAAACATTATAACTTACTATGAACGTCAATAAAAAGTTCCAGATAAAACATATGTCAGTGATCTCGAACTTCTGAGATGATCAGGAGTGAAGTTATCGCATAAGTTGGGAATTTCATGAAATCCTGAAGGGCTGAGGACATCCCACAATCCGGCCCACGTGAGGTCATCACAGGGATGGATGGGTAGTTAACTTAGGTACTGATAAAAGGTCAAGACAAAGTATGATCTGTGTCCAATGCTGAGAAAGATACACACCAGTGTAGGCTTGATCCCGTTAACTAGATGTTTTAGTCGGATTGCTTCCATCCACTAAGCTGAATCATCTCTGTGTGATCGGCGTAGTCTTTCGTTAATCTCTTATTTTCTGTAACTGTATATGCTGTATTTTGTCCTCTTTGTAAAATCTTTTTTAAAACACTGCCTATCGTTTAGATTAAATATAAAATGTAATAGTACTGTTCCTTTTGTTCTGTAACCCGCACCCCGAAGCCATATGCTACCAGAACCTGAACCAGGCCTCCAGTCAGCCTGTATAAAAGACTGGTGGTGGCAGCGAGTAGTTTGCAGTGACTGTATCAGAGGTATACACATATTCCATGCGTTAGAATTGGAGGTGTATATAGTATACGCTCACTTTTAGTTTCCCAATCACCAGCCTATGCGTAGAAGTGGTGGGATGGCTTTTGCATTTTTTACTATCAAAAGACATGTTAACTAAGTACCCTTTATTATTTTCATGCACTATTGCTGTTTATTTACTGCAGAGTATTTATTTGTGAAAACAGCCTGCGATCTCCATTGATCGTAGGTCAGTTGCGTAATTGTCCGGACGATAGGGAAGCAGCAGGGAGCTGTTCGTTCCAAAGATAACTGCGGGTGGATCTGGGATACGATCCCCCCTCCCACCGGCTGAGATCTTTGACAAATTGGTGGCAGCGGTGGGATTCTGACTGACCCTTCCGGTGTCCCCTCCATGACAGCTGCCAAACATAAAAACCCGATATCCATCTGGTATCGTTGTAATCGCACTGACCCAAAGAATAAAGTCGCCTAATCACTTAAACCGCATGAGGAACGACATAAAAAATAAATAAAACCAATTCTTCACATGCTGTTGATTTTTTCATTTTGCCTCCCAAAGATCACAGTAAGGCCGGGACCACACATGCGATGAAATCGTCCGACGCTCGCATGTGAAATCCCAGCTCTGGCGCCGGCACTCGGGAGTGGAGTGTGCGGCTGCATTTATTTCTAAGGTTTGGCGCACATTTATCCTGCACTCTGCACTGAGTGCTTACACTGGGGTATCCGTGTAAAGGTCTGAAATACGTGATTCAGACAAAACCCCGGTGGAAAATTCCCTATAATGAGGGAGATGGAGGCACTGTGGACACCATAGCACCTGTGATCCGGGGGAGTCTGTCTTTCTAGGATTGCATAAAAGTGCCGTTAGCCACAGTATTGTGCACTTCTGAAAAGAAGGAAACCACAGAACAGAGGCCAGATAGAGTCCAGAGTAACTCTGCTGCCTTATTATAGTGAATGGATCCATCAGGATTTCATCTGAATCACGTCACTCAGAGATTTAGATGGAAAACGCAAAGTAAGTGCTCAGGGTAGAGCGCCAGATAAATGTGATCCTAAATGTTATGTAAAATGTTCCCAATAAAAGCTTCCACTCAATCCACGAAAAAAGCAAGTCCCCACTCAGATCTGTCACCTTTTAAAGGAAATATAGGGGCTTCCACGTTACTGTTAGCACAAAGGCTCTGGAAAAGCAAAATGGCTCCTCACCCGCCAAAATAAATTCAGCAAATTCTCTGCTCCCAAATCCAAATGCCCCCACTTCCTTTTAAGCCCCAGTGTGCATAAACCACATATAGCGCCTACATGTTTGGCATTTCTGTAGTGATGTTGCCCGCCTAATTTACAGGTGCGTGGCTCCAAAAGCATGGGCTGGGCATACTGTACTGGTCACTACAACGTACTGGTCACTACAACGTACTGGTCACTACAACATACTGGTCACTGCAGCTGCAGTTTGCAATTTTCACTCACCAACATCCACTGTTGCTTGTTTCTGGAAAACACCCATGAGTCAAAATCATCTGTAAATAAATTCCCAAAGGGTTATAATTTCCAAAATGGGGTCCCTTATGGGGGTTCTGCTGTTTTGGCACCTCAGGGGCGCTATTTCCCTTCTGAGCTTCTGTGCCTCAAATGTAGTTTTCGACCACATATGAGGTATCGGTGAGCTCCAGAGAAATTGCACAACAAACTTTGATAAATTCCTTCTGGATGAAAGGGAAAAAATAAATAATATTCCTAGGGATATTTTACTTCAAGATAAACCTAGCCTTAATTTACAACATGACATGAATGATGACTTCCTAATCATAAACCAGTATAGTGCTAATACCCATATTTTGAGAAATATTGTAAAAAAACACTGGGGGATTTTAAAGGAAGACAAGACCATAGGGGATCTGTTACCAATAAGTCCAAAATTCATATATAAAAAGGCAAAAAATTTGGGGTATTTAGTGGCACCATCAGTACCTATACCCAACTTGAGAAGAGTACCCCAACTTGGTCCCTTTGGTCAGAGACCCGGTTACTACCCATGCCGTGGATGTAGGATTTGCAAACTATTAAATACTAAAAACCAGCTTACTATATCCAATGGAAATGAAACATTTAAAATCCGTGATTTCATTACGTGTAACGCACTAGGGGTCATCTACTCTTTAAGATGTCCCTGTGATAAATTCTATATAGGATGCACAAAACATCCATTACGAGTACGGGTGAATGAACACCTTAGAAATATAAATAAAAAATTCCTAGGACATCCCTTACCTAAACACTGTTGTGAACATCATGGGGGTCCTTTATAGGAACGACAATCACAGGTCTCCAAGTTGTGCGTAAAAGTTGGAGAAAAGGGAACTATATCAAACAAATGTGTCGCATGGAGAGTCAGTGGATTTTTAAAATGGACAGTCTCGCACTTAAGGGGTTAAATTGTGAAGTTGAGCTATTTGCATTTAATTGAGAGCTGCACCAGAAGGTATTTAAGGTGACCAATTCCTCCATTGGACCATCCCTGAGGAAGGAAACTGTTTTTTTCGGAAACTAGTCAGAGAGGTATTGGTCCACCGCGCTCCCTGTAATATATCACGTGACCGGTGACATTACAAAGGACGAAGGTCCTGCTGGCTTACCACACGCCACAGTTTCATATCGTGCACGCCACATGCCGGCGCACCGCTACAGGAGTGGAACGTGGAGTGTCTGTCACCGGCCGGGACAGCACTCTGGAAGAGCCGTGGTACTAATCCACGTTTCACTGGCAACATATTATTGACTTCATATCAAGATATACAGTGCTCATTGCAAAAACTGACCAACAGGAGTTGTTATTTATTCAGACTACATCTCAAGGTAATTAATATCCTATGAGGAGTAATCTAATCTTCTTGTGTATTTAATTTTTTTTTGCCTCATAAGATAAAGGGGTTCATTATTAAGCGCAATTTTTTTTTAAAAAATATTTATTTAAACTTTGGGGTTCATTTTCTTTTTTTGCCCTTGTGAAAATACAAAATTTGTAGCTAAAAAAGATTTTTGTGGGAAAAATGCGATTTTTTTATTTTATTTTCACAGCTTAACGTTATAAACTTCTGTGAAGCACATGGGGGTTCAAGGTGTCCAATACACATCTAGATAAGGTTCCAAAGGGGTCTAGTTTCCAAAATGGTGTCATTTGTGGGGCGTTTCCACTGTTTAGGCACATCAAGGGATCTTCAAATATAACATGGCATCCGCTAATTATTCCATCAAATTTTGCATTCCAAAAGTCAAATGGCGCTCCTTCCTTTCCAAGCCCTGCCGTGCGCCAAACCGTAGTATTCCCCCACATATGGTTTATGTACACACGAGAAATTGCACAACAAATTGTATGGCGCAATTTCTCCTTTTACCCTTATGTAAATGCAAAATTTGGAGCTAAAAAGATTTATCTGGGAAAAATTTTATTTTTTTTTATTTCCACTGCTGTACGCTCTGTGAAGCACCTGTGGGTTCTAGGTGCTCAATACACATCTAGATAAGTTCCCTAAGGGGGTCTAGTTTCTAAAATGGTGTCACTTTTTGGGGGTTTCCACTGTTTAGGTACATCAGGGGCTCTCCAAATGCGACATCGCAACCTCTAATTATTCCAGGACATTTTACATTCAAAAAGTGAAATGGCACTTCTTCCCTTCCGAGCCCTGCTGTGTGCCCAAACAGTAGATTTCCCCCACATATGGTCCATTTTCTCCTGTTACCCTTGCAACAGTAAAAAAAAAAAAATAGGTCTAAAGGAAACATTTTGTGAAAGAAAAGTAAATGTTTATTTTTTCCTTCCACATTCCAAAAATTCCTGTGAAGCACCTGAAGGGATAATAAACTAGTTCAATATGGTTTTGAGTACCTTGAGGAGTGCAGTTTTTAGAATGGTGTCATTTTTGGATATTTTCTGCCATATAGACCCCTCAAAGTCACTTCAAGTGTGAGGTGGTCCCTAAAAAAAAATGGTTTTGCAAATTTTGTTGTAAAAATGAGAAATCGCTGGTCAACTTTTAACCCTTATAACTTACTAACAAAAAGAATTATGTTTCCAAAATTGTGCTGATGTAAAGTAGACATGTGGGAAATGTTATTTATTAAGTATTTTGTGCGATATGACTCTTTGATTTAAGTACATAAAAATTAGAAGTTTGAAAATTGCGACATTTTCGCCAAATTTCTGTTTAAATCACAAATAAACGCAAATTATATCAAAGAAATTTTACCACTATTATAAAGTACAATATGTCATACAATCTCAGAATCACCAGGATCCGTTGACGCGTTCCAGAGTTATGACCTCATAAATTGAAAGTGGTCAGAATTGTAAAAATTGGCCTGGTCATTAAGGTGAAAACAGGCTTAAGGGTATGCCACACTAAACAGCGTCGCTAACGAGATCGCTAAAAAACGTCACTATTTAGCGATCTCGTTAGTGACGTTGTTCTGTGTGGCATGTAGCAACGACGTGGCCCCTGCTGAGATCCTGCTGTGATCTCGTTCGTCGCTGACATCGGTCCGGACCCTATTTTTATCGTTGGCGTCCCGCTGGTAAGTATATATCGCTGAGTGTGGCACCTTTTTTTAGCGATTTAGCGGTATTTTGTACCGCTAAAGTCGTTAAGGAGATCGCTAACCGCGATAGCGTCCTTAACGACATCGCTAAATTAAGCCGCTACTAGCGATATTGAAACTATCCCGCTAGCGATCGCATTAGTATGCGTCGTTATCGTGATCGCTAGCGGGATAGTTTAGTGTGGCAGTACCTTTAGTCTCAAAGGGGTTAATAAACGTTCCCCCTCCCTTTCAATATCTGGCTGAAAGTGAAAGTGAAGGGTGGTAAAACATTTTATATCAGATGCACCGGTTGTGTGCGAATGTGCTCTAAGCTGGGGAAAGACCTGGTGATCTACCTCATAATACTTTCACCACAAAACTCTATGGATCAGAATCAAAATGCTTCAAATATGGTGCTCGACTAAGGACCCCAGGTTAGATCTGATATAATCAGGACATGGATGAAGCAAGAGGGGAAAATCTACATGGTGGCCCAATTGATCATGTAGTAATTGATGAAAAAGGCTACTTGAGCTGCAAAGAACCAAATAGCATCAGAACATGAGGGGGATGAAAATTGGAAAGCTGGACATTATCAAGAGGGAAATGGAAAGAGCGAATGTGGACCTAGTGGAAGTCAGTGAACGGCATTGGATTGGATCTGAGGATTTCAGATTAGACAACTACACCATTCAATACTCTCACAAGACAAAAAGAAGAGGAGCTGCCATTGTCACCAAAAAAAGGATTGCAAGTTACGTACAGACCCCTTGAACATCAGTTATGTGGTCATATCCATCCTCATCAGAGGAAATGTGACCATTATTCAAGTCTATGCACCAACAGCAGGTGCATCAGAGCAGAGCAGAACATTTAGGACTTCTACACCCAGGTCCAAAATACAACCAACAGAACCCCAAGAAATTATATTCCATACATTATGGGTGACTTCAATGCCAAAGTTGGAGAAGAAGATGATGCAGGAGTGATCATCAGATATGGCCTAGGGAAGAGGAATGAAGCTGGAGACCACCTTGTGCAGTTATGTCATGAGAACAAGCTTAGAATCACCACCACCTTCTTCATCTAGCCGAAGTGGTGCCTTTACGCCTGGACATCTTCAATTGGACCGCATCTCAACCAGATTGACTAGATTCTCTGACAACAACAATGGAAGGAACAATTTTCTCTGCAAAAACACTACCAAACTCAGATGATGGGTCTGATCACCAACTCCTAGTAGCCAAAATCAGTGTCCGACTAAGCAAGATCAAAGATTGATGTCGGCAAGATCCCTGTGTAGTATACAATCGAAGTGAGTAACAGATTCAATGGGGGCCACAAAAGGGAATTGCCATAATGGCAAAAGATAAGAAGGAGCTTTTCTTGGCATGCAAAAAAAACCAACCAAGAACATGATGGGAATGAAATTAGCGACCAATAGAACATCAATCAGAGATGGAAGTAATACACAGAGAAACTATATGCTAGCACCAGCAATGACAATCATGAAGAGCACCAGTCTAAAAGGAACCAAAACCAGACCTATTGGAAAGTTAAGTGGATTGGGCGCTGAGGCCGCTGCAATTTAACAAAGCACCTGGCATTGATGATGTCACTGCTCAAACCAGACCCAAGAGCCACACTGACAGCACTATGCCTGAAGATCTGGAGGACCTACACATAGCCAAAGGCCTAGAAAGATAAATTTTCGTACCACTGATGAAGGTCAATGCCAAGGACTGTGCCAACTATAGAACAATTGTCTTGATCCCCCATAGCAGCAAGGTGTTTCTAAAATTAATTCAGAAGAGCTTGGGTAACATCCGTGATAGAAAACTTCTTGACACCCCAGCTGATTCCGTGAGGACCCATGATCATATTGCATACCTGAAATTGATCATAGAAAAGACGAGGGAGTACCATAAGAGGCTCTACCTGTGCTTCACTGATTATGCCAAGGTTTTTGACTGTGTTGAGCATGATAATCCTAGGGAAGCGCTGAGTGAAGCAGGGGTTTCGGCGCAACTGATTATGGGTTAATCAAGTCACTCTATGATGATCTAGAAGCTATAGTGCAAACCAGGTATGAAGATATAGAATGGTTCTAGATCAAAAAGGGCACAAAACTATGCACCCTCTCTCCTTTTCTTTTCTCAATTCTGAAGTAATCAGGAGGAAGCTGAATTTGGATGATTTGAGTATTTTGGTGAAAATAGGTGGAAGAACCATCAGCAATCTACGTGATGTATGTAGCTAAGGCTACTTTCACACATCAGTTTTTTTGAATCAGGCATAATCCGTCCTATGCCTGATAGGATGGATCGGCGCTGATTTTAAAAAACTGTTGCAACTGATCAGTTTTTTGCCTGATCCGTTGTGACATTTTCAACCTGGAAATATAAAATTTCCATGTTGAAAATGCAGTTATCAATGCCCGGACCGAGGGTGGGGGAGAGAGAGAGAGAGAGAGACCTTGGATTCCGGATCAGTTTTCTGACGGATTTGTCAAAAGACTGGTCCGGCGCCATAGGTTTGCATTGTTTCCGGATGCCTGAAGTGCTGATTCAGGCACTATCAGGCGGCTCCGGAAAAAAAAAAAAACGTTGCAGCAAGCGTCTTGTCCGGCCGCCGGAATGTACAATTCCGACGGATCCGGCCAAAAACGGATGCAACGCAGTGACATCAGGCACGATCCGGAGCTAATGTAAGTCAATGCTAAAAAAACGCATCCGGTACCGGATCCGTTTTTTTAAAAACACGCCGGATCACGCCTGATTCAAAAAGCCTGAAGTGTGAAAGTAGCCTTATACAACCCTGCTATAACAAAGTGAGAAGAACCTGAAGAAGCTGATCCTGAAGCTGAAAGAAGAAAGCGAAAAACTGGGACTTCACCTGAATCATGATTACCACCAACGTGGAATCCATATAAAGATCAAGAGCTTGATTTTTTTGTGGTTCCCTTATTAATCACAGTGGTGGTACAGCAGCAGAGATCAAGAGTCAATTAGTAATGGGGCATGCAGCCATGGCGAGTGTGGACAAAATATGGAAGTGCAAGGATGTCTCGCTCACTGTCAAATAAAGACTGATCATCGCAATTGTGTTCCCATCTGAGAAGCGGATACTTATGAAAGCAGACAGAAGAACAATCGATGACTGAGTTGTGCTGTTGGAGAAGACTTCTTGAAATCCCATGGATAGCTAAGATCACCAAATATGTTATTGATCATGTAAACCCAGAATTGTCCATAGAAGGCACAATTACCCATCAGAAACTGACCAATTTTGGAAAATTCACTAGAAAGGGAGATGCTACTCAGAAGCATCAGAGGTAAAAGGAAACTGGAGAACGAGGGCTTCTTGGCTGAATATCATCAAGAATGACACTGGATGGAATAGAATAAACATTCGCTTCCGTTTCTATCATATCTTATAGCACAACAATAAGTTTTGGAATTGTCCCACCAATACATGTTTTGTATCACTTTTTCACACTTTCTTTTGCAGTAATTGAATGTGGACCTGCTACTTTCAGTAAATTCACTGAAAGCTAGAAAAAAAGTTTGAAAACAAATATGTACAGCAAGTATAAGAAAAAGTACAGAACTTTTTATGTAGCTGGAAGTTTTATTTTCTGAATCGGAAAAAAACTAAAACTTTAATAATGCAAAGTATGGGGGACGAACATATTAACTGCACATCCAGTGGAAGCGTGGAGATGACTACAAAAGTCTCTTGGTAGGAGTGATATTTAACGCTTGCCATGACTCAAATGTCAACGGTATGGAAAATCATACAAGGTTTTTTAACCTGTTATGGAAAGAGTCTGAGACTCCAGATATAGGAACATATTATATTTTCTCTGAGCATCATTTAAATCGACCGTATGTTTGATTGCTCGTGAATTTTCATGTTCGTTAGAGTCAGCAGTTTTTACATTTCCTTTTGTTAGCTGGGACTGAAATTAATTATTTCATGAAACCATTTTGAAGTTAAGAACATGGTGTCTGATCTGCAGGAGAAGCTGAGCAGAGCGCTATAGATTTGTGGGGAAAAATGCAAAATAATTAGTAGTTTATTCATTTATAATTCCTGTTATTTCTATGCTTAGGAGTCAAGTGGGTGGCCTTAATCAGTGAATAACAGTCCATCCTTTGGATACATACATGATAGTAAAGGGGTGGTCCGAAGTCCAAAGTACTTTTCATCCTAAATCCCTTTCTATTTAGTACTATAATCTAAAATACACTAACAGCTTTTATTTTTTTAAAACTTCCTTTTTTGATTACGCTTTTTTTCAGAATCCCAGTACATGTTCGGATACTCAAACGAAGCGTCATTAGGGGCAGAGGCTGCGGTAACTGTCACAGCCTCTGACCCCTCCCTGAAATGAGGTGTCATCAGTGACCTCCGTTTCATGGGCTGGACAAGTCCCTGCATGCTGTGCGATGTGCACAGTGACAGTGCGCTCTCTGTTGTTGACTCAGATCAATAACAAGCCGACAACACAGGGCTGTCTGAATACCCAGCGTGCACAGACTAACGCCGCCCCTCAAATGATGTTACTGTTCTCTGCACGCTGGGTACTCTGACCCCTTTGTTGCTGGCTTTTTACTGCTGATCTGAAGCAGCGACAGAGAGCGCACTGTCATTGCACACATTGCACAGCATGCAGAGACTTGCCCAGACCCTGAAACAGAGGTCACTGATGAAGCTTCGTTTCGGGAAGGGGCTGCTGCCTCTGCCCCTGATGATGCTTTGTTTGAGTATCCCAGCATGCAGTGGGATTCTGAAACAAAGCGTCATCAAAAAAGAAGTAGAAAAAAATTAAGAAAAGCAGTTTGTGTAGTTAGGGAATGTTTAATTCAAGTATATTAGAAAATAGCTCAGATTATCGCACTAAATAGATAGGATTTAGTATGAAAATGACTTTGGACTGAAGACCGCACCTTTAATAACTAAGTACCGCCCACTGGACTCATAAGCATAGAGAGAGAAGGGATACTGACGAATTGTTCCCACAAAACTATATATCAGTCTGCTCAACTTCTGCTTTATAACATGCTGACCACAGACAGACCTGTATGTGCAATGTCATAGGTCTACAGGTCTGAAGTTAAAATCAAAGGAGAGCATGGTCGTGTTATTTTTGTTTTTTCCCTTATATGTTATTTTTTCCTAGTAGTTATAAACACAAAAATCTAATAAAATACATATTAAAAATGTGGCCATCCTAAATATATTGATTAATTTTTAAGACATTTTTAGAATCAGTCTTTTTGATATCTTTCCAGAAACTAATATTAAAGTAATACCAGCTCAGTCCTGCTTGAAAAAGAGAGCCGATTTATACACCTCAAGTCAGAATTAGTCTTACTTTCTAAATTAAGGCACTGAATATAAACTTTGTTGTCTTTTGTATCCTCAGTTAATGAATAAATCACTTGGACAAGACAAGCCAAAATGTTGATTTCTGACTGTCAATTTCATTCATTCGTAAATTACCTAATATACTTAATAGGAACCTGTCACCAGTTTTTTCATGTCTGAACTAAGACTACTACCTTAATCAGCGCCTGTGCTGCTTTCCATAAAGGGGTATATAACCCCGACTCCCCTGTACATACCCCAAAAACCTGTTGAAACTCTCCCACGCTATACGTAAATCCTGCCAGTCTGGTCTGATAGGTGCAGGAGGCTTCATCCACTTCAATCGGAGCAGGAGGACAGCGATCAGAAGCCGGGAGGAGGGATAGATGCCTCAGCAAGGACGCCTATCGGACCAGACTGGCAGAATTTACATAGAGCGTGGGAGAATTTCAAAAGGTTTTTGGGTGTGGGGACCAGAACATAGAAGAGGTGCAAATCTTTTCATGAAGTAGAAAGCAGAAGTATAACAATGGCCACGGAGGATATGGGTGGCGGGCACATAAGAAGTATGGCAGCAGTCATTGAAGATATTGGCGGCGGACACAAAAGTTTGTCGGTGGCCACAAAGCTTCGGTCACTTTTCCATCACCCACCGAAACAAGACATCATCAGGGAATGGCAGTGATCTAAGCCATAGGGAAATGACTGTAGGGCTGCCCCCAATTAAGTCATGTTTCAGGGGGGTTGGGGGCATTGTAGGCATTGGACCACCCCTTTAAATGCCCTGATGGTGTTTACAGATACATACATTCTGTGACTATTCACATTTGCATAAATAAGATCCTTGAGATTATTAATACCCTATCTTCTGCAAGGCTAAAGAACTCCCACCCCCCCAAAAAAAAAGTTACACGACAAGCAGCGATGTGGGTTATATTTTTTTTTTGGGTGCTATAGAAGCTATCCTTCTCTAAAAAACGAGAAGGGTGAAATAGGATAATTCTGCAACATGAATGTACTGTAAATTATTTTTTTGCTAGACTGTGTGATTCCAAAGGGATTAAATGAGCAATTAAGCTTTCCCTTTATTTGACTTTAGTTTCCTAGCTATCCTAATTTGGGTATTCTTGCTACCTGAGTACCTGTCATATAATTATAATGTCATGGTCCTTTCAATTGATTATATTTTTTCTCATCTCGGAGGTATTGTTACTGTTTTGTCTCCTTCCCCGGCGCATAGATGGACAACTATTATATGTATAACACCCCTGGCATTATGTACTCTCCAGACAGTGTATTCTCTTCACTATTATTCAGATAGGCTCTATTCTTGCTAACAACCTAGGTTCCATTGCTATTTTTTATCTTTATTATTCATACATCATTAGTAAACCAATTTTCTGCTACAATCCATTGCGCAGACACCTGTTAATGGCTAGTTTGGATTAATATTTACTCATCGTGTGATGCACATGGGGTTAATATTATTGTGTTGTATAAGCTCTTTAACATGCGCCTGTTAAAGGGGTCCAAAACTAACATTGATTTTAATCCTTAATGCCTACTTATTGTAAAAATCTAGTCGCTTTTCCACTAGACTCTTTAATTAAAGTTCCGTTTCCTCTCTGACTTTTGTTTGATGCATGTTGAATACTCAAATGAGATTTCATCAGGGGGCAGAGGCAATGGTCACTGCCACAGCCTGTGTCCTCACCCTTAAATGAAGTGTGATTAGGGGGTGGGCTAGTCCTTGCTCTACTGAGCATGGTTCGATTATCAATTCCGATATATGCTCAGTACAAGCTCCTTGTAATTGTGTAATATTCTTTTCAATACACAGTGACAGTGCGCTCCCTCGCCAGCTTTAATGAGAAGTGCCGAGCTAGCAAGAGAGCGCACTGTCAGTGTGCATTGTAAGTCAAAAACGCAGCGAGCAAGAAGAGCAGAGACGAGTTTTGCCTCAAATCAGATGTCACGTTCGGGGGCGGAGATGGTCTCTTTCTGCTCACCGCACTTGAATAGTAGGGACTGTTTAATTAAAGTATAGTAGAATAGTTATTAGATTATTACATTAGATAGACATTTAGGATTAAAATTAAAGTTAATTTAGGACCACATTTAATATTGTCTATTTAGTAAGGGTCAAACTATCTACTATAGTCTTAAAGAGAACATGTTACTAAGTAAAATGTGGCCAGTTTTAGTTCTTATTTTATTCCCACTGCTCCCTCTGAGTATTTTTTTTTTTTAACAAATCCGCCATACGGTTTTATAGATACGGAATTTTTGATGGTCTTTACAAAGGGGGATGTGCTCACATGGTAATTATACAAAGTTGCCTAAAGACATGCCCCCATATAATCCTGTGAGTTACACCCCTTGGCAAAAAACAAAACAAAATTAACTTAATAAATATCTCTGGAACTATATACTGGATTTAAAAACAAACAAAAAAAACCTGAATGTTCAGTGGGAATAAAACTCAAAAGTGCCCACTTTTGATTTGGTGACAGGTCCTATTTAAATCAGTTATGGGTTCACCGTGGCCGAATCATCACTAGGGAAGTGTCATAACATCTTGACCCCAGCCTCCAAACAAAGGGTCTTGATCCCTAAGCAAAGGGTCTGAATACTTATGACCATGTGATATTTCAGTTTTTCTTTTTTTATAAATTTGCAAAAAAATCTACGTTTTTTTTCAGTCAAGATGGGGTGCAGTGTGTACATTAATGAGAAAAAAATGAACTTTTTTGAATTTACCAAATGGCTGCAATGAAACAAAGTGAAAAATTTAAAGGTGTCTGAATACTTTCCGTACCCACTGTATATGGGGGTCCGACAATATTACAAAATGTTTACGTTTAGGCTTTTTTGCAGACCTTTTTATCTTGAGCTATGTATAAGTCATAATCCAGGGATTGCATATGTATTGGGTTTCTATATGTTGCCGCATTTTTCATTTCTATTTTAGCTGTGATTTCTTGCTTACAAACCCGGAAGATCAAGGATGTACGTTTGACACAGAAAGTGTTTTGAAGTGCAAGAAATAGAAGGGGCATTTCCTGGAAACCATGCAGATTTCTGCCCTATTGTATCAATGATACACTTGATTACTGCTGTAAAAAAATAGTGTTAAAGGGGTTTTTATCTTGTTCCTTTAGGAGCGCACGGCTCCGCTGCTTCCCGAGGGGCGTTGCGTTCTGTGTGAGGACAGTTTAGACCAGCAGAATGACTCTGTCTCCCAGGCTGCTAGCATTGGCAGCTTTGCCTCTGCAGCGTAGAAGTGCAGGGAGAATGAGGCGAATCAGATCCAGTGCTTGCAGACTCAAAACCATAGAGCATGCATCCACATACTCCTTGCCTTGAAAATCAGGCACTTCTAAGCCTGGCATCTAGTAAATGTGTGTGGTCTGTTTCAGCCCTTTTTGAAATCCCAATTAGAACCCTACGAATAAAATGTGAGATCACATGACTTAGAATTCACCCTGGTTCCGTCAGTGGAGCAGAATATTCATACAAACCTACAGATATTCGGCTACAGTTGAATTTTATACTATGATCATGGTAAAAACTAGAAATCTGCCACCATTAGGAGATATCTGGAACAAATGGAAATCCAAAAGTAAGGGCCCGTTCACACTTGCCAATAGCAGCAGTTAAAAGGGCACATTTACTGGCTTGCTTAGATAGGTTTCTGGTGGCCTATCTGCATAGGGAATATCTTAGTTATCGGCAGCACATCAATCATCTACATACTAGGATAATTTGTTGCCAATAACAATTTTAATGTCGGCATGAACTATCCAACCACCTGAAAAAAGAGCGTCTTCCAGCATAATTACTGGACAGCCAGAGTTCTAATGAATACTTGTTCCTGAGTATCGGCTCATCTAAATAGATCTTATAAGTAAATATGCCATCAGAAAATAATTTATTGTTTAAATCAGGTTTTTCTGTAAATGCATGTGCACACAGCGTCTTACAGCTGCTGGCATACCAGTATAGTTTTTGGAGAAGGCGCTTTATGAAAACGCCGGTGGTGCTTTTCCTGAAGCGATGTCTTTGCTGCGGACCTGATACCATATACAGTTGTGTGAAAAGTGTTTGCCCCCTTCCTAATTTCAAATTCCTTTACATTTATCACACTTAAATGTTTCAGATCAACAAACTAATTTAAATATTAGACAAAGATAACACAAGTAAACTCAAAATGCAGTTTTCAAATGAAGGTCTTTAGTATTAAGGGAAAAAGGAATCCAAATCTACAGGGCCCTGTGTGAAAAAGTGATTGTCTCCCCAACCTCCTTTCTTTAAAACATAAATTAACTGTGGTTTATCATATCTTTGGGAAGCTGAGTTCAAATGCCCTAGCCACACCCAGTCCTGATTACTGCCACACCTGTTCTCAATCAAGAAATCACTTCAATAGGACCTGTCTGACAAAGTAAAGTAGACCAAAAGATCCTCAAAAGATAGCCATCATGCCGCAATCCAAAGTAAATCGGGAAAACAAATGAGAAAGTAATTGAGATCTATCAGTCTGGAAATGGTTAGAAAGCCATTTATAAAGCTTTGGGACGCCAGCGAACCACAGTGAGAGCCATTATCCACAAATCGCAAAAACATGGAACAGTGGTGAACGTTCCCAGGAGTGGCCAGCCGACAACTCATGCAAGAGGTCACAAAAGACCCCACAACAATATCCAAAGAACAGCAGGCCTCACTTGCCTCAGTTAAGGTCCGTTTTCATGACTCCACCATAAGAAAGGTCACCGTAAAAAATGGCCTGCATAGCAGAGTTCCAAGACAAAAACCACTGCTGAGCAATAAGAACATAAAGAATTGTCTCAGTTTTGCAGGAAAACATCTTGATGATCCCCAAGACTTTTGAGAGAATATTCTGTTTACTGACAAGACAAAAGTTGAACTTTTTTGAAAGGTACAGTACAGACCAAAAGTTTGGACACACCTTCTCATTCAACGATTTTTCAGTATTTTCATGACTATGAAAATTGTAGAATCACACTGAAGCAGGGGCGGAACTATCGTGGAAGCAGGGGAAGCAGCTGCCACAGGGCCCGAGCTAGAAGGGGGCCCGTCCCTGCTGCAGCTGCTTCACCTACCACGGTAGTTCCGGGGCCCGCCGCCACCTCCGGCGCCGCTATGCAGGGCCGCCATCAGGGCATTATTAGCGTAGCTACCGGGGGGGGGCAGAGGGGGCCCACCCGGAGCTACGCTACTCTAACTGTATCGGCGTGCACAGCACGCCGACACAGTTACTTTCTGCGGCAGAGCAGGGAGAATCAATCTCCCTGCTCTGCCGCCCGGCCGCTATGGGGCCTGAGCAGGCGGTGGGGGGCCCGGTGCCAGCAGTGGGCCCCCCGCCCGTCATCGGAGGGTCAGCTGTATCGGCATCCAGCCGATACAGCTGACCGCATTGAGAGAGAAGGAGAGAGTGCTCCTCCTCTCCCATAATCCCCCTCTCAGCGTCTGACAGCGGGCGCGATGACGTCACTGCCCGGCGCCGGCAGTCAGACGCTGAGAGGGAGAGCAGTGAGCAGCGCAGGAGCCGGGAGCAAGAGAGGTGAGTACAGGATTTATTATTTTTGTAAAGGGGGTGCATTATATTACAGAGCAGAGGCTCCATATGGGGTGCATTATAAATAAGGCTGCCTATGGGGGGTGCATTATAAGTAAGGCTGCATATGGGGGAGTGCATTATAAGTAAGGCTGCATATGGGGGAGTGCATTATAAATACTGCTGCATATGGGGGAGTGCATTATAAGTAAGGCTGCATATGGGGGAGTGCATTATAAGTAAGGCTGCATATGGGGGAGTGCATTATAAGTACTGCTGCATATGGGGGAGTGCATTATAAGTAAGGCTGCATATGGGGGAGTGCATTATAAGTACTGCTGCATATGGGGGAGTGCATTATAAGTAAGGCTGCATATGGGGGAGTGCATTATAAGTAACGCTGCATATGGGGGAGTGCATTATAAGTACGGCTGCACATGGGGGAGTGCATTATAAGTACGGCTGCATATGGGGGTGCATTATAAGTACGGCTGCATATGGAGTACATTATAAGTACGGCTGCATATGGGGGAGTGCATTATAAGTACGGCTGCATATGTGGGAGTGCATTATAAGTAAGGCTGCATATGGGGGTGCATTATAAGTAAGGCTGCATATGGGGGAGTGCATTATAAGTAAGGCTGCATATGGGGGAGTGCATTATAAGTACTGCTGCATATGGGGGAGTGCATTATAAGTAAGGCTGCATATGGGGGAGTGCATTATAAGTAAGGCTGCATATGGGGGAGTGCATTATAAGTAAGGCTGCATATGGGGGTGCATTATAAGTACGGCTGCATATGGGGGAGTGCATTATAAGTACGGCTGCATATGGGGGTGCATTATAAGTAAGGCTGCATATGGGGGAGTGCATTATAAGTACGGCTGCATATGGGGGAGTGCATTATAAGTAAGGCTGCGTATGGGGGAGTGCATTATAAGTAAGGCTGCATATGGGGGAGTGCATTATAAGTACGGCTGCATATGGGGGTGCATTATAAGTACGGCTGCATATGGGGGTGCATTATAAGTACGGCTGCATATAGAGGTGCATTATAAGTACGGCTGCATATGGGGGTGCATTATAAATAAGACTGCATATGGGGTACATTATAAGTAAGGCTGCATATGGAGTACATTATAAATAAGACTGCCTATGGGTGCATTATAAATAAGAATGCATATGGGGTACATTTCAAGTAAGGCTAGATGTGCAAGATTTCTGCGGGGTGCGCGTGTTGCTGGTCATGGGCGACAGGTGAGGAGGACAGGGATGAGAAAGAGAGTATATGATGGTCAGATAGAGGGAGAGGGGAGGTTGTGAAGTTAGATAGGGAGCAGAGGCGGGTGAAGCCAAATAACCCCCAGTTTTCAATGCGTTACTATTATTATAAAGTAAATAAAGGTTGACAAGCTTAAGTAATAAGAATTGATGTCGTCAGCATTGAAATGGGCACTGTAGGTGTGTTTACTGTCCGCCACTCCTGACGACTTTTCTTCCCCATTGACTTGCATTGGGGTTGGTTCGAGTTTCAGTCGGACCTTCGACTTTTGCCAATAGTCGGCCGATTTCGTTCAACTCGACTTTTGGGAAAGTCAGGTGGTCCGAAACCCGACTCGACACTCCCGGAGGCAAAGTCGCTCATCTCTAGTGTCCACTAAGTAAGAAGGCCATTACAAAGAATACTTTGGTATTGCACTGGATGTTTGGCCTTTTACCAGATAAAAATAAAACATCTACTGACTAACATTATTTGTATCTCTATAAATCATAAATAAATAATATTCTCATTTTATATTATTGTATTATTTCAACTACAGTGCTCACTGGACACAAGAACAATTTCCAAAATTTTGACAAGTCTGAAATTCATGGACCATTTTTTCAACCCCTATTCTCTGTAGTTGAGTCCTGGCTGGAGGAGTCGTCATGTCGGTCTGGGCCAGATGGAAAAGACATGAAAAGTGAACAATTCCATCAGAAAGAACGTCGGCGGTAAGTCATTATCTGTAACTCTGCTGTAATCTATTATATGTTCTGTAGGACTGGTGTTATTTACCACTGACCATATGGCGGTGATATCAATATTGGTCTTTTTATATATAGATTAATTTTGGCAACAGCGCGGTCATTTGCTGAGGTTCTCTGGTTAGGGGCCCACTCAGATATTTCGCCCCCCCCTAAACCGAAACCCTAGCTACGCCTCTGATTAGTACCCTTACTGGTGTAAGGGGCACGGGAGCTGGAGGGGCCCGCAGTGAGCGGTGTGTGTGGAGAGAGCAGGAGTCACTGTGACAGACAGCTGGGAGAGGCAGCCAGTGCTGAGCAACAGGAGGGCGGGACTTTCCAGCATCCAATCCCTGCTAAGCGCGGGCTTAGTGCAGTACAGTATTCTCCCCTGTCACACAGTCAGGAGTGAGTCACTGAGCAGCAGGAGCAGCGCAGCCCTCAGCCCCAAACCCCCGGTGAGTGTCTGAGCCTGTGTTAATAGACGGTGTCGTGCCAGGCTCCAGTCCAGTCCCTACAGCCGACGCCTCCTCAGTGAGCCGGCTACTGTGCTCAGTGACAGCGTCAGTCATACTATCAGCACAGCAGCCGGCTCACCAAGGACACTGCCATGTCCTGATCTGACCCCTGTCTGTATCAGCTATAGCTCATGAAAAGAGCAGAGCTGAGTGCCCCCCCAGATCTGAGTGCCCCCCCAGATCTGAGTGCCCACCCCCAGACCTGATTGCCCCCCCAGATTTGAGTGCCCCCCCAGACCCGAGTGCCCCCCAGACCCGAGTGCCCCTCCATACCTGAGTGCCCCTTCCCCCCTTCACCTCCTGCAAAGAAGCATAGACTGCTGAGCCCAACCAGCCCCCTGACAGGACACAGCCCCCTCTCAAATTCCTGCATTTACTCTGTCAGGGGGCAGATGGGGCTCAGAAGCTTTAGGCCATGTTCACACGTTGCACAAATGCTCCGAAATTTTGCGGAGCATTTCCACAACTCCCCGTCGCGGGTAAAACACATACGTAATTAGTATGTTTTTCCCGCAAAACACAAGCATTTTGCAAGCGTTTTTAGCTTGCAGAATGCTCGCGCTTTCCAAGCGATTTGAAGCATCGCTTGGAAAAGTGATTGACAGGTTTGGTCTCACTAGTCACACATAGTGCTTGATAAGGAAACTTGCCCCAGGAAACTGCAGGCCCTATCAGGGCCTAGGCCCCAGGAAACAGCAGGCCCCATCAGGGAGGGGCCTAGGGCCCCGAAAACAGCAGGCCTCATTACAGTGCTGCAGATGGCGACCAAAATGGTTGCCAAAGGGGCTAAAAATTTGCAAATGGCGACTGGATTATTCAATCCATTCGCCGTTTGCGATTAGTGATTTTTAAAAAAATATATATATTTTTTAAAATGGCGGCCGGGGGGGCCCCATTGTGAAGTTTGCTGTGGGGCCCTGCCGTTCCTAGTTACGCCCCTGCACTGAAGGCATCAAAGCTATGAATTAACACATGTGAATTATACATTACACTTTACAAAAAAGTGTGAAACAACTGAAAATATGTCATATTCTAGGTTCTTCAAAGTAGCCACCTTTTGTTTGATTACTGCTTTGCACGCAGAAAAGGTGAACGAATGGACGCTACATGCCTGGTTCCCACCGTGAAGCATGGAGGAGGTGGTCAGATGGTGTGGGGGTGCTTTGCTGGTGACACTGTGGGATTTATTCAAATTTGAAGGCATACTTAACCAGCATGGCTACCACAGCATCTTGCAGCAGCATCCTATTCCATCCCGTTTGCGTTTAGTTGGACCATCATTTATTTTTCAACAGGACAATGACCCCAAACACACCTCCAGGCTGTGTAAGGGCTATTGTTGTGAATGGGTTTGAGATGAGTTCTGAGCAGAGGCTCCCTCTGGTGGTTACAAGCGGTACTAGTGAGGATTGGGAATCAGGTGTTACTGATTGGTCTTATTTAGGGGAGTCATTTTCCCATCAGGGTTGCCGGTGATCAATTGTTCTGGTCTGAATCCTTCTTTCCAGTTTCCCTTGTAGCCTGCTGTGTCGTGTCTGCATCTCCTGCTATCAGATAAGACAATTTCTTATTTTGTGTTTTTGCTATATTTTTGCATTTGTCCTGCACTTCTGTGGGGGCCTTCTGGGTCCCCTCCGGGGCCTTTTGCCCTCTCAGTTTGGTCCAGCCACTGTGTTTTGTACTTTTGCTTTTTGCAGTTTTTTCGGTGGCTGCTGTTTTTGTTACACCAGAGAACTAGTTTGGGTGGTGGAGGTCGTGTGGTCTCGGGTGATTTTGAAATTGGTAGAGTTGGTGTTTTTCAGGGTTTTCTGGGATTGCAGTAAGTACCCTTCCTGTCCTTTTCTATTTAGATAGTTTGGGCCCCAGCGTTTGCTCATACTATTTTCTTTCTGTGTCAGTATTCCTCTTGTCTAACCGCCATTACATGTTTGGGGCTTTCTATTATCTTTGGGGTTCTGCTCCGGGGCAGATAGCTTTCCTATTTCTATCTTTAGGTGTAGTTAGTTTCTCAGGCTGTGACGAGGCGTCTAGGACCATCGTGGAACGCTCCACGGCTGCCTCTAGTTGCGGTGGTTAGTCAGGGTACTGCAATCTCATAGATTCCAACTGCTCTGGTGTATTTCCTTTTTTACCTGCACTCCTCAGCTACCGTAACATAACAGTATCACCGACCATAAAAATTGTATGGTACTCACAGAAGGGAAAAAATATTTGAAGGAAGAAAAGTTGTCAGAGATATTTTTCTGTTTGTTGCATTTTTTTTTATTTTTTTTCCCTTGTATCTCTGGGTGCTGGGGAGGATCTTTTCTCCCAATGGAGTTTGCACAGTTGTCTGGCCGTGTGGATCAGCTTGCCACTGAGGTTCGGAGTATTGCTGCATATCTTGCTAGGTTGCCTGTTGTGGAACCTAGGATCCCCATGCCAGATTTGTTTTCAGGGGATCGAGCTAAGTTTCAGAATTTCAAAAATAATTGTAAATTGTTTCTTGCCTTAAAATCTAAGTCCTCAGGAAACGCAGCGCAGCAGGTTCAAATTGTCATCTCTCTCCTGCGCGGCGATCCTCAGGATTGGGCTTTTTCCCTCACACCTGGGGATCCTGTTTTTGAGTGATGTTGATGCATTTTTTCAGGCTTTGGGGTTAATGTACGATGAGCCTAATGTCACTGATCAAGCTGAAAAAGCCTTGTTGGCATTAAATCAGGGCTTGATGACGCTGAGTTATACTGTCAGAGATTCCGTAGGTGGGCGTCCTGACCAAATGGAATGACGACGCTTTGGCGGCCCTTTTCCGGAAGGGTCTGTCGGATAAAAGTAAAGGATGTTATGGGGATTCCCTGTCCCCTCTGGTCTCAATGATTCTATGTCATTAGCGATTCAAATTGACAGACGTTTGCGTGAGCGGAGAAGTATGCGTGGAGTGGTGTTGCCTTGTGAGCCAGCTGCTGAGCCCATGCAGTGTGATGGAGTGGTGTCTGGGGCACAGCGTCATGAGTTTCGAAAGCGCAATGGGTTATGTTTCTACTGTGGTGATGCCTCCATGCTATTTCGTCTCCCTAAGGGGAAGACGTTTGCACGCTCAGTTTTCTTGGGTGGTTTCAACTAAGTTTTTATTAACTGCACTCTGATATGCTCTCTGTCCTCAATTTTCTGCTCAGGGCTTTTTTGATTCTGGAGCACTATTAACCTATGGATTATGATTTTGCTAAACGTTGTGGATTTCCCTTGATCACCCATACAGAAGTCTATTCCCCTACTGGGGATCGATTCTAAACCCCTTTTGGCTGAAATAAACCCAGTTTTCTACTCAGGGATAATGAGGGTTGAACCTGATCACCAGGAGTGCTGCAAATTTTTTGGTTCTATATAATCTGCATGACATTATCGTGCTGGGTTCCCTTGTTACAGCTCATAATCCTGTTTTTGGATTGGAAATCTGGTCCTGTAACCATTTGGGGCTGCCAATTGTTAATAACCAACACTCCTGTTTTTTCTGCCTCCCCCAGCTGAGGTGTTCCTGACTTTTTGTTGATTTTTCTGATTGTTTAGCGAAAGTAAATCTGCATCCTTACCCCCCAAGGAGCTATGACTGCGCTATTGAATTAGTGCCAGTAGTAAATTCCCTAAGGTCGCCTTTTTAACTTGTCTTACCTGAACAATGACCTATGCGTCTTATTATAAGAATCATTGGAGAAGGTCATATCAGACCATCCTCTTCACCCTTAGGTGCCGGTTTTTTTCTTTGGGCCAAAAAAGATGGTTCATTAAGGCCGTGTATTGATTACGTCTCTTGAACAATATTACTGTGAAATATCAATACCCTTACCCTTATTTCTGACCATTTTCCAGGGTGAAAACGCTACTGGGTTTACCAACTTGACCTCAGGGGGCGTATAAACCTTACGCATTAACACGGGGATATGAAGACGGAATTTAACACACCCGAGGGCATTTTGATACCTTGGATGCCTTTGGGCTCACTAATGCTCCTTCCGTCTTCCAGTCCTTCATGAATGACATTTTCAGGGATTTTGTGGACAAGTTTCTGATTGTTATTTGGATGATATCTGATTTTTTTCTAATGACATGGACTCTCATGTGAGAACATGTTCGAACTGTGTTCCGATTTTGAGAGAGGAATGCTCTTATGTGAGGGATCAAAGTGTCTTTTGGCGTACAGAGGATCAATTCTGGATTTCATTTTGTCCCATCTGTTATTGGATGGACCGGTCAAGTTCAGCCAATTGTGTGGGTCCAGCTACTTCATTGGAGGCTCTTCAGAGATTTTTGGTTTTGCCAATTTTTATCGTAAAATTTATTGGTAATTCTCTGTTATTGTTAAACCTTACTGATTTTGACCAGAAAGGTGTCAATGTGGTGAATTGGCCTCCTGAGGCAGTCTCTTCTGCGTTTCAGGAACTTAAGCAAGATTCACTTCTGCTCCTGTTCTACGGCAGCCATGATTTTTCTCTGCCATTTCAGGGGAGTTGATCTCGAAATTGGGCAGGTGCCGTTTTGGTCCCAAAAAGATCAGAGACCTCTAAAAGTAAACCTTGACCTTTTTCTCTCTGAAAATTTCTCCTACTGAACGTAATTATGAACGTGGGTAATCGGAGTTATGGCCATGAAGTGGGCTTTTGAAAGTGGAGACATTGGCTGGAGGAGCCAAACATCAGGTGGTGGTCCTTACGGACCATAAGAATCTGGTTTATTCTGGAATCTGCCAAGCGACTCAATCCTAAGACAGGCCAGGTGGGCCTTGTTTTTCACAACGTTTTAATTTTGTGGTTTCCTTTCTTCCGGCACTAAAGAATGTTAAGGCGGATGCCCCTCGAGGAGTTTCCTTGCGGAATCTCCTGAGCTTCTGATCCTCTGTTATTTGAAGGAGGTGTAGTTCTTCCGCCATCCTCGCCTAATTTGAGACTTGCTCTGAGGGGTGTCAGGAGGATAGGCCCGAGCGCTGCCCTGTTGAAAATTGTTTGTCCCGGACCAATGGAAAAAGAGTGTGATGTCTGAGATTCATTGTTCCGCATTGCTGCATCCCGAATTTTTGGTACCAAGACTTGGTTATCGTCCTTTTGGTGGCCTACCTGTCTCCGATGTCCAGGAATTTGTGCAGTCCTGCAGGACTTGCTCTGCTCCAAGCCTTGCTCTGCTCAGGGTTTGTTGATGCCATTGCCTTTTCCCAAGAGACCATACCCTATCTCATGGATTTCATTTCCGATCTTCCTTTTTCAAAATGACCACCAACTGGGGAATTTGTGATAGGTTTTTCCAAATGAACATCTTGTGCCATTTTCCTAAGTTCCTTCCCCTCTAATTGGTGCCGTTGTTCCTTCAGCAATGTTCGTTTACACGGGATTCCTGAGAACATTGTGTCTGACAGAGGAGTCCATTTGTTTTTTCCAGAAATTTGAGGACTTTTTGTTCTAAACTGGGTGTTCAAATTGTCTTTCCTCCTCGGCATTTCACCTCGACCAATGGTCAAATGAGAGAACAAACCAACATTGAGACTTATCTAAGATCTTTGTTCTGCTGACAGGATGACTGGGTCTCTTTTTTGCCTTTCTGAGTTTGCTCTTAATAATAGGGGTAGCTCTGCCACTTTGATGTCCCTTTTTTTTAATTCTGGGTTTCACCCTCGATTTTCTTCAGGAAAAAGAGAGGCTTTTGTCTGTCCAGGTGTTACCCCTGTTGTTGACCTAGCAGCAGATTTGGGACCGGTAGTGGAGAGTGTCCCTCTCTCAGAGAAGGCCCCCGGTTGCTAACCGCATAGGACTGAGGCCTCGTTTTAAATGGGGGACTTGGTCTGGTGTCCTCAAAGAAATTCCTATAGATACATCCCAAATTTAAACCAGGTTCATTGGACCTTAAAGATCATGGAGATTATTAATCCTGTTTTCTTTCGTTTGCTTCTCCAGGGACATTTAAGAACCAAATGTTCCACAAGTCCTTGTTTGAAAAGTTGTTTTGGGCCCGTGGTTTCCTCTGCTGTGCCTCCTGACCCTTTTGGTTGAGGCAACTGGAGTAATGTGGTTAAAAATATTGGATCTCGTTTTTTGACAAGACCCAGTATTTGGTTAAATGGAGAGTTATGGTCAGGAAGATAATTCTTGGGTGGTTTGCTTCGGACTCCAGCTAAAGGAGACTTATCCGTGCGAATCATAAACAATCCTGACCGACCTGGTTCTCAAATGAGGGGTTTGGTGACCCTCCTCAAAGGGGGTACGTTGTGAATGGTTTGAGATGATTCTGAGCAGAGGCTCCCCTGGTGGTTACAAGCGTACTAGGAGGATTGGGAACAGGTGTTACTGATTGGTCCCTTTTTTAGGGGATATTTTCCCATCAGGTTTCCGGTGTCAATTTTCTGTCCTGAATCCTTCTTTCCAGTTCCCTTGTAGCCTGCTGTGTCGGTCTGCAATCCCTGCATCAATAAGAACAATTTTCTTTTTGTTTTTGCTATATTTTTTGCATTTTGTCCGCACTTTCTTGGGGGCCTTCTGGTCCCCTCCGGGGCTTTGCCCTCTCGTTTGGTCCAGCCACTGTGTTTTGTACTTTTGCTTTTTGCATTTTTTTCGGTGGCTGCTGTTTTTGTTACACCAGAGAACTAGTTTGGGGGTGGGTCGGTGGTCTCGGGTTTTTTGAAATTGGTAGGTTGGTGTTTTTCAGGTTTTCTGGATTGCAGTAAGTACCCTTCTGTCCTTTTCTATTTAGTATTTTTGGGGCCCCCCGCGTTTGCTCAACTATTTTCCTTTCTGTGTCAGTATTTCCTCTTGTCTAACCGCCATTACATTTTTGGGGTTTCTTTTAAATCTTTGGGTTCTGCCCGGGGCAGATAGCTTTCCATTTCTATTTTAGGTGTATTAGTTTCTCCAGGCGTGACGAGGCTTCTAGGACCATCGTAGGAACGCTCCAACGGCTGCCTCTGTTGCGGTGGTTAGTCAGGGACTGCAATCTCTTTAATTCCAACGCCGGGGTGTATTTCCTTTTTTACCTGCACTCCTCAGCTACCGTAACAAACACTATTTGACCAAGTAGAGAGTGTTGGGTGCTCGCCAATGACCTGGCCTCCACTCACCAACTAACCCAATCGGATGGTTTGGGGGAGCTGACCGCTCACCACTTCAATTTTGAATAATCCCCAACAGTGTCAACAGCAAAGCACCCCCACCCATCACACCACCTCCCCATGCTTCACGGGGGGAACTAGGCATGTAATCCTCCGTTCACCTTTTTGTGTGCAAAGCAGAATCAAAGCAAAAGTGGCTATTTTGAAGAACCTAGAATAAAGACAATTTTCAGTTGTTTCACACTTTTTTGTAAAGTGTAATGTATAACCACATGTGTTAATTGGGTCATTCCCATCAAGTGGACCATTTTTAAAAAAGTCCTCACTCACCTCCGATTTTGTTGAAAAATTTATAAGGAGACAGTAGTTTTGAAAAGAGGTTCTGTAAATTTTTAGGGCCAGATTTTAAATAAGGGGCCGTTACCTTTCCGGAGGGTTCCCCCAAGCCCGGGCTTAGCAAAAAAAAAATCCACAATGGTATTTTTTTTCCGTAACTTGATTTTGGTTTATTTTCAATTCTTATTAAAGTTTTCAGATTTATTGTTGCAGCAATTCTATTAAAAACAAAACCATAAACCTTTTTTTTTATAAAAGTTATTTACAAATTTTCATTTTTAACATATTTATTTATTTTTTTTTCGTGGGAATAAATTGTGAAAATCGCCCATCCACGGCCTTGCAACAATTCGAATGCCACCTTAAGACATTACCCTACAAGGATTTTAAATTTTTTTTACAAGCTTTGGTTGGGGTAAAAAAAATTTTCTGGTCACGAGGGGACAAAATTTTTACGAACAATCACAAATTTTTAACCAAACCATTTCCAAAAAAAGACTTTCAAAAATCGTGTTCAATCCTTTGGGGAAAAAGCAAACACCAAAAAAAATTTTGACTATCAATTGTTACAGCTGACCATTGAACAATTTTTAAAAAAAAGGGAAACCTGGGCCCGAAGATTTCACATGTCGAAAAATTTGCAACAAAAAAATCACTGACCATACCTCTAACTCCAGATGGAAGAAGTTCTCCCCAAATCTAAAAACAACTTAAAAACCATTGGGATCCCCCTGAAAATCCACGGGTAAACCCGGGGGTCCCCTTGGTAGCAAAAAAGATAAAACCCGGGGCAAAAGATTTTTTTAAAAATTGCTTCAATTGGAGGGCTTGAGCCAAAGACCCTTACAAACAAAAACCACAGGGAAAAATTTTGCTGGATTCAAAAAAACCTTTTTTTGGGGTTTTAACAAAACTCATTTCCCCTTGGGGGGAAAAAAGGCCAAATCTTCATTTTGGAACTAAAATGGCCTTAAGGTATATTTTTAACCCCAAAATTTTCCGAACAACAAACAAACTCGAAAGCTTAAAAATTTAAAAAAGGGAACAAAAACCTTAAAACCCAGAATCAATTGTTGGGAAGAAATTCTGAGGGAAATGAAGAAAAGGGGGCAGGCCCTTTTTTTTAGGATGAAAAAAAAATTTAGTTGAATTGCCCTGGAAAAAAGACAAAGATCAGTGCGAAACCGAGAAAAAAAAACGATGCAAAAGCGACTATTTTAAAAAAAATATAGGGAAAAAGTTTGTTCCTATTGGGGTCCGGGAAAGGCCCAAAAATTGGGTTTTCCCCCAAATTTTGTGAGCTTTGGGCCCAAAATGGTGCGTAACCCTGGGGTCTGCTGGGGAAAACATTCCGTTTGTTTGGTACCAAACACCAAAATGTCACACAATGCTTGCAGCATGCCCAAACAATGATGGGCAACAAAGACTCCCTATTCAAAATGGTCTGTGGAATTTTAATCCAAGGGCGATGCTTTTTTCCCTTTGATAAATGCCCGGTTTCCCGAATTTTTTAAAAAAATTTCCCATTTAATGTGTTTGCAACAGACCCGAAAATATTATTGAGTTCAAACAAAAATTCAAAACTGATCGGAAGGGCACGCTTTACCAAACAACTGACTATAGAAATTTTTATTGAAGAAAAAATTTTTGAAAAATTTTTTAACTTTGTAGCAAAAACCCACAACGCCAAGCACAAAGTAACTATTGAAATCGTTTTAAAGGAAAAACTGAGACCTGGAGAGCTTGTGAACCCCTTTTGAAATTTGCTGAAAAATTAACCCCATTTTTTAAAAATTCCCCCAAAAAAGCCATTCAGGTTTTCCCGGAAAATAGTCAAGCACCCTACAAACCCCTTTTAATTTACTTCAAGGGGTTTAAAAATGAAAACTGCGCAGAACATCACTTGTGCATATTCAGTGATTGCCCAGACAGCCAAAAAGTTGCAGTCCCCACTTTCTTAAAAGTAATTTGGGTTGGGGAAAACCAAACTCCATCAATTTGGGGTTTGTCATAAACCCCCTACTTCACGATGGATCTGCAGCCCAAATACAAAAATTTCTAAAAATTTTTTCAACTTGTGCCAACCCCCAAAGCTGATTTTAAAAACAACCGGGGTGGAATTTTTTTTTGGGACCAGTC
>JARQOD010000003.1:90880771-90898252 GCA_033576555.1 Oophaga sylvatica
CCAAACTTTTGGTCTGTACTGTATATGTCACATTACATCTGGCGTAGAAGTAACAGCATTTCAGAAAGGAGTACCAACAGTAAAATGTGGTAGTAGTGTGATGGACTAGGGCTGTTTTGCTGCTTCAGGACCTGAAAGACTTGCTGAGGTAAATGGAACCATGAATTCTGCTGTCTACCATAAAAAACCTGAAGGTGAATGTCCATTCGTGACCTCAAGCTGAAGTGCAGTTCGGTTATGCAGCAGGACAAAGATCCAAAACACATCAGCAAGTCCACCTCTGAATGGCCTAACCCCTTTCTGACCTTGGAAGGGAGGAAGGGATAGTACGTCCAAGGTCAGATCTCCTGCTTTTAACAGCGCTTCTAGCCACCGGGCCGGAAAAACGCGCATTGCCGACCTCCGTCACGTGATCGGGTTCAGCGATGCGTTGCCATAACTACCTGAGGTCTCATAGAGACCTCTATGGTTGTTGATGAGGCATTGCTATGACAAAACAAAATGAAGACTTGAGTGACCTAGTCAAAGTCCTGACCTTAATCTGATTTAGATGTCTTGGCATGACCTTAAAAAGGCAGTTCATGCTTGGAAACCCTCCAATGTCGCTGAATTACAACAATTATTCAAAGATGAGTCAACAATTATTCAAAGATGAGTGGGACAAAATTCTTCCAGTTATAGGTTTAGGGGGGCAATCACTTTTTCACACAGGGCCCTGTAGGCTTGGATTTCTTATTCCCTTAATAATAAAGACCTTCATTTAAAAACTGCATTTTGTGTTATCTTTGTCTAATATTTAAATTAATTTGGTGATCTGAAACATTTAAGTGTGAAAAATATGCAGAAGAATATGAAATCAGGAAGGGGACAAACACTGTTTCACACAAATATATATATATGTATATATATATATATATATTAAATATATACAGCTCTGGCACAAATTAAGAGACCACCACATCAAAACCCTGTCATGGCCAGCCCATTCTCCAGACCTAAACCCCATAGAAAACCTCTGGAATGGAATCAAGAGGAAGATGGATAGTGACAAGCCATCAAAGAAGAACTGTTTACATTTTTGCGCGAGGAGCAGTGTGAAAGACTGGCGGAACACATGCCAAGACGCATGAAAGCTGTGATCAAAAATCATGGTTATTCCACAAAATATTGATTTCTGAACTCTTCCTGAGTTAAAACATTAGTATTGTTGTTTCTAAATGATTATGAACTTGTTTTTTTGCATTATTTGAGGTCTGAAAGCACAGGTTCTTTATTTAATTTGACCATTTCTCATTTTTAGAAAAAAAAATAAAAATGTATTGCTTGGAAATTAGGAGACTTGTTGTCAATAGTTTATAGAATAAAAGAACAATTTACATTTTACTCATATACCTATAAAGAGAAAAATCAGGCAAACTGAAAATGTTGCAATAGTCTCTTAATTTTTGCCAGAGCTGTAAAAGCTGCCAGGAGAATGGATTAGTCACATCCTTTAGTTGCCTAAGCCTGAAACAGTTAAAAAAAAAAAGACAGAACATATGCACTGTAAAGGTACTGCCACACTAAGCAATCCAGCTAGCGATCTCGTTAGCGTTGCATACTAATGAGATCGCTAGCGGGATTGTTTCTATATCGCTAAATGCTGCCGCATTTAGCGATATAGTTAACGACGCTATCGCCGTTAGCGATCTTCTTAACGACTTTAGCGGTACAAAAGTACCGCTAAATCGCTAAGAAAAGGTGCCACACAGCGATAAGATACTTACCCAGCGGGAGCGCCAGCGATGAAATAGGGTCCGGAGCGATTCCAGCGACGAGCGAGATCACAGCAGGAAGCTCGTCGCTGGAAGCTGCCGCACTGAACAATATCGCTAACGGGATCGCTAAATAGTGACGTTTTTTAGCGATCCCGTTAGCGATATTGTTTAGTGTGGCATACCCTTAAGGCTACTTTCACACATCAGGCTTTTTTTGAACCCGGAAAAAGAAGCTTTTCCATGTTGAAAATACAGACATCAATGTCCGGACCGAGGAGAGAGAGAGAGAGAGAGAGAGAGAGAGAGAGAGAGAGAGAGAGAGGAAGAGAGAGAGAGAGAGAGAGAGAGAGAGAGAGAGAGAGAGAGAGAGACCTTGGACTCCGGATCAGTTTTCTGACGGATTTGTCAAAAATCTGGTCCGGCTCCATAGGTTTGCATTGTTTCCGGCCGCCTGAAGTGCCGATTCAGGCACTGTCAGGTGCCTCCGGAAAAAAAAAAAACGTTACAAAAACCGTCTTGTCCGGCCGCCGGAATGTACAATTCCGACGGATCCGGCCAAAAACGGATGCAACGCAGTGACATCAGGCGCGATCCGGCGCTAATGTAAGTCAATGCTAAAAAAAACGCATCCGGTACCGGATCCGTTTTTTTAGAAACACGCCGGATCGCGCCTGATTCAAAAAGCCTGATGTGTGAAAGAGGCCTAAGTTAACATTGCTGTGCATTTGTTCTTTATTTATTGAATCATTTTTAGGCGAGTACCAGGCAGAATTCGCTTGAAAACCTCAGGTGTTTTTTTTTTCCATATCACAATCTGTATTTTAAGAATAAAAATTAGTAATCTTGCAATTTTCACAATGCCAAGTGGGGTTATTTTGGACTAACTGCAGGAAATTCACAGGTACATGGTCAGCAATAGACTGATTCAAACTCTGGGCATGATTTATTATTGCGTTTGTTTAGTTTTTGGTGATTTTGTATATTTTTTTCTTACCACCTTATTATTCTATTAATTTGCACCTTTTATAAAGTTTATTTTATAGGTGTTCATGTTCGTTGTGGGTGGGGATTTGGGGTTTTAGATGTTTTTGCCAATCAATTGTGACCTTATAGAGGAAAATGTTTGGAAAACTATACTGCAGTCCACACCATGATTTGATGTGTGCATGCCATGAAATATTTGCAAAAAAAAACAAAACCTTTTTACATTTTAGAAGAACATGCCACTTTTTGCAATAAAAAGTAAGAAAAAAAATAAGACAAAAATAATTAGCATTTTTGATTTTATGCAAAACTCTTGAACCGTGTGAGCCATTTTGAAGAATTTAGCACCAAAACCGTCAAAGAATAACACAGGGCAAAAATAAAAAGGTGACTGTAAAAAAAAACAAGTGATAAATTGGGCCCTCCTAACTTTTTTTATTGACTTTTTGTCAAGTGTGAAATTTGCAAGATTACTAATTCTGTTATTTTTTTTATAGATTGTGAGAACAACAAAGAAAAATTGTCAAAAAGTTTTTGAAAGTATAAGTAACACGAATGACACTTTTCCTTTATGGCCGGGGTCACACTTGCGAGTGTGATTCGAGTCTCTTGCATCAATACCCGACACTGCCGCCGGCACTCGGACCCGAGTGTGCGGCTGCATGTATTTCTATGCAGCTGAATGCTCCGGTCCGAGTGCCAGGTATTGATGTGAGCTTCTCGCTTCACACTTTCAAGTGTAACATAGTAACATAGTTATTAAGGTTGAAGGAAGACTTTAAGTCCATCTAGTTCAACCCATATCCTATCCTAACCTGCCCTAACATGTTGATCCAGAGAGAGGCAAAAAAAAACCCAAGTGGCAAACAGCTTCACATTGGGGAAAAAAATTCCTTCCCGACTCCACATACGGCAATCAGACTAGCTCCCTGGATCAACGCAGTATCTAGGAAACTAGTGAATATAGCCTGTAATATTATACTTTTAAAGAAAGGCATCCAGTCCCTTAAATTTTAGTAGGAATCACTGATTACATTAGACGGCAGAGAGTTCCATAGTCTCACTGCTCTTACAGTAAAGACTCCACGTCATGATTATGCTTTAACCTTCTTTCCTCCAGACGTAGTGGATGCCCCCTTGTCCCCGTCACAGGTCTGAGTAAAAAGATCATTAGAAAGGTCTTTGTACTGTCCCCTCATATATTTATACATTGTAATAAGATCACCCCTAAGCCTTCGTTTTTTCCAAACTAAATAACCCCAAGTGTAATAACCTGTCCTGGTATTGCAGACCCCCCAGTGCTCTAATAACCTTGGTCGCTCTTCTCTGCACCTGCTCCAGTTCAGCTATGTCCTTCTTATACACCGGAGACCAGAACTGTACACAGTATTCTAAGTGTGGTCGCACCAGTGACTTGTATAGAGGTAAAATTATGTTCTCCTCACAAGCATCTATGCCTCTTTTAATGCATCCCATTATTTTATTTGCCTTTGCAGCAGCTGCCTGACATTGGCCACTAAATGTGAGTTCGTCATCCACCCATACACCCAGGTCTTTTTCAGTGACAGTTTTACAATTAAGCACATAATTATACATCTTGTTTGTCCTACCCAAGTGCATGACCTTATATTTATCCCCATTAAAGCTCATTTGCCATTTAAGTGTGACCCCGGCCTAACTGTCGTCATCCATCATGTGCCATTTCTAGCTCTGGTGACTTTTCACATGGCTGTGCAGCTTTTGGACTCTCTGAAGAACTATGGCTGGAGGAGACTGCTAACCTCTGCACTCTCTAGAGCTGTGCCGATGTACAACAATTGATAAAAAAGGGCAACGTTTCCTACTAAAGTGAATGGACCTTCAGCTGTAGCTGCATCAATATGAACTGGACCCAGAATCATACTGAAATGTTACAATTCTCATATGCTTATTAGGGCATATGGACATAATATAGATGGGTGGTGGGTCCCCAGCAGTGTATATACGAGGACGGACCTTGATGTTGTAGTTCGAACACTGTGCATAGATATTTGAAATTGGCCTTATATGCGGTTTCCAATGTAGGATTGCTTCTGAAATGCATACATCTGCTCATTGAGAATATGCAGGTGCAATGTTCCGCAGAACACCCTCTCCGGGCACAGTACAGATTACAAGTCTCCCGTCTGTCACATGCACAGGCTTTTATCTGATTCACTTTTGACTGCAAGTGTCTGAACGTAGTGAAGGCAAAACTTACCCATGAACTGAGAAAAGTAGATCATGTCCCACTTTCAGCTTCGCTGCCTGTTATCTATTATGTTAAATGCCCCAGTGTGCGGAGAAGACGCTGCTGGCTAGATTTGCCTTTGCTTTATTATACATGAGGGATGGAGGACACAGTGGGTTTTCTGTCTCTTCTGATCACCAATGTAGTTTGGTTCCTGTTTCATTTTTACACTTTTCCACAAGCAAAGAATTTGTAACTTCAACCTGGAGAATGAGGAGTGTGTGTGTGTGTGTGTAGATATACAGGGTGGTCCAAAAGTAGGTGGACAGAAAAGAATAACATTTATCTTGATTACTATATAAAATTAGATTTCCTAACACAAGCATAAGGTCTGTTTCACACTTCCGTTTTGAGGCGTCAGTCAAAATCCGTCGTTGGCATAAAAAAATGGATTGGATGGATTTGTCTGACGGATCCGTTTTTTTCCTCACAGACTTCTACACTGTGTGCAGAATTATTAGGCAAATGAGTATTTTGATCACATCATCCTTTTTATACATGTTGTCCTACTCCAAGCTGTATAGGCTTGAAAGCCGACTGCCAATTATGTAAATCAGGTGATTTGCATCTCTGTAATGAGGGGTGTGGTCTAATGACATCAACACCCTATATAAGTGTGCTTAATTATTAGGCAACTTCCTTTCCTTTGGCAAAATGGGTCAGAAGAGAGATTTGACGGACTCTGAAAAGTCAAAAATTGTGAGATGTCTTGCAGAGGGATGCAGCAGTCTTGAAATTGCCAAACTTTTGAAGCTGTGATCAACGAACAATCAAGTGTTTCATGGCAAATAGCCAACAGAGTAGCAAGAAGCGTGTTGATAAAAAAGGCGCAAAATAACTGCCCATGAATTGAGGAAAATCAAGCGTGAAGCTGCCAAGATGCCATTTGCCACCAGTTTTGCCATATTTCAGAGCTGCAACGTTACTGGAGTATCAAAAAGCCCAAGGTGTGCCATACTCAGGGACATGGCCAAGGTAATGAAGGCTGAAAAACGACATAAGATAAAACGTCAAGACTGGGGCAAGAAATATCTTAAGATTGATTTTTCTAAGGTTTTATGGACTGATGAAGTGAGAGTGACTCTTGATGGGCCCGAGGCTGGATCAGTAAAGGCCAGAGCGCTCCACTCCGACTAGATACGTTGTAGTTAAACGTTTTCGGCCTAACAATATGGGCCTTCATCAGAACAAAATTGCCAACAAGCTGATTAAGACCTTGCTAACAGAATGAGGAGAGCATCTATTTTGTGTGAAACCACACTGTGTAATGGAGACTGGGTAACGCTGACCGGTATGCTGAATAAGCGCTTGAGGCTATAAATATAGCAGAGGTAGAGCGCTGGTGTCGGGTGCTTCAACGCGTGGGACCGCCTGCAGACAGGTCCCATTCTGTTAGCAAGGTCTTAATCAGCTTGTTGGCAATTTTGTTCTGATGAAGGCCCATGTTGTTAGGCCGAAAACGTTTAACTACAACGTATCTATTTTGTTTGGATGACAATAAAGAAACCACAGCAAATTATTTCTCTTCCTCATCCTTTTTTATTCTCTATTGAGTGCCAAGTTGTTCATTATTATTGTTATTGGGCTGGATACCCTACTTGTGCACCACAAATTACTCAAGCTTTGAGTGTCGTGTTACTATCCATCATCATAAAGAAAGGTGGCTATATTGGTCACTAATTTTTTTTTTTGTTTTTGAATGTCAGAAATGTTTATTTCTAATTTTGTGTTATATTGGTTTACCTGGTGAAAATAAACAAGTGAGATGGGTATATATTTGGTTTTTCTTAAGTTGCCTAATAATTCTGCACAGTAATAGTTACGTGCACAAACAGATATCCTCCTAAGATAGCCAAATCTAAAAAAAAAACCACTCCTTCCAAAAATATTAAGCTTTGATATTTATGAGTCTTTTGGGTTAAGAACATAGTTGTTGTTCAATAATAAAAAGAATCCTTTCAAATACAACTTGCCTAATAATTCTGCACACAGTGTATTAGCGACGGATTATGACGGATTGCCTTCCGTTTCGTATGTCGTGCGACGGCTCCGTCACAAAATAGCTGTCCGTGGGGCGGAAAAAACGTCCATAGGAAGGTTTTTGTGTGCATCAAAAAGACGGACGGTGACGGATCCTCTTGCGTCCGTCATCTGCTAGAATGGACGCCTATGGGCGACAGATGCATCACCCTCCGTCACATGACTTTTCTACACTGAGAACGCCAGAAGAATTTCCCTTCTCTAAAATTTAACCCCAGAAACCGTTCTCTCTCTCTCCTCCCCAGAGTTCTATTCCTTTACTATTTTCATATACTGGTGGCTGACACGGATCCGTCAAAAAAAACGGATTCAGTGCATCAGTTTTTTTATATCTCCGACGGATCTTTTTTTTAACACTATGACGTATTTTGTCTGACGCCACAAAACGGAAGTGTGAAACAGGCCTAACATTGACAATTAAATTTTATTCTGAACAATAATACAAAAGCCCTGAAATTTTATCAAGCAGGTGCTCAAACTGTTTTCCTTCACAATTTGCACAGCTTTGAAGTCTGCCTCTTATGCTTCGACAAACATTTTTGCACAAGTCTCTTTGGGTATTAATTTCTTGAAATGCATCTCTTATGTAATTTTTCAAATCACTGACACTTTTTGGTTTTCAACTATAAACTATGTCCTTGAGTACTCCCCAAAAGAAAAAATCCATTGGGGTCAAGTCTGGTGAACGTGTCGGCCAATCAAGTGGGCCTCTTCGGCCAATCCATTTATTAGGAAATGTTTCATCAAGATACTCGCGGACTACTCTTGAATAATGTGGAGTGGCCTAAACTTATTGGAAATAAAGGTCATTTGAATTAGGCTTTTGCTGTAACTGGGGAACAACTTGATTCATTAGAATTGTGAGATGCTTATCTCCTGTGACTGTTCCATAAAAAAAAAAAAAAAAATGGTCCAAAAACACCAAAACTTGAAATACCACCCCAAATATTGACACCAGGCTCATTTAGTTGTTGCTCTAATGTTAAATGCATGTTCTCATTATACCAGTAAATACAATTGTCTGTTAATATGGCCAGATAATTTGAAAGAAGCTTCATTACTCCACATAATGTTATCTAAAATTACTGATTTTCTTCAATTTCGTTAAGCATAATCTCAGTAAATTGCAGCCGCCTGTCTGGATCATCCTCCAATAAATCATGAATTAGACATGGACGATAAGCTTTCCACTCAAAAGATTTCAGGATTCGCATGACGGAAGCTCGTGAAATTCCCAATTCTAAAGAGACTCTTCTGGTGGACTTTTTGGGACTCTGAACAAATGTTTCAGCAACAAGTTGTTTAATATGTTCTGTACAGGCTGTTTTGGTCGACCAGTTTTTGGAGCATTAAGGATTGAGTCAGTGGCATCAAATTTGTCACGAATGCGGTAAATGGTTTGTCTCTTTGGGGCTTGAGAACCAAATGTTTCAACCCAATTTGCTCTGTTTCAGCATTTTAAATTTCCAATACTCTTTTAAAATCCATTTTCTTTGATCTGTATTTAAATTATTTGCCATTTTGAGGGAGATTTATCTGTGAAAACTGGATCTGTGAAACTGACTCAGTTGCCCTTAGCAACCAATCAGATTCCACTTTTCATTTTCCAAAGTCTGAAGAATGAAAAGGGGAATCTGACTGGTTGCTAAGGGCAACCGAGTCAGTTTCACTTTACACCATGTTTGATAAATCTCCCCCTTCATAACCCTATTACACATACTGTCCACCTACTTTTGGACCACCCTGTAATATATACACACACACAGTTGTGTGAAAAAGTGTTTGCCCCCTTCCTCAATTTCTATTCTTTTGCATGTTTGTCACTTAAAAGTCTCAGATCAACAAACAACTTTAAATATTAGGCCGGATCACACATGCGAGGACATCGTCCGATGCTTGCATGTGAAATCCCAGCTCTGGCGCCGGCACTCGGGAGTGGAGCGAGCGGCTGCATATAAATACATGCAGCCGCGCACTCCACTCCCGAGTGCCGCCGGCAGAGCTGGGATTTCACATGCGAGCATCGGACGATTTCCTCGCATGTGTGATCCCGGCCTTAGACAAAGATAACCCGTTTGGCTGAACCCACACCTTTCAGGGCACATGTCAGCTAATATATTCAGCTGACATGTGTCCGCAACAGCCGTGAGTGGAATCACGATCCACCCACGGCAGTTAACTAGTTAAATGCGGCTGTCAATTTCTGACAGCGGCATTTAACTCACGCATACCGGAAGCAAATTATTAATCCCCGCCCATCGGAGACCCCGTCACATGAACCAGAGGTCTCCAGCAGATCTCTATGGTTGTCATAGCCGGAGGTCGGCGCTCATAGCAAGTGAGCATTTGTGCTACACACAGGGGATCTGATCATCGCCTGTGTGTAGCAGAAGCGATCAAAAGTAGTTCAGCTTCTAGTCTCCCATGGAGACTACTGAAGCATGCAAAACGTAATTTTTTTTAAAAAAAAATATTAACCTCTTCCTTACCGATGACGGGATAGTACGTCATCAGTAAGGATCCCCTGCTTTGAGATGGGCTCCGCGGTGAGCCCACCTCAAAGCCGCGACATGTCAGCTGTTGTAAACAGCTGACATGTGCCCACAATAGGCGCAAGCGGAATCGCGATTCGCCTGCGCCTAGTAACTAGTTAAAACCCGCTGTCAAAGCTGACTTTTAACTAGAGCTTCCGGTCGCCGGGCCGGAAGTGAGCGCATCACCGACCCCGTCACGTGATCAATCGGGGGTCGGCGACGCGTTGCCTTGACAACCAGAGGTCTCATTGAGACCTCTATGGTTGTTGCAGGCACAGTGCTATGAGCGCCGCCCGGTGGCCGGCGCTCATAGCAATGTAGTAAATCTGCTACATATGGGCGATCTGCTCATCGCCCATATGTAGCAGAGCCAATCGAGTTGTGCATGCTTCTTGGGAGGCTGTTGAAACATGCCAAAAGTAAAAAAAAAAGTGTTTAAAAAAAAATAAATAAAATTTCAAATCACCCCCCTTTCGCCCCAATCAAAATAAAACAATAAAGGAAAAATCAAACAGACATATTAGGTATGGCCACGTTCAGAATCGTCCGATCAATAAAAAAAAAGGATTAACCCAATCGCTACACGGCATAGCGAGAAAAAAAATTCAAAACGCCAGAATTAGGTTTTTTGGTCACCGCAACATTGCATTAAAATGCAATAACAGCCGATCAAAAGAACGTATTTGCACAAAAGTGGTATCATTAAAAACGTCAGCTCAGTGCGCTGTGGGATTGTACTTTTTTTGCAATTTCACCGCACTTGGAATTTTTTTACCGTTTTCGAGTACACGACATGGTAAAAACCAATTGTGTCGTTCAAAAGTACAACTCGTCCCGCAAAAAATAAGCCCTCACACGGCCATATTGACAGAAAAATAAAAAAGTTACGGCTCTGGAAAGAAGGGGAGCGAAAAACGAAAACAGCTCCGGGAGTGAAGGGATTAAAACAATAAAGAATAAAGTTCAAATCAGTCACCTTTCGCCTTATTCAAAATAAAAAAAACAAACAACAAATATATACATATTTGGTGTCGCCGCGTTCAGAATCGCTAGACGGCATAATGAGAAAAAAATTAAAAACGTCAGAATTACATTTTTTTGGTCACTGCTATATTGCGATAAAATGCAATAACAGGCGATCAAAAGATCTTCTTTACACCAAAATGGTATCAATAAAAATGGCAGCTCGGCGCGCAAAAAAATAAGCCCTTACACAGCCCCAGATCACGAAAAATGGAGACGCTACAGGTCTCGGAAAATGGCTCCATGTTTTGTGTGTGTGAACTCGTAATGACTTGGAGAATCATAATGGCAGGTCAATTTTAGAATTTATTGAACATGTTATTGAACAACTGTGGAATTGCACTTGTTTTTGCAGTTTCACCGCACTTGGATTTTTTTCCCGTTTTCCAGTACACAATATGTTAAAACTTATTGTGTCATTCAAAAGTAAAACTTGTACCGCAAAAATGAAGCCTTCACATGGCCATATTGACCAAAACATAATAATAAAAAAAAAAGTTATGGCTCTGAGAAGGGGGGCAAAAAACGAAAACGCAAATACCTCTGGTCGTGAAGCGGTTAAAACAAATTAACTCTGGTTTAATCACATCATTGGGAAGCCGAGTTCAAATTACCTAGCCATACCCAGACCTGATTACTGCCACACCTCTTTTGAATCAAGAAATCACTTAAATAGGACCTGCCTCACAAAGGGAAGCAGACTAAAAGTTCCTCAAAAGCTAGACATCATGCTGTGATCCAAAAGAAATTCTGGAACAAATGAGAAACAAACTCATTCTGGGCTATTAGTGTGGAAAAGGTTACAAAGCCATTTCTAAATCTTTGGAACTCCAGTGAACCAATGTGAGAGCCATTATCCACAAATGGCAAAAACATAGAACAGTGGTGAACCTTCCCAGGAGTTGCCAGACAACCAAAATTACCCCAAGAGCACAGCGACAACTCATCCAAGAAGTCACACAACAACATCCAAAGAACTTCAGGCCTCACTTAAGGTCAGTGCTCCTGACTTCACCATAAGAAAGACTGGGCAAAAATGGCCTGCATTGCAGAGTTCCAAGACGAAAACCACTGCAGAGCAATAGAAACAAAGGCTTATCTTAGTTTTGCCAGAAAACATCTTGATGATCACCAAGACTTTTGAGAGAATACTCTGTCGACTGACAAGACAAAAGTTTAACTTTTTGGAAGGGCGTATGTCCCATTACATCTGGCGTAGAAGTAACACAGTATGTCAGAAAAGTAACATCATACCAACAGTAAAATATGGTGGTGGTAGTGTGATGGTCTGGGGCTGTTTTGCTGCGGTAAATGGAACCACGAATTCTGTCTACCAAAAAATCCTGAAGGAAAATGTCCGTGCAGCTGTTGTGACCTCAAGCTGAAGCACACTTGGGATATGCAGGACAGTGATCCAAAACACACCAGAAAGTCCACCTCTGAATGGCCTAAGAAAAAAAAATGTAGACTTTGGAGTGGACCTACTGCCGGGCTGCTGCTTTTTTTTTTTTTTTTTTAAGATGTCGAGAATATGACACAGTTTGTCCCAAAGCTTCCTTAGGAACTACATCATGGAAGGGAAACGCGTCGAGGCTGTTCTTATTCAACAGGATGCTGCAGATAAGTCATCTTCTGTTTAGCTTTCATTTTTTTTTTTTATACTGATTTACCATTTGTTTAGGGTAATTATTCATGTGTCATCTGTGGGGATTTTTTTGTGGATAAACCATAATAACTATGATCCCTACATGAGTTATTAGTCTATGCATTTGACTATTTTATCAGGTGGACTGAGACTATTCTTACTTATTAGGATTCTTCAGATAAATTAACATTTTCCAGTACCTGCTTTTTTACATTGATTTACCTCTGTCCAGGGTAATTGTTTGTGTCATTTATGATATTTTTTTGTTAATAAATCCTAATAATTGTGGTTCTCACATGATCCACTGTTGTATGCATTTGATTCTACTGCATCGGGTAGACCAACATGTCATCACTAAAATATACCCTGATTCAATCTGTGTCCTAATCCCATCCTACTGACCACCATGTATCCCCCTTCTTGAATTCCCAGATTCTTATCTCATTTTTTGTTGCATCGGTCTATGAGATGGTTGCGGGTGTGAAAGTCTGAAGGGTTAAATATAGGGTTAGTCGTCGGTGAGCGGGGGCACCATATTGGGTTCAAGCAAGGGTGCCAACCTCCGCAGCAATGTAGAGACAACCTTTAGGGACTCCACAGAGTACATCTGTTTTTTTGTCATTCTTTGGCTTATTGTATTTTGGGAACTTGCGAGTCATATCTTTATCTATATACCGCCCAAGCCCTTTGAGTATATACTCCGGTCTAAACTAGGTATATTCCATAGGACCAAGGGGCCTGCTGATCTTCCCTTAACCCCTATTTTAGAAATTCTGTGTCATAGCCTATGGCTTATCAGTTTTGCAGACATATTTATTGCGAGTCTTTCACCCCTTTTGTTGTATTCCCTCTTAACAGTTGTTAATCTTTTTGTTAAGCTAGGTTTACAAGGGCAATATATTGTGAGCCTTCGCTAAGCAGGGGCGCCATTTTGCGTTTCAAGATAGGGTGCCAACCTCCGCCGCAAGGTAGGGACATCTATAGGTGAAGGTCAGAGTGAAAGCTCTGCCTGATTTTCTGATTTTTCTGTCTTTTGACATATTTTTGGGCCCCTGTATGCCCACTTTTAGCCAGAGTGTCGTCTATGCCCATCTGGTTAATTTACTGCACCTTTAGCCTATATTGGTTTTAATATGTTTAATAAAAGTTATTTTTTAGGGTATTAGTTTTCTTGATAAGCCAACTTTAGAGTGGCCTAGTCAAAATCCTGACCTTAATCCGATTGAGATGCTGTGGCATGACGATAAAAAAGCAGTTCATGCTCAGAAACCCTCCAATGAGGTTGAATTACAACAATTCTGCAAAGATGAGTGGGCATATATTACATATATATACACCCACTCATCTGATCCTACGGAGATTACAGGTGGTCATGAAAATAGGATGTTTCTGAAAATATATATATTTTTTTTTTCAGAAACATCCTATTTTCATGACCACCTGTAATCTCCGTAGGTTCAGTAAAGCATATAATTGATCCGTTTGTGCCACGGACCATACACGGAGTCATTGTAGGCAGTAATGGGGGGGGGGTGGGTGGGAAGGGGGACCGTATACATTACTTTGCGCCATTTTAAAGACCAGAATAATGCAATCAATGTAAAAGTTGGCTCCAGCAGCCATCTGCAATGCAGACGACCACAAGAGGCTGCATACGGAGCCAGTCACCTCCACAATTTGAGGTCACGCCTGGCCGATTTTTAATATAGCCATCTAAACCTGGCATAAGAGGAATCTTACATAAACAGGCCACGTTATTTATTATATAATGGAAAAAGTTTACGAACTTCATAACTTTCAATTTCTTTTCTGTTTGCAGAAAAATATATCTAGCCTTGGGCTGACATCAGTTTTGTTTGGTGCCATCAGCCTGTACATACTGAGATGTATTGTGACCATAGTTTTTTTCCTTTGTTATACATTATTCCAGGTCCATTACTTGTATGAATAGGACTAAAGGGTGCTACACAATTTTAAGTTGTACTCAAAACGACAGCTATTCCTCTCAAAAGCTACCATCCACATACACGCTCGGCTCAGCTGAGTGCGCATGTGTTTTCAAAGGGGCAAGAAGAGTAAGACACCTCTGATTATCTCCCTTAGGCTAGGATCACATGAGCGAATTTAAAAAAAGTAATATTTTCATCCAGAAAAGAAGTACAATCTATTTTCTCACTTGTCATCCGCGTGCTCTTCATATACAATGTTTTTTTTACTTGGCAGTTATTAATCTTTTACAAGACTATTTACAGTTTCCTATGCTACAGAATAGTAATGCACCCGTAATAATGGGAAGCTATACTGTGGCTCTGTATGGCATCTGATTTTTTTTCAACAGGCCCAATCCTATTTTTTCCCGATATTGAGCAAATGAACGATGGATGACAGTCTTATAAATATTAGATGGTCAATCGTGCCGAAAACGGCTTGTTTGGATGACTTTAGTCTTCCAGGTCCTTTAGACCATATCAATCCTCATATGGCACACACCACTTTTGCATTGGGAGGCGAGTAGCACAAATGATGATAGTCCATCTACTGTTACCTGCCTGGGTGCTTGCATGATCTGTAAGATCGGGATCACACATGCGAGAAACTCACACGATTCTCGTGTGAGTCTCTCGCATGAACACCCGTCGCTGCCGCCGGCACTAAGACCGGAGCGTGCGGCAGCACGTAATTCTATGCAGCCGCACGCTCCGGTCCGAGTGCCGGGTGTTCATGCGAGAGACTCACACGAGTGTCGTGCGAGTTTCTCGCATGTGTTATCCCGGCCTAATGGTGAGGGACTCAAACACCAGGTTTATAAGAACGTTACAGTATAGTTTACAAAAATGCAGAAAACTTCCATCATGTGGAAGAAGGTCCGCCCAGGATTTTCATATAAATTACATTTATTTCCCTGTCTCCTCTGCAAAGATAAAACTTCCATCTGTTCAGAATAAAAGTTTCTGGTAAACATGAACTCTGCTAAACTTGGTGGATGGTGGATTCCGGACGTACTCATGTCGTGGCAAATAAAGTTAACAGCCCTTTTGCAAACGAGATTATTTCATTGCCCCCGAGCTTGGACTCTCCGTAGACACGATCCACAAATGAGATCGGCACCTAGCAAAAAAAACAAAAAGGGAAAAGATCAGGGATTTTTCAGACCAAGTATCGACAGCATCAGTGCAAAACTTCTGTGCTCCAGCCCGGTAATGAAGGATACAGGAAACTAGAAGCCTTAGGCTCATTCATTTGGTAAATGCTTGTGTACGTGTTTCCTCTTATGTTATAAAAACAACCTTTATTATAGCCGTTAAAACACGGATTTTGGTAAAGACTTACCTGTAAAATCCTTTTCAGCGAAGGAAGGAAGAGAGACACAGTATTCATTACTGATGGGTAGGCGGAGCCCCAGATCAGGATGTTACCTCAGATCAAAAGAGTGATGACTGGCTGGCCCCTCCAGCTCGGGCTCCTCCTACTCAGCTCCAGTCGTACCAAAGCTTTTAGGAAAAGAGCCAAGATCACCAGCGGAGCAACATAACCCCTTCTGAAGGAACTTCAGAGAAAAAACACAAGAATACAGGTTATGCATGCAAAGAAAGCCAAAAACCACAGAGTTCCAGGTACTACTCACGGAACCTGACTACTGCGATGAGCTGGCGATGCTGGAACAGAGCCTTAGCGCGCTGACCTCAGCCCAGATAATCGCTATCAGATAAGGGTCGCGCTGCATCTGAAAACATCAACACACTTCTGCCGTGGGAGGGTGCTGTGTCTCTCTTCCTTCCTTCGCTGAAAAGGATTTTACAGGTAAGTCTTTACCAAAATCCGTGTTTCAGCTGCAGATGAAGGAAGAGAGCCACAGTATTCATTACTGATGGGACGTCCCAAAGCAGTTCAAAAATAAGGGTGGGAAAAAACCAACAAAAGGCAGAAACCCAAAAACCTTAACAACAAAGCGCAACCAGCGCTAAACACAAGTTCATCCAGAACTTTAAACTACAGCTGCCTGCAGGACCCTACGTCCGAGGGCTGCATCAGCGGAAGCACTGACGTCCACTTTATAAAACCTTGTAAACGTGTGGACAGAGCGCCAAGTCGCCGCTCGGCAAAGCTGCACTGCCGAAGCACCTTGATGAAAAGCCCACGATGAAGCCACAGCTCTCGTGGAATGGGCTCGAATCTTAATCGGGCAAGATTCACCCCGAAGACGGTAAGCTTCCAAAATAGCTGACCGGATCCAACGAGCTATAGAACCCTTGGAAGCTCGTTGACCACGCCGACGACCTGCCGGAACCACAAACAGGGAGTCCGTCTTACGAAAACCTTGAGTAATAGATAGATAAAACTTCAAGGCCCGCACTAAATCCAATGTGTGTAAATCTCGCTCTTTCGTATTCTTCGGATCCGGACAGAGTGAAGGCAACACAATATCCTGGTTAACATGAAATTGTGACACCACTTTAGGCAAAAAATCACCCCGAGTGCGAAGCACTACACGATCCGGAAAAAACTCCAGAAAAGGAGGCGAACAAGAAAGAGCTGCCAATTCAGAAACTCTCCTCAAGGAAGTGACTGCAACAAGGAAAGCCACCTTCCAAGAAAGTAAAGAAAGGCTAGCAGAAACCATAGGTTCAAAAGGTTTATGCTGAAGAGCCTCCAAAACAAGGTTGAGCCGCCAAGGAGACACGGGTGCCTTCCGCGGCGGAAACTTACGAGAGATACCTCGGAAAAAGGAGAGCACGTCTCTATTCGAAGCAATGGTTCTCCGGAACAATAAGGACAGAGCAGAAATCTGACCTTTCAGAGTGCTAACTGCCAAACCCTTGTCTAGCCCATGCTACAGAAAAGCCAACAGGTTGGGAATGGAAAATTTTCTCGGGTTCCGAGAAGACCCCAAACACCACGAAAACACGGATTTTGGTAAAGACTTACCTGTAAAATCCTTTTCAGCGAAGGAAGGAAGAGAGACACAGTATTCATTACTGATGGGTAGGCGGAGCCCCAGATCAGGATGTTACCTCAGATCAAAAGAGTGATGACTGGCTGGCCCCTCCAGCTCGGGCTCCTCCTACTCAGCTCCAGTCGTATCAAAGCTTTTAGGAAAAGAGCCAAGATCACCAGCGGAGCAACATAACCCCTTCTGAAGGAACTTCAGAGAAAAAACACAAGGATACAGGTTATGCATGCAAAGAAAGCCAAAAACCACAGAGTTCCAGGTACTACTCACGGAACCTA
>JARQOD010000003.1:90898352-90989368 GCA_033576555.1 Oophaga sylvatica
TGCTGCCATTCCTGAGCAAGCTCTGCACTGCTGGTAGCCCGATCCCGCAGCTGAAACACTTTTAAGAGACGGTCCTGGCGCTTGCTGGTCTTTCTTGGGTGCCCTGGAGCCTTTTTGGCAACATGGAACCTCTCTCCTTGAAGTTCTTGATGATGCGATAGATTGTTGACTGAGGTGCAATCTTTCTAGCTGCGATACTCTTCCTGTTAGGCCATTTTGTGCATTGCAATGATGACTGCACGTGTTTCTTTAGAGATAACCATGGTTAACAGAAGAGAAACAATGATGCCAAGCACCAGCCTCCTTTTAAAGTGTCCAGTGGTGTCATTCTTACTTAATCATGACAGATTGATCTCCAGCCATGTCCTCATCAACACCCACACCTGTGTTAATGGAGAAATCACTGAAAAGAGGTTAGCTGGTCCTTTTAAGTCAGGGCTGCAATGATGTTGAAATGTGTTTTGGGGGATAAAGTTCATTTTCTAGCCAAATATTGACTTTGCAAGTAATTGCTGTTAAGCTGATCACTCTTTATAACATTCTGGAGTATATGCAAATTGCCATTAGAAAAAGTGAAGCAGTAGACTTTGTAAAAATTTAATATTTGTGTCATTCTCAAAACTTTTGGCCATGACTGTACACTTTTTCCTTAACTGTACCCTTAACTGCCGCCGTTAAAAGGCGTATCAACGGTCGTTAAGGGGTTAAACGTCATAATCCTTCACATTGATCAAACAAAAGTAACAAAGCAAAACAAACACAGTCGCTTCTCTGGGGAAAAATTAAATTATAATTATAACAGCCGGTCATGTAAAATCATTTCTCACGTTATACTGACACTCTACTAGAGAAATAGCACATATGCACTTGCACTTTTATTACTTTTGGTCCCATACATATATGGGATAGGTTGAGTTTTGTATCATCCTTTTTCCATGAGACTATGACTTTGCACTGTCTGTTATAGCAATTTATAGGATTTTACGGTGTTCTTAATGTGCAATATATAATATAACTTCTCTATACATACACTGCTAGAGCTATGATTATGCTCATGTTCTAGGATTGGCCCTATAATCCCTCTTCTGTCAGACATTCCTACATTTTGAGACACCTTGTTATTACTGATATGTATTTATTTTAATTATTTTTTAAATAAAAATTGATATTTTAATCTCTCCATTTGTCACTTGTGTCTCCACTATCACGATTGTGATATGCTGGTGGTGGCACTTTTGTTTTTATGCTGAATTGCTGACACCCATTATGGTTTTCTGGACCAATCTTTCATGATATTAAAGAAAATAAACATGTCAAACAAAACATTTGCGACTGCAATCATTTTTGGGAGAAATACTTAATTTTCTGAAACATTTTCAAGGGTTCCAACACATCGGCCATGACTGTATGTCATATTGCTCGGGTGAGTACGAATATAACTGTTTTGGTAAAATTCACCATCATACCAAATATATATGACTTAAAGTGAATGCTTTGTGCACTAACTTATATAAATGTGTCAGTATAAAGAAAAAGCAATTACACTGTATTATAATTACCTAACCCTAGCTTCTTTTCTCTTGGCCGGAGCAGCTGAAATTAAGGAAAAAAGAACAAACATAAAAATTAGACCATCAATATCAAAGCCCTTGAGAGCCCAACTTTGTCTCCCTGTCCTTATAAATTTACTCACAATCTTGTCTGAGCAGTAGATTTTCTGCAGTTGCCGAGCCACTTCTAATGTCCCATCAGGGCTTCCGTCATCAATTATGATGATTTCATAATTATATCCGCTGACAAGGGAGAGAAATTAATTGCTTGCTCATAAGGAGGTTGGATAGTTTATGGCAGCAAAAAAAAGTCATTGTTATCGCCAGCACATTGCGCGGTATAAACAAGGCCGGCAGCACGATAGTCAAGATCCTATTAGCGATCTTCCTGGCCCCAGCATTTTTGGCAAGCCTGTGTAAACAGGCAGTAAGTGAGCACCAAACAACTTGTATAAAGTTTAATGACCTGATATCTGTTTGTGTAAATGCACCATAAGACAGAATGCTCACAATGATTCAACCCATCCTGCTGCCGGCGCTGTCCAGTGCCGCCCATAGAACACCTCACCCTGCCAATGGTCAATGTCTGTCATCGCCCCACAGGAAGAAACATGAGGCCGAGGGAATTTATATCATTTCTCCAATACCAGTTTTCTGATGTGGAAAAGTTGCAAATTATAGTATATTTACACTATAATATGGAACTATATTTTTTCTGCTGCTCATTACTCTTAACGCTTCAGTCAAAGGAGCCTGCGCCATGCCGCCTGACAAATTTACTACAATTTATGCCGAAAAGTGGCGTAAATTATAGTAAAAATTTACACCAGTCTCTTCATTTTGCAGGTGCACACACAGCAAGAGATGCACCTCATTTATTATGAGATTTGCACCTTTTAATAAATTAGGCACCTCTAATTCCAGTTTGCTTTTTATTAAAGCACCACTCCAGCGTTTGTTTGTTTTAAATCTCACCGCTGGAGTCTGGAGTGGTGATGAAAATCCAAGTCCCCTGTCTTGTACTCCCCTTCCGGTGTTTTTAGCACGACTCCGGTCCGTCTCCTGCAGTTTGGGACCTGCCGGCTGCTTCGGTGTTTCATGGAGCAAGCTGGAGGTCACTAATCAATATAAGTCTATGAAAGCCACTGTCCGGTACGGTCCGATGGGCGTCGCGGTCCGGTTCGGCACCTCCCATCTTGTAGCGAAGCCGGCCTCTTCTTTCCGTCCTGTCCCGGCTCCTGCACAGGCGCACTGATCTGCCCTGGTGGGGGCAGTGTACTGCAGTGTGCAGACCCCGGACCTCTCTGACCTTTCCCGATGCCTGCGCACTGCAGTACTCTGCTCTTCCCTCACCAGGGCAGAGTAGTGCGCCGGAGCCACGACGGGACGGAAAGAAGAGGCCGGCTTGGCTACAAGATGGGAGGCCTCGGACCGGACTGTGACGCCTATCGGACCGGACCCTGGGTGAGTATAATATAACTCGCTTTTCTTCACTTTCAGGTGACATCGGGGGCTTATCTACAGCATTACAGAATGCTGTAGATTAGCTACTGATGGCGATGGCCCTATCTCATAGGGCAAAATGGGGTGACAGATTCCCTTTAACCCCTTACTGCCATCGGACGTACTATCCCGTCCATGGTACCTGGGCCCGTATGACCATGGACGGGATAGTACGTCTCGTGCGATCGGACGCGCTCCCGGGGGGAGCGCAGCCGATCGCGGCCGGGTGTCAGCTGATTATCACAGCTGACACCATGACTGTGTGTCAGGAGCGGTCATGGACCGCTCCCGGCACATTAACCCCTTGCACACCGCGATCAAACATGATCGCGGTGTACTGGGGGCACAGGGGAGGATCGCGCAGGGTGGGGGCTCCCTGCGCGCCCCCCTGAGACCCTCAGGCAGCGCGATGTGATCGCGCTGTTCTGAGGGCTTCCTCCCTCCCAGGACCCGGATCCAAGATGGCGCCGGGGTCCTGGAGGGAGGCGGCTTCCTCAGTGCCTGCTGAGAGCAGGCGCTGAGGAAGCGTCCTGCACTGCCTGAGAGATCGCTGGTGTGACAGAGTGCTGTGCACACTGTCACACCAGCGATCTGACAAAATACAGTGATGTCCCACCTGGGACAAAGTAAAAAAGTTAAAAAAATAAAAATAAACATGTTTAAAAAAAAAATCCAAAATAAATAAAAAAAAAAAAAATATTCCCCAATAAATTCACTTCTTCCTGTAAATAAAATAAACAAAGCAATAAAAGTACACATATTTGGTATCGCCGCGTCCGTAACGACCCCCCCTATAAAATTGTCCCACTAGTTAACCCCTTTAGTGAACCCTTAAAAAAAAAAAAAAAAAACGAAGCAAAAAAATCAATGCTTTATCATCATACCGCCGAACAAAAAGTGGAATAACACGCGATCAAAAAGACCGATATAAAAAACATGGTACCGCTGAAAACGTCATCTTGTCCCGCAAAAAACGAGCCGTCATACAGCATCATCAGCGAAAAAATAAAAAAGTTATAGCTCGCAGAATAAAGCGATGCAAAAATAATTATTTTTTATATAAAATTGTTTTTATTCTATAAAAGCGCCAAAACATGAAAAAATGATATAAATGAGGTATCGCCATAATCGTACTGACCCGAAGAATAAAACTGCTTTATCAATTTTACCACACGCGGAACGGTATAAACGCCTCCCCAAAAGAAATTCATGAATTGCTGATTTTTGTTCATTCTAACCTCCCAAAAATCGAAATAAAAAGTGATCAAAAAACGTCACGTGCTCAAAAATGGTACCAAAAAAACGTCAACTCGTCCCGCAAAAAATAAGACCTCACATGATTCTGTGGGCCAAAATATGCAAAAATTATAGCTCTCAAAATGTGATGATGCAAAAACTATTTTTGCAATAAAAAGCGTCTTTTAGCGTGACAGCTGCCAATCATAAAAACCCGCTATAAATAGTAAATCAAACCCCCCTTTATCACCCCCTTAGTAAGGGAAAAATAATAAAATTAAAAAAAAAGTATTTATTTCCATTTTCCATTAGGGTTAGGGTTGCGGCTAAAGTTAGGGTTGGCGCTAAAGTTAGGATTAGGGTTAGGGTTGGGATTAGGGGTGTGTTAGGGTTAGGTTTGTGGTTAGGGTTGGGACTAGGGTTAGGGGTGTGTTGGGGTTAGGGTTGGAGTTAGAATTGGGGGGTTTCCGCTGTTTAGGCACATCAGGGGCTCTCCAAATGTGACATGGCGTCTGATCTCAATTCCAGCCAATTCTGCGTTGAAAAAGTCAAACGGTGCTCCTTCACTTCTCAGCTCTGCCATGCGTCCAAACAGTAGTTTATCCCCACATATGGGGTATCAGCGTACTCTGGACCCCAAGAGTTATTGTGCAATTTGTCCTATTTCTTCTGTTACCCTTGGGAAAATAAAAAACTGGGGGCGAAAATATCATTTTTGTACAAAAAAAAATATTTTTTTGTTTTTACGGCTGTACATTATAAACTTCTGTGAAGCACTTGGGGCTTCATAGTGCTCACCACACATCTAGATAAGTTCCTTGTGGGGTCTATTTTCCAAAATGGGGTCACTTGTTGGGGATTTCCACTGTTTAGGCGCATCAGGGGCTCTCCAAATGCGACATGACGCCCCAGACCATTCCATCAAAGTCTGCAATCCAAAACGTCACTACTTCCCTTCCGAGCCCCAACGTGTACCCATACAGTAGTTTTCTCCCACATATTGGATATCAGCGTACTCAGGACAAATTGGACAACAACTTTTGGGGTCCAATTTCTCCTGTTACCCTTGTAAAAATAAAATATTGGGGCAAAAAATAATTTTTGCAAAAAAAAAAAGATTTTTTATTATTACGGCTGTGCGTTATAAACTTCTGTGAAGCACTTCGGGGTTCAAAGTGCTCACCACACATCTAGACAAGTTCCTTGTGGGGTCTATTTTCCAAAATGGGGTCACTTGTGGGGGGTTTCCACTGTTTAGGCGCATCAGGGGCTCTCCAAATGCGACATGACACCCCCAGACCATTCCATCAAAGTCTGCAATCCAAAACGTCACTACTTCCCTTCCGAGCCCTGACGTGCGCCCATACAGTAGTTTTCTCCCACATATTGGGTATCAGCGTACTCAGGACAAATTGGACAACAACTTTTGGGTTCCAATTTCTTCTGTTACCCTTGTGAAAATAAAATATTAGGGGCGAAAAAAATCATTTTTGTAAAAAAAAAAAAGGATTTTTTATTTTACGGCTGTACGTTATAAACTTTAGTGAAACACCGGGGGTTAAAAGTTCTCACCACACATCTAGATAAGTTCCTTGAGGGGTCTAGTTTCCAAAATGGTGTCATTTATGGGGGTTTCCACTGTTTAGGCAGATCAGGAGCTCTCCAAACACGACATGGCGTCCAGCCAATTCTGCGTTGAAAAAGTCAGACGGCGCTCCTTCCCTTCCAAACTCTGCCATGCACCCAAACAGTGGTTTACCCCCACATATGGGGTATCAGCGCACTCAGGACAAATTGCACAATAACTTTTGGAGTCTTGTTACCTTGGAAAAATAAAAAGTGGGGTGAAAAGATCATTTTTGTGGAAAAAATATGATTTTTAAATTTTACGGCTCTACATTATAAACTTGTGTGAAGCACTTGGGGGTTCAAATTGCTCACCAAAGATCTAGAAAAGTTCCTTAGGGGGTCTAGTTTCCCAAATGGGGTCATTTGTGGGGGGTTTCCACTGTTTAGGCACATCAGGGGCTCTCCAAATGCAACATGGCATCCAATCTCAATTCCAGCCAATTTTGGTTGGAAAAAGTCAAATGGTGCTCCTTCCATTCCGAGCTCTGCCGTGAGCCCAAACAGTGGTTCCCCCCACATATGGGGTATCAGCGTACTCAGGACAAATTGGACAACAACTTACGTGGTCCAATTTCTCCTGTTACCCTTGGGAAAATAAAAAATTAGTGACTAAAAGATAATTTTTGTGGGAAAAAAATAGGATTTTTTATTTTCATGCCCGGGCATTATAAACTTGTGTGAAGCACTTGGGGGTTCAAAGTGCTCACCAAAGATCTAGATAAGTTCCTTAGGGGGTCTAGTTTCCAAAATGGGGTCACTTGTGGGGGGTTTCCACTATTTAGGCTCATCTGGGGCATTGCAAACGGAACATGACCCCCATCAACGTCTGCATTCCAAAACGTTAGTACTTCCTTTCCAAGCCCTGCCGTGCACCCAAACAGTTTCCCCCCCCCACATATGGGGTATCAGCGTACTCAGGACAAATTGGACAACAACTTTTGGGGTCCAATTTCCTTGGGAAAATTCAAAAATTTGGGACTAAAAAATCATTTTTGTGGAAAATTGTTTTGTTTTTTTTTCACACCAGGCATTATAAGCTTTTTTGAAACACTTGGGGGTTTAAAGTGCTCACAACAGATCTAGATAAGTACCTTAGGGGGTCTAGTTTCCAAAATGGTGTCACTTGTGGGGGTTTCCACTGTTTAGGCGCATCAGGGGCTCTCCAAACACGACATGGCGTCCAATCTCAATTCCAGCCAATTTTAGTTTGAAAAAGTCAAACGGCGCTCCTTCCCTTACGAGCTCTGCCGTGTGCCCAAACAGTGGTTTTCCCCCACATATTGGGTATTGGCGTACTCAGGAGAAATTGCATAACAACCTTATCTGTCCATTTTCTCCTTTTACCCTTGTCAAAATAAAAAAAAAGTTTGTAAAGAATCATTTTTGTGGCTAAAAAGTTAAATATTCATTTTTTCCTTCCACGTTGCTTTAGTTCTGTGAAGCACCTGAAGGGTTAATAATCTTCTTGAATGTGGTTTTGAGTACCTTGAGGGGTGCAGTTTTTAGAATGGTGTCACTTTTGGGTATTTTCTGCCATATAGACCCCTCAAAGTGACTTCAAATGAGAGGTGGTCCCTAAAAAAAATGGCTTTGTAAATTTTGTTGTAAAAATGAGAAATCGCTGGTCAACTTTTAACCTTTATGACTTCCTAACAAAAAAAAATGTTGGTTCCAAAATTGTGCTGATGTAGACATGTGGGAAATGTTATTTATTAACTATTTTATGTGACATATTTCTCTGTTTTAAGGGAATAAAAATTCAAAGTTTGAAAATTGCAAAATTTTAAAAATTTTCGCCATATTTGCGTTTTTTTTCAAAAATAAACGCAAGTTATATCGAAGAAATTTTACCACTAACGTGAAGTACAATATGTCACGAGAAAACAATCTCAGAATCGCGAAGATCCGTTGAAGCGTTCCAGAGTTATAACCTCATAAAGAGACAGTGGTCAGAATTGTAAAAATTGGCCCGGTCATTAACGTGCAAACCCACCCTTGGGGGTGAAGGGGTTAAAACATGGTGAAAATGGCTGCAACATAAATGTAATTATTCCACCCCTTTTTCAAAATACAACTTTTATTTTTTATGCACAGCTTTTATATAGAAATGCAAAAATTATTATGCCGCCCTTCACGGCACATAGCCAACACCCCTTTCTCATGCTTTTAAGTTTTTGCATAGGTACTAAAACAAAAAAAAAAGGTCAGTGTCAGTAAGAATCGATAAACTGATATCTGGCATTCATAACAAATAAATGTTGCAAAATGAGCAATTATTTTGGCACAAATACTATGATAAATGCTCCTTAAAGCCTCACACTACATTTCCCAGCATGCTTTGGTACACCGAAAGCCTTCTGTACGGAACCCCATATGGGACAAAACATTGCGACATGCAAAACAAGCTCTAATGCCTCTGTGGAAGAAGGGTTAATATCACGAGGCACTGTGGACGATACCTCTCTCCAAAGTATTTGACCAGCAACCACACGATAAGCGGCAAATTCTCCCTCTCGTTATACGTAGGCAGCAGCACCGAATACTTATCCCGTCCTCCGCCATCTCTTCGGGCTTTACCCAGTTCAGCAGCACCAGACATGATTGGCGACCGATAACCAGGATATGACAAGCCAACTATCCCCACCTCCCCGGTGATAACATAACCAATGAGAACGCACAATTAGTAGGCGGGAAATGTTACAGTAGCCAATCAGAATTGATATGGAAAAAAAAGCATAACTATCCAACTATTGGCTCTGACGGTGGGCGTGGCTAACAGGGTTCAGTCGTCTGTGCTTGGTAAGTTTTCTCAACTCTCCTCAGACTGTGAGGAGATGCAGGAGAACGGACCAGGGAGGGAGCTCTTCATTAGCAGCTTATTCATGTAGTGTTATCATTTCTGGATTTTTATAATTTTTTCATCACGTACGTTTCTTACCAATTCGTTTGTTTATATTTTGTGTGTAATTTTTTGTCTACAAAAACGCAAATAAGACATAATCCTCTGTAAACCCTGTAGGCTTCCAGATAGAAAATATATTCTGTAACGTGGCGCTTTCTAGAAAGTTCCAAAAGCTTTATTTGGAATAAACCTGCTGTTAGCAAAATATTGAATTGGAAGCTTGATGTGCAGTGGTCCCCATGTATTTTTCCAAAACGTGTTGAAGTTCCCATGGTTCTTTACTATGTGTAGGAGTATAAGTCCCAGAAGGACATCTCTGAATGTACAGGCTGGTGTGGTAAGTGGGGATATTGTGGTGTCTATATGGAGGGTGCAGAAGCCACATCAGCCATTGCCGTGCGGACATGTCTGCATATTGGCGACTTTGTGCAACGTTAGGATTTCTAGTTTTATCGTGGTCTCAATCTCATCTGTAGTGTTGATTTTTTTTTTTCAGCGAGACTGTGCTATCCTAATATAGCGAAGCCAGAGTGCTGTGTAGCCCTGGCTTCGCCATCTCCGTCCCATTGCTCAGGTAGAGATAGGTGAGGAGGAGCAGAAACGCATGGGTGAAGATGGACTGAAAAAGAGGGGCGAGGAGGAGCAGAAACAGAATGGAGGAACTGAAAAGGAGGAGAGAGGGACGAGGAGGAGGTTGACATAAGCGAGGGGGAACAGAAACGGAGGGGTGAGGAGGAGCAGAAAAGGAGAATGGAGGGTCAAGGAGCAGAAACGTTAGAGCAAGGAGAAGGTTGACGGAGGGGCAAGGAGGAGCAGAAACCGGGGCTAGAAGGAACAGAAATGGAGGGTCGAGGAGGAGTAGAAACTGAGGACAGTCGGGCGAGGAAGAGATTGATGGAGGGACGAGCAGGAGCACAAATGGAAGGGTAAAGCATAGCAGAAACGGAGAATGGAAATGTGAGTAGGTTGACGGACTGGTGGGGAAGAACAGAAACGGAGGGGTGAGGAGGAACAGAAAAGCAGGGGCAAGGAGAAGCAGCAATGGAGGACAGAGGAACGAGGAGGAGCAGAAACGGAGGGGCGAGGAGGCGGTGGATGGGTGGGCTAGGAGAAGCAGAAATGGAGGGGTGAGGTGGAGCAGAAATGGCGGATGGTGGGGCGAGGAGGAGCAGAAACGGAGTATGGAGGGATGAGGAAGAGCAGAAACGGAGGACATAGGGGTGAGGAGGAGCAGAAACGGAGGGGTTATAAGGAGCAGAACTGGAGAAGAAACGGAGGACAGAATGGCGAGGAGGAGCGGAAACAGGTGTCTACAGGAGCAGAAATGGAAGGGTGTGGAGGAGCAGAAACGGAGGACAGACAGTGGGGCAAGGAGGAACATAAATGGAGGGACGAGGAGGTGGTTGATGAATGGACGAGGAGAAGCAGAAACAGGATGGAGGGGCAAGCAGGAGCAAAGATGGAAGACAGGTATTAGGAGGAGGTTAATGGATGGGAAAGGAGCAGAAACAGGGATAGCAGGAGCAGAAATGGAGGACAGTGGAGCGAGCAGGAGCAGAAACTGAAGGTTGAGGAGCAGAAACGAAGAGGTGAGGAGGTTGACAGACTGGTGAGGAAGAGCAGAAACGGAGGAGAAAGGAGGAGTAATAATTGAGGAAAAGGATGAGTAGTGTCAGTATTCCGGGTTTTCTAGGTAACTTTGTCAATGATTTTGCCCTTTGTTAAGATGGAGTTTGCTGTTTTGTGTGCCCTACTTCCTGTTCGTTTGTTTAAAGCCTGGCTCAGGTGCTGGCTTCACTGCTGGAATATTCTGCTTCCGTTTCCCTGCAACCCAGCTGCTTTGTTCCTCACAGATCTTTTGTGTGTTTACCAGGAAAGTGCATAGCCTTATCTTCAGGTGTTTCTCAGCCACAGCAGCTTCTACCCATGGCTCTGGACATTCTCTGCATATGTAAGTTGCACAAAGTACTGTGTTATCACTAAACTGTTGACTTGGGAATTTAACCCTTGGTTCACTCCATCTGATAAGAACTGTGTTTCTGAACTGTTGCTGTTTAACCCTTTGTGCATTACCTCTGGTGAGAGCTGTTGGAACTGTTACTGGAACCTTACTGACATATGAACTTGTTGTTGGACTTCACTGAATTAAGCCACAACTGAGATTAACTTGTTCCTGGACCTCCCTGTGTTTTCTGCATACCTGGATCTGACTCTTCACACACCAGCAGTGTGTAAATCCAGCCACGTTACCTGTGCATCAGACTTACCTTGTGGTCACATTTGTGTGAGGACTCCGTCGTAAGAACTTTACCGCCCTCGCTATAGAGGTTCAAAGACTTATATATCCGGATTCATATAACTGGACTTGTGTATATATATATGGACTCATTGCATGTCACTACGGGTTGTTTGAATATTGTTTTTGGGTGTTTTGCTGTTTCACAAATACATTATTTGCATTCAAAGAAACCCGTCTCTGATTGTTCATTGCCCCACGCTATCAGAATCCTCGAGTTCCTACAATAGTATTACAGGATATTCCAGCCTAAAAAAGAGGATTCTCCTGGGGCAATGACGGAGACACGGGCAGACAAATTGTTCACCATAGTTAACTCCTTGCAGCAGGAGGTGGCGGCTGCACTCAATCAGATTAGAGACTTGGAGTCTCGGGTTAACCACAATGCACAGGGGTTTGGTCAGGCTCTCCAAGATCTACGTTCTAGGTTAGGAGTCCTGGAGGCCTTACCTACTGAGCCTACCTCATCCACCAGTATGCCCAAATTGCCTCCATTCCGTTTTAATGGTGACCGAAGTCAATTCCGTGGGTTTGTTAATCAATGTATATTATTTTTTGATGTACATGCCTCCTACTACCGGTCTGATAGATCTAAGGTTCTATGTATTATTATGTTGTTGACATCACGTGCACTGGCTTGGGCAAATCCTATGGTTGAAAGTCATGATACCCGTCTAAATAATTTGGACAATTTTCTTGCAGCCATGGCGCAAATGTTCGACGATCCCAACCGCCGTGCTACCGCTGAATCTGCCTTGCTTTCCTTACGCCAGGGGAAACAGTCCGTCATAGAATATGTTACTGAATTTAAAAGGTTAGTGGTGGACACCCAGTGGGAAAACAATGCTTTATTACCAATCTTTAGAAAAGGTTTGTCAAATGCAATCAAGGATGAGCTAGCTCGTTCAGAGTCTCCACAGGAGTTTGAATTGTTTATACAGCACTGTGTACGTATTGATATCCGTTTAACTGAACGCAGACAAGAAAAATGGGCCGCTGTAAATCGCATTACTAATTACTCTCTTCCGTCCAGGGAAACCACAGGCAAAAATCCGCGAGAGGCTGAGGAGGTGCCTATGCAGGTGGACTCACTGCAGAGACGTGAGAATAATGAACGCCGCGAACACCGTCTCCGTGAGCGCTTATGTTTCTATTGTGGTCAATCGGACCATTTCCTCATCAATTGTCCTAAATGTCCTAGGCGACCCAACAAGGTGTTGGCGGTAGTAGGGGATTATGATAACACAGACGCTGAGTCTGAAGTTTCGGAAACCAGTCTACATCTAGATGCGGTTTTTCCCCCAATACTGATGCCGACTTCCCCTAAAGATCAAGGGGAGAAATATTCACATTGTTCTCTTCCTATACAGATTCAGTGGGAGGAACAGTGGATATCAAGTTCTGCCATGATAGACTCTGGAGCAGGTGGGAATTTCATGGATTCTTCTTTTGCAAAGGAACATGGTATAAAGACACAACTAAGAGCTTCACCAATCACTATGGAAACGGTGGATGGTTCCCCATTAGTTTCTGGACCAGTAGATCGGGAGACAGTGCCTCTGGAGTGTAAGATGGAACCAGACCATCAAGAAACACTTTCATTCATGTTAATATCTTCTCCTCATTTTCCTGTAATTTTAGGAATTCCCTGGTTACGGTCACAAAATCCAATCATCAATTGGGAAACCAAGGAGATAACCTTTCTCCCGAAGTGCAGTTCTACCATCAGTCCAACTGTAGCGGCTCCAGTTACCCAGAACTTGGAAGAGGTGATACAGGTACCTACTCTCCCTCTGATATATCAGGAATTCTCAGACATTTGTGATAAAAGGAAGGCAGATCAACTTCCCCCACATAGACCGTATGACTGCCCCATAGAATTGCTTCCTGGAGCAGCGATTCCTTTCGGCCATGTTTACCGTTGGCGGCTCCGGAATTAAAATCTTTACGAGAGTATATAGATGAGAATTTAGCCAAGGGGTTTATCCGACCATCTTCTTCACCAGCGGGAGCTCCAATATTCTTTGTAAAGAAGAAGGATGGTACTCTAAGACCCTGCATTGACTACCGGGAGTTAAATAAGGTAACCATTCGTAACAGGTACCCGTTGCCCCTAATTCCAGAATTGTTGGAAAGAGTTCGCCAGGCCAAGGTATTTACCAAATTAGATCTTCGTGGGGCATATAATTTACTCCGTATACGGCCCGGAGACGAATGGAAGACAGCTTTTAGATGCCGGTATGGACATTTTGAATATTTGGTGATGCCATTCGGACTCTGTAACGCTCCTGCTGCTTTTCAACATTTAGCCAACGACATTTTCAGGGATTTATTGGACCAATATGTGGTAATTTACCTTGATGACATCTTAATCTTTTCTGACTCCTTACAGGAACATCAGGAACATGTCAAGACCGTACTTAGACGTTTGAGAGATAATCATTTGTACATCAAACTCGAAAAGTGTGAGTTCCATTGTTCTGAAATTCAATTTTTAGGCTATGTTATCTCGCCTCAGGGATTGAATATGGAGTCCAGCAAGATCCAGGCAATCTTGGACTGGCCGGTACCAGGAAACATTAAGGAGGTACAACGATTCATTGGCTTTGCTAACTTTTATAGACGGTTTATCCGAAATTTTTCAGAAATTGTCCGTCCCATCACTCTCCTCACCAAGAAGGGGAAGAAGTTTGAATGGTCTTCGCAAGCTCAGGAAGCCTTTGATCGCCTGAAGGGTTGTTTTACCACGGCTCCAATATTGATGCATCCGGATCCTGCACAGCCTTTTATCGTGGAGGTGGACGCGTCTGACTGTGCATTGGGAGCTATCCTCTCACAACGTACCGGAGACAAAGGTTTGCTGCACCCGTGTGCCTTCTTCTCTCGTAGGTTATCTTCTGCAGAACTTAACTATGATGTGGCAGATAAGGAACTTTTGGCAATTATTTCTGCCTTTAAGGAATGGAGACACCATTTGCAGGGGGCAACTCAGCAGGTAGTAGTACTCACGGATCATCGCAATTTGGAATTCCTTAAGTCTGCCAGGTGTCTTTCTCCTCGACAAGCTAGGTGGAGTTTGTTCTTGAACCAGTTTAATTTTATTATTTCGTACCGCCCAGGTTCACGTAATGGGAAAGCTGACGCATTATCCCGAATCCATACCGTGGATTCCGTGCCTGGGACCCCGTCGAAGACCATCTTGTCGGAGGCCAATTTCGTTGGAGTGCTCCGGAACCGGGACTTGTGGCAGGAGATCAAGCTGGCCTATGACGGTGACGTATTTCTTGCAGCTCCACCTGACAATGTGAATCTTGTCCTTCGGAATGGTGTGTGGCTTAGAGATCGATGTATTTATGTCCCAGAGGCTGTAAGACTTCGAGTTCTCAAATTGGTCCACGACTCTAAATTGGCTGGTCATAGGGGGGTACAGAAGACGCAGGAATTGTTAACTCGTTTTTTTTGGTGGCCTACCTGCTTGAAGGATGTGAATGACTATGTCCGCTCTTGTGAAGTTTGTGCCCGGTACAAGGTTCCTCGCGTTTCACCTACTGGTCTTCTTAAACCGCTACCTGTACCGTCTCGCCCTTGGGGGTCTATTTCGATGGACTTTATTGTGGAGTTACCCACCTCTGGTGGTAAAAATAGTATTTTGGTGGTAGTAGATCGTTTAACGAAAGCTGCTCATTTCATTCCGTGTGCTGGTCTTCCCTCAGCTACAGAGACAGTAGATCTAGTTATCCAGAACATTTTCCGGCTGCATGGGGTACCAGATGACATCATTTCTGACCGGGGAATACAATTTACCTCTAGATTTTGGAAAGGATTTTGTTCTGCGCTCCACATTAATGTTTGCTTGTCTTCTGCATACCATCCTCAGACCAACGGGCAGACCGAACGGACAAATCAAACCTTGGAGCAATATCTACGCTGTTACGTCAGTCATTTGCAGGACGATTGGCTGAAGCTACTTCCTCTAGCGGAATTTTCGTACAACAACTCCCAAAGCAGTTCCACGAAGGTAACGCCTTTTTTTGCCAACCTGGGTTATCATCCAAGTATTTTGCCTAGGTCTCCGGTTACGATTTCGGTACCAGCGGTTGAAGACAGAGTGACGGCGTTGCAACGTAATCTTGAAGTTTTGAAGGACTCCCTGACCACAGCACAGGAGCGTTACAAGAAGTCGGCTGATAGATTCCGGAAACCAGCACCTATGTATAAGGTAGGAGACTCAGTTTGGTTGTCCACCAAGAATCTAAAATTGGGTGTTCCTTCGCAGAAACTGGGACAGAAATTCATCGGTCCATTCAAGATCACTGGGATTGTGAGCTCTGTTGCCTGTCGGTTGAAGCTACCACGGACTTTAAAGGTACACCCAGTATTTCATGTTTCCTTATTAAAACCAGTCTCTCCTAACACGTTTCAGGGACGTATCGTACCTCCCCCTCCACCAGTGTTGGTTGATGGCGAAGAACAATTCGTGGTACAGGATATTGTTAATTCGAGACTTCATAGAAACCGGCTTCAGTATCTAGTTAGATGGCAAGGTTACTCTCCTGAAAATGATTCTTGGGAACCAGTAAGTAACATCAATGCGCCTCTGAAGATTGCTCAGTTTCATCGGAGATACCCGGACAGGCCTGGTCCAGGACCGTCCGGAGGCCGTCTTTAGGGGGGGAGTAATGTCAGTATTCCGGGTTTTCTAGGTAACTTTGTCAATGATTTTGCCCTTTGTTAAGATGGAGTTTGCTGTTTTGTGTGCCCTACTTCCTGTTCGTTTGTTTAAAGCCTGGCTCAGGTGCTGGCTTCACTGCTGGAATATTCTGCTTCCGTTTCCCTGCAACCCAGCTGCTTTGTTCCTCACAGATCTTTTGTGTGTTTACCAGGAAAGTGCATAGCCTTATCTTCAGGTGTTTCTCAGCCACAGCAGCTTCTACCCATGGCTCTGGACATTCTCTGCATATGTAAGTTGCACAAAGTACTGTGTTATCACTAAACTGTTGACTTGGGAATTTAACCCTTGGTTCACTCCATCTGATAAGAACTGTGTTTCTGAACTGTTGCTGTTTAACCCTTTGTGCATTACCTCTGGTGAGAGCTGTTGGAACTGTTACTGGAACCTTACTGACATATGAACTTGTTGTTGGACTTCACTGAATTAAGCCACAACTGAGATTAACTTGTTCCTGGACCTCCCTGTGTTTTCTGCATACCTGGATCTGACTCTTCACACACCAGCAGTGTGTAAATCCAGCCACGTTACCTGTGCATCAGACTTACCTTGTGGTCACATTTGTGTGAGGACTCCGTCGTAAGAACTTTACCGCCCTCGCTATAGAGGTTCAAAGACTTATATATCCGGATTCATATAACTGGACTTGTGTATATATATATGGACTCATTGCATGTCACTACGGGTTGTTTGAATATTGTTTTTGGGTGTTTTGCTGTTTCACAAATACATTATTTGCATTCAAAGAAACCCGTCTCTGATTGTTCATTGCCCCACGCTATCAGAATCCTCGAGTTCCTACAATAGTATTACAGGTAGGTTTATGGGCTGGCAGGTAGAAACAGAAACGGAGGGGTGAGGAGGAGCAGAAACGGCAGATGTTGAGGCGAGTAGGAGCAGAAACGAAAGATGGAGGGACATGGAGGACAGGGGTAAGCAGGAGCTGAAATGGAGGGGTGAGAAGGAGCAGGAATAGAGGGGCAAGGATGAGGTTGATGGGCGGGCAGGGAGAAGCAAAAACTAAGGTGTGAGGAAGAGCAGAAACGGAGGATGAAGGGGCTAGGAGAAGCAGAAACAGTGGTGAGGAGGCGCAGAAATGGAGGACAGAGGGCCGAGGAGGAGTAGAAACGGACAGGGGCGAGCAGAAGCAAAAACTGAGTGGTGAGGAGAAGTGTATTGGAGAGGAGGAGCTGTCACGCTGTATAGCAGATATATATATATGTGATGACAGTAATCTATATCAAAAGGGCAACATACAATATAACATGCGCATAGATATATGATAACATAGAATTACCTGACAGAAAGTCCAGTGGGTCAATACGGAATCCGTTATACGCTGTCTCCGGCTAGAGGGTGACCGGGGTCTATGCTGACCCTAAACTGGGGTCCTAACTAATCCCTCTACCTGGAGGTACTGTTAAAGGTACAGAGGTCCAGGCCACCAGCGTAAACCCTGTCTCCTATCAATCCCTGCCAACTGTAATCTAGTCCTAAGAAGGACCCTGATTACCACCAAAGGGAATGAACAGGTAACGGTTAATGAACAGAAAGACATACAAGAAAGACAAGAAATAAAGTAAATAAAGTCTTACATACAACACTCACACACAGTAGGAACACCTAAGGTCTCAGAGATAAACTATAAGCTATAAGAGTAAAAACAACTAAGGAGCTCTTAGCTTAAGTATTCTCAGAACCGATCCAGTCTGCTAGACTACATAAAGGCTTTCACCGGCATCTAACAAGCAGACTGGCAGGTATATGAAGGAATCTAATTAGAACATAATCAAAAGCAGCCGGGCGAGGCTGGACCTAGTCTTAGCAAAGAGCTAGGTAAAATTAACTCCCTTATTACCAAATACAAAGAAACAGCAACTCAGCTGTGAGAAGTCAGAGTGTGTAATCGCGACGATCCTTGTGGCAATACACCCATGACAGTACCCCCCCCTCTACGAGGGGACTCCGGACCCTCAGGGCCAGGTCTGCCCGGGTGAGTTGTGTGAAAGGTCCGAACCAATCGATCTGCGTTAACATCAGACGCAGGGACCCACATCCTCTCCACAGGACCATACCCCCTCCAATGAACCAAGTACTGAAGGGATCGGCGACTGAGACGTGAGTCAATGATTTTCGACCCATGAAATTCCACGTTATCATTGACCACCACTGAAGGCGGAGGTAGAGGTGACGGTATGACTGGTGCCACATACTTTTTAAGTAATGACTTGTGAAACACATTATGAATTTTAAACGTAGGAGGGAGGTCCAGACGAAATGCCACAGATTAATTATGGAACTGATCCTGTACGGCCCGATGAATCTGGGACCCAACCTCCAGGAGGAAACTTTAAGTTTTATATTCCTGGTAGACAACCAAACTAGATCGTTCACCTTCAGATCTAGACCAGAAACTCTCCCCCTATCAGCCATCCATTTGTAACGGTTCCCCGTAACCTTCAGTCTTAACCGATCTGGAACTATCAGTCTCCCTGGAAGTCCCACCGGGGCGTCCCCCTGAGCCCCCAATACCTCCCCCTCAAGCTCAGAGCATACAGCTGACACTACAACTCCCTCCTGAGGAATAGGAACCGGATCATCTGTCTTCCCGGCCCCTGGGAAAGTACGAGATAAGGCATCAGGAAGCAACTTTATTGAGCAGTCATATGCGCGATGAGGAGGTAACTCTTTACACCCCTCCTCTGAGAACATCTCCCCAAAGTCCTCCAGAAAAGGAGACAAAGTCCTAGGCACAACCGCACCGATGACCGTGCTCATGCAGTTATTCCTGCAAAATTCACCCCACTGGCTTATCCTTCCGGATTGCCAATCAATCACTGGTTATGTTTAGCCAACCAAGGAAGTCCCAACACAATAGGAGTAGGTAGACCCTCCAACACATAACAAGACAATTGCTCTTTATGTCTTGCCCCTACTCGAAGATCTATGTTATGAACAGCTTGTACCAAGCTACCTTGACCGAGAGGTCTAGAATCAATAGAGACTATAGGGACCGGTTTGGCCAATACACTCAGTTGCATACCATGCACCTGGGCAAACCGAGCGTCCACCAGATTAGCCCCGGACCCACTATCAAGAAAAACAGAAATCCTCTCAGTTCTAGTACCAATCACCACCTCCGCAGGCACGAGAAACTGAGAGGGATTTGGGGGACGAAATACACACTCCCAGGTTAACTCCTTTGCTCGAAGAGGCCCGGGATGGACACCCCCCAACAAAATGTCCCTCTCTCCCGCAAAAGAAACACCTTCTAGTCTTGCGGTGCACCGCCAATTCCTTCCTACAAAAAGATGTCCCTCCCAACTGCATGGGTTCCTCAGAACAGACCAGGGGAACCTCAGTATAAGGGACTTTAGTAGTAGGTGAAGTCATCACGGGAGGCGGAGTTACCTCGCGTCTTCCCCGAATTCGTCTATCCATGCGAATAGCGAGGGCCATAGCAGCCTCCAGTGATGGAGGAGAATCATACTGAGCCAACACATCTTTTAATTTGTCAGACAACCCTTGACAAAACTGGCTCCTAAGAGCTGGGTCATTCCACTGAGTATCTGTTGCCCATCTACGGAACTCAGAAGAATATTCCTCCGCTGGACGATTTCCTTGCCGTATTTTACGCAACTTTGTTTCAGCAAGGGAAACTCGATCCGGATCATCATATACCAGACCCAGGGCAGTAAAAAATCGATCCACTGACTGGAGATCTGGGGAGCCTGGAGGAATAGAGAACGCCCAAGATTGAGGTTCCCCTTGTAAGAGCGAGATAACAATTCCCACCCTCTGCTCTTCACTCCCAGATGACCGAGGCCGCAGCCGAAAGTACAATTTACATGCCTCCCGGAAAGTAAAAAATTTGTCCCGCCCACCAGTGAACCTGTCCGGGAGAGCAACCTTAGGTTCAGATCTGGTTTGCTCCGGGGGAACAAAACCTTGGACTTAATGTCTGCAAACTCCATGGACAACCCCTGCAACTGCCGGGCCAGCTGGGCTACTGGATCCATGACAGCTGGAGAGAATCTTTTGTATGGCCGGTGAAAATGTCACGCTGTATAGCAGATATATATATATGTGATGACAGTAATCTATATCAAAAGGGCAACATACAATATAACATGCGCATAGATATATGATAACATAGAATTACCTGACAGAAAGTCCAGTGGGTCAATACGGAATCCGTTATACGCTGTCTCCGGCTAGAGGGTGACCGGGGTCTATGCTGACCCTAAACTGGGGTCCTAACTAATCCCTCTACCTGGAGGTACTGTTAAAGGTACAGAGGTCCAGGCCACCAGCGTAAACCCTGTCTCCTATCAATCCCTGCCAACTGTAATCTAGTCCTAAGAAGGACCCTGATTACCACCAAAGGGAATGAACAGGTAACGGTTAATGAACAGAAAGACATACAAGAAAGACAAGAAATAAAGTAAATAAAGTCTTACATACAACACTCACACACAGTAGGAACACCTAAGGTCTCAGAGATAAACTATAAGCTATAAGAGTAAAAACAACTAAGGAGCTCTTAGCTTAAGTATTCTCAGAACCGATCCAGTCTGCTAGACTACATAAAGGCTTTCACCGGCATCTAACAAGCAGACTGGCAGGTATATGAAGGAATCTAATTAGAACATAATCAAAAGCAGCCGGGCGAGGCTGGACCTAGTCTTAGCAAAGAGCTAGGTAAAATTAACTCCCTCATTACCAAACACAAAGAAACAGCAACTCAGCTGTGAGAAGTCAGAGTGTGTAATCGCGACGATCCTTGTGGCGATACACCCATGACAGGAGCAGAAACGACAGAGAGGCAAGGAGGAGCAGAAACGGAGGAATGAAGAGGAGGAGGTAAGTGCGGACATTGTGTCTATATATTGAGGATGCAGAGGCCTCATCAGCCATTGCTGTGCGGACACATCTACATGATGGTGACTTTGTACAACGTTAGGATTTGTAGTTACTTTTGTCTTTGCTGCAAAGCACAATCTTATCGACAGTGTTGATTTTTCAGCATGACAGTGGAATCCTAATGTAGAGAAGCCAGAGTGCTATGTAGCCGCAACCTCGCCCACACTCAGCCATTGCTGAGGTAGAGACGGGCATGGAAGAGCAGAAATGCAGGGACGAACAGGGGCAGAAACATAGGGGCGAGGGTGAGCAGAAACAGAGAATGGATCGGCGAGGAGGAGCAGAAAAGGGCAAGGGGGAGCAGAAACATAGAATGGAGGGGCAAGGTGGAGCAGAAACGGAGGGGTGAGGTGGAGCAGAGAAGGAGGAGAAAGGGATGAGGAGGAGGTTGACAGATGGGTGAGGAGAAGTAGAAATGAAGAAAGGAGGGGTGAGGAGCAGAAACGGTGGGTCGAAGAGGTTGACGGATGGGTGAAGAGGAGCAGAAACAAAGGGGCGAGAAAGAGCAGAAATGGAGGGGCGAGGAGGAGCATAAACGGATGGACGAGGATCAGGTTGACGGACAGACGAGGAGGATGAACAAAGTGGCAAAGAGGAGCAGAAACCAGGTCGAGGAGAAGCAGAAGCGGAGAGACGAGAAGGAGCAGAAATGGAGGACAGAGGAGGAAGGAGGAGCAGAAACGTAGGGACGAGGAGGAGGTTGATAGACGAGCGAGGAGGAGCAGAAACAGGATAGAGGAGCAGAAATGGAGGACTGAGGGGCGAAGAGGAGCAGAAACGGAGGGGAAAAGAGCAGAAACGGAGGATGGAGAGTCGAAGGGGAACAAAAACAGAGTACAGAAGGGTGAGGAGGAGGTTGATGGAGGGGCAAGAAGGAGCAGAAAAAACGGAACAGCTTGGAGGAGCAGAAACAGGTTTAAGGAAGAGCAGAAAAAGAGGTGGAGAGGTTGAACAGAAGTGTCACGCCAACCTGGGAGACCTGGCGGTAGAAGCGCACTGTATATTGTGAATCACAGATCTTCCATTAACCCCTTAACTCCCAGAGCTTTTTTCGTTTTTCGCTCCCCCTTCTTCCAGAGCCATAACTTTTTTATTTTTTCATCAATATGGCCATGTGAGGGCTTCATTTTTGTAGGACGAGATGCACTTTTGAACGACACCATTGGTTTACCATGTCGTGTACTCGAAAACGGGAAAAAAATTCCAAGTGCGGTGAAATTGCAAAAAAGTGCAATCCCACACTTGTTTTTTGCTTGGCTTTTTTGCTAGGTTCACTAAATGCTAAAACTGACCTACCACTATGATTCTCTAGGTCATTACGAGTGCATAGACACCAAACATGTTTAGGTTCTCTTTTATCTAAGTGGTGAAAAAAAATTCCAAAGTTTGCTAAAAAAAAAAAAAAAAATGTGCAATTTTCCGAGACCTGTAGCGTCTCCATTTTTCATGATCTGGGGTCGGTGAGGGCTTAATTATTGCGCACCGAGCTGACGTTTTTAATGATACCACTTTTGTGCAAATACATTCTTTTAATTGCCCTTTATTGCGTTTTAATGCAATGTAGCGGAGACCAAAAAAACGTAATTCTGGCATTTTAAATTTTTTCTCACTACGCCGTTAAGTGATCGGGTTAATCCTTTTTTTTATTGATAGATCGGGTGAATCTGAACGCGGCGATACCTAATATGCGTATGTTTGATTTTTCTTTTATTGTTTTATTTTGATTGGGGCGAAAGGGGGGTGATTTGAACTTTTATTTTTTTTTAATTTTTTTTTATTTTTAAACACTTTTTTTTTTACTTTTGGCATGCTTCAATATGGGAGGCTAGAAGCATGCCACACTTGATCGGCTCTGCTACATATGGGCGATGAGAAGATCGCCCATATGTAGCAGATTTACTGCATTGCTATGAGCGCCGACCACCGGGCAGCGCTCAGCAATGTGCCTGCAACAACTCATAGAGACCTCTGGTTGTCAAGGCAACGCGTCGCCGACCCCCGATTACGTGACAGAAGCGCTAGTTAAATGCCCGCTTTCAGCTTTGACAGCGTAATTTAGTTAATAGGCGCAAGCGGATTGCGATTCTACTCGCGCCTATTGCAGGCACATGTCAGCTGTTTATAACAGCTGACGAAGGTTGGACCGAAACGTGCGTTGGGGCGCGCACATACAGCCCCTCTGACCCTCATCATTGCCGGTATAGCACTTTTCAACTGCAGGTAATTACCAATGCTTATCACCAGCAATGGTTGTATGGTAACCCTTCCTATGTGTGATTATAAGAGCAGTTTCCCTGGTGATTTATTTTCAATCTTGCCTCTTTTTGTAGCGGTGTCATTAAGAAATGAGGAATTTTGCCCTTGATTATTATCATGATTTTTCATGTTCTATATTATTTACAATTGGCAAATAATTATCCTATATCACACATAATTTATGGTAATAATATTAATGTGTCATTTGCTGCATTGGTATATATACATGTGCTATCCATTTTGTCTTAATATAAGATAAGAGATAATTTTTGTAATATAACATTTAACCATTAGAGGGTTGTAGGGGGTGATGTGCCCCTTCCAATTTTAACCCAAATATTGTGTGCAGTGTTTACATCCACTGTGGGTGTTTCTTTCACCCCATTTCCATATCCCTGTATGTCGTTTTGTTAATAAAGATTATATTGTTCTAATGGACTAGTACATCACTGCCCATTTTATGGCTATACACTCCTCGATGATGGCGTAGTTCTTCTCGCGTGACGAGAGCTTCTGGCTCAGTAAATGGAGAACATCCCATCCTGTATTTATTTGAGACAACACAGCTCCCAAGCCAACTTCTGACACATCCATCTGGACCACGAACTCTTTGCTGAAGTCTGGTGCGACCAGAAACGGATGTTTACACAGAGTTCTCTTCAGTTCCTCAAACGCCATCTCGGTGTCATCAGTCCATTTAAAGGGAATCTGTCACCCTAAATTGGCGGGATATTTAAATGATGGCAGTCAGGTCAGATGGGCGGTGTTTTGGGTACTTGCCTTAACATGTTGTTCGCCGCTGTCTCCATTATTTCTGGAAATTGTAGTCGTTGCCCTCCATATAACGCGCCTGCGCATTGCAATCTTGAATTGCGTACACGCAGTATGCTTTGCCCGCAGATTGCAATGTGCAGGCGCGTTATATGGAGGGCAACGACTACAATTCCCAGAAATAATGGAGACAGTGGCGAACAACATGTTAAGGCAAGTACCCAAAACACCGCCCATCTGACCTGACTACCATCATTTAAATATCCCGCCAATTTAGGGTGACAGATTCCCTTTAACTATTGTCGATTTGGTGCCTTTAAGAAGATCTGTCAATGGCACAGCGATTATAGCAAAATTCGTAATGAATTGCCAATAGTACCCCACAGTTCCAAGAAACGCCCTCACTTGCTTCTTGGAAAGCTGTTGCGGCCACTCTTGAATCGCCTCGATCTTGTTGATTTGCAACTTAATTTCACCTCTCCCTAACAAAATAGTCTAATTAATTGGCCTCTTCATTCCCTATGGCACATTTTTTCAAATTTATCGCAAACCCTGCATTTCTTAAAGCATCCAGAATCGCCTGTACCTTTGGCAGATGACTAGCCCAGTCAGGGCTAAAGACCACTATGTCATTGAGGCTCGCTACGGCATACATCTTATGCAGAGCGATGTTTTGATCCATTGCTCTCTGGAAGGTGGCCGGGGCCCCCTGCAGACCGAAGGGCATCCTGGTGCATTGAAAACAACCATCAGCGTCGAGAAGGCTGTCTTCTTCTTGGCACTCTGGGACATGGAGATCTGCCAATAGCCCTTCGTTAGGTCCAGGGTAATAATGTACCTCGCGGGTCCAAGTCTCTCAATGAATTCGTCCACACAAGGCATCGGGTAAACATCAAAACTAGAAACTTCATTCAACTTGCGGTAGTTATTGCAAAGTCGCCACTCACCGTCAGGCTTCGATACGAAGACGATGAGACTAAACCATCCTCTCTTCGAATCCTCTATCACCCCGAAGTCTATCATCTTCACCTCATTGGATATCACCTGTCTCCGTGCTTCCGGAATTCTATAGGGCTTGAGGTTAACCCCTTACTGTCCAATGACTTGCACAGTCCGTCATGGCAAGGTGCCAGTTCCGGCACCAGGACGGACTGTGCACGTCATGCCTTTGATCTACCACTGCGTGTAAACACGCAGTGGTAGATCAGTGCCGACAGCTGTCATAGACAGCTGACAGGCACGGCAAGCGGTGCGGGGACCTTTGCCGTCTGTCCCCGCACCCACAGCGCTGTGATTGGTCAGTCAATCTGACTGACCAAACACAGCAGCGATCGTGCAGGAGAAGCTGAAATTTCAGCTTCTCCAGCGCGATCAGTGCAGGAGCCGGCGTTGCAGTGGCCAGGCTTCCTGCACTGACAGCCAGCAGCGGAGCCCCCACCGCCCCTGGCTGTTAACCCCCTGACTGCTGCGATCCAGCGCGATCGCAGAGCTCAGGGGGGGAGGCAGAGGGGCGGGAGCTCCCTCTGCCTCAGATCGACGCAGGGCCCGATCTCTGCTTTGATGACCTGGGGGTTGTCATGACAACCTCCGGGTCATCTAGCTACGGGAAGCTGCTGTGATCATGTCACAGCAGCTTTCCCCATAGGTACAATGCATTGCAATGCTGGAGCATTGCAATGCATTGTAACTGCAATAAAAAGTAAAAAAAAGTGAAAGTCACATAAAGGGACAAGTTTAAAAAAAAAATCATTTTTTAACCCCTTCACCCCCAAGGGTGGTTTGCACGTTAATGACCGGGCCAATTTTTACAATTCTGACCACTGTCTCTTTATGAGGTTATAACTCTGGAACGCTTCAACGGATCTTCGCGATTCTGAGATTGTTTTCTCGTGACATATTGTACTTCATGTTAGTGGTAAAATTTCTTCGATATAACTTGCGTTTATTTTTGAAAAAAACGCAAATATGGCGAAAATTTTTAAAATTTTGCAATTTTCAAACTTTGAATTTTTATTCCCTTAAAACAGAGAAATAAATCACACAAAATAGTTAAGAAATAACATTTCCCACATGTCTACTTTACATGAGCACAATTTTGGAACCAAAATTTTTTTTGTTAGGAAGTTATAAGGGTTAAAAGTTGACCAGCGATTTCTCATTTTTACAGCAAAATTTACAAAGCCATTTTTTTTAGGGACCACCTCACATTTGAAGTCACTTTGAGGGGTCTATATGGCAGAAAATACCCAAAAGTGACACCATTCTAAAAACTGCACCCCTCAAGGTACTCAAAACCACATTCAAGAAGTTTATTAACCCTTCAGGTGCTTCACAGTAACTAAAGCAACGTGGAAGGAAAAAATGAATATTTTACTTTTTAGCCACAAAAATTATCTTTTACAAACTTTTTTTTATTTTCACAAGGGTAAAAGGAGAAAATGGACAGATAAGGTTGTTATGCAATTTCTCCTGAGTACTTCAATACCCCATATGTGGGGGAAAACCACTGTTTGGGCACACGGCAGAGCTCGTAAGGGAAGGAGCGCCGTTTGACTTTTTCAAACTAAAATTGGCTGGAATTTAGATTGGATGCCATGTCGCGTTTGGAGAGCCCCTGATGCGCCTAAACAGTGGAAACCCCCCACAAGTGACACCATTTTGGAAACTAGACCCCCTAAGGTACTTATCTAGATCTGTTATGAGCACTTTGAACCCTCAAGTGTTTCACAAAAGTTTATAAAGCCCCTGGGTGTGAAAAAAAATCAATTTTCCACAAAAATGATTTTTTAGTCCCAAATTTTTGAATTTTCCCAAGGAAATTGGACCCCAAAAGTTGTTGTCCAATTTGTCCTGAGTACGCTGATACCCCATATGTGGGGGGGGGAAACTGTTTGGGCGCACGGCAGGGCTTGGAAAGGAAGTAGTAACGTTTTGGAATGCAGACGTTAATGGGGGTCATGTTCCGTTTGCAGTGCCCCAGATGAGCCTAAACAGTGGAAACCCCCCACAAGTGACCCCATTTTGGAAACTAGACCCCCTAAGGAACTTATCTAGATCTTTGGTGAGCACTTTGAATCCCCAAGTGCTTCACACAAGTTTATAATGCCCGGGCATGAAAATAAAAATCCTATTTTTTTCCCACAAAAATTATCTTTTAGTCACTAATTTTTTATTTTCCCAAGGGTAACAGGAGAAATTGGACCACATAAGTTGTTGTACAATTTGTCCTGAGTACACTGATACCCCATATGTGGGGGGAACCACTGTTTGGGCGCACGGCAGAGCTCGGAATGGAAGGAGCACCATTTGACTTTTTCCAACCAAAATTGGCTGGAATTGAGTTTGGATGCCATGTTGCATTTGGAGAGCCCCTGATGTGCCTAAACAGTGGAAACCCCCCACAAATGACCCCATTTGGGAAACTAGACCCCCTAAGGAACTTATCTAGATTTTTGGTGAGCAATTTGAACCCCCAAGTGCTTCACACAAGTTTATAACGTAGAGCCGTAAAATTTAAAAATCGTATTTTTTCCACAAAAATGATCTTTTCACCCCAATTTTTATTTTTCCAACGGTAACAAGACTCCAAAAGTTATTGTGCAATTTGTCCTGAGTGCGCTGATACCCCATATGTGGGGGTAAACCACTGTTTGGGTGCATGGCAGAGTTTGGAAGGGAAGGAGCGCCGTCTGACTTTTTCAACGCAGAATTGGCTGGACGCCATGTCGTGTTTGGAGAGCTCCTGATCTGCCTAAACAGTGGAAACCCCCATAAATGACACCATTTTGGAAACTAGACCCCTCAAGGAATTTATCTAGATGTGTGGTGAGAACTTTGAACCCCCAGGTGTTTCACTAAAGTTTATAACGTACAGCCGTAAAATAAAAAATCTTTTTTTTTTTTTACAAAAATGATTTTTTCGCCCCCAATATTTTATTTTCACAAGGGTAACAGAAGAAATTGGAACCCAAAAGTTGTTGTCCAATTTGTCCTGAGTACACTGATACCCAATATGTGGGCGAAAACTACTGTATGGGCACACGTCGGGGCTCGGAAGGGAAGTAGTGACGTTTTGGATTGCAGACTTTGATGGAATGGTCTGGGGGCGTCATGTCACATTTGGAGAGCCCCTGATGCACCTAAACAGTGGAAACCCCCCACAAGTGACCCCATTTTGGCAAATAGACCCCACAAGGAACTTATCTAGATGTGTGGTGAGCACTTTGAACCCCAAAGTGCTTCACAGAAGTTTATAACGCACAGCCGTAAAAATAAAAAATCTTTTTTTTTTTTACAAAAATGATTTTTTCGCCCCCAATATTTTATTTTCACAAGGGTAACAGGAGAAATTGGACCCCAAAAGTTGTTGTCCAATTTGTCCTGAGTACGCTGATACCCAATATGTGGGAGAAAACTACTGTATGGGCGCACGTCAGGGCTCGGAAGGGAAGTAGTGACGTTTTGGATTGCAGACTTTGATGGAATGGTCTGGGTGCGTCATGTCGCATTTGGAGAGCCCCTGATGCGCCTAAACAGTGGAAACCCCCCACAAGTGACCCCATTTTGGAAAATAGACCCCACAAGGAACTTATCTAGATCTGTGGTGAGCACTTTGAACCCCGAAGTGCTTCACAGAAGTTTATAACGCACAGCCGTAAAAATAAAAAATCTTTTTTTTTTTTTTGCAAAAATGATTTTTTCGCCCCAATATTTTATTTTTACAAGGGTAACAGGAGAAATTGGACCCCAAAAGTTGTTGCCCAATTTGTCCTGAGTACGCTGATACCCAATATGTGAGAGAAAACTACTGTATGGGTACACGTTGGGGCTCGGAAGGGAAGTAGTGACGTTTTGGATTGCAGACTTTGATGGAATGGTCTGGGGGCGTCATGTCGCATTTGGAGAGCCCCTGATGCGCCTAAACAGTGGAAATCCCCAACAAGTGACCCCATTTTGGAAAATAGACCCCACAAGGAACTTATCTAGGTGTGTGGTGAGCGCTATGAAGCCCCAAGTGCTTCACAGAAGTTTATAATGTACAGCCGTAAAAACAAAAAAATATTTTTTTTTGTACAAAAATGATATTTTCGCCCCCAGTTTTTTATTTTCCCAAGGGTAACAGAAGAAATAGGACAAATTGCACAATAACTCTTGGGGTCCAGAGTACGCTGATACCCCATATGTGGGGATAAACTACTGTTTGGATGCATGGCAGAGCTCAGAAGTGAAGGAGCACCGTTTGACTTTTTCAACGCAGAATTGGCTGGAATTGAGATCAGACGCCATGTGACATTTGGAGAGCCCCTGATGTGCCTAAACAGCGGAAACCCCCCAATTCTAACTCCAACCCTAACCCCAACACACCCCTAACCCTAGTCCCAACCCTAACCACAAACCTAACCCTAACACACCCCTAATCCCAACCCTAACCCTAATCCTAACTTTAGCGCCAACCCTAACCCTAACTTTAGCCGCAACCCTAACCCTAACCCTAATGGGAAAATGGAAATAAATACATTTTTTTAATTTTATTATTTTTCCCTAACTAAGGGGGTGATAAAGGGGGGTTTGATTTACTATTTATAGCGGGTTTTTATGATTGGCAGCTGTCACGCTAAAAGACGCTTTTTATTGCAAAAATAGTTTTTTGCATCGCCACAATTTGAGAGCTATAATTTTTGCATATTTTGGCCCACAGAGTCATGTGAGGTCTTATTTTTTGCGGTACGAGTTGACGTTTTTATTTGTACCATTTTTGAGCAGGTGACATTTTTTGATCGCTTTTTATTTCGATTTTTGGGAGGTTAGAATGAACAAAAATCAGCAATTCATGAATTTCTTTTGGGGGAGGCGTTTTTATTGTTCCGCGTGTGGTAAAATTGATAAAGCAGTTTTATTCTTCGGGTCAGTACGATTATGGCGATACCTCATTTATATCATTTTTTTATGTTTTGGCACTTTTATAGAATAAAAACAATTTTATATAAAAAATAATTATTTTTGCATCGCTTTATTCTGCGAGCTATAACTTTTTTATTTTTTTGCTGATGATGCTGTATGGCGGCTCATTTTTTGCGGGACAAGATGACGTTTTCAGCGGTATCATGTTTATTTATATCGGTAATTTTGATCGCGCGTTATTCCACTTTTTGTTCGGCGGTATGATGATAAAGCATTGATTTTTTGCTTCGTTTTTTTTTTTTTAAGGGGTTCACTAAAGGGGTTAACTAGTGGGACAGTTTTATAGGGGGGTCGTTACGGACGCGGCGATACCAAATATGTGTACTTTTATTTTGTTTTTTTTATTTACAGGAAGAAATGGATTTATTGGGGAATATATATATTTTTTTTCTATTTATTTTGGATTTTTTTTTATAACATGTTTATTTTTATTTTTTTAACTTTTTTACTTTGTCCCAGGGTGGGACATCACTGTATTTTATCAAATCGCTTGTGTGACAGTGTGCACAGCACACTGTCACACCAGCGATCGCTCAGGCAGTGCAGCAGGCTTCTCAGTGCCTGCTCTCAGCAGGCACTGAGGAAGCCGCCTCCCTCCAGGACCCCGGCGCCATCTTGGATCCGGGTCCTGGGAGGGAGGAAGCCCTCAGAACAGCGCGATCACATTGCCCCCACCCTGCGCGATCCTCCCCTGTGCCCCCAGTACACCGCGATCATGTCCGTGACCGCTCCTGACACACAGTCACGGGTGTCAGCTGTGATAATCAGCTGACACCCGGCGGCGATTAGCTGCGCTCCCTTCAGGAGCGCAGCTGATCGCCTATGACGTACTATCCCGTCCATGGGCAGAATGGCACGGGTTTTATGGACGGGATAGTACGTCTAATGTCAGAGAGGGGTTAAAAAAAATTGTAAAAAAAATATTAAAAAATAATTTAAAAAAAATCCCCTAAATAATACACATTTTTATGTAATAAAAAAAATAAAAAACAAAAAAAATACACATGTTAGGTATCGCCACGTCCGTAAAAATCCCATCTATAAAAGCGTAACCCTAGTTAACCCCTTCAGTGAAAGCCGTAAAAAAAAAACACAAAAAAGTAGTAAATTATACTTTTTCCAAGCGGTATCAACATACCGCTTGGAAAAAGTGCAATAACACGCGATCAAAAAGTCAGATATAAATAATCATGGTACCACTGAAAACGTCATCTTGTCCCGCAAAAAACAAGCCGCTATACAGCATCATCAGCGAAAAAATAAAAAAGTTATAGCTCGCGGAATAAACTGATGCAAAAATAATTATTTTTTCTATAAAATTTTTTATTGTGTAAAAAACGCCAAAACATAAAAAAAATATATAAATGAGGTATCGCTGTAATCGTAGTGATCCGAAGAATAAAGCTCCTTTATCAATTTTACCACACGCGGAACGGAGGAAAAAAAAAAACAAAAAAAACAATTCCTGAATTGCTGGTTTTTGTTCATTCTGTTTCCACAAAAATCGGAATAGGAAGCGATCAAAAAATGTTATGTGCCCGAATATGGTACCAATAAATACGTCAGCTCGTCCCGCAAAAAATAAGCCCACAGAAAACTCTGTCGGCCGAAATATGGAAAAATTATAGCTCTCAAAATACGGCGATGCAAAAATTTCTTACAAAAAATTATTCCAAAAAAAAGCATCTTTTAGAGTGTGACAGAAGCTAAACATGAAAAAAGGATGTAAATCTGGTATCGCTGTAATCGCACCGATCCGAGGAATAAAGTCGCCTAATCACTAATACCGCACGAGGAACGGCGTAAAAAAGAAAACCAATTCTTCACCTTTTGTAGATTTGTTCATTGTGCCTCCCAAAGATCGCAGTAAGGCGATCACAGTGGTTCCCCCCACATATGGGGTATCAGCGTACTCAGGACAAAATGCACAATAGCTTTTGGGGTCCTATTTCTCCTGTTACCCTTAGAAAAATAAACATTTGGGGCAAAAAGGTCATTTTTGTGGAAAAAAATATGATTTTTTTATTTTCACGGCTCTACGTTATAAACTTCTGTGAAGCCCTTGGGGGTTCAAAGTGCTGACCACACATCTAGATAAGTTCCTTGGGGGGTCTAGTTTGCAAAATGGGGTCATTTGTGGGGGGTTTCTACTGTTTAGGCACATCAGGGGCTCTCCAAGCGCGACATGACACCTGCAGACCATTCCATCAAAGTCTGCATTTAAAAACGGTGCTCCTTCCCTTCCGATCTCTGCCATGCGTCAAAATAGTGGTTCCCCCCCACATATGGGATATCAGCGTACTCAGGACAAATTGCACAATAGCTTTTGGGGTCCTATTTCTCCTGTTACCCTTAGAAAAATAAAAATTTGGGGCAAAAAGATTATTTTTGTGGAAAAAAATATGATTTTTTTATTTTCACGGCTCTACGTTATAAACTTCTGTGAAGCACTTGGTGGTTCAAAGTGCTCACCACACATCTAGATAAGTTCCTTGGGGGTCTAGTTTCCAAAATGGGGTCATTTGTGGGGGGTTTCTACTGTTTAGGCACATCAGGGGCTCTCCAAGCGCGACATGACACCCGCAGACCATTCCATCAAAGTCTGCATTTAAAAACGGTGCTCCTTCCCTTCCGATCTCTTCCATGCGTCAAAATAGTGGTTCCCCCCCACATATGGGATATCAGCGTACTCAGGACAAATTGCACAATAGCTTTTGGGGTCCTATTTCTCCTGTTACCCTTATAAAAATAAAAATTTGGGGGCAAAAAGATTATTTTTGTGGAAAAAAATGATTTTTTTATTTTCACGGCTCTACGTTATAAACTTCTGTGAAGCACTTGGGGGTTCAAAGTGCTCACCACACATCTAGATAAGTTCCTTGGGGGGTCTAGTTTCCAAAATGGAGTCACTTGTGGGGGTTTCTACTGTTTAGGCACATCAGGGGCTCTCCAAACGTGACATGACACCCGCAGACCATTCCATCAAAGTCTGCATTTGAAAAAGGCGCTCCTTCCCTTTCGAGCTCTGCCATGCGTCAAAATAGTGGTTTACCCCCACATATGGGGTATCAGCGTACTCAGGACAAATTGCACAATAACTTTTGGGGTCCTGTTACCCTTTGGAAAATAACAATTGGGGGTGGAAAGATCATTTTTGTGGAAAAGATATGATTTTTTAATTTTACTGCTCTACGTAATAACCTTCTGTGAAGCCCTTGGGGGTTCAAGGCTCTCACCACACATCTAGATAAGTTCCTTGGGGGGTCTAGTTTCCAAAATGGGGTCACTTGTGGGGGGTTTCCACTGTTTAGGCACACAGGGGCTCTCCAAATACGACATGGCGTCCAATCTCAATTCCAGCCAAAAAAGTCAAATGGCGCTGCTTCCCTTCCGAGCTCTGCCATGCGCCCAAATAGTGGTTTACTCCCACATATGGGGTATCAGCGTACTCAGGACTAATTGCACAATAACTTTTGGGGTCCTTTTATCCTTTGGAAAATAAAAATTGGGATGAAAAGATCATTTTTGTGGAAAAAATATGATTTTTTAATTTACGGCTCTACGTTATAACCTTCTGTGAAGCGCTTGGGGGTTAAAAGCTCTCACAACACATTTAGGTAAGTTCCTTGGGGGGTCTAGTTTCCAAAATGGGGTCACTTGTGGGGGTTTCCACTGTTTAGGCACACAGGGACTCTCCAAATGCGACATGGCGTCCAATCTCAATTCCAGCCAAAAAAGTCAAATGGCGCTGCTTCCCTTCCGAGCTCTGCCATGCGCCCAAATAGTGGTTTACCCCCACATATGGGGTATCAGCGTACTCAGGACTAATTGCACAATAACTTTTGGGGTCCTTTTATCCTTTGGAAAATAAAAATTGGGATGAAAAGATCATTTTTGTGGAAAAAATATGATTTTTTAATTTACGGCTCTACGTTATAACCTTCTGTGAAGCGCTTGGGGTTAAAAGCTCTCACAACACATTTAGGTAAGTTCCTTGGGGGGTCCAGTTTCCAAAATGGGGTTACTTGTGGGGGGTTTCCACTGTTTAGGCACACAGGGACTCTCCAAATGCGACATGGCGTCCAATCTCAATTCCAGCCAAAAAAGTCAAATGGCGCTGCTTCCCTTCCGAGCTCCGCCATGCGCCCAAATAGTGGTTTACCCCCACACATGGGGTATCGGTGTACTCTGGAGAAATTGTACAACAAATATTGTGGTTCATTTTCTCCTGATACCCTTGACAAAATTTTTAAAAATTGTGTCGAAAGAAAAATTTTGGGAAAAAAAGTTAAATGTTCATTTTTTCCTTCCACATTGCTTCAATTCTTGTGAAGTACCTAAAGGGTTAATAAACTTCTTGAATGTGGCTTTGAACACGTTGAGGGGTGCAGTTTTTAGAATGGTGTCACTTTTGGGTATTTTCTGTCATATTGACCCCTCAAATTCACTTCAAATGTGAGGTGGTCCCTAAAAAAAAATGGTTTTGTAAATTTTGTTGGAAAAATTAGAAATTGCTGGTCAACTTTTAACACTTATAACTTCCTAACAAAAAAAAATGTTGGTTCCAAAATTGTGCTGATGTAAAGTAGACATGTGGGAAATGTTATTTATTAACTAATTTTTGTGACATATCTCTCTGATTTAATGGCATAAAAATTAAAAGTTTGAAAATTGCAAAATTTTCAAAATTTTTGCCATATTTCCGTTTTTTTCATAAATAAACGCAAGTTATATTGAATAAATTTTACCACTATCATGAAGTACAATATGTCACGAGAAAATAATCTCAGAATCGCCAAGATCCGTAGAAGCGTTCCAGAGTTATAACCTCATAAAGAGACAGTGGTCAGAATTGTAAAAATTGGCCTGGTCTTTAACCTACAAAATGGCTTGGTCATTAAGGGGTTAAACCTTACATATGGTTCTGTCAACACGTCATGCTCGACCACCTGCATATGCCCCGGCTGTTATGTTCTGCTACAAGCACTAAGGAAAGAAGGGAGATCTGTCCCTACGATAGAAATAAGCTAGATCCCTACAATGTAACGGGGAACCTGATCCTGCGATTAGACCCGCTAAAGTCCTCAGCTAGTCTGTACGAAGACCTATAGATGCAAGGAAGGGATCCCTACAAGAACTAGGGACTGGGAGAAAGATGGACACCTCCTAACAGAAGTTGTAGCAGTAAAAGACAAAAAAAACAACATAGAACATAGAGGTCCGAAGACCAAGCAAAACTGACTAAGTAAGGTAACAAAGCACCTGGCTAGCTTAAGAGTAGAAATTACAATGAAGTCCAGCAAAGCCAGAAGGGCGGAGCAGGATTAAATAGGCAAAAAAGGTCATGTGACCAGCAAGATAGAAAAAACCTAACAGGAGAGTTCTAACAGTACCCCCCCTTCTAAGAGGATCCTCCGGATCCCCTAGGCCCAGGCTTATCCGGAAACCTCTTGTGAAACGCTCTGACAAGTCTGGACGCAGAAACATCCTCCGCCCTCACCCATGAGTTATCCTCGGGTCCGAAACCCAAGCGACGAGATACTGCAAACTCCCTCTATACCGTCTAGAATTTAGGATGCGGGAAATTTCATATTCCCCGTCCTCCACCACTGGGGGAACAGTGGCAGAGGCGTCTCCATCTGACACATCAGCTCTTTTCAAGAGAGAAACATGAAACACCGGATTAATCTTCCAGGAGGTAGGAACCTCCAACCTAACAGCAGATTGGTTAACAACCTGAAGCACCTTAAAGGGCCCTACAAACTTGGGACCCAATTTTTTAGAAGGAATCCTCAACCGCAGATTCTTAGAGGACAACCAAATCATGTCACGAATAGCAAACAAAACCTCATGCCGTTTCCTATCAAAGTACCTTTTAGATTTTCTGTTAGCCTCCTGAAGATTAACACGCACATCCGTCCAAACTCTCTCCAAATCACCGGAAAAATTCTCCTCTTCAGGCACGGCCGATACCAATTTGGAGAATGACCCAAACGACGGATGTCTCCCAGTACAACGAAATAAAGGGGAACAACCAGAAGAAGAGGATGTATGGTTGTTAAGAGCAAATTCAGCAAGTGGCAGAAACTCAGACCACCCTCTTGATTGTCTGCCACAAAACAACGCAAGAACTGCTCAACATCCTGGTTTTTCCTTTCTGTCTGGCCATTAGACTCAGGATGATATCCGGATGAAAACGACAAATGAACTCCCAACCTGTCACAAAAGTGACACATCTTGCTAAAACGGTCCACGACCACCCAGATGACAGTGAAACCCTCAGAGGGGGGAAGGTCAGTAATAAAGTCCATAGCCAAATGTGTCCAAGGTGCACTAGGAACCTCCAGAGGGCAAAGCAACCCCGCAGCAGGAGTATGTGAAGACTTAGATCTAGCACACACAGTGCATTGACGCACCCACTTAATGACTTCCTTCTGCCATCCAAGCCACCAAAAACTGCGACCCACAAGTCTCTTGGTCTCAGAGATTCCAGGATGACCTGCCAACCAAGACTCATGACACTCAACAAACAAATCTCTCCTAAATGTCCCAGGCACAAACAACCTCCCATGGGGAGTGTTAGATGGGGCATTCTCCTGTGCTTTAAGAATCTCATCTTCCAACACAGAGTCCAAAGCAGCAATCACAACCCCTTCTTGTAAAATGTTCTCCTCCTCAGCACCGACCATGGGAGAAAAGCTGCGAGACAAAGCATCAGCTTTAACATTCTTAGTACCTGGGATGTAAGTAATGGAAAAATTAAACCGCGAGAAAAACAGTGCCCACCTAGCCTGATGGGCATTCAAGCGTTTGGAAGCATCAAGATAGATCAGATTTTTATGATCAGTGAAAACCTGAACGGGAAATTCAGCACCTTCCAAGAGATGACGCCAGTGTTCAAATGCGAGTTTAATAGCCAACAATTCCCTATTACCAATATCGTAATTCAGTTCAGTCTCAGAAAATTTTTTTGAAAAAAAGGCACAGGGATGTACTCCATCCCTGTTTTCCTGAGACAACACCGCGCCGACCCCCACAGAAGAAGCATCAACCTCAACCAAAAACGGTTTAGTCACATCAGGCTGCATAAGGATGGGAGCCGAGCTGAACCTCTCCTTTAGAAACACAAAAGCTTCAATGGCCTCAGTAGTCCACTGAACCGCATTAGCACCTTTCCTGGTGAGATCGGTCAGTGGTTTGACAATAATAGAAAGATTTTTAATGAGTGTTCTATAATAATTGGCGAAACCCAAAAACCTCTATCGATTTCAAACCAATAGGCCTAGGCCATTCCTGCACAGCTTGAACTTTCACCGGGTCCATCTCAAAACCTTCGCTGGAGATAATGTAGCCCAAAAAACTAATTCTCTGTACAGCGAACTCACATTTCTCTAGCTTAGCAAAAAGCGAATTGTCAATTAATAACTGTAAAACCTCACGTACGCTCCGCCAATGAGACTCCAGATCCGGCGAATATATCAAAATGTCATCCAAATACACAACCACATTTTTGCCGATCAAAGGTCTAAGGATGTCATTAATAAGATTCTGAAAAAATGCAGGAGCATTGGTAAGACCAAAAGGCATAACCAGACTCTCAAAATGACCCACAGGAGTGTTAAAAGCAGTCTTCCATTCGTCACCCTCCTTCATGCGCAACAAATTGTATGCCCCCCGAAGATCAATTTTAGAGAACCACTTGGCCCCCACTAACTGGTTAAACAAATCAGGAATCAATGGCAGTGGGTAAGGATTGCGTACAGTAATTTTATTAATCTCACGAAAGTCCAGACAAGGACGTAAACCGCCGTCCTTTTTTTTAACAAAAAAAAAATCCAACAGCCACAGGAGACTTGGAAGGCCTAACGTGACCGGCGGCCAAGCTTGTCTGTATGTATTCCTCCAAAGCCTTTCTCTCAGGAATAGTAAGATTAAATAAACGACTTTTAGGAAGAGTCGCTCCAGGGACAAATTCAATAGTACAATCATAGTCTCTATGGGGAGGCAAAATCTGCGATTCCTTCTCAGAAAAAACTTTCCAAAATCCTGAATAGGTACAGGTAATTCCCCTTTATCCACAGCAGCAATACGCCCGTTACAACACTTGTCATAACACTTAGGGCTCCAGGACTTAATTTCATTGGTAGACCAATCCAGTACAGGATTGTGCAATTTTAACCAGGGTAACCCCAAACCCACCGGAGAAGGCAAATTATTCAATACTACCAAATCCAAAATCTCTTGGTGAACACCATTAATAGTGAGGGGAAATTCACAGACCTTGTGAGTAACATTCTTCAAGGGAGAGCCATCAACAGAAACCACGGCAATAGGGGATGACAAAAGTTTGGGTTTTAATTTAAGTGTTTCCAAGAATCCCCCATCAATCACATTCAGAGTAGGACCACAATCGACAAATACCCGAAATTCCATTAATTCTTCCTGAGCAGCAGTAGTGGCAGAAAGAAAGACACCCTTAGTGTTTAAACAGGCTATACGGGCGGAACTGACCCTTTATTTTTTTTCTTTGTTCATACGAAGCACACAGTTCTTAATGAAATGGTCAGATTTGCCGCAATAAAAGCACAAACCTTCAGAAAACCTGCGGTCTTTTTCCTGAGAGCGAGGTGCCATCTCTCCAATCTCCATTGGCTCTCCAATGTCAGTACAGACCCTCTCAAGACTTGGAGCTGACATGACAGAGGATTTACTCTCATTAACCCTTGCACGCAGTCTCCTATCCACCCGTATAGCTAATTGCATAGCCTCCTGCAAGTTACCAGGTGTGGGATAAGCAATCAGCAAATCTTTAACCCTTTCACCTAGCCCTGCAAGAAACAAACTTTTCAAAGCTGAATTGTTCCACCCCACCTGAGTAGACCAGCGACGGAAGTGAGTACAATATTTTTCCACATTACCTGATCCCTGCCTCAAACGTCTCAATTCTGTCTCAGCTGATGAGACACGATCAGGATCATCATACAATAACCCCAAAGCAGAAAAAAACTACCCACTGATCTAAAGCATGGATCACTAGGTTGTAGAGAAAAGGCCCACTCCTGAGGTTCTTTGCGCAAAAGTGACATTATGAACCCTATGCGCTGTGATTCATCACCAGAGGATCTGGGTCTCAAACGAAAATACAACAAGCAAGCATTTTTAAAAGAAAAAAAATCTTGTTGTTCACCAAAAAATAAATCAGGCAAACGTACCTTTGGCTCCACGAAATGTGCTCCAGAACAGCTACTCACTTGTTGCTGGAGCTCGTCCACCTCCAGAGAGAGTCCCTGCAGGCGTTGAGCCAAGTCCTGAACCGACACCATGATGGAAACTGGAAATCTCTCCTTGGAGATATTTTCTTGGGCTGGACTTACTGTTATGTTCTGCTACAAGCACTAAGGAAAGAAGGGAGATCTGTCCCTACGATAGAACTAAGCTAGATCCCTACGATGTAACGGGGAACCTGATCCTGCGATCAGACCCGCTAAAGTCCTCAGCTAGTCTGTACGAAGACCTATAGATGCAAGGAAGGGATCCCTACAAGAACTAGGGACTGGGAGTAAGATGGACACCTCCTAACAGAAGTTGTAGCAGTAAAAGACAAAAAAAAACAACATAGAACATAGAGGTCCGAAGACCAAGCAAAACTGACTGAGTAAGGTAACAAAGCATTTGGCTAGCTTAAGAGTAGAAATTACAATGAAGTCCAGCAAAGCCAGAAGGGCGGAGCAGGATTAAATAGGCAAAAAAGGTCATGTGACCAGCAAGATAGAAAAAACCTAACAGGAGAGTTCTAACACCGGCAACTCAGAATAGGTCCTAGTTCTGCTGCAACAGCTCCCGACACTGTTGCCTCTGGGCTGGCGTCAGAGTCTCTGCAATGGTGACATCGTCCACTGTGACTGGGACTGGCTCCCAGGCAAGGAATGTCCAGCGATTCTCGGTCTCGCCAGGGTTTGAGCAAGTTGACATGATAGACCTGGTGCGACTTCCTTCGCCCCGGCTGGTGTACCTTGTAATTAACTAAACCAAGTTTTTCCACCACCTCTTATGGGCCTTGCCACTTGTCTAGGAACTTGCTCTCCACCATGAGGATAAGCACTAGCATGCGGTCCCCTGGCTTGGAACTGCCTCAGCCTCGCTGATCGGTTATACACACTTGCCTGTGCCTCCTGATCCGGTAGAAGATGCCCCTTCACGATAGGCATCACTTTTGCCATTCTCTTCTCCAGCTGGGCGACATGCTATATGATGCTCTGGTGTGGCGTGACCTCAGCTTCTCACGTGTCCTTGACGATGTCCAGGAGCCCTTGCGGATGTTGACCATACAGGAGCTCGAACGGCGAGAAGTGTTGTGAATGGACTTGAGATGAGTTCTGAGCAGAGGCTCCCTCTGGTGGTTACAAGCGGTACTGGACTATCCAGTGAAGATTGTGAGGATTGGGAATCAGGTGTTACTGACTGGTCTTATGTAAGGGAGTCACCTTCCCTTCAGGGTTGCCGGTGATCAATTGTTCTGGTCTCAATCCTTGATTCCTGTTTCCTTTGTAGCCTGCTGTGTTCGTGTCTGCATCTCCTGCTATCAGATAAGACATTTTCTTCTTTTTGCTTTTGTGCTTTATTTTTGCATTTTGTCCTGCACTTCTGTGGGGACCTTCAGGGGCCCCTCCGGGGGCTTTTGCCCTCTCAGTTTTGTTCAGCCACTATGTTTGTACATTTGCTTTTTCCAGTTTTTTCAGTGGCTGCTGTTTTGATTTTGTTACACCAGAGAACTAATTTAGGTGGTAGAGGTCGTGTGATCTCAGGTGTTTTTGAAATTAGTAAAGTTGGTGCTTTTCAGGGTTTTTGGGGATTGCAGTAAGTGCCCTTCCTATCCTTTTCTATTTAGATAGTTTGGGCCCCAACATTTGCTCATACTATTTTCTGTCTGTGTCAGTATTTCTTCTTGTCTAACCGCCATTACATGTTTGGGGGCTTTCTATGTTCTTTGGGGATCTGCTCCGGGGCAGATAGCTTTCCTCTTTCTATCTTTAGGTATAGTTAGTTTCTCAGGCTGTGACGAGGCGTCTAGGACCAACGTAGGAACGCTCCACGGCTGCCTCTAGTTGTGGTGGTTAGTCAGGGTACTGCAATCTCATAGTTTCCAACTGCTCTGGTGTATTGCCTTTTTTACCTGCACTCCTCAGCTACCAAATCATAACAGAGAAGCCAGTAGAGGCCTGGGGAACTTCCCTGATGGAGAAGAGCAAAAACTGAAGAAGGTAGTCCCAGTCTCGACCATCCTTCTCAATTACTTTTTTGAGCATGGCTTTCAAGGTTTTATTGAAGCGTTCTAATAGGCCATCGGTCTGTGGATGATACACTGAGGTTCGCAGCTGAGCAATCTGAAGGACCCTACAGAGTTCTTTCATTACCTTGCTCATGAAGGGGGTTCCCTGGTCTGTCAGAATCTCCTTCGGCAGGCCCGTCCTAGCAAAAATATGGACAAGTTCCCAGGCGACACTCTTAGCCGAGGAGTTCCTTAGGGGTACCGCTTCAGGGTACCGGGTCACATAGTCCATGCCACGAGGATATATTGGTGCCCTCGTGCAGACTTAACTAAAGGGCCTACTAAGTCCATGGCAATTTGCTCAAACCCGATCTCGGTAACGGGACTAGAGGACTTCGGAAGTGTGAAGAGGGAGCGGTTATCTGGAAGGTGGGGCAGGACCTACAATAATTCAGGATCTCCCAGTAACATTCTGGCCAATAGAACCTCTGCAATATTCTCCTGCGTTTTCTCCACCCCTGATGTCCACCCAAAACATGTGAATGGGCCATGTCTAGAACCCTCCGCCGGTATGGCCCTGGAACTGACAGCTTCTCCACTATTTCACCTCCCTTCATTGTAGTCACTCAATACAACAATTTACTATTGACTGCAAAGTGTGGGTACCTGGTGTCAGCCCCTGGCTCTTGAGCAACCCCATCAATCACAGACACATTATCAAATGCCCCTTTAAGGGTAAGGTCCTGCATTTGAGCAGTCCCGAAATTTTCCCCAGAAACCCCCAGCTCAGGAACCTCGGCCCTTGTCACCGATTCGTCCTCATCACCAGCCAGGACACACAAGGGGAATTCTCCATCTCCGACTGACGGGGATTCATCAGGGTTGTGCTGGCTCCTGCCTGAGACACTAGGCACCCCTGCTTTCCCCCACAAGTACCAGAACAGGCAGATGTCCCGCCCAATTATCACAGGGTGTAGTAAGTCTCTGACTACCCCAACTTCATGGAACTTTGTACCCTGACTCATTTTAATCAACACTCTGGCAAACAGGGTAATCTTTGGCATCCCCGTGGATACAGCGTACACCAACATGTTTCACTGGAATCAACTGGTGGGGAAGCATGGCCCTTATCAGGGTCAATAAACTCCCGGAGTCTAATAGTCCTGATATCAGTACTCCGTTTAGGGTCACGGGGCATGACTGCGGCCTCCTCCGGGCTGAGAGTTCATACTGCAGGCTGGGTTGGCATAATACGAGCAGCGCCTGCCTAGGCTACAATCCATCTGCTCGGCAGACATAGGACAACGGGCCGCTTTGTGTCCAGGACTGTGACACCGCCAGAAGATCAGGTCTTTACCAGCAGCCTTTGGTAGCCCCTCAGCGGCTCCTTGGGACCTCGGGTTCCACCAACGGAGGCTCTGTTACGCCTTGGGCTCCTGCTGGAGATGTACCACCCCCGACTTCCTCAGGGACCTCTCAACCACCTGGTACCTTTTTATGAGGCCCATCAGTCTTCAGCATTCCAGGGGCCTCCTTGGGCAACCCAGGTCTGCATCGGCCTGGGGAGAGAATGAATAAATCTGTCTATGACGACCCTCTCCACCATCTGGCTGGAGTGGAGGACTCCGGCGGCAACCACTTCTGGACCAAATGCAACAAGTCAAACATTTGTGAGCAGGAGGTTTATCACCATAATATGCCCAGTGATGAACCCTTTGGGCTCTGACAGACATAGTGACCTGTAACACCCCTGTTGGCATCACTGCATGGCCTCTCATTCCCCACATACCAACTTGATCACTGCTCCAGGTCATGCTGTGATTTCTGTCTGCTGCCAGCACCATTCTTTGTGCCTCTTGTCTTCTATCTGCTCTCTGCATGTCTCCTGGCTGTGTACATAAGGAGGCGGCGCCAGAACTCTCTGGTTCTTATGGAGTCAGGGTACACCTGTTTAATTTGTCCCTAACCAATTACCATTAGCCCTCTAGTATTTAGGGCAGCTCCACCCTGTGGATCTTGCCTGTGCAATGTGTTAGTATCTTGCTACTGAGCTGCCAGGTCTTGCTCTGTGTTCCTCCATCTTCGAGGCTTCACTTGTAGCTTTGACTTGTACCCGTTTTGTCCGCCCTCCAGGAGGCAGAATATCCTGGTCTCTGTGCTCTCGTTCCTGACCTTCTCTTCTACTTGTCCTTGCCGCCCGCCAGAAGGCAGAATATCCTGGTCCCTGTGTCTTTGTCCCTGTACCTTATCTCTTGTCTTTTCCTTGTCTGAACTCTGTCCTACCTCTGTCTCTTAAGGTACTGCCACACTAAACAATCCCGCTAGCGATCACGATAACGACGCATACTAATGCGATCGCTAGCGGGATTGTTTCTATATCGCTAAGTGCGGCCACATTTAGCGATATAGTTAACGACGCTATCGCCGTTAGCGATCTTCTTAACGACTTTAGCGGTACAAAAGTACCGCTAAATCGCTAAGAAAAGGTGCCACACTAGCGATATATACTTACCCAGCGGGAGCGCCGACGAGAAAATAGGGTCCGGAACGATTCCAGCGACGAGCGAGATCACAGCAGGAAGCTCGTCGCTGGCAGATGCCGCACACAACAACATCGCTAACGGGATCGCTAAATAGTGACGTTTTTTAGCGATCCCGTTAGCGATATTGTTCAGTGTGGCATACCCTTTAGTCTCCTTGCCTGTGGTTTCCTTCCCTGCTGTGTCTTGCCTAATGTTCTCTCTGAATCTCAGTGACAAAAGGTGTCTGGTTCCCTTGCATCAGAGTCAGTCAGCAATGTCGTCTTCTTCTGGTCTGCTGGTCGTCGAGTCAAGGTGTGATGACGTCTCCGAAGAGGGGGAAGCTGTGGCATTCTCTTCACAAGTCTCCAGCGACTATACCAGTGATCCGCTCCCAGTAGCATCCCTGCCTCTTGATGGTCTTCCCCTGGATAAAGGGCTGAAGATGGATTCGGAATGTATACCTTCAGCTCCTCTGTGGCCAGTGGGTAAAGATTCCAGTACAGAGCTTCACTCATCCTCTTACCTAGAAGAGGTGGTCCAGTTTTTTCTGAGTAACAGGCTGAAGGGGCTTCCTAAATGTATGCCTTCTGCTCCCAGGTGGCTGGTTGGTGAAAATACCAGGACAAAGGCTTACTCACCCTCTAATTCGGAAGAGATGGGCCAGTTTTTTCAGGGTACCAGGCTGAAGATGCTTCCTGTATGTATGCCTCCCACTTCCATGTGGTCGTTGGGTGAAGATCCCAAGACAGAAATGTGCTCATCTCTGCTTTCCACCAGTCTACAGGAGGAGGTCCAGGTCATTGTGGAGGTTGACTTCGTCGGGCACAAAGATACCTGGCATTCTGTGATTCCTGATGGCACGCCCACATCACCTTACCTGAAGGATGTTGTGTCAGCCTGGACTGTATGTGGTCCCATACTCCTTCTACAGGTCATCCTGGCAGGCTTGAAGAAAAGGGGCCATAAACAGGGGGTACTGTAACAACCCTGCTGGCATCACTGCATTGCCTCCCATTCCCCACATACCAACTTGCTCACTGCTCTAGGTCATGCTGTGATTTCTGTCTGCTGCCAGCACCATTCTTTGTGCCTCTTGTCTTCTATCTGCTCTCTGCATGTCTCCTGGCTGTGAACATAGGGGGGTGGCACCAGAACTCTCTGGTTCTTATGGAGTCAGGGTGCTCTTGTTTAATTTGTCCCTAACCAATTACCATAAGCCCTCTAATATTTAGGGCAGCACCACCCTGTGGATCTTGCTTGTACAATGTGTTAACTCAGTATCTTACTACTGAGCTGCCAGGTCTTGCTCTGTGTTCCTCCATCTTGGAGGCTTCACTCCTAGCTTTGACTTGTACCCGTTTTGTCCGCCCTCCAGGAGGCAGAATATCCTGGTCCCTGTGTCTTTGTCCCTGTACTTTGTCTCGTGTCTTTTCCTTGTCTGAACTCTGTCCTACCTCTGTCTCATAGTCTCCTTGTCTGTGGTTTCCTTCCCTGCTGCATCTTGCCTAGTGTTCTCCCTGAATCTCTTTCTGTCTCTTTTCCGCACTCCTGCGGTTCTGCTCCGTTCCACTCCTACAGCTGCAGAATCTCTTGCTGCAGCTCCTCTCTGCATATCTTGTGGTTCCGCTCTGCTTCACTCCTGCCGCTGCAGAACCTCTTGCTGCAGCTCTGTCACGCTGTCTAGCAGATGTATAAATATATAATGTCAGTAATCTATCAAGTGGGACAACATTCTATATAACATATAAATAGGTAACATTAACATGTATATATAGCATAGTATTACCTGACATAATATCCTGTGGGTCAATACTGAATCCTTTTCACGCTGTCTCTGGCTAGAGGTGGACCGGGGTCTATGCTGACCCTAAACTGGGGTCCTGACTAGTCCCTCTACCTGGAGGTACTGTTAATGGTACAGAGGTCCAGGCCACCAGCGTAAACCCTGTCTCCTATAAATCCCTGACCACTGTAATCTAGTCCTTAGAAGGACCCTGATTACCACCATAGGGAATGGACAGGTAAAGGTTAACAAACAGTATAGACAAACGAGACAGACAGGGGATAAAGTAAATACTGTCTTGCATACAACATTAAAACACAGAGGGAACACCAAAGGTCTAGGAGATAAACTATAAGCAAGGTGAGGAGAAACAACAAAAGAGCTCTTAGCTTAAGTCTTCTCAGAACCGATCCTATCTGCAGTCTGTATGAATGCTTTCACCGGCATCTAACCAGCAGACTGGCAGCTATATAAAGGAAGCTAATTAGAACATAATCAAAAGCAGCCGGGCGAGGCTGGACCTAGTCTTAGCAAAGAGCTAGGTAAAATTAACTCCCTCATTACCAAACACAAAGAAACAGCAACTCAGCTGCGAGAAGTCAGAATGTGCAATCGCGACAATCTTCGTGGCGATGCACCCATGACAGTACCCCCCCTTCTACGAGGGGCCTCCGGACCCTCAGGGCCAGGTCTGTCCGGGTAAGTCGTGTGGAAGGTCCGAACCAATCGATCTGCGTTAATCTCAGACGCAGAGACCCACGTCCTCTCCTCAGGACCATATCCCTTCCAATTAACCAAATACTGAAGGGACCGGCGATTCAGACGTGAGTCAATGATCTTCAACACTTGAAATTCTAAGTTACCATTGACCACCACTGGAGGAGGAGGTAGAAGTGACGGTATAACTGGCGCCACGTACCTCTTAAGCAACGATTTGTGGAATACATTATGGATTTTAAACGTAGGAGGGAGGTCCAGACGAAATGCCACCGGATTAATTATAGAACTGATCCTGTATGGACCGATGAACCTGGGACCCAGTTTCCAGGAGGGAACTTTGCGTTTTATATTCTTGGTAGACAACCACACCAGATCGTTCACACCTAGGTCCGGACCAGACACTCTCCTCCTATCAGACCTCCGCTTGAAACAGTTCCCCATAGCACTCAGACCATTCAGCACTCCTCTCCAAACTGAAGCAAGTGACGACGAGAATCGTTCCTCCTCAGGAACCCCAGATGGACGGGTATGTGGGGTCTTAGAGCGAGCACAAACTCCACAGGACGCGACAAAAGTTATTACCTCTTTATTTAAGTTGGGCCCAAACCAAAACCGGCGAGAAAGGAGATCCACAGTTGCTTTACTCCCTGGATGTCCTGCTAAAGCAGAACTATGATGTGCCTCGATAACTTTTTGTCTTAACTGATTAGGAACAAACAGTTTCCCTGGAGGTCCTACAGGGTGTCCCCCTGAGCCTCCAACACCTCCTCCTCAAGCTCAGAGCACACAGCCGACACCACCACTCCTTCCTGAAGGATAGGAACCGGGTCATCCGTCTTTCCGGCCCCTGGGAAACTACGAGATAAGGCATCAGGAAGCAATTTTATTGAGCAGTCATACGTGCGATGAGGAGGTAACTTTTGACACCCCTCCTCTGAGAACATCTCCCCAAAGTCCTCCAGAAAAGGAGGCAAAGTCCTAGGCACGACCGCACCGATGACCGTGTTCATGCAGTTATTCTTGCAAAATTCACCCCACTGGCTTATCTTTCTGGATTGCCAATCAATCACTGGGTTATGTTTAGCCAACCAGGGAAGTCCCAACACAATAGGAGTAGGAAGACCCTCCAACACATAACAAGACAACTGTTCTTTATGTATTGCCCCTACTCGAAGGTCTATGTTATGAACAGCTTGTACAAAGCTACCTTGACCAAGAGGTCTGGCGTCAATAGAAAGTATAGGGATCGGTTTGGCCAATACACTCAGTTGCATACCTTGCACCTGGGCAAACCGAGCGTCCACCATATTAGCCCCAGACCCACTATCAAGAAGAACAGAAATCCTCTCAACTCTCGCACCAACCACCACCTCCGCAGGCACGAGAAATTGAGACGGACCTGGGGACGAAATACCTACTCCCAGGTTGTCGTCCACCACACAACCTGGGATTAACAGTTTTTCGGTGACTTTTTTGCTCAATGAGGCACGGGAGGGACACCCCCCAACAAAATGTCCCTCTCTCCCGCAGAAGAAATACCTTCTTGTCTTGCGGCGCACCGCCGATTCCCTCCTACAAAATGATGTCCCACCCAACTGCATAGGTTCCTCAGAACAGACCAGGGGAACCTCCATATAAGGGACTTTAGTAGTGGGTGGAGTAATAACAGGGGGCGGAGTTACCTCGCACCTCCCCCGAAGCCGTCTATCAATACGAATAGCAAGGGCCATAGCAGCCTCCAGTGACGGAGGAGAATCATACTGAGCCAAAACATCTTTTAATTTGTCAGATAACCCTTGACAAAACTGGCTCCTAAGAGCTGGGTCATTCCACTGAGTATCTGTGGCCCATCTACGGAACTCAGAAGAAAATTCCTCCGCCGGACGATCTCCCTGCTGTATCCTACGTAACTTCGTTTCAGCAAGGGAGACCCGATCCGGGTCATCATACAACAGCCCCAGGGCAGCAAAAAATCGATCTACTGACTGGAGGGCCGGGGAGCCCGGAGGAAGAGAGAACGCCCAGGATTGAGGGTCCCCTTGTAAGAGCGAGATGACAATTCCCACCCTCTGCTCCTCACTCCCCGATGACCGAGGCCGTAGCCGAAAGTACAATTTACATGCCTCCCGGAAGGTAAAAAATTTGTCCCGCCCACCAGTGAACCTGTCCGGGAGAGCAACCTTAGGTTCAGATCTGGTTTGCTCCGGGGGGGACAAAACCTTGGACTTAATGTCCGTAAACTCCATGGACAATTTCTGCAACTGCAGGGCAAGCTGGGCTACTGGATCCATGGTAGCTGGGGAGAATCTATAGTTTGGCCGGTGAAAATGTCACGCTGTCTAGCAGATGTATAAATATATAATGTCAGTAATCTATCAAGTGGGACAACATTCTATATAACATATAAATAGGTAACATTAACATGTATATATAGCATAGTATTACCTGACATAATATCCTGTGGGTCAATACTGAATCCTTTTCACGCTGTCTCTGGCTAGAGGTGGACCGGGGTCTATGCTGACCCTAAACTGGGGTCCTGACTAGTCCCTCTACCTGGAGGTACTGTTAATGGTACAGAGGTCCAGGCCACCAGCGTAAACCCTGTCTCCTATAAATCCCTGACCACTGTAATCTAGTCCTTAGAAGGACCCTGATTACCACCATAGGGAATGGACAGGTAAAGGTTAACAAACAGTATAGACAAACGAGACAGACAGGGGATAAAGTAAATACTGTCTTGCATACAACATTAAAACACAGAGGGAACACCAAAGGTCTAGGAGATAAACTATAAGCAAGGTGAGGAGAAACAACAAAAGAGCTCTTAGCTTAAGTCTTCTCAGAACCGATCCTATCTGCAGTCTGTATGAATGCTTTCACCGGCATCTAACCAGCAGACTGGCAGCTATATAAAGGAAGCTAATTAGAACATAATCAAAAGCAGCCGGGCGAGGCTGGACCTAGTCTTAGCAAAGAGCTAGGTAAAATTAACTCCCTCATTACCAAACACAAAGAAACAGCAACTCAGCTGCGAGAAGTCAGAATGTGCAATCGCGACAATCTTCGTGGCGATGCACCCATGACAAGCTCCTCTCCGGATACCTTGCGGTTCCACTTTGCTTTGCTCATGCCGCTGCAGAACCTCTTGCTGTGTATACAGGTCTCTACCTGTTCTTCCATACATCATTCCTTCCAGTCAGTTCCAGTATCTGCATTTCCTGTGTCTCATCCGTGCCTGCCAGCCTTGTGTCTCATCCGTGCCTGCCAGCCTTGTGTCTCATCCGTGCCTGCCAGCCCTGTGTCTGATCCGTGCCTGCCAGCCCTGTGCCTCATCCGTGCCTGCCAGCCTGTGTCTCTCCGTGCCTGCAGCCCTGTGTCTTATCCGTGCCTGCCAGCCCTGTGTCTCATCTGTGCCTACCAGCCCTGTGTCTCATCTGTGCCTGCCAGCCCTGTTCTCATCCGTGCCTGCCAGGCCTGTGTCTCATCCGTGCCTGCCAGGCCTGTGTCTCATTCGTGCCTGCCAGCCCTGTGTCTCATCCGTGCCTGCCAGCCATGTGTCTCATCTGTGCCTGCCAGCCCTGTGTCTCATCCGTGCCTGCAGCCCTGTGTCTCATCCGTGCCTGCCAGCCCTGTGTCTCATTTGTGCCTGCCAGCCCTGTCTCATCCGTGCCTGCCTGCCCTGTGTCTCACCCGTGCCTGCCTGCCCTTGTCTCATCCGTGCCTGCCTGCCCTGTGTCTCATCTATGCCTACCTGCCAGTGTCTCAGCCGTGCCACCGTTCTCCCCAACTGGGATCAGCAGCCACAACCAGACACCACCCTGGAGTGGTACCTGGCAGCTGCCTGCCGCACAAGTCTGACCTCACCATCAGAGGCTCCAGTGAAGACCGAGGTAGCTGTCCTAGTCACGCCCCTTCCAGGGTAGTCTGGTTTGTGGCACAGTGGGGCCACAACCCCCTGGCTCACGCCCACCAGCCAGGGCGTGAGCGTGACATGACCCCTGAGCGTGAGAAATATCTCTGTTTTCAACTTGGCATATTCCTGGGCATCTTGCAAGGACAAGTTAAAATAGACTTTCTGGGGTTCACCTGTCAGATAGGGTGCCAGCTCCTCCACCCACTGCTTCGGGGGCAGCCTCTCCCGCTCTGCAACCCGTTCAAAAACAGTCAAAAATACCTCTATAGCATCCCCTGGGGTCATCTTTTGCATGGCTCGTCTTACCACTTTCCGGATGCACGAGTCATCACCTTGACTTGGAGGAGAGACGGTTTCTCTGCTGCGGACAACCTCCAGGAGTTCCATCTTGCTTTGCTGTTGCAGCTGCTGTATTAGGAGTTTATTTGTCTCCTGTTGCACCTGAGTAGCTCCTCCATTTTGTCCGACCACTGTTACATCTCCGTAGCTGTCTTAACTAATGTCATACGATTTGTCCACCACTGCTACATGTGTTCCTGGATCGTTGCCTGCATCCGAAACACCACTTGGGGAAAGTCGGTTCACTTAGCTTCTCCTAGAGGTAGAAACTGGCACATGTGTGGTTAAAGTCTCTGGGTGGTTTATTGCATCATAAACAAAAAACCCAAAATGGTAACAGAAAAACAGCTTTTCTGGCTCAGAAGAAAGTAAGCAGTTCATACAAAGTCCTGCCCAGTACTTCTGGGACAACACATATAGCAGCTCTCACAGGAGCGTCAGCCTGGAGGCTTCCTTGCCTCCGCACAATAGAGACAGAAAAAAAACTGGCTGGACATTTATTTCTCCAGCCACACCCTTGAGGTGGAGATATAGTGAGTAGGCATCCCGCCCATCTCTTACTTACTCACCTAAAAACCCGCCCATAACATGGCTGCTTAACTCCTTCAGCACGTAGCATTCTGAAAAGAAACTTATGGGTTTCTAGATCATGGAGGAAAGCAATCTAGGTGACACATATCTCCCCTCACATACAGTGCCAGTTACCCTGTTACAGTGTATGTTTATCTCCAGTTCCCTTTTCCCATTTAGTTTATTCCTCCCTGTCCATGTCCTTCTCATTATTGTTGTTTAGTGCTTTTGTATGATAAATGTTTTCTGTTATCCCTGTCTTCTCTTTGTGTCTGGTTTACCTTTCATTTCTGTCCCATGTCTCATGGGTTGGGGAGGGACAGATTAGGGTTTTTACAGGAGCATAGTAAGGTCGGATACTCGGGCCTCTCTATCTTGAAGAGTACCCCGGGACAAGGATATTTGAAGTCCTAGCTCCAGGGACAGTTTGAGGCCCCTCTTCCTTACTGAAGACTGTCACTATGTGACAAGAAGTGGAGAATTTGAAGAACTGGCCAAGGAGCTCAGAGACAGAATTGTGCCAAGGCACACATCTGGCCAAGGTTACAAAAGAATTTCTGCAATACTCAAGGTTCCTGAGAGCACAGTGGCCTCCATAATCCTTAAATGGAAGAATTTAGGGACTAGGAAGTCTTCCTAGATCTAGGCTGGAGAGAGAGAGAAAACGCCGCCCTCCTGACCACCGTGATTGACAGCGCAAAAACCTTAGTTTTCATACAAAAAGGTATTTTGATATGAAAACGGGGGTATCAGGATATATGATACCTACCGTTAGCTTTGTTATGGGACGCACTATTCAGCCATATCTTTATCTGATATGGCAATATTGGGGTGACAGATTCCCTTTAAGCTCCCTATAGTTCTATAGCTATTTGGAATTTATTTTCCTTTTATATGTATACTTGCTTCCGCCTACATCCTTTGACTGCTAGCCTGCGCTGTCATACGCTATATTACTCTGCCTTACCTTCACCACATATGTGATTTATTTATTCATGGGTTGAGTTGTTCTGTTTTGGCAATTATAGATAGAATTTATTTGAGCGTACCATGATACTAAGCGCAAGTTTTTTCAGTGGCAATTGCAAATATATACATACTTATAGAGTGTGAGGTCTCATACTCGGTGCCAAAGTTTTAACTCCTTAGTGCAGCTGAATGACCAGGCCAATTTTTACAATTCTAACCACTGTCACTTTATGAGGCTATAACTCTGGAACGCTTCAACGGATCCCGCTGATTCTTAGATTGTTTTTTTTTCGTGACATATTGTACTTCATGCTAGTGGTAAAATTTCTTCGATATGACTTGTGTTTATTTATGAAAAAAACAGAAATATGGTGAAAATTTTAAAATTTTGCAATTTTCAAACTTTACATTTTTATGCCCTTAAATCAGAGAGATATGTCACACAAATTACTTAACCCTGCTGTACTGTTTGGGTCTATATGACCCGAAATGATTTTTGAGACCCTGTAGATTTTTTATATGAGGATTTGAAACTAGTGGTATCTTGACTTCTCCTCATTTGTGGAGCTCTATATATATATATATTTTTTTTTTTACTTTTTGCTACACGCTGATTGTTACACTTGTACTGTTCGGGTCAATATGACCCGATAGCATTTTATACTGTTCTACAGGTCTCTGATTATTTCTGACTGCAAAAGTTATGTTTTTTTATGTGTACTTCATCTCAAAATGGTGGTGGTTTCACTGTTCTTATCAGTAAGCAAGTAATTATCTAGTATTATCCATTTTCTGTTTGTGAGAGAGGAGACTGGTTGTCTATCATTCAAAGGCTGGGGGTTTCACTGTTATCAGTAATCAAGTACTTATTTAGTCAAAAACATTGAGGGACAAGTAGTTTATGGTGATAAATGGAAAAAATTAGATGTGACAGCTCTAAATGCTTATATTGGTTTACTTCTTTTAGCGGGAGTATACAAATCTTATGGTGAATCAACTAAAAGTTTGTGGAATTGCGAAACCGGTCGCCACATATTTAGAGCTACAATGTGTCGTGAAAGGTTTCATGAAATTTCTAGAGTACTGCGGTTTGATTCTAAAACAGATAGAATGGAAAGAAGAGCTAAAGATAAACTAGCACCTATTAGAAATGTTTGGAATCAATGGGTAGAGATTCTTCCAAAATTGTTTAATAGTGGTGAAAATGTAACTGTTGATGAGCAACTGGTGGCATTCCGAGGTAGGTGCCCATTCAGACAATATATACCAAGTAAGCCAGCAAAATACGGCATCAAGATCTGGACACTTTGCGACAGCAAAAGTTCATATGCTCTAAATGTTCAAGTGTATACAGGAAAAACCCCTGGTGAAAGACCTGAAAAAAATCAGGGTATGCGTGTTGTTCTCGATTTGACTCATGGACTAAAAGGACAAAATGTCACATGTGACAACTTTTTTACATGCTATCAACTAGGCCAGATGTTGAAGAAAAAACAACTTACCATGCTGGGTACTATAAGAAAAAACAAACCTGAACTACCGCAAGGTATCCTTAGCAAGAGAGAGGTGTACAGTTCTACTTTTTATTTTTCTGGAAATACAACTGTTGCTTCTTATGTTCCAAAAAAAAACAAACAGGTAATTCTAATGAGCACAATGCACCATGACAATGCCGTAAGTGATAGAGACAGGGCCGCCATCAGGGCATGAGAACCCTTACTGCAGTATGGGGCCCGGTCATTAGGGGGGGCCCGCCGCCCGAGCACGCAGGTCCGCGCTCGGGCCCGGGGGCCCCCAACATTTTGAGGCTCCCCCTGCACCTCAAGGGGCCCCCAGCTAGCGGCACATCACGCAGCCGCTATGGGGGCCCCTGTGTGGCAGGGGGGCCCGCCTGCCCCCAGCGCCGACTCCCCCCGCCGCTGCATTGAACTATACCGGCGTCTGCCGGCAGAGTTCAAAGCGATGATGGAGGAGAGAGCATCAGCTGACGCTCCCTCTCCCATCATTCCCTGCTCTGCCTCTGACACAGCGCGCTCACTGTGTGCCGGGCAGAGCAGGAGCTGGGAGCAGCGCTGGCACGAGGATGAGGTGAGGAGTGTTTTTTTTTTCATAAATCTGTCCTGCTGTGGGGCCATTCCTGGGGGGGGAGGAGAGATGAGGGCTGTAAAATGTGGGCCCTGCTGTATACTATGGAGGCCCTGCTATATCCAATGGGGGCCCTGCTGTCTACTATAGGGGCCCTGCAATATACAATGGGGGCCCTGCTGTCTACTATAGGGGCCCTGCTATATCCAATGTGGGCCCTGCTGTATACTATGGGGGCCCTGCTATATCCAATGGGGGCCCTGCTGTCTACTATAGGGGCCCTGCAATATACAATGGGGGCCCTGCTGTCTACTATAGAGGCCCTGCTATATCCAATGTGGGCCCTGCTGTATACTATGGGGGCCCTGCTATATCCAATGTGGGCCCTGCTGTATACTATGGGGGCCCTGCTATATCCAATGTGGGCCCTGCAATATACAATGGGGGCCCTGCTGTATACTATGGGGGCCCTGCTGTCTACTATAGGGGCCCTGCTGTAAAATGGGGGCCTTGCTATATACTATGTGGGCCCTGCTGTATACTATGTGGGCCCTGCTGTATACAATGTGGGCCCTGCTATATACTATGTGGGCCCTGCTGTATACTATGGGGGCCCTGCTGTATACAATGTGGGCCCTGCTATATACAATGTGGGCCCTGCTATATACTATGTGGGCCCTGCTATATACTATGTGTGCCCTGCTATATACTATGTGAGCCCTGCTGTACACTATGTGGGCCCTGCTATATACTATGTGGGCCCTGCTATATACAATGTGGGCCCTGCTATATACTATGTGGGCCCTGCTGTATACTATGTGGGCCCTGCTGTATACTATGTGGGCCCTGCTGTATACTATGTGGGCCCTGTTGTACAATGTGGGCCCTGCTATATACTATGTGGGCCCTGCTGTATACTATGTGGGCCCTGTTGTACAATGTGGGCCCTGCTGTACACTATGTGGGCCCTGCTGTACACTATGTGGGCCCTGCTGTACACTATGTGGGCCCTGCTGTATACTATGTGGGCCACGCTGTACATTATGTGGGCTGTGTTATATACTATGGGGGGATATATTATATTTTATAGGGTGACTGTGTTATATAATATATGTGGCTGTGTTATATACTTTGTGGCTGTGTTATATACTATGGGGGGCTACGTTATATTCCTTTGGGGAGGCAGGCTGTATGATATTCTATTCGGGGATACATTATATTCTATGGGGGGCTGTATTATATTTATTATATTCTATGAGGGGTGATTGCATCATACTCTATGAGGTGGCTACATTGTATTCTATGAGGGGCTAGATTATATTGTATGGGGGCTTCATTATACCATGTGGGCCCTGCTGTATACTATGTGGGCCCTGTTGTACAATGTGGGCCCTACTATATACTATGTGGGCCCTGCTGTATACAATGTGGGTCCTGCTATATACTATATGTGCCCTGCTATATACTATGTGGGCCCTGCTGTACACTATGTGGGCCCTGCTATATACTATGTGGGCCCTGCTATATACTATGTGGGCCCTGCTATATACTATGTGGGCCCTGCTGTATACAATGTGGGCCCTGCTATATACTATGTGTGCCCTGCTATATACTATGTGGGCCCTGCTGTACACTATGTGGGCCCTGCTATTTACTATGTGGGCCCTGCTATATACTATGTGGGCCCTGCTGTACACTATGTGGGCCCTGCTGTACACTATGTGGGCCCTGCTGTACACTATGTGGGCCCTGCAGTATACTATGTGGGCCACGCTGTACATTATGTGGGCTGTGTTATATACTATGGGGGGATATATTATATTTTATAGGGTGGCTGTGTTATATAATATATGTGGCTGTGTTATATACTTTGTGGCTGTGTTATATACTATGGGGGGCTACGTTATATTCCTTTGGGGAGGCAGGCTGTATGATATTCTATTCGGGGATACATTATATTCTATGGGGGCTGTATTATATTTATTATATTCTATGAGGGGTGATTGCATCATACTCTATGAGGTGGCTACATTGTATTCTATGAGGGGCTAGATTATATTGTATGGGGGCTTCATTATACTTTATGAGGGGGCTACATTATATTCTATGGGGGCTGCATTATACTATATGAGTAGGGCTACATTGTATTTTATGGAGGGGCTACATTATACTATAAAGGGGGCTCAATTATATTCTATGGGGGTTTAGATTATACTCTGTGGGGTGGTTGCATTATACTCTGTGGGGTGGCTGCATTATGCTCTGTGGGGTGGCTGCATTATGCTCTGTGGGGTGGCTGCATTATGCTCTATAGGGTGACTGCATTATACTATATGTGGGCTGCATTATACTGTATCGAGGACTATGGGGAATACATTATACCATATGAAGAACTATGGGGTGCATTATACTATGGGAAGTGAATTGTACTACATGGATGACTATGGCGGTGCATTATACTATATGGAGCACTATGAGGAGTGTATTATACTATATGGATGACTGAGTGTATTTTAATATATTGAGGGCTATTAGGAGTGTATTATACTATATGGAGGACTATGGATACATTATATTATATGGAGGACTATGTGGTGTGCACTTTACAATATGGAGGACTGTGGTGCACATTATAATATATGGAGGACTATGGGGTGTATTATACTAAACAAGCAAAATGGTGCATATTCATCGAGTGATTGGTGTTAGGCTAAGTGCACACGTTCAGGAATGTTTGCAGAATTTTCCTGAGCAAAAACTGACTTTTTCCGCGGTAAACTTTCTAGGTCAATAATATAGCGGGAAAAAGGCTAGAATTCCGCAAAATTAATGAACATGTTGGTTCTTTTTCCGAGATGCGTTTTTTTTTCGTGGAAAAAAACGCACCATGTGCACAAAAATTGTGGACTTCATTCTAAATGATAGGATGCTTAATTCAGGCGTTTTTGATGCGTTTTTCCCACGAAAAAAACGCAAATAATCCTGAACGTGTGCACATAGCCTGAATGTGTCATTGGTGAGGGCATGGTGCAGAAGTGAAGTTTTTCCATGAAAGGGCGGAGGGATTTTGGAAGGTTTGCGTGGTGGAGGAGGAGCTAGGGTGGATGCGGAACTGGGGGGTGGAGCCTGGGCGGAGTCTCAAGGGGGGCCCCATAAATTTTGCCAGTATGGGGCCCCGAAATTCCTAGCGGCAGCCCTGGATAGAGAAGACAGAAAGCCTGACATTATTTTGGATTATAATGCCACAAAGGGAGCAGTTGATACTTTAGACCAAGCAATATCAACATATACATGCAAACGCAAAACCAATCGGTGGCCAATGATTTTATTTTATAACATACTGGACGTTTCTGCATACAATGCATTTGTCTTATGGAGAGAAATCGACCCCGATTGGAACCGGAATAAGCTGCATAAAAGAAGATTATTTCTTGAGGAATTGGGAAAATCCCTGGTTAGGCCATATATTGAGAGCAGAAAAGTGACCCCCAGAAGTGAAGGAGCAACAGCCATTGTAAAAAGTGTCCAGCATGCTCAAGAAAGAGACTCCACATCCACGGCCTCCACCAGCACATCTACCAGCAGCACAGCTACCAGCAAAAAAAGGAAGAGATGTAGCTTCTGTCCATCTTCCTGTGACAATAAGACTAATCTGACATGTGCTGGATGTTCAAAATATCTGTGTAAAGGACATGTGTCTTATTATTGTGTTCAGTGTAAAAACGCATGAACATGTTCAGTTTTTTCTTTTTTCTTTCTAAAAAGGTTGAAGTTTTTATGATTTTTCATTTGTTGATTTATAAATATTATTTTCAAAAAGTTAAATTTCATGTTTTAGTAATAGTAATGTAAAGCTTCTTTGTTATTTGTGTGCAGAATGCCAACAATCAAAGATAATTGTAAAAAGCCTGTGTAACCTTTTTATGAAAAAAAATAAATTATTAAGTTTGAATTTAAATTTTTCATTTATTTATGATCAACCATGTTCACATACAGTATAATAATGAAAAAAGTATTCAAATAAAACACTTAGAGTAGCTAAAAATCAAGAATTAATAGGTCGGGTCATATTGACCCGGGAACAGTACAAGTGTATAGCAAATGCGAACAGAACAGCAGGGTTAATAAATAACATTTCCCACTTGTCTACTTCACATCAGCACAATTTTGGAAACAAATTTTTTTTTTGTTAGGAAGTTACAAGGGTTAAAAGTTGACCAGCGATTTCTCATTTTTACAACAAAATTTACAAAACCATTTTTTTTAGTGACCACATCACATTTAAAGTCACTTTGAGGGGTGTACATGACAGAAAATACCCAAAAGTGACACCATTCTAAAAACTGCACCCTCAAAGTGCTCGAAACTACATTCAAGAAGTTAATTAACTCTTTATGTGCTTCACAGGAACTGAAGCAATGTTGATGGAAAAAATTAACATTTAACTTTTTTTTACAAAAAATTTAATTCAGAACCATTTTTTTTTATTTTCACAAGTGTTAAAAGAGAAAATGAACCACAAAATTTGTTGTGCAATTTCTCCTGAATACGCCGATACCCCATATGTGGGGGTAAACCACTGGGCGCATGGCAGAGCTCGGAAGGGAAGGAGCGCCGTTTGACTTTTTCAATGCAGAATTGGCTGGCACTGAGATCGGACGACATGTTGCGTTTGGAGAGTCCCTGATGTGCCTAAACAGTGGAAACCCCACAAGTGACACCATTTTGTAAACTAGACCCCTAAGGAACTTATCTAGATGTGTAGTGAGCACTTTGAACCCCCAAGTGCTTCACATAAGTTTATGACGTAGAGCCGGGAAAATAAAAAATATTTTTTCCACAAAAATGATCTGTTTGCTCCCAAATTTTTATTTTCCCAAGGGCATCAGGAGAAATAAGATCCCAGAGTTGTTGTGCAATTTGTCCTGAGTACGCCGATACCCCATATGTGGGGGTAAGCCACTGTTTGGGCGCATGGCAGAGCTCAGAAGCGATGAAGCACCGTTTGACTTTTTTAACGCAATATTGGCTGGAATCAATGGTGTGTGCCATGTTGCATTTGGAGACCCCCTGATGTAACTAAACAGTGGAAACCCTCTAACTCCAACCCTAATCCAACACACCCCTAACCCTAATACCAACCCTAACCATAACCCTAATCACAACCCTATCCCCAACACACCCCTAACCCTAATCCCAACCCTAACCATAACCCTATTCACAACCCTAACCCCAACACACCCTAACCTTAATCACAACCCTAACCAAAACCCTAACCCCAACACACCCCTAACCCTAATCACAACCCTAATCCTAACCCCAACACATCCCTAATCCCAACCATAACCCTAACCACAACCCTAACACTAATCCCAACCCTAACCACAAACCTAACCCCAACACACCCCTAATCCTAATCCCAATCATAACCCTAACCCTAAAACTTTAGCCCAACTCACTTTAGCCTAACCCTAACCCTAAAACTTTAGCCCAACTCACTTTAGCCTTGTCATGTGTGCATCGCCACGAAGATCGTCGCGATTGCACATTCTGACTTCTCACAGCTGAGTTGCTGTTTCTTTGTGTTTGGCAGTTAGGGAGTTAATTCTGTCTGTGCTCAGTTCTGGGACTGGGTGCAGTTTCTCCCGGCTGCAATTAATTATTTGTTGATTGGTTTCCTTTAAATCTCTGGTTGTCTGTTTGGGAGTTGCCAGTGAAATTCTTCATGCAGACCACAGATAGGATTGTATCTGTATAGACTTAAGTTAAAGAGCTCCTTAGTTGTTTTAAGCTCACCTTGCTTAGAGTTTAATATCCCAGATCATTTATGTTCCTTCTGTGTTTGAGTGTGTATGCAAGTCTGTGTTTTCTCCAGTCTGTCTTATATTTCTAATCTGTGTATTTAACAGAGATCAGCCCATATCCCTTTGGTGGTAATCAGAATCCTTCTTAGGATTGATTACAGGGTTCAGGGACTGATAGGAGACAGGGTTAGGCTGGAGACTTGGACCTCTGAACCATTATCAGTACCTCCAAGGTGAGGGATTAGTTAGGACCCCAGTTTAGGGTCAGGTTAGACCCCCGGTCCTCTTCTTTCCTGTGACAGTGTATCAAGTCCTCAAGATTAATCCTGAGTTCAACGGATATCGTGTCAGGTAAATCTATTCTATATTTACATGCTGATGTTGCTAATCTATATGTTGTATAGAGTGATGTTCTTTTAAGAATAGTTTACTGACATCGTACACATATCATAAGACCGCGTGACATTTTCACTGGCCTATAAAATTATTCCCAGTTGCCATGGATCCAGTAGCCCAGCTGGCTCTGCAGTTGCAGGGATTATCCATGGAGCTGACGGACATTAAGTCCAAAGTTTTGTCTCCCTCGGAGCAAACCAGATTTGAACCTAAAGTAGCTCTCCCGGACAGGTTCACTGGTGGGCGAGACAAATTTTTTACCTTCAGGGAAGCATGTAAATTGTATTTTCGGCTTCGGCCTCGATCATCAGGGAGTGAAGAGCAGAGAGTGGGAATTGTTATCTCGCTCCTACAAGGGGACCCTCAATCCTGGGCATTTTCCCTTCCTCCGGGATCCCCGGCTCTACAGTCAGTAGATCGATTTTTTACTGCCCTGGGTTTGGTATATGATGACCCAGATCGGGTCTCTCTTGCTGAGACAAAATTACGTAAGATACAGCAGGGAGATCGTCCGGCGGAGGAATTTGCTTCTGAGTTCCGTAGATGGGCCACAGATACTCAGTGGAATGACCCAGCTCTTAGGAGCCAGTTTTGTCATGGGCTTTCTGACAAATTAAAGGACGTTTTGGCTCAGTATGATTCTCCTCCATCACTGGAGGCTGCTATGGCCCTGGCTATCCGTACTGATAGACGGCTCCGGGAGAGGTGCGAGGTAACTCCGCCCCCTGTTGTTACTCACCTACTACTAAAGTCCCTTATGTTGAGGTTCCCCTTGTCTGTTCGGAGGAGCCTATGCAGTTGGGAGGGACATCATTTCGTAGGAGGGGATTGGCGGTACGCCGCAGGACTAGAAGGTGTTTCTTCTGCGGGAAAGAGGGACATTTTGTTGGGGGATGTCCGTCCCGTGCCTTGTTGAACAAGAAGTCGCCGGAAAACTGTTAATCCCAGGTTGTGTGGTGGACGACAACCTGGGAGTATGTATTTCGTCCGCTAGTTCTTCTCAGTTCCTTGTACCAGTGGAGGTGGTGGTTGGTACGAGAGTGGAGAGATTTTCTGTTCTTCTTGATAGTGGGTCCGGGGCTAATCTGGTTGACGCTCAGTTTGCTCAGGCTCAAGGTATGCATCTGAGTGTATTGGTCAAACCGATCCCTATATTCTCCATTGACGCCAGGCCTCTCGGCCAAGGTAGCTTTGTTCATGAGGTTCATAACATTGACCTTCGGGTAGGGGCAATACATAGGGAACTATTATCTTGTTATGTGTTGGAGGGTCTACCTACTCCTATTGTGTTGGGACTTCCTTGGTTGGTTAAACATAACCCTGTGATTAATTGGCAGTCCAGAGAGATAAGCCAATGGGGTGAGTTTTGCAAAAGTAACTGCATGAACACAGTCATCAGTGCGGTCGTGCCTAGTACTTTGCCTCCTTTTTGGAGGACTTTGGGGATGTGTTCTCTGAGGAGGGGTGTCAGGAGTTGCCTCCTCATCGCGTGTATGACTGCTCTATTAATTTACTTCCTGATGCTAAGTTACCTAAAGCTAGGTTATATAACCTTTCTGGTCCTGAGAGGCAGGCTATGAAAGATTATATTTCGGAAAGTCTGGCCAAAGGGCATATTAGACCTTCATCTTCCCAGTGGCCGCGGGGTTCTTCTTTGTGAAGAAAAAAGATGGAGGCCTACGCCCTTGCTTGGATTTCCGCGAACTTAATCGGATTACTGTTCGAGATCCGTATCCACTCCCTCTGATTCCTGATCTCTTCAATCAAATTGTTGGCGCCAAATGGTTCTCTAAATTGGATCTCAGGGGGGCGTATAATCTGATTAGGATAAAAGAGGGGGATGAGTGGAAAACGGCGTTTAACACGCCGGAGGGACATTATGAGAACCTTGTCATGCCTTTTGGTCTGACTACTGCACCAGCAGTATTCCAACATTTTGTTAATGACATTTTTCGTCATCTGGTGGGGCTGTTTGTGGTCGTATATTTGGATGACATTTTAATTTACTCGTCAGATCTTGTGTCTCACCAGGAGCATGTGAGACAGGTGTTGCAGATCTTGCGAGACAATAAATTATACGCCAAACTGGAAAAGTGTGTATTCGCCGTACAGGAACTTCAGTTTTTGGGTTTCTTGGTGTCAGCCTCCGGTTTCCGTATGGACCCTGAAAAGGTGAGAGCAGTGCTTGAATGGGATCAGCCAGAGGATCTTAAGGCTCTGCAGCGTTTTCTGGGGTTTGCTAACTACTACCGGAAATTTATTTGTAATTTCTCATCTGTTGTCAAACCTCTCACTGACATGACAAGAAAAGGGACGGATTTTTCTAAATGGTCGGACAAAGCTTGCCAAGCTTTTTCCTCTTTGAAAAAATGTTTTGCTTCGGCACCCGTTCTCATCCAACCAGATGCATCACAGCCGTTCGTTGTGGAGGTGGACGCGTCTGACGTAGGGGTGGGTGCAATATTGTCCCAGGGTCCGTCCCCTGGTAAATGGCATCCGTGCGCTTTCTTTTCTAAGAAATTGTCGTCCGCCGAAAGGAATTATGATATCGGCAATAGGGAACTTTTGGCCATTAAGTTGGCTTTTGAAGAATGGCGTCACTTTTTGGAGGGGGCAGTCCACCCGGTCACCGTCATTACTGATCACAAGAACCTGCTGTATTTGGAATCTGCTAAGCGTCTGAATTCCAGACAAGCTCGATGGTCGTTGTTTTTTACCAGGTTTAATTTTGTTGTCACTTATCGCCCTGGATCTAAGAATGTTAAGGCGGATGCCTTGTCTCGCAGTTTCCCAGGGGCCGGGAAAATGGATGACCCGATTCCTATCCTTCAGGAGGGGGTGGTAGTGTCGGCTGTATGTTCTGAGCTTGAGGAGGAGGTATTAGAGGTTCAGGGGGACGCCCCTGCAGGACCTCCAGGGAGACTGTTTGTCCCAAATCAGTTGAGACAAAAGGTTATTGAGGCACATCATAATTCTGCTTTAGCAGGACATCCAGGGAGTAAGGCTACTTTAGATCTCCTTTCTCGCCGGTTTTGGTGGCCTAACGTTAATAAAGATGTTTTAACTTTTGTCGCGTCATGTGGGGTTTGTGCTCGCTCTAAGACCCCTCATACCCGTCCGTCTGGGACCCTCTTACCCTTGAAACTTCCGGAGCGTCCATGGACTCATTTGTCTATGGACTTCATCACGGATCTTCCTCAGTCGTCAGGGAAGACTGTCATACTGGTGGTTGTTGACAGGTTCAGTAAGATGGCACATTTCATTGCTCTTCCTGCCCTCCCTAATGCTAAAACTCTGGCGCAGGTGTTCATTGGGGAGATTGTGAGACTTCATGGGTTGCCTTCTGATGTGGTGTCAGATAGGGGGTCTCAGTTTGTGTCCAAGTTTTGGAGGGCATTTTGTTTACGTCGGGGGATGCAATTGTCATTTTCCTCGGCTTTTCATCCGCAGACCAATGGTCAGACAGAGCGTCTGAATCAAAGCCTAGAGACTTATCTTCGGTGTTTTGTCTCAGAGAACCAGGAGGACTGGTCTTCTTTCTTGCCTCTGGCAGAGTTCGCTCTTAACAACAGGCGGAGCGAGTCCACTGGTAAATCCCCGTTTTTTGGGGCATATGGTTTTCATCCCCAGTTTTGTACTTTCAATGGGGGGGGCCCTTCTGGGGTTCCTGAGGAGGAGCGTTTCTCGTCGTCACTTGCTTCAGTGTGGAGAGGTGTATTGAATAATCTGAGTGCTATGGGGAACCGTTATAAACGTATGGCTGATAGGAGGAGAGTTTCTGGTCCAGATCTTGATGTGAACGATCTGGTATGGTTGTCTACCAGGAATATAAAACTTAAAGTTCCCTCCTGGAAGCTGGGCCCAGATTCATCGGGCCGTACAGGATCAGTTCCATAATTAATCCTGTGGCATTTCGTCTGGACCTCCCTCCTACGTTTAAAATTCATAATGTGTTCCACAAGTCATTACTTAAGAGGTACGTGGCACCAGTCATACCATCACCTCTACCTCCTCCTCCAGTGGTGGTCAATGGTAACTTGGAGTTTCAAGTGTCAAAGATCATTGACTCACGTCTGAATCGCCGGTCCCTTCAGTACTTGGTGCATTGGAAGGGGTATGGTCCAGAGGAGAGGACGTGGGTTCCTGCGTCTGACATTAACGCAGATCGTTTGGTGCGGACCTTCCACAGAACTCACCCGGGCAAACCTGGCCCTGAGGGTCCGGAGGCCCCTCGTAGAAGGGGGGGTACTGTCATGTGTGCATCGCCACGAAGATCGTCGCGGTTGCACATTCTGACTTCTCACAGCTGAGTTGCTGTTTCTTTGTGTTTGGCAGTTAGGGAGTTAATTCTGTCTGTGCTCAGTTCTGGGACTGGGTGCAGTTTCTCCCGGCTGCAATTAATTATTTGTTGATTGGTTTCCTTTAAATCTCTGGTTGTCTGTTTGGGAGTTGCCAGTGAAATTCTTCATGCAGACCACAGATAGGATTGTATCTGTATAGACTTAAGTTAAAGAGCTCCTTAGTTGTTTTAAGCTCACCTTGCTTAGAGTTTAATATCCCAGATCATTTATGTTCCTTCTGTGTTTGAGTGTGTATGCAAGTCTGTGTTTTCTCCAGTCTGTCTTATATTTCTAATCTGTGTATTTAACAGAGATCAGCCCATATCCCTTTGGTGGTAATCAGAATCCTTCTTAGGATTGATTACAGGGTTCAGGGACTGATAGGAGACAGGGTTAGGCTGGAGACTTGGACCTCTGAACCATTATCAGTACCTCCAAGGTGAGGGATTAGTTAGGACCCCAGTTTAGGGTCAGGTTAGACCCCCGGTCCTCTTCTTTCCTGTGACAGTGTATCAAGTCCTCAAGATTAATCCTGAGTTCAACGGATATCGTGTCAGGTAAATCTATTCTATATTTACATGCTGATGTTGCTAATCTATATGTTGTATAGAGTGATGTTCTTTTAAGAATAGTTTACTGACATCGTACACATATCATAAGACCGCGTGACAAGCCTAACCCTAAAACTTTAGCCCAACTCACCTTAGGCTAACTCTAACCCTAACCCTAAAACTTTAACCCAACTCACTTTAGCCTAACCCTATCCCTAAAACTTTAGCCCAACTCACTTTAGCCTAACTCTAACCCTAACCCTAAAACTTTAGCCCAACTGTCACGCAGCTGTAATGCAGGCTGGTGTGTGCTCCACCAGTAGGTTACAGAGGGGAGAAGGGATTACACGCTACCAGAGTAGGCCTGCACTGCAGCAGCCAAAACCACCACCAGGTGGCAGCAAAAACATCCAAGACTGAGTCAGGAATAATCAGTCATCTGAAGTATCAGAGGTCTCAGCAAGCCCTCTACAGAGAAGAAACACAGGCGCCACCAAGTGGCGGGAGCGTGGTCAGGCAAGCCAAGTCAAAACCGTACGGAGGCAGCAGGACAAAAGGAAAAAGCAATACACGTGGTCAGGAGAAAGCCAGGAGGTCAGCAACGGTCAGAAGCAGATAAGACAAAGACAGAAAGCAGAAGCGAGTCCGAATACAGGCCGAGTCAAAAACCAGAGAATTAAACAGACAAACAGGGAAATGCAGGGAACAGGGCAGACAGAGGGGAACAACAGACCCGGGACAAGTCAGGGATAACAGCAGGACAAATCAAGGGTTACCAGTCAGGTTCACAAGCCGAAGGTAGCAGTATAGCTCACACTGCTAGCAGGATGTGTGAGAGCTAAATAGCCAACCTGAACCCAGAATGAGGCAGAGCAAAGTTAACCCTTGACATGATCCGCCCGGACCAAGGGCAGACAGGACTAAACCCTGGAACGGATCATGACACCAACTCACTTTAGCCTAACCCTAATGGAAAAATGGAAATAAATATATTTTCTTTATTTTATTATTTTTCCCTAACTAAGGGGTTGATAAAGGGGGGTTTAGTTACTATTTTTTTTATTTTGATCACTGTGATAGCGTTTATCACAGTGACCAAAATGAACCAAATAGGAAAAATCTTCCTATTGTTGCCGGGTGGCAGCCGGCAGATCGCGATGGGCACACTGCGCATGCACCCTCCATTTTCTGACCGGAAGAAGATGGTGCCGCCCACCAGAGGATGCACGAGGGCCCGAGGAGCATCGGGAGGTACAGGGGGGGATCGGGGACCCTATTTCTCTCTCCTTTGATGTGTGATCACATCAGAGGAGAGAGAAATTGGATGGCACATCAGATTTTTTTTTGCAGTCGCCTTTATACTGTTAATAATTGCGATCGCAACCCCGGGGTAGGTAGAAACCGACCCGAATCATGTTCTCTGGAGTTTCGGCTACCTCCGGCAGCCGAGATCCTGGAGAAAATCGCCCCCGGCAGATCGCAGCGGATGGCCCGCCATTTTCTGACCGGAATAAGATGGCGGGGCCCACCGGAGGAGGCAGGAGGGCCCGAGGACCACCAGGGGGTATTTCAAGATCGTTTTTAAGTGGTTTTTTTGTATTCTTCAATAAAAATATTGTTATTTATACCGTGGTCCCTGACTGTTGGCATGCTTCTTTTTCTTTTTGTCTTTCACTAATCTAGTTCACATGCTGTAGGTTGACCCCGTCAATACTTTCATGGTGCCCTCCTGTTTATTTATATACTTTTGTTTGTATATATGGAGCAGAGATGGACGATAGTAATAATGTGTAGAGACCTGAAGAGAAAAAGATGAAAAGGGGATTTTCTGAAGATTGTGGTGTCTTTTGCCACTCACTACTTTGCTGATGGTAAATTCGAATGACGCCGCCCAAGATGTAAGAGAAAGCAGTTAAAGCAGCACTCTAGCAGCTCTACAGTAGATGTCTCTGTCTTGTATGGAGCCGAACATCTGTGCCAGTTGGACATAATCAGAGCCGGAAAGAATATGTTCATTCACTGACTGCAGGCAGAGATGTTGAAAATGTTGAGGCATGGAAACAAGAAGTCTATTTAAAAGTTGCAGAACTTCTTGTACAATTATTTACACAAATGATTAGGATGCATGTAACAGCATACTCTACAGTATAAGCTGCAACCGCTATTAACGACTCTACTGTCTTTCTTTTCTAGACCAGTAATAATCCTCATGTCAGTGAGTGATGTCTGCTTGAGAAATATGTTAAATTTTGTGATCTCCACCAGGTTAGTGCCATCTACGAGCTTCTACTCATCCTTTAAGAGAGGGGTGAGCAATTAAATTTCCCGAGGGGCCACATGAGAGACCATGACTGTTGTGGAGGGAGGAACTAATAGCTTGAAATTAATTCTACTCAAAATTAATTTATTAATATTAATTGTATCACTTAAAATTGAGCAGAATATCTTTGAACCCAAGTACAGCCCCTTCTGTATATCTTTTTTAGCACAAAATAATGCCCTAGATAATGAAACCCATTCAGTATTTGGGTAATGTACCACCCGACAATAAATTAATTACACAATTGGTTATCCACTAGTGAAAAACAATGGTCACCAAATTAGTACTTCTGAATAAAATAATTTTTTATTGATATAACAATATTAAAAAATCACTGATAAGAAAAGGTGCTAGACCATGAAAAGAGGGACAGCAAGACCTCATATCATATGAAATACAAGTACTAAAATGAAAAGGAGACTAAAGTGCAAGGCATGTAAACATTAAGCAAAAGCTTATATAAGAATCTCAATAAGTTAAGCAGCAAAAGAAAAGTCATTAATGGTCACAAGACACACAAAAACCTGCCTCAGTATAGGCTGCAGAACCATGCATTTCATCTAATATATACTTACTTTGTAATGTCTTCACATCCTGTTCCGTCCAGATGTGTCCGGATCCCAGAATTCCAAGCGGCGGAAGTTCACCGACCGCCATATTGGAACACTCAAGTGATGGGTGTCTCAATATGGAAACTGCTGGTGGTACCAGCGTCTTGCGCGGTACCACCAGCGTAACACCGTCGCACCACACACACACACATTGTATATGCCGTACGCACCACACACACACACTGTATACGCTGTATGCACCACACACACACACTGTTTAAGCCGTACTCACCACACACACACTCACACTGTATATGCCGTACGCACCACACACACACACTCACTATACGCCGTATGCACCACACACAACTGTATACACCGTACGCACCACACACACACACTGTATACGCCGTACGCACCACACACACTGTATACGCCGTACGCACCACACACACTGTATACGCCTTACCACACACAAACACTGTGTACACCGTATGCACCACACACACACACACACACTGTATACGCCGTATGCACCACACACACACTGTATTTGCCGTACGCACCACACATACACACTTTACGCCATATACACCACACACACACACACTGGATACGCTGAAGGCACCACACACTGTATATGCCGTACGCACCACACACACACACACACACACTGGATACACCGTAGGCACCACCACACACACACACTCTGTATATGCCGTAGGCACCACACACATGATTTGTGTCCTTCTGACACTGGGTTACCTTTTAAATTAAGAAGACGACAGTTTCCAGTCAAACCTGCATTCACAATGACTATTAACAAATCCCAAGGATAGACCCTCAATCGAGTGGGTAACATGAGGGAAGAGACAGCACAGTGGTGGACAGAGAGAGAGCAGACAAGGGGAACACAGGTCATAAGGACGAGATCACATGAGAGGAGAAGACAGCAGATGGGGAGAGAGAAAGTGCACAGGGGTGAGAGAGACAGAGCACGGGGGGAAACAGCTCAAACTGGACAGCGCAAGAGGGAAGAACACAGCACAGGAAGTAGAGAGACAGCAGACAAGGCGGATAGCACATGGGGTAGACAGGTCAAAGAAGAGAGCACAGACGGAGAAGTCAGCACATGGGGAAAGAGAGAGTGGATAGGTGGGTGAGCACATGGGGGGGAGAGATTCTCAACGCTGCAAAGCCTGCCCCCATCGTGACATTACCGCCCTCCCGATGTGATAGCATCGGGATTTGGGCCTCCATCTAGTGTCAAAATAAGCAGGAAATGAAGTGTCATTTATACTTGTAAGTTAATAGAGACGATAGGTATCAATAGGTGCTGCACTGATAATCCCATATGTACAAAGATAATTATGGTAACAGGGCATACTTTACCGAATGATGTGCACGTGGGAAATCCCGGGCGTCCCTCTGCCCTGACACACATTTTGCACTACTTCTTTGGAAGGCTTCATTTCTGTATTTCGTATGAACCCCCCCACAGCCCCTTGTATACAGAATGAGCCAACATGGCCTCCCCATATACAGCACGAGCCTCACACAGCCTCCCCATGTACAGCATGAGCCCCACACTACCTCCCCATGTACAGCATGAGGCTCCACACAGCTTCCCCATGTACAGCATGAGGCCCCCACAGCTTCCCCATATATTGCATGAGCCCCACACAGCCTCCCATGTACAGCATGAGCCCCACACTGCCTCCCCATGTACAGCATGAGGCTCCACACAGCTTCCCCATGTACAGCATGAGGCCCCCACAGCCTCCCATATACAGCATGAGCCCCACACAGCCTCCCTATATATACTGCATGAGCCCCACAGTCTCCCCATATACTGCATGAGGCTCCACACAGCCTCCCCATATACTGCATGAGTCCCCCACAGTTTCCCCATATACTGCATGAGGCCCCACACGCCTCCCCATATACTGCATGAGTCCCACACAGCCTCCCTATATATACTGCATGAGCCCCACAGTCTCCCCATATACTGCATGAGGCTCCACACAGCCTCCCCATATACTGCATGAGGCCCCCACAGTTTCCCCATATACTGCATGAGGCCCCACACGCCTCCCCATATACTGCATGAGGCCCCACACGCCTCCCCATATACTGCATGAGCCCCACACAGCCTCCCCATATATACTGCATGAGCCCCACAGTCTCCCCATATACTGCATGAGGCTCCACACAGCCTCCCCATACCACCTGTTCCGACAAGCCTACAGCCTACAATGATCCTCAGTCTACTGAACCATCGCACGACCAGCTCTACCCTTTCCTAGTGTATCCTCACCCATCCCTGTAGACTGTGAGCCCTCGCGGGCAGGGTCCTCTCTCCTTCTGTACTTGTGTGTCCATTGTCTAGCACGTTTATTGTACCTGTCTATATTTTCCCTTTTCATATGTAAAGCGCCATGGAATAAATGGCGCTATATAAATGTGTAATAATAATAATAATAATACTGCATGAGGCCCCCACAGCCTCCCCATATACTGCATGAGGCCCCCACAGCCTCCCCATATACTGCATGAGGCCCCCACAGCCTCCCCATATACTGCATGAGACCCCCACAGCCTCCCCATATACTGCATGAACACCACACAGCCTCCCTATATACTGCATGAGCCCCACACAGCCTCTCCATATACTGCATGAACCTCACACAGCCTCCCCATATACTGCATGAGGCCCCCACAGCCTCCCCATATACTGCATGAGACCTCCACAGCCTCCCCATATACTGCATGAACCCCACACAGCCTCCCTATATACTGCATGAGCCCCAGACAGCCTTCCCATATACTGCATTAGGCCCCCATAGCTCCACATGTGCAGCATGTCACCCCCATAGCCTCCCCATGTGCAGCATGTCACCCACATAGCCTCCCCATGTGCTGCATGTCACCCCCATAGTCTCCCCATGTGCTCCATGCCACACCCATAGCCTCCCTATGTTCTGCATGTCACCCTCATAGAATCCCCATGTTCTGCATGACAACCCCATGGAATCCCCATGTGCTGCATGTCACCCCCCATAGAATTCCCATGTGCTTCATGTCACCCCATAGAAACCCATGTGCTGCATGTCACCCCCATAGAATCCCTATGTGCTGCATGTCACCCCCATAAAATCCCCATATGCTGCATGTCACCCCCATAGAATCCACATGTTCTGCACGACAGTCCCATAGAATCCCCATGTGCTGTATGTCACCCCCCATAGAATCCCCATGTGCTGCATGTCACCCCCATAGAATCTCCATATGCTGTTTGTCACCCCCCATAGAATCCCCATGTGCTGCATGTCACCCCCATAGAATCCCCATGTGCTGCATGTCACCCCCATAGAATCCCCATGTGCTGCATGTCACCCCCATAGAATCCCCATGTGCTGCATGTCACCTCCATAGAATCCCCATGTGCTGTATGTCACCCCATAGAATCCCCATGTGCTGCATGTCACCCCCATAGAATCCCCATGTACTGCATGTCACCCCCATAGAATCTCCATGTGCTGTATGTCACCCCCATAGAATCTCCATGTGCTGCATGTCACCCCCATAGTCCCCCCATGTGCTCCATGCCACACCCATAGCCTCCCTATGTTCTGCATGTCACCCCCATAGAATCCCCATGTTCTGCATGACAACCCCATGGAATCCCCATGTGCTGCATGTCACCCCCATAGAATTCCCATGTGCTTCATGTCACCCCCATAGAATCCCATGTGCTGCATGTCACCCCCATAGAATCCCTATGTGCTGCATGTCACCCCCATAAAATCCCCATATGCTGCATGTCACCCCCATAGAATCCACATGTTCTGCACGACAGTCCCATAGAATCCCATGTGCTGTATGTCACCCCCCATAGAATCCCCATGTGGTGTATGTCACCCCCATAGAATCTCCATATGCTGCATGTCACCCCCATAGAATCCACATGTTCTGCACGACAGTCCCATAGAATCCCCATGTGCTGTATGTCACCCCCCATAGAATCCCCATGTGCTGCATGTCACCCCCATAGAATCTCCATGTTCTGCATGACAACCCCATGGAATCCCCATGTGCTGCATGTCACCCCCATAGAATTCCCATGTGCTTCATGTCACCCCCATAGAATCCCCATGTGCTGCATGTCACCCCCATAGAATCCCTATGTGCTGCATGTCACCCCATAAAATCCCCATATGCTGCATGTCACCCCCATAGAATCCCCATGTGCTGTATGTCACCCCCCATAGAATCCCCATGTGCTGCATGTCACCCCCATAGAATCTCCATATGCTGTTTGTCACCCCCCATAGAATCCCCATGTGCTGCATGTCACCCCCATAGAATCCCCATGTGCTGCATGTCACCCCCATAGAATCCCCATGTGCTGTATGTCACCCCATAGAATCCCCATGTGCTGCATGTCACCTCCATAGAATCCCCATGTGCTGTATGTCACCCCCATAGAATCCCCATGTGCTGCATGTCACCCCCATAGAATCCCCATGTGCTGCATGTCACCCCCATAGAATCTCCATGTCCTGTATGTCACCCCCATAGAATCTCCATGTGCTGCATGTCACCCCCATAGTCCCCCCATGTGCTCCATGCCACACCCATAGCCTCCCTATGTTCTGCATGTCACCCCCATAGAATCCCCATGTTCTGCATGACAACCCCATGGAATCCCCATGTGCTGCATGTCACACCCCCATAGAATTCCCATGTGCTTCATGTCACCCCCATAGAATCCCCATGTGCTGCATGTCACCCCCATAGAATCCCTATGTGCTGCATGTCACCCCATAAAATCCCCATATGCTGCATGTCACCCCCATAGAATCCACATGTTCTGCACGACAGTCCCATAGAATCCCCATGTGCTGTATGTCACCCCCCATAGAATCCCCATGTGGTGCATGTCACCCCCATAGAATCTCCATATGCTGTTTGTCACCCCCCATAGAATCTCCATGTGCTGCATGTCACCCCCATAGAATCCCCATGTGCTGCATGTCACCCCCATAGAATCCCCATGTGCTGTATGTCACCCTCATAGAATCCCCATGTGCTGCATGTCACCTCCATAGAATCCCCATGTGCTGTATGTCACCCCCATAGAATCCCCATGTGCTGCATGTCACCCCCATAGAATCCCCATGTGCTGCATGTCACCCCCATAGAATCTCCATGTGCTATATGTCACCCCCATAGAATCTCCATGTGCTGTATGTCACCCCCATAGAATCTCCATGTGCTGTATGTCACCCCCATAGAATCTCCATGTGCTGTATCTCACCCCCATAGAATCTTCATGTGCTGCATGTCACCCCCATAGAATCCCCATGTGCTGTATGTCACCCCATAAAATCCCCATGTTTATACACATGAAAAAAAAAAAAGAACACCACATACTCACCTCGGTCCCATTCCCCGACGCTCTGCTTCTGTTGCTGTCACCGATGTGCTGAATCTCCGGCGGTACACAGCTGATGCGATGAAATGACGTCATCGCGTCAGCTGTTTCACACGCTGATTGGTGGAGGAAGTGGTCGGAGACCCTCCTCCACCAATGCTGACTGCGCTTAGGGAGACAACGGAGACAGCAAGTGGGCGGGTTTCCAGCCCCACGGCTGTCACTTTGCCCAGGTTTGCTTTAAGATTATTGCTTCAGTATTAGATATTGATCATGGCAGTATAGGAGATTAAATTGTATAATTTAGATTTTTCCAGTGCACTTTACTAAGGGTTTGAGCCCTGCACTAAAACTCTATGGCTACATATCATCAAGACTGGCATTTTGCACTCCAGTCTTGATCAAGTGTTCAAAGGAGTTAGATGTGCCAAATTCATTCTCAGGTCTGCATCACTTAATGAATTTAGTATATCTTTCATCCGGTGTCTGACAGCATAAGAGATGCACTTAAAGGGAATCTGTCACCCCAAAATTGCCATATCAGATAAAGATATGGCTGAATAGTGCGTCCCATAACAAAGCTAATGGTGGGTATCATATATCATGATACCCCCGTTTTCAGATCAAAATACCTTTGTAAACTTCATTTTTTTACCTGTCAATCATGGCAGTCAGGTCAGGAGGGCAGCGGTTTCCATGTCCTCACCCCCCCCCCGCTCCTCGGCATACATTGCGTATCGCCGTCTGTGAATCCCACAACGGCGTTCTGCTTCCCGCAATTGCGCAATTCAAATTCGGGCGGCGCATGCGCCGTGTGCTTTGCCCGACAGTGGGCAAAGCATAAAATCAGTACAGCGCATGCGCTGCTCTTTCCTTGCTCCGGAAGTCGTCCAAGGCAAGCAGACATTTCCGGGGCAAGGAAAGAGCAGCGCACGCGCTGTACTGATTTTATGCTTTGCCCGCTGTCGGGCAAAGCACACTGCGCATGCGCCGCCTGAATTTGAATTGCGCAATTGCGGAAGCTGAACGCCGTCTGTGGGATTCACAGACGGCGATACCCAACGGATGCCGAGGAGCGGGGGGGTGAGGACATGGAAACCGCCGCCCTCCAGACCTGACTGCCATGATTGACAGGGAAAAAAACTAAGTTTACAAAGGTATTTTTGTGGCGCTTCCCACGGCTGTGGGGCGTCGGGACATGGCATAGCTTGCCTAGCTAGCCAATGCTCCCACGCCGCCAGTCCACGACGACGTGAGACATGGGTCCCAGATGATAAGAGAATGTGGACCCACTGGACCACGGAGGGAGACCCGGCCTGCCCGGACTAGGGAAGGGCAGCGACCGGGATCCGTGGCAGCTGAGCATGTGGGCAAGGTGACGACCTGCAGGACTAGACAACACCGCACAACTTCAGGTAAGAAGAAACATAAAGTTTACTTAAAGAAACAAAGTACATAAACAGAACATAAGACCGGGCTCCCGATTCCGCACATCAGAGAAGGGTACACGACTCAGGATCACAGACGAGTGCTGGAGGACATCACGGGTAGATGCAGTCCAGGGTTATCTGGCACGGGCATACTTGGACGGCCTCTCTCTCAGGCCTTAGGCGTAGCACAGGCTCAGCAGGAGAACATCAGACACCGACCTCAGACAGACTTCAGACGATGGCGGGGTCATCACGGGTTGATGAAGTCCAGGATCATCTGGCAGGGCATACTAGTATGGCCTCACTCTCAGGCCTCGGGCGTAGCACAGGCTCAGCAGGAGAACATCAGACACCGGCCCAGGACGAACGTCAGACGATGACGGGGTCATCACGGGTTGATGAAGTCCAGGGTCATCTGGCATTGGCATACTAGGACAGCCTCTCTCTCAGGCCTCAGGCGTAGCACAGGCTCAGCAGGAGAACATCAGACACCGACCCAGGACAGACGTCATCACAGGGTAGACCAAGGAGGAACCGGCAGGACATCGGAACATCAGGAACACGGACTGGATCTCAGGGACACAGGAACACGGACAGGAAACCAGGAACACGGATTGGATCTCAGGGAATCAGGAACACAGACAGGAACACGGATTGGAACACAGGCATCGGACTCCGGACATCTGGCACCGATCGGCAGGCTCCGGACATCAGGTAGAGATGGATAGGATCCGGACATCTGGAAGTGGTCATCGGACATCGGATATCAGGCAGTGGTCATCAGGGAGGACACGGACAGGAACATCAGGGACACGGATTGGATCTCAGGGAGTCAGGAACACAGACAGGAACATGGATTGGATCTCAGGGAGTCAGGAACACGGACAGGAACATCAGGAACACGGATTGGGTCTCAGAGAGTCAGGAACACGGACAGGAACATGGATTGGATCACAGGAACACGGACTGGAACACAGGCATCGGACTCCGGACATCTGGCACCGATCAGCAGGATCCAGACATCTGGCAACAATCGGCAGGACCCGGACATCAGGCAGGGAGGATAGGATCCGGACATCTGGAAGTGGTCGTCGGACATCGGACATCAGGCCATGGTCATCAGGCATAGGATCCGGACATCTGACACCGATCAGCAGGCTCCGGACATCTGGCAACAATCGGCAGGACCCGGACATCAGGCAGGGAGGATAGGATCCGGACATCTGGAAGTGGTCGACATCGGACATCAGGCCATGGTCATCAGGCATAGGATCCGGACATCTGGCAGCGACCTGAAAAGGAACCCCAGCGGTCTGGTGCAAGCCCCGCCAAGCTCAACGGGAGCTGGCCGGGGATTGCACAGAAGCTGAGCACAGAGTAACAGAAACTCAGCACACACCGGACTCCTCCTTCCAAGATGAACTCAGGTTATATAGCAAGGATTCACAGTCACTGGCATAGGGTTCTGGACTCAGCAGGATTTCGGGAATATAACACAGAGGACACAATTCAGACAGTCAGGTACAAGATGTGATCCAAGATCAGGGGTTCAGGTAATTAGACACAGCAGGAACAGGCCTGGATATACAGCCTCCAGGAACGGCGATCTGGGTAATCAGCCCCCAGCATAGGCGGAAACACAAGACACAGTTCAGACATTCAGGTACCGGGTTAGATCCAGGATCAGGGATTCAGGTAATTAGACACAGCAGGAACAGGCCTGGATATACAGCCTCCAGGAACGGCGATCTGGGTAATCAGCCCCCAGCATAGGCGGAAACACAAGACACAGTTCAGACATTCAGGTACCGGGTTAGATCCAGGATCAGGGATTCAGGTAATTAGACACAGCAGGAACAGGCCTGGATATACAGCCTCCAGGAACGGCGATCTGGGTAATCAGCCCCCAGCATAGGCGGAAACACAAGACACAGTTCAGACATTCAGGTACCGGGTTAGATCCAGGATCAGGGAACGAGACACAGCAGGAACAGGGAATCAGCTCTCCAGAGCTTATCAAATTCAGAGCAGGAGCTGAACACACAACCACATACGGCTAGGTTCAGGGATTCAATGTGAAGCTCTGGCAACGCCCACTAGGGCTGGGGAACTTTATATATGAGCTGCTTCACAGCGATAGGCTGGAGCAGTAATTCTAGTAAACACCCAATCCACATAAAAGTAGGACAGGTGTGGGCCGCGCCCCCTATGCAGAGCCAGACAGCTCAACACAGAGGGAACCCAACAATGGCTGCTGCCAAACACGTAGTAAGTCATGCACCACTGCAGAGGACTTTGCAAGCTACGGACGGCTTTTACAGCAGGTCAGGGACCGCACATGCGGGCGGTCATGCAAAGCAGCGGAGCCACTCACGCAAGTACGGGTACGCAGCAGAGCCAGGAACTGAGCAGCATCCATATAGGTAACAGACAACAGCATCCCAGCTGGTTAGGGGGAAAGGAGCAAAAGGGTTAATGCAAAAGACATGCAGAGTAACGCTGGAAAACAAAGTACAGAATACCAGCGTTACAATTTTGATCTGAAAACGGGGGTATCATGATATATGATACCCACCGTTAGCTTTGTTATGGGACGCACTATTCAGCCATATCTTTATCTGATATGGCAATTTTGTGGTGACAGATTCCCTTTAAGTCAAGGACTCTGGTATAGTTGGTGCAAATCGATTCCTATCACCTGGTTGACATTATTGGGGCGTGATGCAACTATATGATGTCGCACTAGGCCGGCTAATCCAAAGGACCACCATAGATTCCATCATGTTAGCAGCGGTTCTCAGCACTCTCATTCAGCAGCCACAGATTATTAACATAGCCGATGGACCTAACCCTGCTGATCGATTGGCACCAACTCTATTTCTGACATAATGCCACTTTTGTGGATTTGTCTTCAGACTAAGCTCCACCCACTTGGAAAAGTTGGAGCTGGCCTGGACTGATGTAAAAATGTAAATTTTTTTGCATAGGTTGGTCATAGTTTTGCAACATGTCAAACTATTTTATGGCAGAATTCGGACACAAAGTTTTTGACTGATCACCCCCTTACCGGGCAGGCACTAATCTTCCTTACAGAGCAGCTTCATCCCTGGATCATTAGCAAAGTCATCATCTTCAGAACCTGCTCTAAAATTTAGAAGCCAAATTTTACATTAAATTGATCTTTTTGTTGAAAAACTTCATACAAAAGGAAAAAGTAAATTTACCGTAATCTAAAATTTCTATTTATTTAGCAGTTTTGGGAGTAACACATTGTAACAATTGAAGACTTTGTAGTACAGAGAAATGAAACAGTTTACAACATACATTAAGGAAGACCTCTGATATCTGGATAAATATTTTATTTATAATACATAAACCATAAAGTATAGAAGCTACAATACATGTATAAATGTGATCTCTCACACAGAATACTCATTTTCACAACAATAATTCCATTCTATTGTGCACGCACATATTTGGAATGGTTGGTTGGAATGACTGCTCGTTCTTGCCACCGGAATCGGAGAATCCTGACAGTGAGCACCTTGCACTCTGTGAGGATTCAGAAATCTGCAGTCACATAGAGTGACTGCAGACTTCAAACTCAAGCGTAGACAACCCTTTAAATGATAACTCAGTGGCGCTCCTTCAGCTGTCCATGCAAACTAAATAACTGTTCAGTTCACATCTACATCTCTCAAAGTCCTCATACACATGAGCATTCCACCCTGCCACGACTCTTCTGGCAGCAACTTATTGCCAGGCAGAATGAAAAGCAGAACATTGAAATGCATCAGGCCAGGTCCTTCTCTCTTCTGACATTAGTTGGAGGAAGAGTGAGGAAGCTCCCATACACAGATGGTTGGCTGAAACGATGAGTTTGGATGACTTTTATCTAATGTGTGTGATGGTTGGTATTGAGTTCAGTACTAGGTGCTGTATTAGTCTCTATTAGTGATGGTTGTAGCTAACTGTCATATTAGAATATAACTGTGGCTGTGTAAAGAATGGCAAGAAATATGAAGATCTGGTTCAGAAATTAGGACCCCCCACAAATTTGTAGAGCTATTAATATGAAAAGGAACCTTTCACCACAAACATGTTCAATCTGTAGGCACCATGTTATAGAGGAGTGGAACTTGAGTAGATTGATATATGGTTTTATGAGAAAAAATTCAGTATAACTTGTGCTTTCATCATTTAATCCTTTGCTCTTTCTGGGATTTCAGTCCAGTGGGCGGTCCTATCAGTGATTGACAGCTAGCACTGTATGCACACTATAGATAGAAAGCTGTCAGTCACTGATAAGACCACCCATTGGACTGAAAAGCCCAGAAAGAGCAGAGGATTCAATTATTAAAATACAGGATATACACAGATATATCCACACAGCACTAATACATAGGAAATCTTCCTCAAACTTCTCAACTGTAATTTCGCCCTTTTTTCGCTGCATATTATACCCCTTGTATGAATTCATCCTTATTATGGTAACTCAGCAGTAGAGCAGCTGCACCCTCTGATAAAATAAAAAAAACAACAAAGGAAAAAAAACACTTATTTTCATCTTTATGTAAATGGAGAAGAGTTTACACTGCTGGTAATTTTCATTACCAGAAATGTAAAAAAAATGTTTTCCTTTAAGAGACACTTCAGATAATGTAATGAAAAATGCATCAGTTTGTATTATTCGTGTAAATGTTCAGGTTAAACTGAGACAATCTCATTACTTGCTTAATAAGTGAAGACTTCATCAATATTCAGAGCATTTACTGCAGTTTCCCATAGCTAAGAGCTCCAGAAAGGATCAGTCCTTAGTGCCGGTCTGTCTCCTTGTCTGGCCATGTCCACACATTGTCTGTCCACTGGTGGTTAGAAACATTTCCCAGTGTACAATAAAGCAGTGTCCGGACTCAGCTTTGACCTGAGGAGCGAGATATTTCCTATCATTTATGCAAACTCTGCAAGAAAACTGTAAACTTTTCATCTGGGAGTTAAAAAGATAAAACTTCTCTAACTTTCACACCTAGAGTAGACAGTCTGAAAATGCACCAGATTTATAGCAGTTGTTCATGCTCGATGATGTATTGCTATTTTCCGGTCACTGCAGCTCCCTCCAAAAATGTGATTACACTAAGGAAAGAAATATAGTTTATGCTCAAAACATGGCACACATAAAGCTTATAATGAAAAAACAAGCAAAACATAACAAGCCTTACATAGCTCCATTGACTCAAAAATAAAAAAGTTACGCGTCTCAGAAAATGGCAACACAAACAAAAATTATTTAGTTTTGCATTTAGCCAAAAAAGCTCTACTTTGGTCTCATCTGACCGAAGCACCTTTTTCCACATGCTAGCTGTGTCCCCTGCATGGCATATGGAAGAAGGTGCTCTTGTAAGGTGAGATCAGAGTACAACTTATTGGGCTGAATGCAAAATGCTATGTGTGGTGGAAAACTAACACTGCACATCAACCTGAAAACAGCTTCCCCACCATCGCACATGGTGTTGGCAGCAGCATCATGCTGTTGGGATGCTTTTCTTCAGCAGGGACAGAGAAGGTGGTCAGAGCTGATGGGAATCTCGAAAAATGTGAACAATGCTAAGGTCCTGAATCAATCAAACATAAAAAATCTTAAAACTAGCAATTTTATTAGCTAAATTAAAAAATGAAAAAACAAACAACACACAAATATGAGTCTAAACCCCATTATATTCTTAAGTCTCACCTATTCTTGGATCTGCCTGTCAGCGGAGGTTGGCACCCTGATTGTAGGCGAGAAATGGCGCCCCTGTTCTACGGCGGCTGTCCCTAAGTGGAACCCCTAAGAATCCCTATGATAGACATACAGATAAATAGGGAAGAGCACTCATTCAAATATATGAAATGTACCCTGCTTATTGGATAAACGAGATAGCAGAGAACAAAGGAAAAGGGGGACATGGATAGTAGCTCGGTCCTGACAGGATGATCTTTTTGATGCTGTAAAAAAGATATTTATGATGCTATGACGTGTGTTGTACTCTTCACATACTGTTAGAAAGATAGAAAACCTAACAAAAGGATGTCTAATTCTTTTTTTGGCATAAGCCTTGATGTATAGCAATCAAAAAATTGTAGAGTAAATCAAGAGACTGTAGTTAGTCCTTGTAGACAATAGCATCAACACATGCCATCCTGCTCCTGCTCTCTCAGGTCAGGTCGCGTCTCCCTCTGCCTCCTTGAGTTCCGGCGGTGCCCTGACCCGGAAGCACCGCCGGACCAATGGGAGGCTACCAGGGTGTATATCAGGCCGCACTCCTGTAATGGAGGCGCCTGATCTTTGTGTCCTTACAGCACGTTAGGCATTTTGCTTGTTGTTCCCCGTGGTTTACTCTTCCCCTGCTTGTGTCCCTGCAGATCCTGCTGTCTCGTGGTCCTGTCTCCGTGCCCTGTTGCTCCGTACTCCTCCCACCTACAGTCCTACTCTGGTCCTGTCTCCGTGCCCTGCTCGTCCTGTTGCTCCGTACTCCGCCCTCCTGCAGTCCTACTCTGGTCCTGTCTCCGTGCCCTGTTGCTCCGTACTCCCCCCACCTGCAGTCCTACTCTGGTCCTGTCTCCGTGCTTGCTCTGTTGCTCTGTACTCCACCCGCTTGCAGTCCTACTCTGGTCCTGTCTCCGTGCCCTGCTCCGTCCTGTTGCTCCATACTCCCCCACCTGCAGTCTTACTACGGTCCTGTCTCCATCCTGCTGTCCTGTGGTCCTCGCTCTCAGTCCTACTCCAGGCCCTTTCCTCTTTGCTCCGCCTTGGTGCTCAATACCCTGTCTGTCCCGTAGAGAGGGCTCCCTACTTCCTAGAGAGCCGCCCCTCTTGGTCACCAGCTATCTTGTTACTTGAACCTCTGGGCCTGCTCCTAATGATCCCTGTACAGGGGTCGGCTCCACCTGGTCGCTCGCCCGGAGGCCCCTCGGTGCCATGATCCAGAGGGAGACTTGCTTCCCTCACCGAGCCTGGGTGCTAACAGTAAGATTAGGCCCTGGATCCCGCCGGTGCCTCTGCTACTGCACAAAAGCGGGAGAACCAGGGATGCATAATGTCCGTTATGAAGTCCATGGATTCTCGTCTGTCGTCAAGCCGCCATTCCGGGAAATGCTACCCAGCTAGTTAGTCTTCAACAGGAGCTGGGTCAGCAGCGTGATACTCAGGCCCATATCTTAACCTATATGGCTTCCGTCGATGACCGCATAGTGGCCCTCCAGTCTGCCGCCGCGGCACAGACTTTGTCTCATGCTTCCTCTTCTCTCCCTCCGCGCCTCGCCAGGCCGCCTCGGTTTAGTGGCAACCCTAAACTCTGCAGGGGGTTCTTAAACAAGTGTAGCCTCCACTTCGAATTATTGCCTCAGCAATACCCCTCTGACCGGGCCAAGGTCGCCTTCTTTATGTCCCATCTGGAGGGAGAGGCCCTGTCTTGGTTGAATCCCCTCTGGGAACCGGATGATCCCATAGTTTTGGGCCTTCCGGTCTTTTTGGACACTTTTCGTAGGGTCTTTGATGAGCCTTGGCCAGTTAGCCTCCCTTACCGAGTCCCTTTTTAATCTTCACCATTGTGCCCTCACGGTCGGACAATATGCTATCTGCTTCCGTACGCTCTCCTCTGAGCTGGGTTGGAATAACGCGGCACTGGTAGGGGCATTCTGGCGTGGTCTCTCGGGCAGGATAAAGGATGAGCTTGCGGGTCGCGATACCCTGACTACTCTGGAGGACCTTATCTCTGGCCACTCGCATAGATCTACGGTTCCAGGAGCTCGTCCGGGAGTCAGCTAGAGACAGAAGGCCCATTAGACCGGTTCCTTCCTCTCATATGTCCTCTAGCCCTCATCTAGCCGGGACTCCCTCTGCTTCCCCTGTCGAACCCATGCAGGTAGATCAACTCAAGTTGTCCAAGTCTCGTCGGAGGGAGAGAAGGGCGCAAGGCCTATGCTTCTATTGCGGAGCGAAGTCACATTTCCTCCGTTCTTGCCCTGAGAGACCGGGAAGCTCATCCACCTAGTCCAGGTGAGAGAGGCCTCCCTAGGTGTTAGTAATTCCTCTCAACCCCTTACTATGTCTGTTCTTTTAGTTTCGGGACAGAGACGTGGGTCCAAGGCGGCCTACGTGGATTCAGGCTCGGCAAGTAACTTCATCCGGCGCGAAGAAGTGGACAAGTACCGGATCCCTGTGGTTAATCTGCTAAATCCTCAAATAATTGCTTCAGTGGATGGAAGACCGCTACAGGAGACTGTCACTATGGTTACGGAGGAGGTGGAGTTGCAAGTCGGAGCCTTACATCGTGAAAGGGTGGACTTTTATGTATTACCTAATCTGTCCCATGCGGTACTACTTGGTCTCCCTTGGCTTAGGATACATCAGCCGGTCCTTGACTGGTCCACGGGCGAGGTTCTCCGCTGGGGACACTTGTGCCATGGTCGGTGCTTGAATTCCCTTCGTCTTACTGTCCCTTCTCAGCCACCTCCTGATCTCTCGGGACCCCCTTCAGCCTACTGCTCCTACGCCGACGTCTTTAATAAGAAGGAGGCAGAGATCCTTCCCCCGCACCGTCCGTTCGACTGCCCGATTGAATTAATTCCTGGCTCGACTCCTCCCAGGGGTAGTATCTACCCACTGTATCCTGCAGAGACCGTATCCTTGTCCGAGTACCGTCGGGAGAATCTCGCCAAAGGTTTTATACGAAAGTCCTCCTCTCCCGCAGGAGCCGTTTCTTTCATTGTTAAAAAAAAGGATGGATCCCTGCGGCCGTGCATTGACTACAGAGGCTTGAATGATATCACAATCAAGAATAGGTACCCCCTTCCACTCATTCCAGAGTTATTTGATCGTCTCAGGGGGGCTCGGATCTTCTCCAAGTTAGACCTTAGAGGAGCCTACAATCTGATTTGAATTTGTGCGGGTGACGAGTGGAAGACCGCCTTTAACACTCGGGACGGCCATTATGAGTACCTAGTCATGCCCTTTGGTCTCTGCAATGCTCCCGCGGTGTTTCAAGAATTCGTCATTGAGATCTTCCGGGACCTCTTGTATTCCTGTGTTGTAGTGTACTTGGATGACATCCTTGTATTCTCCCTGGATCTTTCTTCTCATAGAAGATGTGTTCGCCTGGTACTACAGTGTCTTCGAGAGAATCGCCTGTACGGTAAAATTGAAAAGTGTATTTTTGAACAGACTTCTCTACCATTTCTGGGCTACATTATCTCCGACGCGGGATTGAGGATGGATCCCGAGAAGCTGTCCGCCATTCTCAAATGGCCTCGTCCCGTTGGAATAAGAGCTATACGACGATTTCTCGGATTTGCCAATTATTACCGGCTATTCATTCCTCATTTTTCCTCGATTACCAAGCCTATTTCTGTCCTTACACGAAAAAAGGGGCGAACCCCAACTCCTGGACTACGGAGGCAGAAGAGGCTTTTCTGACTCTTAAACTGGCCTTTTCTACAGCTCCGGTGTTGCATCGTCCCGTGAGCAGCAAGCCCTTCGTGCTTGAGGTGGACGCCTCCTCCACAGGGGCCGGGGCTGTGCTGTCCCAGAAATCCGCCGCTGGATGACTGCTTCCCTGTGGATTCTTTTCTAAATCTTTTTCCCCATCGGAATGCAATTATTCGATCAGCGACTGTGAACTGTTAGCCATAAAATTGGCTCTGGAAGAATGGCGTCACCTTCTGGAGGGAGCTGTCCATCCCTTTGTAATTTTCTCTGACCACAAGAACTTGGCCTATCTCCAGTCCGCCCAGAGACTCAATCCTCGACAAGCCCGGTGGTCCTTATTCTTTGCCCGCTTTGATTTCGAGCTCCACTTTCGCCCCGGCCACAAGAATACTAAAGCCGATGCTTTATCCAGGGTCTTCCAGTCAACCTAGACAGTGGAGGAGCCTTCACACATTATTGGACCCGCTGAAATCATCACCGTGGCTCTGGTGAATCTGCTGTCTCCACCTCCTGGCAAGACTCTTGTGTCTGAAGATGTCAAAGGAGGGGTCTTACTCTGGGGTCATTCCTCCAAACTGGCGGGTCATGCCAGAGCAAAGAAGACGTTCTCTCTCATTTCTCGTCATTACTGGTGGCCTACTCTTCGCCAGGACGTGGTTGATTTAGTTGCCTCTTGCCCTTCCTGTGCAAAAAACAAGTACCACGGCGGCCTCCGTCCGGCTTGTTTCTTCCTTTGCCAGTCCCTGCGGTGCCCTGGGAACACATCGCCATGGATTTCGTCACTGACCTGCCCCTTTCGTCCTGTGGTACTGTGATCCTGGTGGTGGTGGACCGCTTCTCCAAGATGGCACATTTTATCCCTCTGACCGGACTTCCCTCAGCTCCTGAGCTAGCCAAGGTCTTCATCCACCAAATCTTCAGACTCCATGGACTACCTCTACGTATAGTGTCTGACGAGGAGTTCAATTTACTTCCAAGTTCTGGCGGGCACTTTGCAAGCTCATGAATGTACAGTCATGGACAAAAGTTTTGAGAATGACACAAATATTAATTTTTACAAAGTCTACTGCTTCACTTTTTCTAATGGCAATTTGCATATACTCCAGAATGTTATAAAGAGTGATCAGCTTAACAGCAATTACTTGCAAAGTCAATATTTGGCTAGAAAATGAACTTTATCCCCCAAAACACATTTTAACATCATTGCAGCCCTGCCTTAAAAGGACCAGCTAACCTCTTTTCAGTGATTGCTTCATTAACACAGGTGTGGGTGTTGATGAGGACATGGCTGGAGATCAATCTGTCATGATTAAGTAAGAATGACACCACTGGACACTTTAAAAGGAGGCTGGTGCTTGGCATCATTGTTTCTCTTCTGTTAACCATGGTTATCTCTAAAGAAACACGTGCAGTCATCATTGCAATGCACAAAAATGGCCTAACAGGGAAGAGTATCGCAGCTAGAAAGATTGCACCTCAGTCAACAATGTATCGCATCATCAAGAACTTCAAGGAGAGAGGTTCCATTGTTGCCAAAAAGGCTCCAGGGCGCCCAAGAAAGACCAGCAAGCGCCAGGACCGTCTCTTAAAAGTGTTTCAGCTGCGGGATTGGGCTACCAGCAGTGCAGAGCTTGCTCAGGAATGGCAGCAGGCAGGTGTGAGTGCATCTGCACGCACTGTGAGGTGGAGACTCTTGGAGCAAGGCCTGGTCTCAAGGAGGGCAGCAAAGAGCCACTTCTCTCCAGAAAAAACATCATGGACAGACTGATATTCTGCAAAAGGTACAGGCAGTGGACTGCTGAGGACTGGGGTAAAGTTATTTTCTCTGATGAATCCCCTTTTCGATTGTTTGGGACATCAGGAAAACGCCTCATTCGGAGAAGACAAGGTGAGCGCCACCACCAATCTTGTCTCATGCCAACTGTTAAGCATCCTGAAACCATTCATGTGTGGGGTTTGCTTCTCAGCCAAGGGAATCGGATCTCTCACAGTCTTGCCTAAAAGCACAGCCATGAATAAATAATGGTACCAGAATGTCCTCCAAGAGCAACTTCTCCCAACCCTCCAAGAGCAGTTTGGCGATCAACAATGCCTTTTCCAGCATGATGGAGCACCTTGCCATAAAGCAAAGGTGATAACTAAATGGCTCAGGGAACAAAACATAGAGATTTTGGGTCCATGGCCTGGAAACTCCCCAGATCTTAATCCCATTGAGAACTTGTGGTCAATCATCAAGAGACGGATGGACAAACAAAAACCTAAAAATTCTGACAAAATGAAAGCATTGATTGTGCAAGAATGGACTGCTATCAGTCAGGATTTGGTCCAGAAGTTGATTGAGAGCATGCCAGGGAGAATTGCAGAGGTCCTGAAGAAGAAGGGTCAACACTGCAAATATTGACTTGCTGCATTAACTCATTCTAACTGTCAATATAAGCTTTTGTTACTCAAATGTTTGCAATTATATTTCTGTCTGTGATAAAAACATCTGTCAAACACACATAAAAACCAGAAAACCAGATGGCAGCAGATCATGTGAAAATATAATATTTGTGTCATTCTCAAAACTTTTGGCCATGACTGTATCACTAGATTTCTCCTCCGCTTACCATCCACAGTCTAACGGGCAGGTGGAGCGAACTAACCAGGCGTTAACTGGGTATCTGCGTCACTTTTCCAACGCCCACCAAAATGACTGGGTTGATCTACTTCCCTGGGCTGAGTTCGCCTACAACAACCATACTAGTGAATCCTCAACCAAGTCTCCGTTTTTTTTTGTGTTTGGCCGTCATCCTGGTGTTCCGCTTCCTGTAGTCCCTGCTTCAGATGTACCCGAGGCCAACTTCTTGTCCTTTGAGTTTTCCAAGATCTGGGCTGAGACCAACATGGCACTTAAGAAAGCCAGTGATCGGATGAAGAATCACCCCGACAAGAGGAGACTGGATCCTCCACCGTATAGTACCGCGGAGAGAGTCTGGCTCTCATCCAAGTATATCCGACTAAAGATGCCGTCATACAAGTTGGGCCAGTGGTACATCGGCCATTTTGAAGTCCTAGGACGTGTCAATGACGTTGCCTACAAGTTGAGGTTGCCTGCTTCGCTCCGAATCCCGAACACCTTCCATGTCTCTCTCCTGAAACCTGTTGTGCTGAATCGGTTCCTTTCCACACCCGGCTCTGTTTCCAAACCGGTTGGTACCAACAATATCTTCGAGGTAAGAGATATTCTTGCCATGAAGAGGGTCAGAGGGAAGACCTTTTTACTTATTGACTGGAGGGGCTTTGGGCCTGAGGCTGGGGTCACACACACCGACTAAAAAATCTGACCGTTTTAGTCGGTCGATTATCGCAGCAAAATGTCATGAACAGTCATCCGTCTGGCATCCGATTTTCCTGGAAAGATGCGATTTAGTCGCATCTGACCGTAGTTGTAACATCCGATTTACATCCGACTTGCAAGATTTTCTCGCAGGCTTGCAAAACCGACATATAATGGATCCAAATGAATAGTATTTAAATCACAAAAGAATGAATAGATATATAAACATAGAACACATATATATATATATATATATACACATGTCATTGTGACATGTATATATATATTTATAGTTCATAGACTTCTACATACTGTAATAGCCGCTAATTCAATTGCCGGCTTTTGTGAAAGTACAGACCCGACATGAAATGACACATGGTTTACATACAGTTAACCATGTCATTTCATGTAGTTTTATATATGGTTTAAACTTACAATTACATGAGTGTATGTGTGCGAAATTGCAGACATGTAGGGGTTAATTAAAGGTGTAAATTCGTTGAAAAAAAATGCGTGGGCTCCCGCTGTATTTTCTCCACCAGACAGGCAAAGCCAGCGAGTGGTGGCAGATAATAATATCCTTGGGAGGGTGCATTTATTTTGTGCCCTCCCTGGCTACTAACATCTGCCACCAGCAACCCCAGAAAAGGCAAATCTATAATTAGATTAGCCCTTTCTGGCACTTTGCCCGTCTATTCCCATTGCCCTGCAGCGGTGGCGAATGGGTTAATAAGGGGTTAAAGCCACCTTGCTATTGAAAGGTGACTTTAAGCCAGGTTAATAATTGAGAGCTGTCAATTAGACAACTATCAATTATTAATCCTATTGTATGAAAGAAAAATCAAACACACACACTTTAATAAAAAATAATTTTAATGAAATAAGCAAACAGTTTTTGACCATCTTTTATTTTCCTGCTAAAACCTTTTCCTGTAATAAAAATAAAATAAAAAAGCAAAATGATTCTTACCTATCCGATGCACAGTCAGGTCCCACACTGTAATCCATCAGAAAGGGTTAACAGGTTACAGCTAGCAGGCAGCTAATGCTGCCTGCTGAGCTGTAACCCCTGAATGAATAAGTTCCTCTCCCGGCGAAAGGAGAGGAAGTGATTAATGTGTGAAGCTTAATTGATTGCTTCCCACAGTAATCAGGACACCCAGGGACTCCCTCTGACGTCACTGCTGCTGTGCGGTGTCCCCGGGTGACCTGACCTGAACTGATTACTGTGGGAAGCAATCAATTAAGCTTCACACATTAATCACTTCCTCTCCTGTCGCCGGGAGAGGAACTTATTCATTCAGGGGGTTACAGCTCAGCAGGCAGCATTAGCTGCGCTGCTTGGCTGTAACCTGTTAACCCTTTCTGATGGATTACAGCATGGGACCTGACTATGCATCGGATAGGTAAGAATCATGCTTTTATCGGCTTTTCTAAAGGACACCGGTGCGATTTAATCGCAAGTCACACGTGCGGTCCGTTTGTAACCTGATTTTTCAGCGCTCCCATTGACTTGTATTGGCGATAGTCGACCCACAATCGGTGACAATCGCAGCATGCTGCGATTGCACTCGCACGTTTAAAACGGACCACAAAAAATCTGATACTGGGAGCTGCTCCATAGATTAACATTGGTCCGAATGCAATGCGATATTTCATCTCATTGCAGTCGTCCAATTTTGTCGCCAGTGTGACCCCGGCCTGAGGAGAGATCCTGGGAACCCTGGGAGAATATCAATGCTCCCCACATTCTCAGGAGATTTTTTGCCAATCTCAGGAGGGGGCGGCTTAACCCCTTACTGTCCATTGACGTGCACAGTCCGTCATGGCCGGGTGTCTGTTCCTGCACCAGGACGGACTGTGCACGTCATGCCTTTGAACTACCACTGGATGTAAACACGCAGTGGTAGTTCAGTGCCGACAGCTGTCTATGACAGCTGACAGGCACGGCAAGCGGTGCGGGTACCCATGCCGTCGGTCCCCGCACCCACAGTGCTGTGATTGGTCAGTCAATCTGACTGACTAAACACAGCAGCGATCGGGCAGGAAATGCTGAAATTTCAGCATCTCCTACCCGATCAGTGCAGGAGCTCAGCGCTGCAGTGGCCGATCTTCCTGCACTGACTCTGTACCTGCAATCAAAAGGGAAAAAGTGAAAGTCCCATGCAGGGAAAAGGTAAAAAAAAATTTTTTTTTTTAAATTTGTAAAAAAAATATTAAAAAATAAAAAAATTCCCTTAAAAAATACACATTTTTATGTAAAAAAAAAACCAAAAAACAAAAAAATTACACTTGTTTGGTATCGCCGCGTCCGTAAAAATTCCATCTATAAAAGCGTAACCCTAGTTAACCCCTTCAGTGAAACCGTAAAAAAACACACAAAAAAGTAGTAAATTATACTTTTTCCAAGCTGTATCATCATACCGCTTGGAAAAAGTGCAATAACACGCGATCAAAAAGACGGATATAAATAAACATGGTACCGCTGAAAACGTCATCTTGTCCCGCAATAAACAAGCCACCAAACAGCATCATCAGCGAAAAAATAAAAAAGTTATAGCTCGCAGAATAAAGTGATGCAAAACTAATTATTTTTTCTATAAAAGTTCTTATTGTGTAAAAAAAAATTTGGGGGTCCTGTTATCCTTTGGAAAATAAAAATTGGGGGTGAAAATATCATTTTTGTGGAAAAAATATGATTTTTAAATTTTACGGCTCAACGTTATAACCTTCTGTGAAGCCCTTGGGGGTTCAAAGTGCTCACCACATATCTAGATAAGTTTCTTTGGGGGTCTAGTTTACAAAATGGGGTCACTTGTGGGGGTTTCCACTGTTTAGGTGCATCAGGGGCTATCCAAACGCGACATAGTGTCCGCTCTCGATTCCAGCCAATTTGACATTCAAAATCTCAAATGATGCTCCTTCCCTTCTGAGCACTACTGTGCGCCTAAAGATTGGTCTTCCTCCACACATGGGGTATCGATGTACTCAAGAGAAATTGTACAACAAATATTGTGGTTCATTTTCTCCTGATACCCTTGACAAAATTAAAAAAATTGTGTCGAAAGAAAAATTTTAGGGAAAAAAAGTTAAATGTTCATTTTTTCCTTCCACATTGCTTCAATTCTTGTGAAGTACCTAAAGGGTTAATAAACTTCTTGAATGTGGTTTTGAACACCTTGAGGGGTGCAGTTTTTAGAATGGTGTCACTTTTGGGTATTTTCAGTCATATTGACCCCTCAAAGTCACTTCAAATGTGAGGTGGTCCCTTAAAAAAATGGTTTTGTAAATTTGTTGTAAAAATGAGAAATTGCTGGTCAACTTTTAACCCCTCTCTGCCATCCGACGTACTATCCCGTCCATGAAACCTGTGACAATCTGCCCATGGACGGGATAGTACGTCGAAGTGATCAGCTGCGCTCCCGGGGGGGACGCAGCTAATCGCAGCTGGCTGTCAGCTGTTTATCACAGCT
>JARQOD010000003.1:90989468-91058546 GCA_033576555.1 Oophaga sylvatica
TCTACAACAACTGTTAAGAGGAGACTTTGTGCAGCAGGCCTTCATGGTGTAATAGCTGCTAGGAAACCACTGCTAAGGACAGGCAACAAGCAGAAGAGACTTGTGTGGGCTAAAGAACACAAGGAATGGACATTAGACCAGTGGAAATCTGTGCTTTGGTCTGATGAGTCCAAATTTGAGATCTTTGGTTTCAACCACCGTGTCTTTGTGCGACGCAGAAAAGGTGAACGGATGGACTCTACATGCCTGGTTCCCATCGTGAAGCATGGAGGAGGAGGTGTGATGGTGTGGGGGTGCTTTGCTGGTGACACTGTTGGGGATTTATTCAAAATTGAAGGCATACTGAACCAGCATGGCTACCAAAACATCTTGCAGCGGCATGCTATTCCATCCGGTTTGCGTTTAGTTGGACCATCATTTATTTTTCAACAGGACAAAGACACCAAACACACCTCCAGGCTGTGTAAGGGCTATTTGACCAAGAAGGAGAGTGATAGGGTGCTATGCCAGATGACCTGGCCTCCACAGTCACAAGACCTGAACCCAATCGAGATGGTTTGGGGTGAGCTGGACCGCAGAGTGAAGGCAAAAGGGCCAACAAGTGCTAAGCATCTCTGGGAACTCCTTCAAGATTATTGGAAGACCATTTCCGGTGACTACCTCTTGAAGCTCATCAAGAGAATGTCAAGAGTGTGCAAAGCAGTCATCAAATCAAAAGGTGGCTACTTTGAAGAACCTGGAATATAAGACATATTTTCAGTTGTTTTACATTTTTTTGTTAAGTATATAATTCAACATGTGTTAATTCATAGTTTTTATGCCTTCAGTGTGAATGTACAATTTTCATAGTCCTAAAAATACAGAAAAATCTTTAAATGAGAAGGTGTGTCCAAACTTTTAGTCTGTACTGTATATATATATATATATATGCCATTGACACACACATATATATATATATATATATATATATATATATATATATATATATATATTTATATTTCTTAGAGATATGTATAGCAGAATAGGTGAAAATTCAATTGTCGGCGTCTGTAAAATCATTACATACAGTAAACCATTGCATATCCATTATTTTTATATGTCCCTCACTAATAATGTTATTAGTGTGGTTGTGTGTGTGTGTGTGTGTGTGTGTGTGTGTGTGTGTAAAATTTTGGAGCTGTGTTAAATTAAAGGATTAATTCACGGAAAAAAGTGGCGTGGGCTCCCGTGCAATTTTCTCCGACAGAGAGGGCAAGCCAGTGACTGAGGGCAGAAATTAATAGCCTAGAGAGGGACCATTGTTTTTGGGCCCCCCTGGCTAAAAAAAAATCTGCCCCCAGCCACCCCAGAAAAGGCGCATCTGTATTCCGGCACTAACTCTCTCTCTTCCCATTGCCCAGTAGTGGTGGCATATGGGGTAATAAGGGGTTAATGTCACCTTGCTATTGCTATTAAGCCTGGTTAATAATGGAGAGCTGCCAATAAGACAACTATCCATTATTAATCCACAAGTCTGAAAGGGTTAAAAAAAACACACATTAAGAATAAAGACTTTTAATGAAATAAATAAACACACATTTTTTCCATCTTATTACACTCCCAATCCATACTGAAGCCATCAATCTCCTAGGAAAAATCCAAAATAAAAAAGCAACACTTAGACGCTGACGTCACTTAGGCTGCGCTGACTCCCCACCTGACCCGCGGTGAACTGACAGCGTGGGAAAATGTTCAGAAATTTTCCCACGCTAATCAGTTCATCTACGCTCAGGCTAGGAGGCTGCGCAAGCAGATTTTCTTTCATTTTTCCGTGGTTTACAGCCGGGCCGGTGGCATTAGCACCGCTCCCAGTTGTAAACTATTTAATCCCTTCAGATGGATTGCGGCGTGGGACTTGACTGTACGGCGGACAGGTATGGGTATAATGTTGCTTTTTTATTTTGGATTTTTCCTAGTAGATCGATGGCTTCAGTATGGAATGGGAGTGTAATAAAGATGGAAAAAATGTGTTTATTTATTTAATTAAAAGTCTTTACTGTTAAGGTACTGCCACACTACACAATCCCGCTAGCGATCTCGTTAGCGTCGCATACTAATGAGATCGCTAGCGGGATTGTTTCTATATCGCTAGTGTCGGCCACATTTAGCGATATCGTTAAGGACGCTATCGCGGTTAGTGATCTCCTTAACGACTTTAGCGGTACAAAAGTACCGCTAAATCGTTAACAAAAGGTGCCACACTCAGCGATATAGCGATACCAGCGGGACGCCGACGATAAAAATAGGGTCCGGAACGATCGCTGTGATGAACGAGATCACAGCAGGGGCCACGTCGCTGGTAGATGCCGCACACAACAACATCGCTAACGGGATCGCTAAATAGTGACGTTTTTTAGCGATCCCGTTAGTGATGTTGTTTAGTGTGGCATACCCTTTAGGCCGGTTTCACACGTCAGTGGCTCCGGTATGTGTAGTGTCAGTTTCCTCATGTACCGGAGACACATTAAAATCAATGTGTCTCTGCACATGTCAGCGTGTTTTCACGGACCGTGTGTCTGTGTGGAAAACACGGAGACATGTCAGTGTTCGTGGGAGTGCACGGACTGCAAAACGTGCTGTACCCGTGCACACGGAGAACAGTTCAGACTGTCCTCCGTGCGCACGGACGGCATGGACAGCTACAGTAAGCGCTGTCCCCTGCCTGTGATGTTGAAGCTCCCTGACATAATTCTCCCTGCTCTGCCGGCAATAGCGAGCAGGGAGAATCAATGAAAAAGCCGATGTGGGGTCCCCCTTAGATTTTCAACAACCCAGCAAAACTATACAGCTGGGGGCTGCTATTCTCAGGCTGGAAAGGGGCCATGATTATGGGCCCCCCTCCAGCCTAAAAACAGCAGCCCCCAGCTGCCCAGAAAATGCGCATCTATTAGATGCGCCTATTCTGGAGCTTTGTCTGGTTCTTCCCATTTGCCCTGTAGTGGTGGCAAGTGGGGTTAATAAAGGGTTAATGCCACCTTGCTATTGTAAGGTGACATTAAGCCAGGCTTAGTAATGAATAGTCGTCAATAAGAGACCTATTCATTACTAATCCTATAGTAAAGAAAGGATTAAATAAACACACACAGTAAGAATAAAGTCTTTTAATGAATGAATACATCACAGTTTTTAAATCTTTATTATACTGCCATTCTTTTATCGATGCCCTCGATCTCCTGTAAAAAATATAAAATAAAAAAGCAACAATATCCCATACCTGTCCGGCGATCAGTTAAGTCCCACAACGTAAATCCATCTTGGGGGGTTAATCAGTTTACAGCCGGAGCTCTGCTAATGCAGCCGCTCCAGCTGTAAACTACTGGGGAATGAATGGGAAGCAGCGAACAGAGACTCAGTGACATCACCGCTCTTCACTGAGCCTGTGCGCACTGCTCCCATTCATTCCCATTCTGGCGCCCTACAGATAGAATACAGTGTCTCTTCTGCCGCATGTGCAGTGTGCGCAGCAATACACTTACATTCACTGCCAGGATCCTCTCAGGTTCTGTCACTCCGGCGCCGCATTTCCGAGCTCCACAAAACATATCAGAGTCACAGTTTGAGACATCTTCTTATCTTTCTCTGGACAGCCTCTATCAACCTCTAGCAGCTCTCTGTCCCTTCTCCCGGTAATCCCGACATATCTGTGGACAGTCCGTGTCCCATCCGTGCCTCCAGTGTCACCAGCTCCCTGTCAGCCCCTCGTTCGGTTCCAATAGGGAAAGATGCCAGGAATGTCATCTTAACTGCTCCTGCCCCGGTCGTAGACCCCGGATCCTTCTTGGGGATGGTCCTTTTGAGCTGGTACCCAACTGCACAATTCTCCGCCTGGAGCCGTAGCAGCTTTATCCCCACGGCTGGCTGTCTGCTTCATTCACTGCTCACACCTTACCCTGGGCAAGCCTGCCCAGGCTCTGCTGTCTAATTAGGAAGTGTCCTGACTATATCCCTATACTCTGCACTGCCCTGCCCTGTAACTCCTACCAGCTGCTAAAACCCTATGCTAGCCAACACTTATCTATTCTATTCTATTCTCTATGATGCTCCCCCTCTACTCTAATTCCCTATGGTCCTATACTATTTCCTAATCTATCCCTAATCCTATGGACAGTACATGACAAATACATTTACATTACAGTACACACACAGTAGTAAAACATTAATGAACGGCGAGGTGCCACATGTAATATATGAACAGTGTCCAGGGGAGAGGAGGCTAGTGAGGGTCCCCTGCTATCTCCTTACACTCCTACCTCCTAAAATATGGTCGGCCCAGCCATGGCGCCACCTTAAATTTTAAACTGATGACTTTTGTGGGTCAACCGTGATCCTGGCTCCACTCAGTTGGAGCCCCGGAACAAACAGTGTAGGTCCGACTGACCCTGGTCCCTTGGATCCTGGGACCCATAAACAAACACACTGGCCCAACGGCAACTTAGCAATGGTCCATATAGTCCTGATCTGCTCGCTCCTCGGGTCCTCCTGCTCAGATTTTTTTTCCCTTCCCTCCTGGGTAGAGTATGAGTCTGTTAAAACAAGTGCGATGCTTTTGTTAAGGGGGAACAGTCCAGGGTTATAACAGGTAAAATTCAGGGAAAATTCAGGGCTAATAGAGGTAAAATGCAGGGCTAAAACAGTTCAGTTCTTAAAGTAGCTGCACACACAGTCCTTTTTTTTCAAGGGTGATTAACCCTCTCAGGGCTTCTGTCCCGTAATTTAGCAGGGGGTGCGCAAACGTGTGCATATAAAACTTGGATGAAGGGGGAAAAACACAACAAAGTCACTTTTACTGTGACCGTATTGATCACCACTGACACCCAGTCCTGGTGCTGTTCAGGGCTCCTTGGCCCTCAGTAGACGCGGAACAATCCCTCACATTTTTTTTCACTTGGTGCAACTGGCACACTCAACTTAAAGGGGTCCTCTTTAATCAATGCATGGCCGCTGACCAGCACAGTGGGCCGCATTCTGGCACTGAATAATAAAGATGTGGCCCAAAGACCCGCTGGAGGAGAACTGTCCACTGGTTCTTCTGCTCCTTCCATCCACCAGCGGCATTCAGCGTACCCGGAGTCTCCTGCTCCCGTGACCCGACTGCGGCCACTGTGTCTGTTAAGGGCGCCTTTGCCCCCTGGCTAACTGTAGGGGCTGCGACCGTTGCAGGTGGCCGCACACAATACTGCGCTTCATGCGCCCGTCTCTCCTCGATGCTGGAGACCACCTTACCGCCACTGCATACGGTCCCCGAGGACCTTCCTCCTTAATGAATGTCACTCGGTCCCAGTCCTGTAGCGGACCGTCAAAATCAATAGACCCAACGTTTACATAAACCTTGTTCCCTGTCTCGGCCTCGTGAATGAAGCCATACCCTCGGGTGGGATTGAAATATTTGATGAGGCTGGGTGTCATCCATGTCACAATTTTCACTCTTTTCTCCCTTTACTTACATAATAAACACCCAAGTGCAAAAGAAACAGGGGGAAAATAACCACCAAGGCAGGATTAGACACAATATGTATTTTTATTGAAAATAAGACATAGAAAATTGCACATACATAATATCTAAAATGATGTTAAAAAAGGAAGCAAACACACCACCCTACAATACCCAATAACCGGGATTTATATCCACATAGCCAGGCAAATGTATAGCATGACAAAAAATATAAAATAAAAAACACTATGTGCCAATGAGGTGTAACAAATAAAAAAGTGCTTAATGTGAAACACAATATAAAACACAGTATGCTCAAAAATACTGAACAAATTCACACAAATTGTGATCTAACAGAAAACATATGTGTCAAATAATGTTTGTGAATCAAAAGCTGCAACCAAAGGAAACTGAGTGTACCGTGTATAAAAAACTAAATATGGTACACCAGTGAAAAATGAGGCACCATCGGCCAAAAAAGTGCTGCAGCTCAAATGAAAAAGAATCTAGCATGTGCTACCATAGAAAGCAATGAAACACAAATCAATATACCTGGAAAATCCCGGGGGGGGAACCACCGAGGGTGGATGGGAGTGCTGCCAAGAACGCGCCCCGACGCGCGTTTCGGAAAATATTCCTTCGTCAGGGGATGTGTTGTACTTAAATCGCGGTCTATAAATAGTCAGATCGATTGCGCTTGTTAACGTGGCGCATGCGCACTGGAACGGACGGCAGTCGCATTATCGCTGACGTCACCAATTGAATAGCTCTATATCCGGTCATATGACCCCACCACTGAGTAATCAGTATAGCGCATGCGCGCTAGGCCAGACAGGAGAAGCCCGACAATTGGCATTCACGATAATTCCCTGTGTATGGTCACATGACTCAGAAACTGTGTGATGAGTCACCACATGCGCAGTTGATCAGACACCAGCCAAAATACAAAGCCTCCATCAGAATATGTCCGACCCCGATACCAACGCTACCATGGCAACCAAAAAGCAGAAAATAATGCACATAAATATATTTCAGACATGTAAATAATATAAAAATAAACAATGAACAATACCCATAATTACAATATAGATAATAATATGATCCCATGCATATATATTTAGTGTGTGTTAATGGCGCATGTATGGTAGGCATCGAGTGAAGACCGCATGACAACCGGAGTCATGTGTCCAACCACGTAGGTAAGATCACATAAAGACACCGTCACCATGGGGACCATGCGATCGAGCAGACCATCATGCGCACCACACATAGAGATGACCATGGCAATAATCAAAATACAAAATAATAAACAGATAAATCTCCCATCAATATATACTAAACATCAAAATATATGCAATGACAAAATACTATATAAAAAACAATAAACAAAAGAATTCTTCATAATATATGTTGTATATTGATGTTCACAATTTGAATATGTTCCAAAAATTGTCCAAAGAAGACTCATGCGTGGCATCAGTACTATATTCATCAAATGATGGTATTAGGAACAAATGATACCGCGAAACTGAAATTGATAAAAGAAGATAATTAAAAATAAAATCACATAAAACATCATAAAAATGGTGCATATGAAAGACCCTCATTGAGGCCAAGTGGAGAGACCGTATTCAAGGTCCAGATCCACTTGGCCTCAAGCTGTGCCAATGGGATGGGCCGAGTATCACATTCAGGAGGTCTTTTAATCTTAGTGACAGGCTGGTTAAAAGTTATTATGAACCAAACAAAAAGCAGGTACCCCACTATGGCTGCAAACCGTGTGGTTCATGTGTGGCATGTCCCAATGTTAATAAAACATGTAAATTTGTGAATTCTGACAATACTCGTGAATTCAGTATTAGGCATAACATTTCCTGTAATTCCACACAGCTCAAGGTGAGGGTACGCGAACATGTACTGGGTATCAAAGCGGCCACTGATGTGGATGATGTTTCCACTTTGAAGACGATTCCAAGGCACTTCAGACTACATCACAATTGTGATGCTTCTGGCCTGAGGGTTTCAGGAATTGATATGCTCACCACCAATGCGAGAGGTGGGAACATGAGCAAGAGATTGGCACAGCTTGAGGCCAAGTGGATCTGGACCTTGAATACGGTCTCTCCACTTGGCCTCAATGAGGGTCTTTCATATGCACCATTTTTATGATGTTTTATGTGATTTTATTTTTAATTATCTTCTTTTATCAATTTCAGTTTCGCGGTATCATTTGTTCCTAATACCATCATTTGATGAATATAGTACTGATGCCATGCATGAGTCTTCTTTGGACAATTTTTGGAACATATTCAAATTGTGAACATCAATATACAACATATATTATGAAGAATTCTTTTGTTTATTGTTTTTTATATAGTATTTTGTCATTGCATATATTTTGATGTTTAGTATATATTGATGGGAGATTTATCTGTTTATTATTTTGTATTTTGATTATTGCCATGGTCATCTCTATGTGTGGTGCGCATGATGGTCTGCTCGATCGCATGGTCCCCATGGTGACGGTGTCTTTATGTGATCTTACCTACGTGGTTGGACACATGACTCCGGTTGTCATGCGGTCTTCACTCGATGCCTACCATACATGCGCCATTAACACACACTAAATATATATGCATGGGATCATATTATTATCTATATTGTAATTATGGGTATTGTTCATTGTTTATTTTTATATTATTTACATGTCTGAAATATATTATGTGCATTATTTTCTGCTTTTTGGTTGCCATGGTAGCGTTGGTATCGGGGTTGGACATATTCTGATGGAGGCTTTGTATTTTGGCTGGTGTCTGATCAACTGCGCATGTGGTGACTCATCACACAGTTTCTGAGTCATGTGACCATACACAGGGAATTATCGTGAATGCCAATTGTCGGGCTTCTCCTGTCTGGCCTAGCGCGCATGCGCTATACTGATTACTCAGTGGTGGGGCCATATGACCGGATATAGAGCTATTCAATTGGTGACGTCAGCGATAATGCGACTGCCGTCCGTTCCAGTGCGCATGCGCCACGTTAACAAGCGCAATCGATCTGACTATTTATAGACCGCGATTTAAGTACAACACATCCCCCTGACGAAGGAATATTTTCCGAAACGTTTTTGGGCAGCACTCCCATCCACCCTCGGTGGTTCCCCCCTGGGATTTTCCAGGTATATTGATTTGTGTTTCATTGCTTTCTATGGTAGCACATGCTAGATTCTTTTTCATTTGAGCTGCAGCACTTTTTTGGCCGATGGTGCCTCATTTTTCACTGGTGTACCATATTTAGTTTTTTATACACGGTACACTCAGTTTCCTTTGGTTGCAGCTTTTGATTCACAAACATTATTTGACACATATGTTTTCTGTTAGATCACAATTTGTGTGAATTTGTTCAGTATTTTTGAGCATACTGTGTTTTATATTGTGTTTCACATTAAGCACTTTTTTATTTGTTACACCTCATTGGCACATAGTGTTTTTTATTTTATATTTTTTGTCATGCTATACATTTGCCTGGCTATGTGGATATAAATCCCGGTTATTGGGTATTGTAGGGTGGTGTGTTTGCTTCCTTTTTTAACATCATTTTAGATATTATGTATGTGCAATTTTCTATGTCTTATTTTCAATAAAAATACATATTGTGTCTAATCCTGCCTTGGTGGTTATTTTCCCCCTGTTTCTTTTGCACTTGGGTGTTTATTATATTTAATTGGATGGTTACCCATCCGCACTCTGAGGTGTGATTTCAATTAGAGGTGTATATATATTAATTTATTCTGTATATTTTTCTGACACATTCCCTATATATTTTTTGCACTATATTGTATCACATTTCTCCTGTTTTTTGATAAATTTTTACTGTGTTTTGCATAGGCTTTTTCTTTTCTCTTGTGCATCTGAACATGGACTATAAGACCAGGGAAGCCTCTTGGCAGGGGCAGGTAAACAATGTATTTGGTACTGTGGACATTGCCAACAATAGTGAAATTGCACAAAATAATGACTCTCTTTTTAAACAAATTAAGAAATTATTATTTAAACGCACTCGTATTTGGTGGACCAAAGCATTCCTTCAGAACTATATGGAGAAAAAATTGATTCCTAGGGGCCTGAGGATCAGCGTAACACCTGCTTTTGTTATCGATGATGACCAATTTGTGGCTCGGTGGGAGGAGATCTGTAATGAGACCTCCTGGAAGTTAATGGGGTTATTGGTTGATTTGAATGGGAAATCAATAGAAGAAACTGATAAAGAACTGGAGACATTATTTATTCAAGTTAAAACTAATCTGTTACCAGATCAGGTTAAATGTCTCAATGATTCCCTGGATAAAGACTTAGAACTTTTGGTTAAAGATATTCAGCATAAACATATGAACAAATTATCCAGAGATCAAAATGATCGTATGCTTGGACGAATGTACAAATGGAGAAGACATATACCTGGTGGTCAAACACATTCTCCTTCTGTGATTTCCCGTGCCTCGGTCAGTGATGTGTCCATGACCTCCAATTCCGCCTCTGTGGTTTCCATTACACCTAAAAGGAAGAAGAATCTTCGTTTTCTGCCTAACAAGCGTAATCTGTCTCCAGACTCTGGCAATCATCAACTTAAGGTAATCAATCTTAGCTCTTATACATTTTCATCAACAGAGCTTCAGGTCTTAATGAAAGGACTAATGTTCTGTCCTACAGCCCCATTTGATTGCTTTTTGGCTGTCAAAGACCTTAATCTGTTTGCCAGAAAAGTATAATTCAGACGCATGTTTTATGGCAAACATAACTGTGATTCCCTTTCCACAGAGGCGGAACAGGAGGCATTAGCCAATTTGGAGCAACTGGCTAGGGAACATAATGCTGGATCCGAAGGTGAGATACCAGACTCTATTAAGAAAAAATCGAGTAAATTTCCCCCTCTATCCATCTGTGCTGTCATTGACGTATTTGTCAAGACAGTGAGTGGTGAACTAAGTGAGATCCCTTTTCGCCCACCTACTCAGAATCTTACCAAAAAAGAAAGAGCTAGTTTACAGAGATTAAGGGACTTGGATGATGTGGTTTTCAAACCAGCGGATAAGGGTGGGAATGTGGTGGTTTGGCCCAAGGAGTTGTATGAAACTGAGGCATATCGTCAGTTAAATAATGGGCAACACTATAAAAGATTGACGTTTAATCCATTAGCCAAGTTTCAGATGCAACTCAATCAATTATTGTGTGAGGCTAATGATGAGGGGATCATTACCAGAGATCTCCTTTCCGCTCTTCAAGTCAAGGAACCCACTATTCCCACCTTTATCTATTGCCGAAAATTCACAAAAATCAGGATAATCCTCCCGGGAGGCCTATCATTTCGGGCAGAGGGAATTATCTTGAAAATATTAACAAATATATAGATTCGGTTTTACAGCCGTTTTTTACAGCACTTCCAGCCTATACAAGGGACACCACTGATTTCCTCAAAAAAATTGATGGGATGCACATTGATCATGAGTGTATACTGGTTACTTGTGACGTAGAGTCGCTATATACAAATATATGTCATAATGATGGTATCGCTGCCGTAACTTATTTTTTACAGTTTTCCTTATTTTCTCGGGCTTTCATTATTTTTTTCGTTAATTTGTTAGAATTTGCTCTCACTCACAATTTTTTTATTTTTAAGGGGTCCTGCTTCCTTCAAACCCAAGGGACAGCAATGGGAGCTGCTTTTGCTCCAGCATACGCCAACCTGTTCCTTGGGTTTTGGGAGAGGGACCTCTTCATTTCTGAAACATTTGGGTCTATGGAGCGTGTCCTTTTTTGGACACGCTACATAGATGACATATTTTTCATTTGGCAGGATTCCACCATGGCACTATCGGAATTCATGCATAAGCTGAATTGTAACATGATTAATGTGCATCTGACCTTTAACCATCAGAGGGATATCATTGAGTTCCTTGATGTTAAAGTTTCAAGGGATGGCAATGGCTGTTTACAGACTAATCTATTTAGGAAACACACTGCTGTAAATGCCCTAGTCCATGCATCTTCATCTCATCCTAGGGCCTTGATCAACTCTATTCCTATAGGCCAATTTCTCAGATTACAACGAATCTGCTCCCGGGAGGAAGATTTTCTGGAACAGGCCGAATTATTGAAAACTAGGTTTTATGAGCGAGGTTATAGTAGGAGATCTGTCAAGAAGGCATTCAATAGGGCAAAACATAAGACCCGGCATAATGCCTTGTATGTGAGTCCCCAGAAGAAACATACAAACGAAGTACGGTTCATTACACAATTTAAAGGACAAAGTGACCAACTACGTACATGTTTGAACAAACATTGGGGCATTTTAAAAACAGACCCTATCATATCCAAATTTATAGGGGATGGGCCGAGTATCACATTCAGGAGGTCTTTTAATCTTAGTGATAGGCTGGTTAAAAGTTATTATAAACCAAACAAAAAGCAGGTACCCCACTATGGCTGCAAACCGTGTGGTTCATGTGTGGCATGTCCCAATGTTAATAAAACATGTAAATTTGTGAATTCTGACAATACTCGTGAATTCAGTATTAGGCATAACATTTCCTGTAATTCCACACATGTTATCTATTTTGCTACGTGTCCGTGTGCCCTCATCTATGTGGGTCTCACTACGAGACAGCTCAAGGTGAGGGTACGCAAACATGTACTGGGTATCAAAGCGGCCACTGATGTGGATGATGTTTCCACTTTGAAGACGATTCCAAGGCACTTCAGACATCACAATTGTGATGCTTCTGGCCTGAGGGTTTCAGGAATTGATATGCTCACCACCAATTCGAGAGGTGGGAACATGAGCAAGAGATTGGCACAGCTTGAGGCCAAGTGGATCTGGACCTTGAATACGGTCTCTCCACTTGGCCTCAATGAGGGTCTTTCATATGCACCATTTTTATGATGTTTTATGTGATTTTATTTTTAATTATCTTCTTTTATCAATTTCAGTTTCGCGGTATCATTTGTTCCTAATACCATCATTTGATGAATATAGTACTGATGCCATGCATGAGTCTTCTTTGGACAATTTTTGGAACATATTCAAATTGTGAACATCAATATACAACATATATTATGAAGAATTCTTTTGTTTATTGTTTTTTATATAGTATTTTGTCATTGCATATATTTTGATGTTTAGTATATATTGATGGGAGATTTATCTGTTTATTATTTTGTATTTTGATTATTGCCATGGTCATCTCTATGTGTGGTGCGCATGATGGTCTGCTCGATCGCATGGTCCCCATGGTGACGGTGTCTTTATGTGATCTTACCTACGTGGTTGGACACATGACTCCGGTTGTCATGCGGTCTTCACTCGATGCCTACCATACATGCGCCATTAACACACACTAAATATATATGCATGGGATCATATTATTATCTATATTGTAATTATGGGTATTGTTCATTGTTTATTTTTATATTATTTACATGTCTGAAATATATTATGTGCATTATTTTCTGCTTTTTGGTTGCCATGGTAGCGTTGGTATCGGGGTTGGACATATTCTGATGGAGGCTTTGTATTTTGGCTGGTGTCTGATCAACTGCGCATGTGGTGACTCATCACACAGTTTCTGAGTCATGTGACCATACACAGGGAATTATCGTGAATGCCAATTGTCGGGCTTCTCCTGTCTGGCCTAGCGCGCATGCGCTATACTGATTACTCAGTGGTGGGGTCATATGACCGGATATAGAGCTATTCAATTGGTGACGTCAGCGATAATGCGACTGCCGTCCGTTCCAGTGCGCATGCGCCACGTTAACAAGCGCAATCGATCTGACTATTTATAGACCGCGATTTAAGTACAACACATCCCCCTGACGAAGGAATATTTTCCGAAACGCGCGTCGGGGCGCGTTCTTGGCAGCACTCCCATCCACCCTCGGTGGTTCCCCCCGGGATTTTCCAGGTATATTGATTTGTGTTTCATTGCTTTCTATGGTAGCACATGCTAGATTCTTTTTCATTTGAGCTGCAGCACTTTTTTGGCCGATGGTGCCTCATTTTTCACTGGTGTACCATATTTAGTTTTTTATACACGGTACACTCAGTTTCCTTTGGTTGCAGCTTTTGATTCACAAACATTATTTGACACATATGTTTTCTGTTAGATCACAATTTGTGTGAATTTGTTCAGTATTTTTGAGCATACTGTGTTTTATATTGTGTTTCACATTAAGCACTTTTTTATTTGTACACCTCATTGGCACATAGTGTTTTTTATTTTATATTTTTTGTCATGCTATACATTTGCCTGGCTATGTGGATATAAATCCCGGTTATTGGGTATTGTAGGGTGGTGTGTTTGCTTCCTTTTTTAACATCATTTTAGATATTATGTATGTGCAATTTTCTATGTCTTATTTTCAATAAAAATACATATTGTGTCTAATCCTGCCTTGGTGGTTATTTTCCCCCTGTTTCTTTTGCACTTGGGTGTTTATTATATTTAATTGGATGGTTACCCATCCGCACTCTGAGGTGTGATTTCAATTAGAGGTGTATATATATTAATTTATTCTGTATATTTTTCTGACACATTCCCTATATATTTTTTGCACTATATTGTATCACATTTCTCCTGTTTTTTGATCCCTTTACTTACAGTAAATAGCATATATATTTACTACCGTGACTCGCGTCACATTACGATTGACCGTTAAAATTTTTTCAGTTTCCCACCTATGGATCCGTTACATACTTTGTGTGATCAGGTGGCGAATCTGACTCAGTCCCAGATTTGGCCTTGGAACAATACAAACTGGCTTCCTCTCATGCTCAGTTACAGGGACAGATTTCTGGTACTCTTACTGCCCCCTCAGAATCCATCTCCTCAGACCGCTGTTATGACTTCTGGACCATCTGACATCTGATTCAGCCCCCCTGAACCTGCTATTGCACTCCCTGACAATTTTCAGGAAAAAAGGACCAGTTCAGAATTTTTAGAGAGAGTTGCAAATTATTGTTTACCTTGCGTCCCCGGTCATCAGGGAATGAGTCACAGCGGGTGGGAATTATACTGTCACTTTTTTGGGGGGGGTCGTCAGACCTGGGCATTTTCCCTATCCTCTCTTGCTCCTGAACGTCTTTCGGTGGACGCCTTTTTTGACGCTTTAGGACAGATCTATGACGAACCTGACAGTGTCAAGGTGGCAGAGACAAGGATCATGAACCTGACACAGGGGAACCGCGCAGCAGACTATTGTACTAAGTTTCGTCAGTGGTCTTCTGAGGTCCTTTGGAATGACACAGCCCTCAGATGCCAATTCCTCAGGGGCTTTCGGAGTCTCTTAAGGACTTTCTGGCTCTACATGCTCCACCTGGTTGTTTGGTGGAGGCCATGACTCAGGCTATCCGCATGGATCGGAGGATGCGGGAGAGACGCAAGGAGCAAAACGAGGCTCCATTTTGTCCAACTGGCCCAGTTTGTGCACCTGAGGTGGAACCTATGGAGGTTGGTGCTGCCAGCTCAAGGATTAAGGAGAGACGCCGGCTGGAACTTGGACTTTGTCTCTATTGTGGCCAAGCTGGACATTTCTTAAAGGATTGCGTGGCACGGCCTGTAGCAAACAAGCCTTCGGGAAACACCTAAGTCTGGGTGGTTGTCGAGAAGGTCACTCAGACTTACAGGTACCCTTTTACTCTGATAAGGTGTTGTTGAATGCTGAACTTGTTCAAGATCAGTGTCTGTTCACATTTGCCTTTATTGACTGCAAATCTGCTGCTAATTTCATTGATGTGGGACTGGTTGTGAAGTTTGGATTAGGGACAGTTAAGCTAGAAAGCCCTATTCATTGACAGAACACCCTTGCTCAAAAATCTGGTTCGGTTAGTTACAGTGGAGTTCACACACAAGGTGGGGTCTCGTCATACAGAAAATATCTCCTGTTATGTTTTGGACAATTTATCTGCTGGAATTGTGCTGGGTATTCCCTGGTTGCGTACGCATAATCCGATTATAGACTCGAATAGGAGGGATATTGTCAAATGGGGTCCTTATTGTATTGAAAAATGTCTTAAACCTGTACATGTTTGATACATTAGTCTGGAGGGTCTTCCGGAATACCTGAAAGACTTCGGAGATGTTTTTTCTGAAAAAGAGTCTGAGATATTACCTCCTCACCCCCCTATGACTGTGCAATTAATCTAATGCCTAATGCCAAATTACCCAAGGCTCGCTTGTATAACTTGTCTGGCCCTGAGCGGTCAGCCATGAAAGTGTACATTAGCGAAAGTTTACGAAAAGGTCATATTCGCCCTCATCACCGGTAGCTGCCGGATTCTTTTTTGTTAGAAAGAAAGATGGAGGTCTTCATCCCTGCCTCGATTTCCGAGAATTAAACAAAATAATGTTTAAAAATACTTATCCACTTCCACTTATTCCCGATCTATATAATCAACTTTTCTGTGGCCAAATGGTTTTCCAAACTGGATCTTAGAGGGGCATATAATCTTATACGGACTCGTGAGGGTGATGAGTGGAAGACAGCATTTTTAACATCTGAAGGTCTCTTTGAAAATCTCATGATGCCTTTTGGTCTAATGAATGCATCTGCAGTTTTTCAAAAATTTTCTGATTATATTGGGAGATTTATTGTGATTTATTTCGATGACATTCTGATTTTCTCACCTGACCTGGATTCACATCATACACATGTCCGTTTGGTTTTGCAGAGATTGATGGATAATTGGTTGTTCACTAAAATTGAAAAATGTACCTTTATTGTTCAAGAAATATCATGGATCCTGGGAAAGTTCAGGCCATCACTGATTGGGTTCAACCCAGTGACCTTAAGGCTCTGCAGTGCTTTTTAGGGTTCACAAATTATTACAAAAAATTTATTAGAGGATTTTCTCAGACCGTCAAGCCTCTAACGGATCTCACTCGTAAAGGGGCAGGAGCTAAAGGTTTGGTCGCCGGAAGCGGTTGGGGCTTTTGAAATTTGAAGAAATGTTTTATGTCTGCTCCTATTCTTGTGCAATCAGACCTACAAAGGCCATTTATTGTGGAGATAGATGCTTCTGAGGTTGGGGTGGGGGCTGTATTGTCTCAAAGTCCTGAGACTTTAACCTGTGACCATGTGCCTTCTCTAAAAATTTTTCTCCTGCTGATAGAAACTATGATGTGGGTAATCGGGAGATGCTTGTGGTCAAGTTGGCCTTTGAAGAGTTGAGGCATTTTTTTGTAAGGAGCTGTTCATCCAGTCACCGTGGTGATGGATCACAAAAATCTTGCTAATATTGAATCTGCCAAGTGGTTGACACCTAGACAGGCCCGATGGTCTTTATTTTTTTCACGATTACATTTTTCTATTACGTTCAGACCAGGGTCTAAGAACGTGAAACAAGAGGTATGGGGCAAAAGCCCCTGCCAGCTCACCCGACCAACCACCGGAGCTCGGAATCAGAAGTCCAGACCAAGATGTGCAGCAGAGAAGAAAACGAAGGGGATTCCAGCTTCCATAAAAAAGTATAAATCTTTACTGGACCCAAGAATAAAATATTCAACAGACGGTGACCTCCATGTTACAGCAAGCGGGAGGTTTGCACTAATAGCCAAACAGCGACGCGTTTCGACCTCAGAAGGTCTTTGTCAAAGCTGCAGAATAATCAGTAGCCTACATATTTTAGGATAATAAAGACCAATGGGTGAGTCCTCAGATTGTCATGTGGTTATATCACCCATTGGTCTTTATTAGCCTTAAATATGTAGGCTGCCGATTATTCTGCAGCTTTGACAAAGACCTTCTGAGGTCGAAACACGTCGCTGTTTGGCTATTAGTGCACACCTCCCGCTTGCTGTAACATGGAGGACACCGTCTGTTGAATATTTTATTCTTGGATCCAATAAAGATTTATACTTTTTTATGGAAGCTGGAATCCCCTTCGTTTTCTTCTCTAAGAACATGAAGGCGGATGCCCTGTCGATTGCATGGGATTCCTGGTGAGTTTTCTAGGATAAGTTCTGGGTGTCCTGGGGTGGATGTCACCATTCAAGAGCTGGGAGATGTTTGGAGGAAGGTTAAAAAGAACATTGGGGTGGCTCAGCATCGGCAGAAGCGGAAGGCCGATAGGAGGCGCTCGTCAAGGGTCGCCTTCAAAGTGGGAGATAAGGTATGGCTTTCCTCGAAGAATATTAAGTTGAAGGTGCCTTCGCTAAAGTTGGGTCCTAGATTCATTGGTCCGTATGAAATTCTGGAGGTGGTCAATCCAGTTGCTTTCCGGTTAAAGCCTCCTCGGTCTTTCTGTATTTCTAATGTGTTCCACAAGTCGTTGTTGAAGGAATTTATTCCCCCTGTTCTGTCTTCCTCGGCCCTGCCTCCTCCGGTTTCTATTGAGGGAGGCTTGCAATATGAGGTACAAAGGGTCATTGATTCCCGAATGGTCTGGAATTCCCTTCAATACCTGGTACATTGGAAGGGGTATGGAACTGAGGAATGATCCTGGGTTCCAGCTCATTCTGTTAGGGCTGATCGGTTGGTCCAGGCCTTTCATCTGAGGTTTCCTGGGAAACCTGGGGGTCCGGTGGCCCCCTTAAAGAGGGGATACTGTCACAATTTCCACTCTGTTTCTGTCTTTTTGTTACTTTGTGTCGGGGCTGTCAGTCTGTGCTGGGTCTGAGCTGCAATTACCTGTGTTCATTTTCCTTAATCAGGCTTCTACTTAAGCATGCTAGTTCCTTTCCCCAGTGTCAATCGTACACTTGCTGTTGCCTGTGGAACATTGATCCTTCTGTGCCTGACCCAACTTGACTTGATTCTGTTCCCGGACTCAGACTCTTTGCTTGTGACCTGACTTTTCTTGTGCCTGCTCCCTGTAAACTGTTTTGTCTCTCTAGCTTTCCTGACCTCGGCTCATGTATTGGACTTCATCTCTGACTTTCCTTTGTCGTACTGTGCCATTTCCTGGACCTGACCTCGGATTGTTTGACCTCCCTTTACATACAGTAAGTAGTAAATATATTTACTACCGTGACTCGGGGCACCGCAGCTCCTTCAAGATTGGGTGCTCCCGCCATTTCTTTTCTTTGATTACTCCCCTCACCCACTGGGCCTCCTCTGCCGTGGGAGCCCAGTGTTCATCTGAATAGACGTCGCGGGAGGACGCAGGGGCCGGGGAAGGTGATGGGGCAGGAGTCAGTGCGGGAACTGAGGTGACTGCAGGTATTTCACTCACCAAAACTGCAGGCGGCTGCAACGGTCCTCCACGACGGCCATGTGAACTTGGAATCACGGCCGCGACGGTTTCTCTTTATACCCTCTTCCGGCTCCAGCTTCTCTGCATCCGCAGTGCTCCAGCTCCCAAAAATCTTCCATTCCTGCCAGCCAAATGGAAACCAGTCCTCCAGTTCTGCCATCCTCCAGCTCCCGGGGCGCAAGTCTGTCTGCGACTGCACCACAGACCGCTCCCAGTCCTGCCCACCGATGCCCCCAAGAAAGGGCATGCTCCTGCGCTGCATCTCAGTAGGTAATGGCGTCTCTCTTCCTAGCATGCCATCTTGTCCTTCTGGGCTCCACCTGTTCGTGGGTGGAGTTACTTCCGGCTGCCCCATCCGTTCCTTCAGATTCTGCTGCAGGGGCCGGGGCTTTTTCTTTGGCTGCGCCCATCTCGGGCCTGCATCAGCCACTATGTGACGTGGCCTCGGCTCAGATCACTGCTTCTTCCATCTTCGCACCCTTTTCTGCTTAGGATGCCCACGGTTACCTTTCGCGCCACTGACAGCCATCTTCTTGTCAGTGCTCGGCGCCATCTTTAATTCTCTAACAGCCACCAACATTGCAGTTTTCAAGGCTCCTCCGCTCTCTGTACACGAGGCATTGCAATCCTGCCGACTACGCCCATTCTGTAAGGTTGCCAGGGTGGTAGTCATGGCAACGGGCTGTACTGTTCCCACACCCTGGTGCCCCATAGAATACAGTGTCCCTTCTGCCGCATGTGCAGCGTGCACAGCAATACACTTAAATTCACTGCCAGGATCCTTTCAGGTTCTGTTACTCCGGATCCGCATTTCCGAGCTCCACAAAACATCTCAAGGTCACAGTTCTTTTCAAACAGTTTAACTTTACTATTTAGCAAGGAATTCATCACACTGGCAGCACAGGTCAAACAAAAGACATCTTATCTTTCCCTGCCGTCCGGGCAGTCTCTATCCTCTCTAGCAGCTCTGTCTCCCTTCTCCCTGCAATCCCTGCCGTCTATTTGGACAGTCTGTCCCATCCATGCCTCCGGTGTCTCCTGCTCCTAGTCAGCCCCTCGTCTGGTTCCAATAGAGAAAGGTGCCAAGAACGCCATCTCAGCTGCTCCCACCCCGGTCATAGACCCGGATCCTTCTTGGGGATGGTCCTTTTGAGCTGGTGCCCGATGGGACAATTCTCAGCCTGGGGCCCCTTACTGCCGTAGCAGCTTTATCCCCACGACTGGCTGTCTGCTTCATTCACTGCTCACACCTTGCCCTGGGCAAGCCTGCCCGGGCTCTGCTGTCTAATTAGGAAGTGTCCTGACTATATCCCTTTGCTCTGAACTGCCCTGCCCTGTAACTTCTCCCAGCTGCTAAACCCCTATGCTAACTAACACTGTTATCTATTCTATTCTCTATGATGCCTCCCTCTGCTCTAATTCCCTTGTGTTCCTATACTATTTCCTAATCTTTTCCTAAGCCTATGCACAGTACATGACAAATACATTTACATGGCAGTACACACACAGCAGTAAAACATTAATGAACGACGAGGTGCCGCATGTAATATGTGAACAGTGTCCAGGGGTGAGGAGGCTAGTGAGGGTCACCCGCCACCTCCTTACAAATACATCAAACAGAACTAATGAAAAAGTAAATCTGTGTTTACATGTACAAAAAATTAGATACTGCAAACAATTTTTCAAACTGGTTGTTCAAAAGTTGGAAAAATTGTATTACATCCATGTAAGGAGACCCACGTCTTTTGGACAGAGCAGAAACATTAGAGGACCCAGCATGTCTATACATTGCTGTGCTTAACTGACCCTGTGGAGGTGCTACAGGGAAGTTGAGCACTTCCTGCCTAGCTTCACTGCAGACTACAGCTGAATATTTGGCCTCCTAGATATCAGCATGCTTTTTGGGGACCCTTCTACCAAAAAGAGTTGAAAAACGTACAGGTAATGCAGAAGTTTACACTCACTATATGGATCGCATTCAGGAGCTTACCTGCTCTATACAGCACGGGTAACAGCTGTGTTATACAGCCAGAACCCAAGATAACCAGTTGCGATTGGATCTCCGACCACAATAGTTTAACCTCTAAGATGCCACTGTCAACCATGGCAGCAGCATTTAAGAGGTTGAGAATAGGGGGCAGTGTATTGTATAGGCAAACAAATATTCTCAGGTTCAAGTCCCTTTAGAGCACTAATTGAAAAAGTAGAAAAGATAGAAAATATTTTTAAAAAATATATAAAAAAGATCTATAAGAGTTTAAATCTCTTTTTTTCCCAAATGTAATTGGTGAAAGCTAAAAAATAAAAAAAAAATTAACATAATATAAAAATATTTATCCCATACGGTGAATAGTGAATCGGAAAAAATCCTTATTCCAGAATCAATGTTATTTACCAACTCACCTCTAAAAAACCCTTAAAAATAAAAAAAAATCAGAACGGCTTTTAGAGCCACAAACCAGCCCTCATACAACTTTTACAACCAAAAAGTTATGAGAAAAAAAGTGGCGTAGAAAAATGCACATAGGGTGGTATTGAAAAGTACAGGTGAGAAGGGAATTAGTCTTTGGTCCCAAACCTCGACAGCCCCTTTAACATACCTGATACTGCTTTGATGCATTATTATTTAGTATGAAGTGTGAAGCATCAAATCTATTCTTCACCAAACGAAAAACTCTTTGTGGCCTCCTGCCCCCATTAGGGGGAGAGCTATGTATACACCTGGGTGCGACTCCTACGGAAGCTGAGAAGTCTGTATAAGAGAAAACCAGAGGAATAATCCACTGTCCTAATTAGGACCAGAGCCAGATCAAGCTCCAAATGGTTTATTTCTGAAAAAGAAAATCTATTTTCAATTCTCTCATTCATTTCCATTTTTTTTGTCAATGTTTACTTGATAGTTTTTCAAAATAGCATTTTGTGACTTTTTTTCTAGGGAGAGAGTGTGTGTCCTGAATAGTCTAACTTTTTATCTCTATTGAAATCAAAGTAAATAGATTGTAATGTCTCAAATAGCGTACCTAACATTTGCTGTCATTTAATCCATTTCTATAAGTGAAAAACACCAGTATGCATTACCAGAAACCCTGTGACCCATGTTATACATATCTCAATATAGAAAGAAAGATGTAATAGTAGAGCCCTGATATTCACTCATTCTTCTGCCTGAGACACACTGTACTTCAATTCAAGCAGACAGCAGCAAAAATTACAAAAGAACAAGCCTTAGTCATGTAAGGTTGCTGTAATTTTTTTTTTCAACCTGACTTTTTGCTTACCACAGAATAAAGATCAGTAGTGTTGTTTAGTTAGGAAATATGACTTTGTACTTGAAACGTATATTATGCAGCATTTTCCAGTTACAGCCTGCAGTGTGAACACTGAGAAAAGCCAGATGGGGACTATTGGAAGAGACCTGACTAATCTGATGCAGCCACTGGCCCACTTTCCTCTGCCATTCTCAAGTTCATTGTCGGGTCTCTCAGATACTTGTCAATTAACTGGAGCAGGGCAGGAAGAAGCCAGCTGAGGCCCGCACCGGACAAGTCCCCAACAGGGTTAACAACTTTATTTTTTGTGGACGGCTTCTCAAGAAATGACGGACAGCCAACTTTTTTTTACGGACCTATTCGAAAACCATAACAAACCATTATGATTTTAAGTGATACTTGTCTACAGCCCATAATTCTCATATTAAGACATTATTTGCATTCACTATGAACTGTATAAGGATGATAATTAGGGCGGATTCAGACATACCATACAAATCAGTCTGAGATTGGACTGCAATGCACGGACATATATAGTAAAATATGAAGCTGTCATTCTCTGGTCGGGACACCCAAGGCCAGTCATGCATTGTTGTCTGATCTTGGACCGATTTGCCACGGACAGTTGAATGCGCCGTTACAATCATAATAATCTGTATGAATTTCTCAATCTTAAAAAAAAAAATCATGGATGCAACAAATTTTTTTTACAGCCAGGGAATACCATATATACTTGAGTATAAGATGACCCGATTATAAGCCAAAGTACGTAATTTTACCTAAAAAAACTAAGAAAACATTGATTCAAGTATAAGCCTGGTATGCATTGTCCCCTCATCCCGATCCTGGTATGAATGGCCTCCAGAGCCCCATCTGGGTATGCACGGGTTTCTCATCCCTATCCTGGTATGCTTAGCTCCTCATCCCTATCCTGGTATGCATGGCTCCTCATCCGTATCCTTGTATGCAAGGCTCCTCATCCCTATCCTGGTATAATTTGACCCATCCCTATCCTTGTATGCATGGCTCTATCCCTATCCAAAATGCATGACCACATCCCTATCCTTGAATGCATGGCCCCATCCCTATCCTTGAATGCATGGCACCATCCCTATCCTTGATTGCATGGCTCTATAACTATCCTTGTATGCATGACCCCATCCCTATCCTTGTATACATGGCCCCATCCCTATCCTATGTATGCATGGCCCCATCCCTATCCTTGTATGCATGGCACCCATTCCTATCCTTGTATGCATGGTCCTCCCATCTCCCACCTATCCATGTATGCATGGCCCATCCCTATCCATGATGCATGGCCCATCCCTATCCTTGTATGCATGGCCCATCCCTATCCTTGAATGCATGGCTCATCCTCCTACTCCATTGTTGTGAATGTTTTAGAAATAAATTCTGAGCAGAAGCTCCCTCTGGTGGTTACAAACAGTACTGAACCATTCAATGAGGATTGGCAATCAGGAATCACAGACTGGCTGGATATAAGGGAGGTACCCTCCCATCATGGTTGCCAGTGATCAATTGTTCTTGTCTCAACGTTGTTTCCTGGTTCACTTGGAAGCTTGCTGAGTCTTGCCTCTTCTCCTGCTCTCAGATAAGATATTTTCTGTTTTTTGTTTTTGTGCTTACCATTTGCATATTTCTCTGCATTTCTGTGAGGTTAGCCAGGTTCCCCTCCCCGGGGGGCTTGGGCTCCTCTCATTTCCTCTGGAGCCACTGTTATTTGTTCATTTGCCTTTTCCAGTTTTTTCAGTGGCTGCGGCTTAGTTTTGTTACACCAGAGAACTAATTTAGGTGGTAGAGGTCGTGTGATCTCAGGTGTTTTTGCAATTAGTAGCGTTGGCATTTTTTAGGGTTTTTTTGGATTGCAGTAAGTATCCTTCCTATCCTTTTCTGTCTAGGCAGATTGGGCCCCAACGTTTGCTCATACTATTTTCTGTCTGTGTCTGTATTTTCCTCTTGTCTAACCGCCATTACATGTTTGGGGGCTTCCTATGTTCTTTGGGGATCTGCTCCAGGGCAGATAGCTTTCCTCTTTCTATCTTTAGGTGTAGTTAACCTCTCAGGCTGTGACGAGGTGTCTAGGACCAACGTAGGAACGCTCCACGACTGCCTTTAGTTGTGGTGGTTAGTCAGGGTACTGCAATCCAGTAGATTCCAACCTCTCTGGTGTATTGCCGTTTTTGCCTGCTCTCCTCAGCTACCAAATCATAACAGTATCACCGGCCAAACTGAAAATTATATGGTACTCACAGAAGGGAAAAATAGTAAAAAGGAAAAAAAAAAGGGGGAGTTGTCAGAATTTTTTTTTTCTCTGTTTGTTGCATTTTTTCCCTCTTTTTCTCTGGGTGCTGAGGAGGAATTTTTTTTTCTCTCAATGGAGTTTGCACAGTTGTCTGGCCGTGTGGATCAGCTTGCCACTAAGGTTCGGAGTATTGCTACCTATCTTGCAGGGTTGCCGGTTGTGGAACCTAGGATCCCCATGCCAGATTTGTTTTTGGGGGATCAAGCTAAATTTCTGAATTTCAAAAATAACTGTAAGTTGTTTTTTGCCTTAAAACCTAAGTCCTCAGGGAACGCAGCACAGCAGGTTCAAATTGTCATCTCTCTCCTGCACGGCGATCCTCAGGATTGGGCTTTTTCCCTGACACCTGGGTACCCTGTTTTGAGTAATGTTGATGCATTTTTTCTGGCTCTGGGGTTATTGTACGATGAACCTAATGTCACTGATCAAGCTGAAAAAACCTTGTTGGCATTAAATCAGGGGCTTGAGGACGCTGAGTTGTACTGTCAGAAATTCCGAAAGTGGGCAGTCCTGACCAAATGGAATGATGATGCTTTGGCAGCCCTTTTTCGGAAGGGTCTGTCAGAGATTGTAAAAGATGTTATGGTGGGTTTCCCTGCTCCCTCTGGTCTCAATGATTCTATGTCATTAGCGATTCAAATTGACAGACGTTTGCGTGAGCGTAGAGGTATGCGTGGAATAGTGTTGCCTTGTGAACCAGCTTCTGAACCCATGCAGTGTGATAGAGTGGATCTGGGGCACAGCGTCATGAGTTTCGAAAACGCAATGGGTTATGTTTCTACTGTGGTGATGCCTCTCATGCTATTTCAGTCTGCCCTAAGTGGGGAAGACGTTTTGCACGCTCAGTTGTCTTGGGTAGTGTTCAGACTAAATTTCTGTTGACTGTTATCCTGATTTGCTCCCTATCCACATTTTCTGCTCAGGCTTTTGTTGATTCGGGAGCAGCTATTAACCTGATGGATTTTGATTTTGCTAAACATTGTGGGTTTCCCTTGATACCCCTACGGAAGTCTATTCCCCTACTGGGGATGATTCTACCCCTTTGGCTGAGAATAAACCCCAGTTCTCTACTCAGGTGATAATGAGGGTTGAACCTGATCATCAGGAGAGTTGCAAATTTTTGGTGCTGTATAATCTGCATGACATTATTGTACTAGGTTTCCCTTGGTTACAGTCTCATAATCCTGTTTTGGATTGGAAATCTGTGTCTGTAACCAGTTGGGGCTGCCAATGTGTTAATGCCAACACTCCTGTTTTTTCTGCCTCTCCCCAGGCTCAGGATGTTCCTGACTTTTTGACTGATTTTTCTGATGTGTTTAGCGAAAGTAAATCTGCATCCTTGCCTCCCCATAGGAGCTATGACTGCGCTATTGAATTAGTGCCTGGTAGTAAATTCCCTAAAGGTCGCCTTTTTAACTTGTCTGTACCTGAACATGACGCTATGCGGTCTTATATCAAGGAGTCATTGGAGAAGGGTCATATCAGACCATCCTCTTCACCCTTGGGTGCCGGTTTTTTCTTTGTGGCCAAAAAGGATGGTTCATTAAGGCCGTGTATTGATTATCGTCTCTTGAACAATATCACTGTGAAATATCAATATCCATTACCCTTGATTTCTGACCTGTTTTCCAGGGTGAAAATTGCTACTTGGTTTACCAAGCTTGACCTCAGGGGGGCGTATAACCTTATTCGCATTAAGCACGTGGATGAATGGAAGATGGCGTTTAATACCCCAGAGGGGCATTTTGAGTACCTAGTGATGCCCTTTGGGCTCACTAATGCTCCTTTCCGTCTTCCAGTCCTTCATGAATGACATTTTCAGGGATTTTGTGGATAAATTTCTGATTGTTTATTTGGATGATATCTTGGTTTTTTTTAATGACTGGGACTCTCATGTGAAACATGTTCGGACTGTCTTCCAGATTTTGAGAGAGAATGCTCTGTATGTGAAGGGATCAAAGTGTCTTTTTGGCGTACAGAGGATCTCATTTCTGGGATTCATTTTGTCTCCATCTGTTATTGAAATGGACCCGGTCAAGGTTCAGGCCATCTGTGATTGGGTCCAACCTACTTCATTAAAGGCTCTTCAGAGATTCTTGGGTTTTGCCAATTTTTATCATAAATTTATTGGTAATTTCTCTGTTATTGTTAAACCATTGACTGATTTGACCAAAAAGGGTTCTGATGTGGTGAATTGGCCTCCTGAGGCAGTCTCTGCATTTCAGGAACTTAAGCAGAGATTCACTTCTGCTCCTGTTCTACGGCAGCCTGATGTTTCTCTGCCATTTCAGGTGGAGGTTGATGTCTCTGAAATTGGGGCAGGTGCCGTTTTGTCCCAAAGAGATCCTGAGACCTCTAAAAGTAACCCTTGTGCCTTTTTCTCTCGAAAATTTTCTCCAACTGAACGTAATTATGATGTGGGTAATCGGGAGTTATTGGCCATGAAGTGGGCTTTTGAAAGTAGAGACATTGGCTGGAGGGAGCCAAACATCAGGTGGTGGTCCTCACGGACCATAAGAATCTGGTTTATCTGGAATCAGCCAAGCGACTTAATCCTAGACAGGCCAGGTGGGCCTTGTTTTTCACACGTTTTAATTTTGTGGTTTCCTTTCTTCCTGGCACTAAGAATGTTAAGGTGGATGCCCTCTCGAGGAGTTTCCTTGCGGACTCTCCTGAGTTATCTGATCCTGCTGTGATTTTGAAAGAGGGTGTAGTTCTTTCCGCCATCTCGCCCAATTTGAGACTGGCTGTGGAAGGGTGTCAGGAGGATAAACCCGAGCGCTGCCCTATTGGGAAATTGTTTGTCCCAGACCGGTGGAAGCAGAGTGTGATGTCTGAGATTCATTGTTCCGCGTTGGCCGGTCATCCCGGAATTTTTGGTACCAGAGACTTGGTGAGTCGGTCCTTTTGGTGGCCTACTTTGTCTCGTGACGTCAGGGAATTTGTGCAGTCTGCGGGACTTGCTCTCGCTCCAAGCTTTGCTCTCGCTCTAGTGGTTTGTTGATGCCATTGCCTGTGCCCAAGAGACCATGGACCCATATCTCTATGGATTTCATTTCCGACCTCCCTGTTTCTCAGAGAATGACCGTTATCTGGGTGATTTGTGATAGGTTTTCCAAAATGATACATCTTGTGCCATTACCTAAGTTGCCTTCCTCCTCCGAATTGGTGCCTTTGTTCCTTCAGCACGTGGTTCGGTTACATGGCATTCCTGAGAACATTGTGTCTGACAGAGGAGTCCAGTTTGTTTCCAGATTTTGGAGGACTTTTTGTTCTAAACTTGGTGTTCAATTGTCTTTCTCCTCGGCTTTTCATCCTCAGACCAATGGACAAACTGAGAGAACAAACCAGACATTGGAGACTTATCTGAGATGCTTTGTGTCTGCTGATCAAGATGACTGGGTCTCTTTTTTGCCTTTGGCTGAGTTTGCTCTTAATAATAGGGCTAGCTCTGCCACTTTGATGTCTCTGTTTTTCTGCAATTTTGGGTTTCAACCCTCGATTTTCTTCGGTACAGACAGAGGCTTCTGTCTGTCCAGGTGTTGACTCTGTTGTGGAGCGTATGCAGCAGATTTGGGACCAGGTAGTGGAGAGGTTGTCCCTCTCTCAGGAGAGGGCCCAGCGGTTTGCCAACCGGCATAGGACTGATGGTCCTCGGTTTGAAGTGGGGGACTTGGTCTGGTTGTCCTCAAGAAATATCCCTATGAGAGTTGCATCTCCTAAGTTTAAGCCTAGGTTCATTGGACCTATTAAGATCATGGAGATTCTTAATCCTGTTTCCTTTCGTTTACTTTTTCCAGGGACATTTAAGATCCATAACGTGTTCCACAAGTCCTTATTGAAGAGGTTTGTCGAGCCAGTGGTTCCTATGGCTGCGCCTCCTGACCCTGTTTTGGTTGAGGGCAATCTGGAGTATGTGGTTGAGAAAATATTGGATTCTCGTTTTTCTAGACGGAAACTCCAGTATTTGGTTAAGTGGAGAGGTTATGGTCAGGAGGACAATTCTTGGGTGTTTGCTTCGGACATCCATGCTAGGAGACTGATCCGTGCATATCACAGAGCTCATCCTGACGACCTGGTTCCACAAATGAGGGTTCGGTGACCCCTCCTCAAGGGGGGGTACTGTTGTGAATGTTTTAGAAATGAATTCTGAGCAGAAGCTCCCTCTGGTGGTTACAAACAGTACTGAACCATTCAATGAGGATTGGCAATCAGGAATCACAGACTGGCTGGATATAAGGGAGGTTCCCTCCCATCATGGTTGCCGGTGATCAATTGTTCTTGTCTCAATGTTGTTTCCTGGTTCACTTGGAAGCTTGCTGAGTCTTGCCTCTTCTCCTGCTCTCAGATAAGATATTTTCTGTTTTTTGTTTTTGTGCTTACCATTTGTATATTTCTGTGCATGTCTGTGAGGTTAGCCAGGTTCCCCTCCCCAGGGGGCTTGGGCTCCTCTCATTTCCTCTGGAGCCACTGTTATTTGTTCATTTGCCTTTTCCAGTTTTTTCAGTGGCTGCGGCTTAGTTTTGTTACACCAGAGAACTAATTTAGGTGGTAGAGGTCGTGTGATCTCAGGTGTTTTTGCAATTAGTAGCGTTGGCATTTTTTAGGGTTTTTTTGGATTGTAGTAAGTATCCTTCCTATCCTTTTCTGTCTAGGCAGATTGGGCCCCAACGTTTGCTCATACTATTTTCTGTCTGTGTCTGTATTTTCCTCTTGTCTAACCGCCATTACATGTTTGGGGGCTTCCTATGTTCTTTGGGGATCTGCTCCGGGGTAGATAGCTTTCCTCTTTCTATCTTTAGGTGTAGTTAACCTCTCAGGCTGTGACGAGGCGTCTAGGACCAACGTAGGAATGCTCCACGGCTGCCTTTAGTTGCATTGCTAGTGCAGTGAATATTCATTTTTCTTTAGCAGCAGGCACAGGAGTTAGCCGCAGGAGCCGGCTCCTGCCTCCTGTGACCCGCTGCCCCGCCACTGCCCCTCCATGTTCTGGACACCTCACTTGAGTATTAGCCGAAGGGGGTGGTTTCAGCACAAAAAATGTGCTGGAAAAACTCAGGTTATACTCGAGTATATACGGTAAATGTGTCCTATTTTTACCAACTCCTAGAAATTTCGGGACAATGGCAGCCCTGCTATTCCAACTTTTTTCTCTGACATTACCTGTCTGTAATTGCACAGCCAGGCTTTGATTTATGCTGCCTATTGTTTTACAATAATTTAACTGTTTTGCAATTTTTACGTAGAAAAGAAATAACTTATATATGTTGTACTTCATGCCAAAAAGGTTAACCACGCTACCTTTTTTTGTCATTTTTAAGTTTTGGCACAGGTACTGAAAATGGTGTAATAAATGGCATAAAAACTTGATCAATTTATCTTAGACATTTACAGTAATGAAATATCACAATTTTCTCAGAAATTTTTTAGCAAATGCAATAATAATTGCCGTTCTCTGTATGCTTAAAAGCTAATTAATTTTGCCGTGTAGAAGCCATATTAAATGCAACCGCAGGACTTGTGACTTGAACCAACAGCATCATGGACATATAAGAGGCAGTTATTTTGGGTCATGAGAGCTGCCAATGGGTATTAAGAAAATAAGGTTATTATAAAGTCTCATGAATTAGTGCTAACAATAAAATGATAGTTACATGAAAATGGGAAATAAGTGTGGGGGGGTGGTGCTGCAGGGACTCCCCTTGAGTCTGTAAGGTAATAAGTTCCTGATAGCCCAGGAATGAGCTGCGGCACAACTGCAAATGCAGATGAGTCTGCAGAACACATAGCTGTTATAAATTGTGTTGGGGCGGTGCAACCTGTGCAGCTGCACGGGGGACTAAGAGGTAAGGAGGCCCATTTTCACCTCCAATGGGAGGTACTATGATGAGTTATTGGACTGCAAAGGGCCCATATATTGTTTTTGCATAGGTGCCATCTTCTGTCTGTCCGCCAGTGGATTGTGTAGCATGATGGTGAATTTGCTATATGGAGTAATGTATTATTTTTAATACAGGATGTACCGTATTTGCTCTCCTTATGGACAATGTACATACAGATAGTACTGTAATATTGTAACATCTTCCATTGTATTATACAGTACTACCTCCTTGTATATGGTAATTCCTACAAGAGACATAGAGTCTAAGTCCATAAGTATATAAAATATATCAGTTTATTACATCAAGGTACAACACAAATGGATAACAATTAGATATAATTCTAAAAACAGTCTTCAGAAATCCGAGAACACAAGTGTTTGTGGCACGTGGTCCACAAAAAGTGTCCGGACAGGTGGTGTAGGTACTAAACATGTATAGAAGATTGTTTCAGAATAATCATGTATCCCTACCCCCATGTAATGACATGAATGAAGATTTCACCAAAAATTGGAAAAAATCCCATGTCTAAACTAATGGATCTAATAAAGTGCATGTGCATCTGACCTGGGAACATAAAGTATGTCTAGCATTAACCAAACTCAATGTTATAACACAATTCAAAGCACCTGAGTAGGTGCCAAGTATCAAAATAAGCCACCTTACCTGTAATGATACCCCATTTGGGCCCACATTCAAATCTCCTTTCCAAAACCTTCCCCACACAAAGACATCTACTACATTCATTATGTTTTGCAGCCTCATGCTGTGGGCTTCGACCCCACCTCTTATCCCTCTCCAGCTCACTACACACTCTGTGTAACCTGGTACCATGTGGCTAGCCCCACTGAGAAGCCGGCTGAAATCAGTTTAGAAACCACATGGTCTCTTCCTTTGTTGTATGATAGTTATTCAAGCTGAAATATCTTGACCCCTGTGTATGTTATGAGTATGAAATTTTCATATCTGCCAATTCATCAGTGAATCCAGTAATCAGTGAATTTTCTAAGTGCTGGCACCAGCAGAATCCAAGAAACAGATTCCTGCTTAGCCGATCCACCCAGGTACTCTGCGTTTAGACTTAAATGCACGCCAACGTCCTGTGGAGTAAAATGGTACGCTGTGCATCGCTGTAAGAGACTCCATCCCTGAGTTATGATAATTATAAGTTTTGTTAGCAAATCTGTAACTCTGAGCAAAGGGCAGGGTGGTGGTAACTCAGCCCTTTAGTGATGTCACGACCAGAGGGCTATAAGGCAGGGCCACGTCATTTTGCTTCAGACTGGTCCTGGAAACCAGACGCAGTGCACGTCCATAATACAATGCGACGTGTCGCCCATCCCCCAGCCGCATGGTTTGCCTTCAATGATCTAAGAACTGTAAGTTGATCTTTCTTATGTTAATCCTTGTTATTTTGTAACCGTCTTGAATATACTTTTGATTGTCTCATATTGTAAAATCTTTTAATACCTTCTGTAAACACTGTCTATCTTTTTGGAGTAAAATATAAAATTACTAGTTTGTCTCTATGCTCTGTAACAAATTTGCACGTGCCTGAAGTGAATTACGCTACTAAATTGGGGTGGCCTCTGCCCCACATTCTAGAACCAGAGGCTGGTGGCAGCAAGTGTGTGCTGGGCATTGGGTAAGGCTGGCAGTGATGTAGCAGGTTTTATAAGCGTATTGCCTGGCTGTAGCTAGGAGTAGTTATAATCCCCTCACTGCAGCATGCCTAATAGCCAGTAGACGTCCAAGCGGCCCATCCCGCGACTAACTATCCTAGGTGCAGTTCCCTGACTGACCTGAGGGTAAAGGGGGCACAGGAGAGCTGCGAGTTCCAAAGTGTAACTACAAAGTGGGATATACATAAATCCCTGCAGTTCGTGATACATTTTTGGCAGCGGTGGGTTCATAATCCGTGATTCCCCGGTCCTCCGTGCCGATTGTTACATTTGGTGGCAGCGGTGGGATCATAATCCGTGACCCCCAGGCCTCCGTGTGTGCCGTTCATCACATTACCCATCATAAACCCATGTGGACCCGCGCTAACAGCAGCCCTAACGCACTGACAGACCCCCCAAGGAAGCCCACATGAAATGCGTGTTGGGGCTGCTGTTAGCGCCGGTCCACACAGGTTTATGATGGGTAAGGTGTCTTGGTACTAACTTCTGTCCTTATTAATATGTCATTTTGGCACCTACTCATGTGCTTTGAATTGTGTTGTGACATGGAGTTTAGTTAATGCTAGACATGCTTCATGTTCTCAGCTCAGATGCACATGCACCTTATTAGACCCATTAGTTTAGACATGAGATTTTTTCCAATTTCTGTTTAAATCCTCATTCATGTCATTACACTGGGGTAGGGCAGGGCCGGCATCAGCACCCGGCCAACCCGGGCAAGTGCTGGGGCCCTGAGCAGGCGGGGGGGGCCCACTCGCCGTCGGGCACCCTGGCGCCCGTTAGCGGAGGAGAGCGGTGTCAGCGCCACCACTGGGCCCCCCCGCTTGCTCAGGGCCCCGGCAGCAGCTGGCACAATACTTACCTCTCCCTGTGCCTCCGCTGCCGCAGCTCCGGGCTCCAGGGGGCGCCGGCGCTTCCTCTCACAGCCGGCCGCTGAATGATGTCATCATTCAGCAGCCGGCTGTGGCAGAGAGCGCGTGGACGCCGGACAGGTGAGATGTGATGTGTATGTGTCTGTGTGTATCAGTGTGTGTGTATGTAGTGCGGTGCTTTGTGTGTGTGTGTATGTATGTATGTATGTGAGAGAGTGCTTGTGTGCTGCGGTGCTGTCTGTGTGTGATGATGGGCAGGCATTGATGATGATGGGGAGGCGATGATGATAATGGGCAGGCATTGATGATGATGGGGAGGCGATGATGATGATGGGCAGGCATTGATGATAATGGGCAGGCATTGATGATGATGGGGAAGCGATGATGATGATGGGCAGGCATTGATGATAATGGGGAGGCCATGATGATGGGGAGGCGATGATATGATGGGCAGGCATTGATGATATTGGGGAGGCGATGATGATGATGGGCAGGCATTGATGATAATGGGGAGGCCATGATGATGATGGGCAGGCATTGATGATAATGGGGAGGCAATGATGATGATGGGCAGGCATTGATGATGATGGGAGGCAATGATGTTGATGGGCAGGCATTGATGATAATGGGGAGGCAATGATGATGATGGGGAGGCAATGATGATGATGAGGAGGTAATGATGATGATGGGCAGGCATTGATAATGATGGGGAAGCCATGATGATGATGGGGAGGCAATGATGATGATGAGGAGGCAATGATGATGATGGGGAGGCGATGATGATAATGGGCAGGCATTGATGATGATGGGGAGGCAATGATAATGATGATGGGGAGGCAATGATTATGAGGGGGAGGCGATGATGATGATGGGGAGGCAATGATGATGATGGGGAGGCAATCATGATGATAATGGGGAGTCTTTCCACAGCGCCCTTTCCTGAGCCGTAACAGTGCAGAACGCAGCACAGCGCAGAGGAGAGCTCCATATTTTGTATGGAGCATTATATGGGGACCAGTATCCTGTATGGAGCATTATATGGGGACCAGTATCCTGTATGGAGCATTATATTGGGTCCAGTATTCTGTATGGAGCATTATTTTGGGTCCAGTATTCTGTATGGAGCATTATATGGGGGATGAGGGGTGACATCCTGCATGGGGTATTATATGGGTGATGAGGGGGAGACTATGTGGTGTCCATAATATTGTATGGAGGACTGTACTGTCCAGTCTGTACTGTGCGCTGTGAGGATTTGGCGGTTTTTGAGCTATTGTACAATTTACAATAGATATCACTCATGTAATGGAAGAAGTGAAGTATTTGGCATTGTACTGTACCTATATTTCTCTGCCGTATCTGTGCATCATGAATCGTGGTCTGTGTTAAAGGGGCCCACTGAGGCTCTTTCGCCCGGGGCCCATAAAAACCTGGAGCCGGCCCTGGGGTAGGGATACATGATTATACCTATATAATTTTCTAGAAATGTTTAGATCCTACACCACCCATTTCCACGTCACTTTTTGTGGACCACGTGCCACAAACACCTGTGTTCTTGCATTTCTGAAGACGGTTTTTATAATTATATCTAATTGTTGCCAGTTTGTTGTACCTTGAGATGTAATAAACTTTTATATATTTTATATACTTATGGACTTCGACTCTATGTCCCTTGTAGGAATTATCTATTAAAGAGTGTCCTAGTAGTAAATCCTCTACAGCCTTGACTTTGGACATTAGGCTGTATAAAGTACTATTATATATAATATGCTTGATAGTGATCCTCCTTGTATATGGTGTAGGAACAAATACTTTGGGGGACATTTTTCTGCAGTCTCTTTTATTTTTTAATGCAGCAGCAATTGCAGGGGTTGTTCAGGCTTGAGGTCACTATGTGACTGCCAAGTTTTCAATGTTCATAGGGCGCACACCGCACATTGTGAGGATTCTCCGGTGACAGTGCTGGAAGCTGGAAGGCACGTAACCGCAAGTATGTAATTTGCATACATGCTGTCACGCACTGACTAGACATGTGCGGCCTCGTTCAATACACTTGTATTGAGCGAAGCTGCACACGTCTAGTCGGAATGTGGCCGGTAGTTTGCAAATCGCATACTTGCAGTCACATGTCTGACTGCTCTCGGCACCAACACATGAGAATCATGACACAATGAGGATTCCGAAGTCTGCAGTTACATACAGTGACTGCAGACTTTAATCTCAGGCCTGAACATCCCCTTTAATAAAAAAAAATAACATCCTCATGTCAAAACCAGAGAAATTATGACTGAGGCTCATATTTTCTAAGATAGCTAAGTGGATTTAGCTGGAAATATAATAGGAGATTGCAGATAAGCACTTATAATTAGCAGACCTTCGAGGTACTCTGGGGATTTTCGTTAAGGTACAATAAAACCCCTTTAGATACTGCTGTAAATATACTGTACTGCAGGAAGAGAAAAAAAACAATGATTATTCTGCGACACTGCAGACCTGTTAACAATAAACTGCAGCCTTCCTCTACAACTGCAAACTGCATTTTCTGGCAGCCTGTGTCTGGCTATTGGACCCCAGACTGCCATAAAATCGACTGTGTTTGTAGCTGGAGGAGGAGAAGGGTACAGGAGTTATGAATTTCTCAAACTGAGATGTATAAGAGATCACAACTCCCTCGCTTTTCATGTAAAATTAATTTTTGTATAATCATTCCATTATACACAGAGGGGCAGTCTATTTCTTAGATGGGGCTAGAGGTTAAAGGGATTGTCTACTTTAGAAAACTTATTTTTAAATACCTTATTAAAGTAAATAGCCCCATCAATTAGCCAGGGCTGAGAACCTCCACAGGAAAAGTTTAAATTATTGTTTTTTTTGTGTAATGAATGGATATGCTTGGTTAACCATGTCCGTTCATTACACAAAAAAACAATAATTTTCACTGAGATGTGTGTGATGCTTCATTTGCCCTGTGGAGGTGCTACAACAGAATTGAATACTTGTTGATTGATTCACCCATTGATTTCAGCTGATCATTCATGGTCCTAGCAGGAAGACAACTTGTAATCAGCTTGTCGAGATATCCTTTTAACAAAAACAGATGTTCCAAAGCAGACAACTCCTTTAAGGACAATTTAATATTCAAAACATTATTTTCTGTGAAGTTCTACAACATTCATTCTTTAGTTGGTGAATTACCAAATACACAGTGGCCTTACTTTTTCCTCTTCTTCCCTTAAATCTGGCATGGTGCTGATAGAGAGATTCACTGCTGTAATAGTCACAAATAAAACAGACAAACAAGCAAAGATTTTTCCAGGTAGCCCAGACTGTGGTTTTTCCACCATATTGTGCAAATGACGCATGCACATATTCAGCTTGCTCTCATCCTCACATTCTGATGACACATTTTCAGTCTCAAGGAGCTCATCCTCCTGTAGATTAAGCTCCGCAAACTCTTCCATCTTCTGGATATACCTTCGTTTACAGCACCACTCTAGACTGTCCTCCTCGATGCCCCAATACAGAAGCTCCTCTTGGAATGACAGAGCACACATTTCACGCAAGAGTCGCAATTTTCCAACACGCAGGAATGTCAGAATAGTTCTAAAAGCACCAGGATTACGGTCAAAGAAAAACTCATTGCAGGTCACGTCATAATCATCGCAAATGCTTAAAATCTCATCAAAGTTGTTGCACAATTTAAGCTGCCCCAGACGTGTCAGTGGGAACTCTTCCAGTGTTGTCCATGGAAGCACATACCTGATGCCTCCAACATTTATAATAGCATGATGCTTGCGATCTTCTGGGTGGACACTATGAAAGAGGTCCTCTCCCGGTTGTATGAGCCTGGCCCTCTTGTAAAATATCCCTTTTAAGGACTCTGTTTCAGTAAAGAAGTTTTGGTTGAAAGATGTGTCAGAAGCACAGCTTAGAGCACTGTAGTCATAGTCTGAATTCTCTCCTCCAAGAAGAGTCATAATGGCGGCATCAGTGACATCCTGTGGATACTTTGCCACGAGAAAGCTGCAATTGAGACAAAAAGCAAAAAAAAATCTATATTACATGATTTATACATTAAATCATGTATTATATATTACGACAGAAAACATAAAATAGGCTGCATTTTCTTTACGACTTTAAAGGGGAGCTTCCACTGGATTTTTTTTTTAAGCTGATACCTCCTCTAACTACCTCTGTTCCACTAATTCTGGGATAGGTTTTTCTTCTGTTCCCCTATGTTACAAAGTTATGTCCCCTAGTAATAAATGTGCAAATTTTCCCTTCAACCACCTGAACTGAATACTACAGGAGATCTGTGGGTGCGGCATTATTTTGATAGGCCACTGTCAGGAGAGAAAAAACAAACTCCCACAGGGAACTTCTATGGTTTACATACAGCTGGTTAATGGGAAAATTTGCACCTTTATTACTAAGGGGAATAAATCTGTAACAGGGGAACAGGAAAAAAAACAACTATTCCAGAATCAGTGAAACAGCAGTAGGTAAATGAGTTAGCTTACAGTAGAGTTCAAAATAATAGCAGTCCAATATGACTAACCAGATTAATCACTGTTTTTGGTATAAATTATATCACCACATGTCAATCAATTTACCAGTTGATGCAGTAGATTCTAAGAAAACCAACAGACTTGGCATTCATGATCTGCGTGTTTTTGACTCTGTGTATTATAATAATTAATTGAAAGGGGGTGTGTTCATAATAATTGCAGTGTGGAGTTCAATTAGTGAGGTCAATCATTCTGTGAAGAAACAGGTGTGAATCAGGTGGCCCTTATTTACGGGTGAAGCCAGGACATGTAGTGTATGCAATTCTCCTTGAAAGCCTGAGAAATATGGGTCGTTCAAAACATTGTTCAGAAGAACAGCGTACTTTGATTAAAAAGTTGATTGGAGAAGGTAAAACTTATAAAGAAGTGCAGACCATGAGAGGCTGGTCAGCTAAAATGATCTCCAATGCTTTAAAATGGAAATCCAAACCAGAGAGACGTGGAAGAAAACGGAAGACTACCATTCCAATGGATGGAAGAATAGCCAGAATGGCAAAGCCTCAGCCAATGATCAGCTCCAGAATGATCACAGATAGTCTCATCAGTGAGTAATGTGACAGAAGATGCCTGTGTGAAGCTAATCACATAGCAAAAAGTCCCCACAAAGTCCCAGTTTAAAAAAAAAGACGTACTGAAGCGGATACAATTTGCCAAACTGGCCTAAAGAGAAATGTAGAACATTTTGTGGACTGATGAAAGTAAACTTTTTCTTTTTGGGTCCAAGGACTGCAGACAATTCATCAGATGACCCCCAAACTCTGCATTCAAGCCACAGTACACTCTGAAGACAGTGAAGCATGGTGGTGCAAGCCTTATGATATGGGCATGTTTCTCTTATTATGGTGCCGGACCTGTTTATCGCATACCAGGGATCATGGACCAGTTTGCATAAACTAACATACTTGAAGAGGTCATGTTGCCTTACGCTGGATATGCCCTTAAAATGGGTGTTTCAACAAGACAACGACCCTAAACACACCAATAAACGAGCAAAATCTTGGTTCCAGTCCAACAAAATTGAGGTTATGGAGTAGCCAGCCCAATTCACAGATCTTAATCCGATAGAACACTTGTAGAGTGACATCAAAAATTCCGTTTCTGAGGCAAATCCAGCAAATGCCATAATATTGTGGGATGTAGTCCAAGCATCCTGGGCTGGAATAACATTTGACGGGTGCCAGAAGTTGGTTGACTATGCAACATAGATGTGAAGCAGTTCTAAAAAACTGTGGGTATACAACTAAATATTAGGTTAGTGATTCACAGGAATGCTATATCATCATAAAAAATAGTAAATATTGTGAGTTTGTAAAGACAAATGCAAACACTGCTATTTTTTTGGAACAACCCAATGTTAATGTTTTGTTATTTTATGTAAAGTAGGTATAAATTATATACATATCTCCAAGTTTTGAATTAGAAAACAATGTTCAATGTTCCGAATGCATGGAAAAAAAAACTAGTAGAAGACACTAGTGACTGTGGCCATGCTAGGAAGACTAGTGCAGCACTACAAAAGCAAGTAATTATGTTTGATTTGATGAAGCAAACTGTCACAATGTACATACAGTCCTATTTACCAGCAACGTGTCATAGAGCAGGAGGATCTAAGCAGATTGATGTAAAGGATTCAATTTATTCAGGTGTTTTCTATATAACCTATTCTATTATTTCTAAACACTGTTTTTCAGTGATTACTTTGTATCTCCATTCATACTGCACCCACAAACACAAATGATACACCATTTGAAAGGTAAACTTGCCCCCTTCAGCAGGAAAATAGCCAAACAAACCACACATTCACGATTTTATCACTAAATACAGTTTAAACATTAATTTTCATAAACCTGCAGTAAGGAAAAATGATCTGCAGGTGGCACCACACTACCCCAAAGCACACTACGACAAAGCTGCTTACAGACATCACAAACAAATCCAAACATTTGCCTTGCCGAACTGGTTGCCCAGTCTATTTAAGCCAAATTGGAGGATTGCACACGTCACTCCAGGTGAGTCACATATGCAAACACATTTGTAAACATGCACTGCCTATTGAATTGCACACTTGCTCCGTTCATACTCCACCCACACAAACAAATGATACACCATTTGAAAGGTGAAATTACCTGCAGGTGGCAGCAAACTACCCCAAAGCACACTACCACAAAGCTGCTTACAGACATTACAAACAAATCCAAATATTTGCCTTGGGCAAGCTGTCCAACTTGCCCAAGTGCTTGCCCAGCCTATTTCAGGCACATTGGAGGATTGCACACTTCACTGCAGGTGAGTCACATATGCAAACATATTTGTAAACATGCACTGCTTTTTCGCTGATTACTTTGCCCCACACACACAAATGATACACCATTTGAAAGGTAAACATGCCCCCTTCAGCAAGAAAAGAATTGCTGCAAAAGGAGGCTCTGGTAAGTACAGACTTTAGGGGGGTGAATTGTTTATGCACACTGAAGTTTTTATTTATTTTGTCTTATTTGTTATTCACATTTGCACGCATTTTCGTTACACAAACTAATAGAAACCCTAAAAAAACAGTGAAATTCCAGGTTGTGATGTAATAAAACATGAAAAATGCAAGGGGGTGGAGTGAATACTTTTGCAAGCCACTGTAGATCTCTAGACATGCAAGGACTTCCCTTGAAATATACTGTCTTACATATGGCAATTAAAAGGTAAACCCCCTATCCATTTCACTGCAGAAAGCCAAGGTAAGGCTACATTGTCAGTACCAACAGCACTTTAACCACATTAACCGCAATGTGACAGCATTACACTGATGAAGATGACTGCTCAGAAGTGCAGGCATTGACAGACACTCATAAAGCATGATTATTTATGAAGGATCCTTAGATGAAAAAACAGTGGTAATGAAACTCAGATGATATGGATGAGAGAAGATACTGAGTGAGCACCAAGTATTCAGCAGTATGTTACTGGGGAGACAAATCTGTTTATTACATTATCACATTAGCCAACAGTTTTTGGGCATTAGCCACAAAACTGAAAGAATTATGAGTGGGACATCTGCACCAACAGCATAAAATGTTGTCCATAATACAGTGATTAATACATCGCTGTTCTGATAACTGCAGTGAAATGTCTATAGCTATTAGTGACATCACCAGAGGTGACCTTGAATGGGCACGAGCTCCAGGAGAATTTTTTTTTTATGTTTACTTTGATTTTAAGTTTTCACTATTAAACAATGCAATATTACCATATAATTGCTTTGTATCATAATAACTAAAACCCATGTTACAATCTAGATTGCATTTTTGATCCTGCCAAATATTACATGAAATAAAAAACTTTACAATTTGTAAGTCCTTCATGGATTTCTTAGTTCCTTAATATGAGAACTACATAAGTGGAAGCTTACTTTACATTTTTATGAAAATTCAGGGTGAGCAGAAAGCTAAGCTCAACTGGATTTGCAAGTGGTCAGGGGTTTTCACTCAGATTCTGTTGCCTGTGCTAAGATAAAGAGCTAAAATGTAGACTCACAAGAGGACGGCCTGTAAATGTATAATTCAGGGAAAATGGACTTAGAAAATTGGAATTTTTTTATGCCTAACCCCTTTCTGACCTTGGACGGGATAGTACGTCCAAGGTCAGATCCCCCGCTTTGAGTGCTTCGGCGGTGAGCCCGCATCAAAGCCAGGACATGTCAGCTGTTTTGAACAGCTGACATGTGCCCGCACTAGGCGCAGGTGGAATCGCGATCCACCCGCGCCTATTAACTAGTTAAACCCCGCTGTCAAACGCTGAGAGCGGGTTTTAACCAGGGTTTCCGGAAATACGCGTATCGCCGACCCCCGTCACGTAATCGGGGGTCAGCGATGCGTTGCCTTAACAACCTGAGGTCTCGTAGAGACCTCTATAGTTGTTGATGAGCCATTGCTATAAGCGCCACCCGGTGGTCGGCGCTCACAGCAATGCTGTAATTCTGCAACATATAGGTGATATGCTCATCGCCTATATGTAGCAGAGGCGATCGAGTTGTGGCAGCTTCTAGCCTCCCATGGAGGCTATTGAAGCATGCCAAAATAAAAAAAAATGTTTTAAAAAAATATGAAAATAAAAAAGTATAAAAGTTTAAATCACCCCCTTTCGCCCCATTCAAAATAAAACAATAAAAAAAAAATCACACATACACATATTTGGTATCGCCGTGTTCAGAATCGCCTGATCTATCAATAAAAAAAGGATTAACCCGATCGCTAAATGACGTAGCGGGAAAAAATATCGAAACGCCAGAATTACGTTTTTTTGGTCGCCGCGATATGGCATTAAAATGCAATAACAGGCGATCAAAAGATCGTATCTGCACATAAATGGTATTCTTAAAAACGTCAGCTTGGCACACAAAAAATAAGCCCTCACACAGCCCCAGAGCCCAGTTCACGAAAAATGGAGACGCTACGGGTATCGGAAAATGGCACAAATTTTTTATTTTTTTAGCAAACTTTGGAATGTTTTTTCACCACTTAAATAAAAAAGACCCTAGACATGTTTGGTGTCTATGAACTCGTAATGACCTGGAGAATCATAATGGCAGGTCAGTTTTACTATTTAGTGAACCTAGCAAAAAAGGCAAACAAAAACAAGTGTGGGATTTCACTTTTTTGCAATTTCACCGCACTTGGAATTTTTTTTCCCGTTTTCAAGTACAAGACATGCTAAAACCAATGATGTCGATGAAAAGTACAACTCGTCCCGCAAAGAATAAGCACTCACACGGCCATATTGACGGAAAAATAAAAAAGTTATGGTTCTGGGTAGAAGGGGAGCGAAAAAGGAAAACGCAAAACGGAAAAAAAGCTTGGGTCATTAAGAAGTTAATAGAAGATGCAATTCATTGCAGTTGGGCTCAATAAGGTTTTATGGGAAATTTTATTAACCCCTTTCTGCCATTGGACGTACTATCCCATCCATGGTACCTGGGCCAGTATGACCATGGACGAGATGGTATGTCACATGAGATCGGACACGCTCGTGGGGATTATCATAGCTGACACCCGGCACTATGTGCCAGGAGCGGTCATGGACCGCTCCCGACACATTAACCCCTGGCACACAGCGATCAAACATGATCGCAGTGTACCGTGGGCACAGGGAAGCATCGCGCAGGGAGGGGGCTCCCTGTGTGCTTCCCTAAGACCCTCAGAACAGCGCGATGTGATCACGCTGTTCTGAGGGCTTCCTCCCTGCAGGACCCCGGAGCCAAGATGGCCTCCCTGGGACAAAGTAAAAAAGTTTTAAAAAATAAAAATTACGTGAAAAAAAAATTACTAAATAAAGAAAAACATTCCCCAATAAATTCATTTCTTCATGTAAATAAAAAACAAAACAATAAAAGTACACATATTTGGTATCGCTGCGTCCGTAACTACCTGCCCTATAAAACTGTCCCACTAGTTAACCCCTTTAGTGAACCCCTTAAAAAAAACAAAGCAAAAAACAATGCTGTATCATCATACCGCCGATCAAAAATTGGAATAACACGTGATCAAAAAGACGGATATAAATAAACATGGTACCGCTGAAAACGTCATCTTGTCCCGCAAAAAACAAGCTGCCATACAGCATCATCAGCGAAAAAATAAAAAAGTTATAGCTCGCAGAATAAAGCGATGCAAAAATAATTATTTTTTATATAAAATTGTTTTTATTGTATAAAAGCGCCAAAACATAAAAAAATGATATGAGGTATCGCCGTAATCATACTAACCCGAAGAATAAAACTGCTTTATCAATTTTACCACACGCGGAACGGTTTAAATTCATGAATTGCTGATTTTTGTTCATTCTAACCTCCCAAAAATTGTAATAAAAAGCGGTCAAAAAATGTCACGTGCCCAAAAATGGTACTAATAAAAACGTCAACTCGTCCCGCAAAAAATAAGGCCTGACATGACTCTGGGGGCTAAAATATGCAAAAATTATAGCTCTCAAAATGTGGTGATGCAAAAACTATTTTTGCAATAAAAAGCGTCTTTAAGCGTGTGACAGCTGCCAAACATAAAAACCCGCTATAAATAGTAAATCAAACCCCACTTTATCACCCCCTTAGTTAGGGAAAAATAATAAAATTAGAATTAGGGTTAGGATTGGGATTAGGTTGCCAGCTTACATATTTTGGCCAGAATATCAACCAATACCTTACATATATTGATATGGTTTTTTTTGCACGTTGTTTTTGCAGGGTGCAGTTGGGCCCTAATGGTTCTGTACACTGTGGCCTCTGTTCACACTGGATGCATTATAGTTAGTACTGGGAAACCCGCATAAGGCGTCATTAATAGGCTGTGAACCAGATGCTCTGCATTCTTAGTGTGAACATCGCCACATACAGATTGTATCTTTGTGCGCTGGTGTGCCACTCGGCCAATCCCTGATTGAAGGCTGGCTGTTTCATTTGGTATTAATGCACCTGTGTAGTTGCCATTTTCTTGTGTCTGCTGCACCCTGTCAGTGCATTTGTATTGAGGCCTTTTTAGACAAGTAGGTATCTCTGCCTGTTTTTGGTGTTTTTCTTGAATTTTGGATTTTTAGTCCGCTTTCTGTGGTTTTGAGCATTCTATAATGCTGTAGATAAGCCCCCGATGTCACCTGAAAGAAGAAAAACGAGTTATATTATACTCACCCAGGGGTGGTCCGCCGTCCGGTCCGGTCGATGGGCGTCACGGTCCGGTTCGGCGCCTCCCATCTTCTAGCGAAGCCGGCCTCTTCTTTGCGTCCAGTCGCGGCTCCTGCACAGGCACACTGATCTGCCCTGGTGAGGGCAGAGCAGAGTACTGCAGTGCGCAGGCGCCGGACCTCTCTGACCTTTCAACCAGGGCACCTGCTCACCAGGGCAGAGCAGGGCGCCTGCGCCGGAGCGTGAAGTTGAGAAGAGGAGTGCTTCGCTCGAAGATGGGAGGCGCCGAATCTGACCCGACGCCCATCGGACTGGACGGCGGACCGCCCCTGGGTGAGTATAATATAACTCGTTTTTCTTCACTTTCAGGTGACATTGGGGGCTTATCTACAGCATTACAGAATGCTGTACATAAGCCCCTGATGGCAGTGGCCGCATCCCATAGTCCAAAAATGGGGTGACAGATTCCCTTTAACCCTTATAATTTCCTAACAAAAAAAATTTTGGTTCCAAAATTGTGCTGATGTAAAGTACGGTAGACATGTGGGAAATGTTATTTATTAACTATTTTGTGTGACGTATTTCTCCGTTTTAAGGGAATAAAAATTCAAAGTTTGAAAATTGCAAAATTTTCAAAATTTTCGCCATATTTGCGTCTTTTTCAAAAATAAACAAGTTATATCGAAGAAATTTTACTACTATCGCGAAGTACAATATGTCATGAGAAAACAATCTCAGAATCGCGAAGATCCGTTGAAGCGTTCCAGAGTTATAACCTCATAAAGAGACAGTGGTCAGAATTGTAAAAATTGGCCCGGTCATTAACGTGCAAACCACCCTTGGGGGTAAAGGGGTTAATTATCGATCACAATTTGGTCGTTTAGTGTATCCCAAATAGAATTTTTTCTTTGTCAATAATTACATAATTAAGGCTACTTTCACACTTGCGTTTTATCGCGCAGCGCATCGTGCGCTAACGTACGCATGCGCAATGTTCCCCTATCTTTAACATGGTGGGCGCAGGGTCTAGCGCTTGCACGCGTTCATGTGCGTTTGTCGTGCGCTGCGCATTTTCCCGGTGTGCGCCCATACGCGCTAGACGCTACATGTTGCATTTTTTTTTTGCCCAACCGCTTTAAAAAAACGCGTGTGCACATGTGCGCATGCTATGCGAAAAAAATAACATTGCAGTCTATGGGAGCGCTGGCGTGCGTATGGCTTTGCGCTCGTCAGCGCTTTTGCACGCACGCGATTTTTCTGTAAATAATGTCTAAACACTTGTTTAAACCATGATAGAGCCAGAGATGATAGAGCCAGAGATGATAGAGCCAGAGGATAGATGATAGAGCCAGAGGATAGATGATAGAGCCAGAGGATAGATGATAGAGCCAAGATGATAGAGAGATGATAGATGATAGAGCCAGAGATGATAGAGACAAGATGATAGAGACAGATGATAGATGATAGAGCAAGATGATAGAGAATGATAGAGACAGAGATGATAGAGACAGATGATAGATGATAGAGACAGAGATGATAGAGACAGATGATAAGATGATAGATAGGACAGAGATGATAGAGACAGAGATGATAGAGACAGATGATAGAAGTGACATAGACAACCCATGTGCCAAAAAAAAACCGCAAACGCATGCAAAAACGCATGAAATCGCAAACGCTGCGTTTTTTTGTCGAAATGCGCATGCTGATGCGACTAAATATCGCAGCGTTTACAAGCGTTTGCACGCGTTTTTTTAATGCGCTTCATGTGCGCTCGAAACGCAGCGCAAAAAAACGAAAGTGTGAAAGTAGCCTTATATAGGTTGGCAAAAAAGACACAGGTCTATCAGGTTCAACCTTTCTACATTTTCTATCGCTAAATTATTTATAATCCACAATGCCATTTGTTGAGAGACAAGCCTCCAGCCCTTTTTTAATTGCTATTATGGTATCAGCGATTACTACCTCTTAGGGTATGTGCACACATTGCGGATTCCTGTGCAGATTTTTCAGCACGGAATCTTCAGAATCCGCAGGTAAAATTACCTGCGTTTTACCTGTGGATTCATTGTGGATTTACTGCGGATTTTTTGCGGATCTCACCTGCGTTTTTACACCTGCGGATTCCTATAATGGAATAGGTATAAAAGCGCTGCGGAATCCGCACAAAGCATTGACATGCTGCGGAAATTAAACCGCTCCGTTTCCTCACGGCATTTTTAGCAGCATGTGCACAGCGTTTTTGTTTTCCATAGGATAACATGGTACTGTACATCCCTGCAGATCCGCACAGGAATCCGCAATGTGTGCACATACCCTGAAGGTCGGGTATGTCATAGTCTCACTGTAAAGAACACTTTCCTAATTAGCCTAATTAGCTGCCAGATTCACCTTTCCTCCACATGTAATGAATGCCACCTGGTCATTTGTAAAGTTTTTGGAAGGAATAAGACATGTGCCAGTCCTTTTGTATTGCCCACACATGTATTTGGAAATATAAATGAGGTCTCTGAGGCATCTTTTTTCTAAGCTAAACAGGTCCAGCGTTTCCAACCTCTTACCATAGGAGAGGCCTTGCATCCCATGTAATAACCTTGTCAGGGGTGCCATTATCTTTGTTGCAATCTGTGCAAAAAGGTAAATGGGTCCACTACCTCTAAATCAGCAGGCAGTTACTCTCTTAGACAATACTATTGTACTGCAAAGGGCCCATATACTATTCTTCTCTGTCTGTGTCTGCCACTGAACCTAGTTGCCTGCCATCTGAGTAACTCTATCTTTCCAATATCTTTTTTAAAATGTGGAGCCAAAAGCAGAATCCCATATTCAAGATGTGGCCTTACAAGTGATTTATAAAGGATATGTTTTTTTTTTTCAGCTCAAGCGCAGAGATTATTTTGTGTAACTCTAGAGTCTAGACACAACCTTAAGGATCATGAACCTGTCATGCACTTACCTTAATATAATTAAACAGTGCAGGAGATTTGCCAAGCGCCTTTGTCTTGTTCACATTCCAGGTTACACTTTTGGTCGTGAATCCTTAGTTTCCCTCTACCTTACATGGGTCTACCTTATTATTCCTACCCAAGGATCCAATCCCTCATGTATGTGATATACAGTCATGGCCAAAAGTTTTGAGAATTACACAAATATTAATTTTTACAAAGTCTACTGCTTCACTTTTTCTAATGGCAATTTGCATATACTCCAGAATGTTATAAAGAGTGATCAGCTTAACAGCAATTACTTGCAAAGTCAATATTTGGCTAGAAAATGAACTTTATCCCCCAAAACACATTTCAACATCATTGCAGCCCTGCCTTAAAAGGACCAGCTAACCTCTTTTCAGTGATTGCTCCATTAACACAGGTGTGGGTGTTGATGAGGACATGGCTAGAGATCAATCTGTCATGATTAAGTAAGAATGACACCACTGGACACTTTAAAAGGAGGCTGGTGCTTGGCATCATTGTTTCTCTTCTGTTAACCATGGTTATCTCTAAAGAAACACGTGCAGTCATCATTGCAATGCACAAAAATGGCCTAACAGGGAAGAGTATCGCAGCTAGAAAGATTGCACCTCAGTCAACAATCTATCGCATCATCAAGAACTTCAAGGAGAGAGGTTCCATTGTTGCCAAAAAGGCTCCAGGGCGCCTAAGAAAGACCAGCAAGCGCCAGGACCGTCTCTTAAAAGTGTTTCAGCTGCGGGATCGGGCTACCAGCAGTGCAGAGCTTGCTCAGGAATGGCAGCAGGCAGGTGTGAGTGCATCTGCACGCACTGTGAGGCGGAGATTCTTGGAGCAAGGCCTGGTCTCAAGGAGGGCAGCAAAGAAGCCACTTCTCTCCAGAAAAAAACATCATGGACAGACTGATATTCTGCAAAAGGTACAGGCAGTGGACTGCTGAGGACTAGGGTAAAGTTATTTTCTCTGATGAATCCCCTTTTCGATTGTTTGGGACATCAGGAAAACGCCTCATTCGGAGAAGACAAGGTGAGCGCTACCACCAGTCTTGTCTCATGCCAACTGTTAAGCATCCTGAAACCATTCATGTGTGGGGTTGCTTCTCAGCCAAGGGAATTGGCTCTCTCACAGTCTTGCCTAAAAACACAGCCATGAATAAAGAATGGTACCAGAATGTCCTCCAAGAGCAACTTCTCCCATCCTTCCATGAGCAGTTTGGCGATCAACAATGCCTTTTCCAGCATGATGGAGCACCTTGCCATAAAGCAAAGGTGATAACTAAATGGCTCAGGGAACAAAACATAGAGATTTTGGGTCCATGGCCTGGAAACTCCCCAGATCTTAATCCCATTGAGAACTTGTGGTCAATCATCAAGAGAGGGGTGGACAAACAAAAACCTAAAAATTCTGACAAAATGAAAGCATTGATTGTGCAAGAATGGACTGCTATCAGTCAGGATTTGGTCCAGAAGTTGATTGAGAGCATGACAGGGAGAATTGCAGAGGTCCTGAAGAAGAAGGGTCAACACTGCAAATATTGACTTGCTGTATTAACTCATTCTAACTGTCAATATAAGCTTTTGTTACTCATATATTTGCAATTATTATATTTCTGTCTGTGATAAAAAACATCTGTCAAACACACATAAAAACCAGAGGGCAGCAGATCATGTGAAAATATAATATTTGTGTCATTCTCAAAACTTTTGGCCATGACTGTACTTGATTCACTAGGCTTAAAATCTCTTGATGCACTTTGGAGGGAAAATAAGGTTCTTGGATGAGGTACCTTCAGCTTCACAGGTACAATAATTCCCTGACACCTGGGTTCAATTTCCAATCCATCACTTCTTCTTTTGAGAGGCTATGCATCTCAGAGGCAATGATACATGCCCTTTTTTTTATCTACACCCTTAGGCCGGCGTCACACACAACCACAAAAAATCGGTCCGTTTTAGACGGTCGATTGTCGGATCAAAATGCAAACATCACACATGCTTCTGTCATCCGATTTTCCTTCAAAGATGTGATTTAGTCGCATGTGTGTGTACCTTGTAACATCCGATTTTCATCCCACTTGCGAGAATTTCTCGCAGGCTTGCAAAACTGACATATAATGGATCCAAAAGAATAGTATTAAAATCACAAAAAAAGAATAGATATATACACATAGAACACAATATATATATATATATATACACATGTCATTGTGACATGTATATATACATATATTTATAGTTCCTAGACTTCTACATACTGTTATAGCCGCTAATTCAATTGCCGGCTTTTGTGAAATCACAGAAGCCGACATGAAATGATACATTGTTTCCACACAGTTAACCATGTCATTTCCTGTATTTTGATATTTGTTTAGAACTTACAATTACATGAGTGTATTTGTGCTAAATTTCAGACATGTAGGGGTTAATTAAAGGTGTAAATTCGTTGACAAAAAATGCGTGGGCTCCCGCTGTATTTTCTCCACCAGACAGACAAAGCAAAGCGAGTGGGGGCAGATAATAATAGCCTAGGGAGGGTACTTTTTTTTTTGCCCCCCCTGGCTACTAACATCTGCCCCCAGACACCCCAGAAAGGGCAAATCTCTAATTAGATTCGCCCTTTCTGGCACTTTGCCCGTCTATTCCCATTGCCCTGTAGCGGTGGCGAATGGGTTAATAATCTCACCTTACTGTCACCTTAGTATTGAAAGGTAACCTTAAGGCAGGTTAATAATTGTGAGCTGTCAATTAGACAACTATCAATTATTAATCCTATTGAAGTAAATTAAAAAAACACAGACACATTAATAAAAATTAATTTTAATGAAATAAAAACACATTTTTTTGACCATATTTTATTTTACACTTAATCCGTGCGAAGCCATTGATCTCCTAAAATAAAGATAAAAAAATAAAAAAACATTATTCTTACCTATTCCGCTGATCTGTCACGTCCCACGCTGTAATCCTTCACAAAGGGTTAACTAGCTTTGAGCCAAGCAGTGCAAGTAATCCTGCATGCTCAGCTCAAAGCTCCTGAATGAATAAGTTCCTCTCCTGGCGACAGGAGAGGATGTGTTTCATGAATGAAGCTTAATTGATTGTGTCCACTTTCCCTTTAGGTCAGGTCACTAAAGTTAAATTGCCAATAAATCAATTAAGCTCCATTCATGAATCTATTCCTCTACTTTCGCTGGGAGAGGAACTTATTCATTCATGGGGTTAGAGCTAGTAGACAGAATTATCTCCCTGCTAACTGTAACCTCTTAACCCTTTCTGATGGATTACAGCGTGGGACCTGACTGTACATCGGATTGGTAAGTATAATTTTGCTTTTTTATTTTATTTTTATTACAGGAAATGGTTTTAGCTGGAAAATAAAATATGGTCAAAAACTTGTGATTATTTAATTAAACTTATTTTTTATTAAACTGTGTGTGTTTGATTTTTCTTTCATACAATAGGATTAATAATTGATAGTTGTCTAATTGACAGCTCTCAATTATTAACCTGCCTTAAGGTCACCTTTCAATACTAAGGTGACAGTAAGGTGAGATTATTAACCCATTCGCCACCGCTACAGGGCAATGGGAATAGACGGGCAAAGTGCCAGAAAGGGCAAATCTAATTAGAGATTTGCCCTTTCTGGGGTGTCTGGGGGCAGATGTTAGTAGCCAGGGGGGGCACAAAAAATGTACCCTCCCTAGGCTGTTATTATCTGCCCCACTCGCTTTGCTTTGTCTGTCTGGTGGAGAAAATACAGCGGGAGCCCACGCATTTTTTTTCAACGAAATTACACCTTTAATTAACCCCTACATGTCTGAAATTTTGCACAAATACACTCATGTAATTGTAAGTTCTAAACAAATATCAAAATACAGGAAATGACATGGTTAACTGTGTGGAAACAATGTATCATTTCATGTCGGCTTCTGTGATTTCACAGAAGCCGGCAATTGAATTTGCGGCTATTACAGTATGTAGAAGTCTAGGAAATATAAATATATATAATATACATGTCACAATTACATATTATATATATATATATATATATATATGTATTCTATGTGTGTATATCTATTCTTTCTATCTTTATTAAAGCTGTCAGTGTGATTTTACAGTATAGCGGGGATGAATTGCCGGCTTTTCTAAAGGACACCGATGCGATTTCATCGCAAGTCACACAGTGTGGTCCGTTTGTAATCCGATTTTTCATCGCTCCCATAGACTTGCATTGGCGATTGTCGACCTACAATCGGTGACAATCGCAGCATGCTGCGATTGTACACGGACGTTTAAAACGGACCACAAAAAATCTGATACTGGGAGCTGCTCCATAGATTAACATAGGGCAGACTGCAATACGATTTTTCATCGCATTGCAGTCGTCCGATTATGTGCCAGTGTGACGCCGGCCTTATAGTGTCCAAAATGGAGGACAAATACCCCAATGATATGCGCTTGAGAGAACTGGAGCCACAACATATTACGCTATGTGCTAAATAATTTCTCTTTACTCATAGACTGTCATTATCTTGTAGACTACAACTAAATTACAAGATATTTATTTACCCATAGTATAGAACACCTGTGAAACTCCATAGTCTATATCCTTTTGAAACAGATGTTTGTTGGAGGTATCCTCAGCTCTCAGTACAATGCTGCACAACCTCTATGAAATGACATATTCTTCCTTTTTAATTCTTTCCGCAACTCACATGTGCAGATGTCACCAGAATTAACTATTAATTAATCATGCTTCAAGGACTGGTATCAAATATTAAAAATGGCCAATTAAGAAGTTTTGTTCTACCCACTCTTCAGATTATCACTAGGCGTTGGAATTCATCATCTCCACCAAATAGGATAATGTGGGTAAGGCCAGGGTCACACTTGCGAGTGCAATGCGAGAAACTCGCGCGAGTCTCTCGCCTCAATACCCGGCACTTATACCGGAGCGTTCAGCTGCAGAGAAATACATGCAGCTGCACACTCCAGTCCCGAGTGCCGGCGGCAGTGCCAGGTATTGAAGCGAGAGATTCGCGCGAGCTTCTCACATTGCACGTGCAAGTGTGACACAGGCGTAAGGGGTATGGAATAATTTCAGCATGTTGAGTATATCAGGGCATTTTATACCAAATCTGACTCTGAATGGCTTGCCACATGGTCTTACTGGCTGTAACTTAGAAAGTTCAATGAACACATGTGGAATCACCTACGTTCAAAAGCCAGCAACGCTTTGGACGGAGTGGATTTGTGCTCCGTCCAAAGCGCTGCCGGTTACTGACTGTGGGAACGTACCCTTAATGGTGCAAAAAACACTCTAAACTGTTGTAACTGTCAAGTAGCTATCCTCAGTCTAACGTACTGAGCTTCTTTGGTGGCGAACATATCTTTTCATTTATGTCTAGAATATTGATTGTGCCCCAGTTGGAAATGCTTTGTCAGAATCAAAGTTTTAATGATAGTACATGACATATTCAGCCAAAAATCCTATTATTTTAACCTGGACTCCGGCTTTACCATTCAAATCCCCGTCACAAAGCAGCAAGGAAGTATCAGTCATACAGACACTGGACCGTAGAGTGTGCAAATTGGCTCCTGGATGCAGATTAAAGAGTTTTCACCTTTTGTTAATTTCCAGCTTTCATCGTTTTCTTAAAATCATTGACTTCTTTTACTCAGTAAGTGCAGGCAGCCGAGCGATGTCATATGTGTTGGAGAAGCAAGAATTAGGCCGGCGTCACACTAGCGAGTTTGATGTGAGTTAGTCGCACGACTTACTCGCATCAACACCCGGCATGGCCGCCTGCTCTCGGACCAGAGTGCGTGGCTGCATGTATTTCTATGCCGCCGCGCACTCTGGTCCGAGAGCGGGCGGCCATGCCGGGTGTTGATGCGAGCAAGTCGTGCGACTAACTCGCATCAAACTCGCTAGTGTGACGCCGGCCTTAGGGCTGTATCAGTGGATCAACTGAGCGAGAAGATCTGAATGTCTGTGGTGTTTCAGCTTGTCAGTAGTCTACATAAAAAAGAAGTAATTTTGTATATACATTACATATCCTGTATTGATCCTAATTGCATTATACTTCATAGCTGTGCTCACTATTCTGCTGATGGAGTTAGAGTGTACATACATTACATTACTTATCCTGAACTGATCCTAATTACATCCTATATTATACTCCAGAGCTGCACTCACTATTGTTATGCACCTGTCTCGGCTCCAGGACTGGGCTTTGCTCCCTCTCCCAAAGTCTTTGTTGGCTGACTTGAATACTCATGCTTTGTGTTCACTTATCTTGTGCTTTTGGGTTGCCTTCCAGTATTATCAGCTGGCAATCATCACAGCAACTCATTTGTTTTTAAAAACTATGTTTACTTCTTGAGACAGACCTGCAACTAACCCTTACCCTTAGGCTACTTTCACACTTCAGGCTTTTTGTGTCAGGCGCGATCCGTCTTATGCCTGACAGGACGGATGCGGCGCTGATTTAAAAAAACTGATGCAACTGATCAGTTTTGTTGGCGGATCCGTCCTGACCTTTTGAACCCGGAAAGAGAAAATTTTTCATGTTGAAAATTTCGGTATCAATGTCGAGAGAGAGAGAGAGGGATGCGTTTTTTTAAAAACACGCCGGATCGCGCCTGACACAAAAAGCCTGAAGTGTGAAAGTAGCCTTAATTTGCCTGCAAGCATAGCAAACTGTTCTCTGGCATTGTTCACATTACAAACACAGCAACTACCCACTGTTATCTTTTTACAAACTACACTCCTCAACATTAAAATTGCAACACCAAGAAGGAAAAGTCCTGGCGTTATGGAAATCACAGGATCAATAGACATTTTAATGATATGCAAATGATGAATTAATGGAAGAAAATATTTAAATACTCTATTTAGTATTCTGCACCATATGCAGAAATCCCTGCACTTACTGCCTTGGTTGCAACCAATAGGGTTATTATTGATTGTCTAATTAGTGTTCTGCTGCGCTGAATCCATTTTGACACACAAATCATCATGAAGATCCACTGCTGGCAGCTCCTTTTGCAGTTGCCAACCAATGACTTTCCAGATGTGATGGAGACAATGCAGAGACGCTGCAGGCCATGGAAGCATGATAAGGACAAGCAGGTTGCTCACAAGTAGCACAAGAAATGTATTGCCTGGCCTTGTGTTGGAAAATGACTCCTAAGACCTGGAAAAGGACAAGCCAGGTTGCACCTCACATGAACCTGGTAGCACCATATGGCTGGTTTACACATATTGCGTCTGCGCTTGCGTGTTGGAACACATGCGTCCTGACACGACACATCTTTGAACGATTGGAGAATGGTCATACACTGGTTGCACTTATCATGTAACGCTGGGTTGTCACCAATCATTAGGTGGTTTAATTTGCGTATGCGTAGCGTCTGATGCGCATGCGTCATTGACGCGTACAATCTTAAGGGTACGAGGGACATGCGTTGAATCTGTGTTTGTGTGTGCAAGGCGAGTGTCGCGAACGCAACATGTTCATCTGAGCGTCAAAATCAGTCAATTATGCCGAAGTCATGCGATGCATGAGTGGCAAAAACATTCGCATGGAGCATGTAGAAGACATGCGCGGATCTCGATAGCATGCGATTAGATGCGCTGCAGGAAGTAGCATGAAATGAATGCATGTCATAACAATGCAAAAGCACACACAGCATTGTTTTGCGTCATGTGTAAGCTAATGCGGATAAAAAACCGCTGCATTAGCATGCGTTTTGGCATGCGTTTGCGTATGCAGATGATATGCTGCGCACACAAACGCTAACGTGAACCTAGCCTTAGTCATGCTGAATTTGTGGCTGCATTTTAGCGACTCATTAATTTATTCTTACAAAAATATGATGATTGTTAGTCAGAACAACAGGAAATAAAGATCGTTTGCACATATACTGATGACAGAATGTTTTGGAATTTTTTTTCTGCAGTTTCCAGTTCCAGAATCTGTATCCAAGATGTTCTGAGCAAACTGTCATTTCTCAAGCACCATGCACCAGGTTGGCACAGAGCATTGCTGAAAATGAGTTTGGACCTAGTTTGTATAGAGAAAGCCAGGGATGAAAAGATTTCCCACAATCTCGCAATGTTTACAGTCAGACCATCCAATTATCAGAAAGTTGAACTCAATCCAGAATATGAATCACCATGAATTTCGCAAGAATTTTACTATGAGAAAAGGAAAAATAATTCTCTGCATAACCTGCACTGGACCTGACAATATGACAGCTGGATTTTTTGGGGGAATACTTTGCATTTCATTACTTGCAGATTTGTAACTTGAAGTTTCTTAACCAAAACAAAAAATCTGTTCCAAGGTGATACATACTGACATTTAAGCGCTAATAAGGGTGCCACTACTAATTCTTCAGTCCCAATCGGTATGCTGCAAAATGCCGCTTATAGCTTTAAATAAGTTTTTCATACTGTGCAGGAAGCTGACCACTGTGATATATAACATTGCCACCTTTGCTATCCTTATTCTGACAGTTTCTACAAATTATGAAATTCTTAGAGGCTGCAATGTTGCAGATGTATCAATGTATGCAGGGCATTTAACCCCTTCACCCCAAGGGTGGTTTGCACGTTAATGACCGGGCCAATTTTTACAATTCTGACCACTGTCTCTTTATGAGGTTATAACTCTGGAACGCTTCAACGGATCTTCGCGATTCTGAGAATGTTTGCTCGTGACATATTGTACTTCACGGTAGTGGTAAAATTTCTTCGATATAACTTGCGTTTATTTTTGAAAAAAACGCAAATATGGTGAAAATTTTGCAATTTTCAAACTTTGAATTTTTATTCCCTTAAAACAGAGAAATATGTCACACAAAATAGTTAAGAAATAACATTTCCCACATATCTACTTTACATCAGCACAATTTTGGAACCAAATTTTTTTTGTTAGGAAAGTATAAGGGTTAAAAGTTGACCAGCGATTTCTCATTTTTACAAAAAAATTTACAAAGCCATTTTTTTTAGGGACCACCTCATATTTGAAGTCACTTTGAGGGGTCTATATAGCAGAAAATACCAAAAAGTGACACCATTCTAAAAACTGCACCCCTCAAGGTACTCAAAACCACATTCAGGAATTTTATTAACCCTTCAGGTGCTTCACAGGAGCTGAAGCAACGTGGAAGGAAAAAATGAATATTTAACTTTTTAGCCACAAAAATGATCTTTTACAAACTTTTTTTTTATTTTCACAAGGGTAAAAGGATAAAATGGACAGAAAAAGTTGTTGTACAATTTCTCCTGAGTACGCCAATACCCCATATGTGGGGGAAAACCACTGTTTGGGCACACGGCAGAGCTCGTAAGTGAAGGAGCGCCGTTTGACTTTTTCAAACCAAAATTGGCTGGAATTGAGATTGGACGCCATGTTGCTTTGGAGAGCCCCTGATGCGCCTAAACAGTGGAAACCCCCCACAAGTGACACCATTTTGGAAACTAGACCCCCTAAGGAACTTATCTAGATCTGTTGTGAGCACTTTGAACCCCAAGTGTTTCACAAAAGTTTATAATGCCTGGGTGTGAAAAAAAAAAAAAAAAACAATTTTCCACAAAAATAATTTTTTAGTCCCAAATTTTTGATTTTTCCCAAGGAAATTGGACCCCAAAAGTTGTTGTCCAATTTGTCCTGAGTACGCTGATACCCCGTATGTGGGGGTGGGACACTGTTTGGGCGCACGGCAGGGCTTGGAAAGGAAGTAGTAACGTTTTGGAATGCAGACGTTGATGGGGTCCTGTTCCGTTTGCAGTGCCCCAGATGAGCCTTAACAGTGGAAACCCCCCACAAGTGACCCCATTTTGGAAACTAGACCCCCTAAGGAACTTACCGTATATACTCGTGTATAAGTCGAGATTTTCAGCACCTTTTTTCGTGCTGAAAATGCCCCTCGGCTTATACACGAGTCATAGGGCAGAAACCAGTGGGGGAGGGGATGCCGCGGCAGGAGCCGGTGGCTGGGATCATACTCACCCCTCCCCGTGCCATCGCTGAGCGTCCCTGCAATCCTGCAGCTCTCCCCGTCTTCCTGCAGCTCTTCAGCACTGAGCGGTGACGTAATACCCGCTCATTAAGGTCATGTAATATGGACGCGACGCCACTCCCATGGGCGTCGTCTCCATATTCATGCCCTTAATGAGCGGTATTACATCACCGCTCAGTGCTGGAGAGAGCTGCAGGAAGACGGGGAGAACGCAGGATTGCAGGGACGCTCAGCGATGGCACGGGGAGGGGTGAGTATGATGGAGGAGAGGACAAGGAGCACGGAACAGGACGGGGGGGAGAACGGTGGACGGGGGAAGCATAGAGGAGGACGGGGGAAGCTGGAGCAGGACGGGGACGCATGGAGGAGGACAGGGGAGAACGGAGGACGGGGAAGCATGGAACAGGACGGGGGGGAGATCGGTGGACGGGGAAGCATGGAGGAGGACGGGGGAAGCATAGAGGAGGACGGGGGAGAACGGAGGACGGGGGAAGCATGGAGCAGGACTGGGGGGGAGATCGGTGGACGGGGAAGCATGGAGCAGGACAGGGGAGGATGGAGGGCACAGCAGAGGACGGAGCAGGAGGGGGGGAGTACAGAGGAGAATGGGGGAGCACAGAGCTGGATGGGGGAGCAGGACGGGGGCAGCACAGAGCAGGAGGGCAGTTTATACACCCGGCTTATACATGAGTCAATAATTTTTCCCAGTTTTTTGTGGCAAAATTAGGGGGGTCGGCTTATACACGGGTCGGCTTATACACGAGTATATACGGTATCTAGATCTTTGGTGAGCACTTTGAACCCCAAGTGCTTCAACACAAGTTTATAATGCCCAGGCATGAAATAAAAAAATCCTATTTTTTTCCCACAAAAATTATCTTTTAGTCACTAATTTTTTATTTTCCCAAGGGTAACAGGAGAAATTGGACCACAAAAGTTGTTGTCCAATTTGTCCTGAGTACGCTGATACCCCATATGTGGGGGGGGAACCACTGTTTGGGTGCACGGCAGAGCTCGGAATGGAAGGAGCACCATTTGACTTTTTTCAACCAAAATTGGCTGGAATTGAGATTGGACGCCATGTTCCATTTGGAGAGCCCCTGATGTGCCTAAACAGTGGAAACCCCCCACAAGTGACCCCATTTTGGAAACTAGACCCCCTAAGGAACTTATCTAGATCTTTGGTGAGCACTTTGAACCCCCAAGTGCTTCACACAAGTTTATAATGCCCAGGCATGAAAATAAAAATCCTATTTTTTTCCCACAAAAATTATCTTTTAGTCAGTAATTTTTTATTTTCCCAAGGGTAACAGGAGAAATTGGACCACAAAAGTTGTTGTCCAATTTTTCCTGAGTACGCTGATACCCCATATGTGGGGGGGAACCACTGTTTGGGCGCACGGCAGAGCTCGGAATGGAAGGAGCACCATTTGACTTTTTCCAACCAAAATTGGCTGGAATTGAGATTGGACGCCATGTTCCATTTGGAGAGCCCCTGATGTGCCTAAACAGTGGAAACCCCCACAAGTGACCCCATTTGGGAAACTAGACCCCCTAAGGAACTTATCTAGATCTTTGGTGACCAATTTGAACCTCCAAGTGCTCCACACAAGTTTATAACGTAGAGCCGTAAAATTAAAAAATCATGTTTTTTCCACAAAAATTATCTTTTCACCCCAATTTTTATTTTCCCAAGGGTAACAAGACGCCAAAAGGTATTGTGCAATTTGTCCTGAGTACGCTGATACCCCATATGTGGGAGTACACCACTGTTTGGGTGCATGATAGAGTTTTGAAGGGAAGGAGCGCCATTTGACTTTTTCAAAGCAGAATTGGCTGGACGCCATGTCGTGTTTGGAGAGCTCCTGATCTGCCTAAACAGTGGAAACCCCCGACAAATGACACCATTTTGGAAACTAGACCCCTCAAGGAACTTATCTAGATGTGTGGTGAGCACTTTGAACCCCAAAGTGCTTCACAGACGTTTTAACGTACAGCCGTAAAATAAAAAATCCTTTTTTTTTTTTTACAAAAATGATTTTTCGTCCTAAATATTTTATTTTCACAAGGGTAACAGGAGAAATTGGACCCCAAATGTTGTTGTCCAATTTGTCCTGAGTACGCTGATACCCAATATGTGGGAGAAAACTACTGTATGGGCACACGTTGGGGCTCGGAAGGGAAGTAGTGACGTTTTGGATTGCAGACTTTGATTAAATGGTCTGGGGGCGTGATGTCGCATTTGGAGAGCCCCTGATGCGCCTAAACAGTGAAAACCCCCACAAGTGACCCCATTTTGGAAAATAGACCCCACAAGGAACTTATCTAGATGTGTGGTGAGCGCTATGAAGCCCCAAGTGCTTCACAGAAGTTTATAACGTACAGCCGTAAAAACAAAAAAAATTATTTTTTTTACAAAAATGATATTTTCGCCCCCAGTTTTTTATTTTCCCAAGGGTAACAGAAGAAATAGGACAAATTGCACAATAACTCTTGGGGTCCAGAGTACGCTGATACCCATATGTGGGGGTAAACTACTGTTTGGGCGCATGGCAGAGCTCAGAAGTGAAGGAGCACCGTTTGACTTTTTCAACGCAGAATTGGCTGGAATTGAGATCAGACGCCATGTCACATTTGGAGAGCCTCTGATGTGCCTAAACAGCGGAAACCCCCATATCTAACTCCAACCCTAACCCCAACACACCCCTAACCCTAGTCCCAACCCTAACCACAAACCTAACCCTAACACACCCCTAACCCTAATCCCAACCCTAACCATAATTCTAACTTTAGCTCCAACCCTAACTTTAGCCGCAACCCTAACCTTAATGGGGAAAATGGAAATAAATACATTTTTTTTAATTTTATTATTTTTCCCTAACTAAGTGGGTGATAAAGGGGGTTTGATTTACTATTTATAGAAAATGAACTCGGCACTCAACTTTAGTATAGTGAGAATAAAGATTTTTATTCACAGTAGTAACACGAAACGTTTCGGTCCTATATCATGGACCTCATCAGTCACAGATACTACTGGGAAGGGGGTTGATCCACATAGGGAAGAAAGAAAGGCTGGATATAGCCTGTGTTGGTGGGGTGAGATGAGGAAGAGGACAATGCCTCTATTGCACTAGTAACCTGTTGTGAAGGAGTCCGGCAGTGAGGATAGGTCTCTGCATTGGACGCGGTGTCCACCGCTAGTCTGAGTGCGTCCAATGCAGAGACCTATCCTCACTGCCGACTCCTTCACAACAGGTTACTAGTGCAATAGAGGCATTGTCCTCTTCCTCATCTCACCCCACCAACACAGGCTATATCCAGCCCTTTCTTTCTTCCCTATGTGGATCAACCCCCTTCCCAGTAGTATCTGTGACTGATGAAGGTCCATGATATAGGACCGAAACGTTTCGTGTTACTACTGTGAATAAAAATCTTTATTCTCACTATACTAAAGTTGAGTGCCGAGTTCATTTTCTATTAGATACGGTTTGGGAACCTACTCTGGCACCTTCTTGGTTGTGCACACGGTTATTTTTTCATATGATTTACTATTTATAGCGTGTTTTTATGATTGGCAGCTGTCACGCTAAAAGACGCTTTTTATCGCAAAAAATAGTTTTTTGCATCACCACATTTTGAGAGCTATAATCTTTGCATATTTTGGCCCACAGAGTAATGTGAGGTCTTATTTTTTGCGGTACGAGTAGTTTTTATTGGTACCATTTTTGAGCACGTGACATTTTTTGATCGCTTTTTACTTCGATTTTTGGGAGGTTAGAATGAACAAAAATCAGCAATTCATGAATTTCTTTTGGGGAGGCGTTTATACCGTTCTGCGTGTGGTAAAATTGATAAAGCAGTTTTATTCTTCGGGTCAGTAAGATTACGGCGATACCTCATTTATATCCTTTTTTTATGTTTTGGTGCTTTTATAGAATAAAAACAATTTTATATAAAAAATTATTATTTTTGCATTGCTTTATTCTGCGAGCTATAACTTTTTTATTTTTTCGCTGATGATGCTGTGTGGCGGCTCGTTTTTTGCGGGACAAGATGACGTTTTCAGCGGTATCATGTTTATTTATATCAGTCTTTTTGATCGCGTGTTATTCCACTTTTTGTTCGGCGGTATGATGATAAAGCATTGATTTTTTGCTTTGTGGCGATACCAAATATGTGTACTTTTATTGTTTGTTTTTTTTTTATTTACAGGAAGAAATTAATTTTTTGGGGAATATTTTTTTTTTCTTTATTTTGGAATTTTTTTTAAAACATGTTTATTTTTATTTTTTTCACTTTTTTACTTTGTCCCAGGGTGGGACATCACTGTAAAATGTCAGATCGCTGGTGTGACAGTGTGCACAGCACTCTGTCACACCAGCGATTGCTCTGGCACTGCTGCAGGCTTCTCAGTCTCTCAGCAGGCACTGAGGAAGCCGCCTCCATGTAGGACCCGGTGGCCATCTTGGATCCGGGTCCTTGGAGGGAGGAAGTCCTCAGAACAGCGCGATCACATCGCGCTGTTCTGTGGGTCTCAGGGGAGCGTGCAGGGAGCCCCCTCCCTGCGCGATGCTCCCCTGTGCCCCTGGTACACCGCGATCATGTTTGATCGCGGTGTGCCAGGGGTTAATGTGCCGGGAGCGGTCCGTGACCGCTCCTGACACACAGTCCCGGGTGTCAGCTGTGATAATCAGCTGACACCCAGCGGCGATTAGCTGCGCTCCCCCGGGAGCGCAGCTGATCGCCTATGACGTACTATCCCGTCCATGGTCAGATTGGCACGGGTTTCATGGACGGGATAGTACGTCTGATGTCAGAGAAGGGTTAAAGTGTTGATATATTTAAATGAAGATTTTGGCCTATATTTATGAAATCTATCAGATGATGTAACTAGTAACTACTGAAATCTAATGAAGAACAGCACTCTGATTGCAATGGAAATATTATTTTTATTTAAACATCAACATAATGCACAATGTGTACAAATATATCCACGTTTCGGGCTATAATAGTTTATCTTTTGCCAAACTGATGCTGTGTACTGAGCAAGGAGTAAATGATATGTTTACCAATGTCACTGTGACTGAGAGTCACAAATGTGAAGCTGAGTCACTACTCAGAGACAAGGTGTGAGATAGGGTAGTCAAGAGGTCCGGGTCAGATACCAAGAGAGTTCATCATAAACAGAGGGGTAAGACAAAGGTGTAATCAGGTCACAGTCCGACATCAGAATTCCAGGAAGGTAGCGGATCAACACTAAGAGGATAGGCAAACGGTCAAAAACAACGCCCAAGGTTAGGCAGCAAAAGATCACAAGCAGAGCACTGGAAAACAATGCACACACCACTGAGCTAAAGCTATGACTTGCCATAATCAGACACTGACAGCCAGCTAAATGGCTATGTAATACCCAGAACGCACGACACCTGAAGAAACCCAGCATGCCCCTGCCCTGATTGGTGGGTGGAGTATCACCCACAATACTGACAGGTCAGCACACCTCTACCTCTGATTGGATGGCTGAGCTATCACTCATATCACTCACAATACTGACGGCTCAAGACATCCCTGCCCCAGATTGGACGACTAAGCTGTCACAATAATTACATCTCAGCACGACCCTGATTCGGTAGGGTGGCTGAGCTGTCACTCACTGTGTCCAGGACACAGTGACTGGTTGAATCATGACAGTCACATTTCTTTAGAACAAAGTTCTTTTATAGTGATCTTTAAATACAGGTTCAGCAAAATCCAAAGGGTAGAGAGAAAAGACTAGTAAAACCAGGAATACTATAGAACCAAACCATAATTTTAAAAACAGTAATTTATTGAATAATCCTTAATAGCAAAATTATCGAGCTATGCACGTAAAAAAGACAAAGGCAACATAATACAGTAAAGATGTATATCTTTGTACCGTGTTAGCCAGTAGATAGAAAAATATTTAGAGTTGAGAGTCCTCAGTGGTTGATACCTTTTAATGGCTAACTGAAAAGATGGTAACAAATTGCAAGCTTTCGAGACTACTACCTGAGTAGTCTCGAAAGCTTGCAATTTGTTACCATCTTTTCAGTTAGCCATTAAAAGGTATCAACCACTGAGGACTCTCAACTTTAAATATATTTCAGAGCAATATAATTCATTTAGTGGCCAAATATTTCACTCACCCTAGAGAACTGAATTCTACCTAATGTGGTAGTAAGCAATATTGGCATTCCTGCTCAATGTCGACTTACCATCTGCCAAATGCCCTAGTCTACAGATAAACTGGTCCTTAAAAAAGTCTTATCTGATAGATAATTTACTTGACTGAACAAATCAATTCCCCCCTCTCCATGCTCCTGCCAGGTATTCATGAGGAGCACTGAAAGGCTAGAAGCCTGTTTGTGGTTACCAGCGACAAGCCATGATGTATTGCTCAATTTCCCTGTTGCAAGCAAAGATATACAGCTGCAAAACATCAGTGAATGCAGCAGTGAGCAGTTCCACACCAACTGCACTTGTCATAAGGAGCGGAGGATGTGACATATTACTAAGATTCCTCCCCTCCGATATTTCAAAAAATACGGTGCATCCTAAGGGCGGACCCTGACGTTAGGGGTAAAACTGAGACTCATTACATCACATTTAGGAGGGGACCCTCTTTAAATGACCAACTCATATACAGTCATTATGTTAGATACAACAACAGACACTTGTTTAGACAGAAAAATGTTGGGGACGTTACTGCCGTTTTTTGAAGCCTCCTTTCCAATATTACAAGTAACCAGGTCTTTTCAGATTCAAGACTTTTCCAACTGTAAAACACAAGGAGTAATTTATTTCTGTACCTGCCCCTTGAATTATTTTGGAAAAACAAAAAAAAAATAAACTGCGAGACTGCCTTAGTGACATTAGGAACGTGAAACACTTCAGGAATACTCCCAATTCTAGGCATGTTCATAAAATACATAAGTGTGATCCCAAATTGATTTCTTTTGTAGTGATTGAAACTGTGCCTCCTCTGGCAGGAGGGATGACTGGAATAAATAGATCCTACAAAGGGGGAACCAATCAATTCCTAGACTCTTACTGATCACGACAATGGTTTAATTTCCTTAAAGTATATTTTTTGTTACATTTCCAACAAATTATCCTTTTTGTTTATAATTGTCCATTTTGATTAGTGTTTGACAAAGGCCTAATTCACACTTTTTTTTTTTTTTCAAGTACATGATCAATTTTCATTAAGTTGTATTTGATTTTTTGGTCTGTGTGTGAGTTTTAACCATTAGGCCACGTTCACACGTTGAGTATTTGGTGAGTTTAACCAGAAGTGGGTGCAAAATACAGAAGTGTTGACGTGTTTCTATTACACTTTTCCTATGATTGTTCCTCTCCTGATTTTGGCTTACAAATACTGATGTAAAATACTGACCAAATACTCAATGAGTGCTTGTTGCCTTAGTTTTCCAACCGTGCAAAGAAATAAAAATTCCACCAGTGGCTTCATTCAGAAGTCTGTATTTTGTGTGTAAATCAACTTGTTTTTCATCAGTCTTTTTCCATTTTTGGTCCAAGTTTCCATTTTATTCATTATGTACTAAGCGCGCACAAGCCCCATACATTGAGCAATCAGGAAGGCAGTAATATACTGTACATAACAGTGCATTTATGCTACTATATTTTACTATCTGTGTTATTGCCAAAATACCTCCTGACAAGAACATGTATGACATATGAGGTGTTTAGGTCAGGAGTCGCACGATCGTGTGAATCCAACCTAAGTTATCTCTATGTTCTCTATATTGGCTCTTGTGTTCGTTCTCCGAGTCTGAACATTTTAAACTGCTGCCTCAAATTCTGCAGTGTCAAAGTGCAAGAAGTGAAATATAAAACCTTATTTTCACCTCTAAACAGCTTAAATTCTATCACATTTCTTTATGATAGAGATGGGCGAACCCGAACAGTAAAGTTCAGCATCTGTACCGAACACCTACGTTCGGGCACGGACACCAAACACGAACTTCAACAGAAAGTCTGTGTTACTGTTCGGATTTGACTGCCCGAACACCGGGTGTTTTGTCGCGCTGTCATATTCATGATGGCGTGGCAAACACCGCTTCTGATCGGCGGTAAAATCATCCCCTCTGGTCAGAGAGCCGCGGTTCCCCGCTGTGAAAAGACACGTAAGTGCTCACTTTGATTGGTCACTGGTGTCAACTGATGGGACTACCGCTCCCATCATCCAACACCTGCAGCCGCTAATAACAGTGAAGCAGGAGCAAGCGATGGGAGTATTCATCAGCCGCTCTTGCCTGTAAATAATTTAAAAAAAATGGTGTGGGTTCCCCTGTATTTTGATAACCAGCCAGGCAAAACTCACAGCTGTGGGCTGCAGCCCCAGCTGTCAGCTTTAAACAAGGCTGGTTATCAAGAATAGTGGGGTATCAAGAAAGTGGGGGTAATAATTTAAAAAACTGCTTGGGTCCCCCCCATTTTTGACAACCAGCCTTTTCTAAAGCAACAGCTGGGGGTTTGGTATTCTCAAGCTGGTAAGGCCATGGATATTGCCCATCCAGCCTAAAAATAACAACCCCAGCTGCCCATAAAAGGCGCATCTATTAATGCGCCAATTCTGACGCTTTGCCCGCTCTTCCCACTTGCCCTGTAGCGGTGCAAGTGGGGTTCATATTTGTGGGGTTGATGTCACACTTGTATTGTCAGGTGACACAAGCCCACGGATTAGTAATGGAGAGGCGTCTATAAGACACATATCCATTACTAATCCTTTATTAGAAATAAAACAAAACAGTTTTCCATTTTTATTTAAAAATAACAAACATAGTTATACTCACTTAACGCCTAAATTCCACCGAAGCTCTCGTTCTCCTGTAATAAAAACTAAAATAAAAAACAACAATAACCATACCTGTCCTCGTTCTGTCTCATCCATAACCAAGTCCCGGGGGAAAAAGTTTTATCAACCTGGACGGTGCCAAAACGTCCGTCCGGCTGAGAACCATGGGGAACGAGCTCTGCAGCACAGCCTCAGTGACCACATTGACTCATCGATGTTACTGTACCTCCGGTCACTGGGCACCGTTCCCCGCCGGGCTGAACGTCGTGACCTTGGGAAAATCCCCCTAGAAACGTGAAAAAACTCACACATTAATCACCAGCCTGAGAATACCGCCCCCAGTTTAAAGCTTTAGCAAGGCGATTGAAAAAAATGGGGGGGGAACCCACCTGTTTTTTTTAAAATTATTTAAATAATTAAAAAACAGCGTGGGACCCTCTATTCTTGATAACCACCTTGTTGAGCTGACGCTGAGGGTTTCAGCCTCCAACTGTGATTTTGCCGGGCTGGTTATCAAAAATACAGGGGAACCCACGCCGTTTTTTTTAAAATTTTTTTATTTACAACGCAGGAGCAGCTGATGAATACTTCCATTATCCCTCTTGCTCTCACTGTAGAGGCCGGGATCACACATGTGAGAAACACGGCTGAGTCTCGCATGTGAAATCCCAGCTCGGCGCCGGCACTGGGGAGTGGAGTGTGCTCTGCATGATTATAGCAGCCGCTCCTCCACCCTGAGTGCGGCCCAGAGCTGGGATTTCACTGCGAGACTCAGCCGTGTTTCTCGCATTTGACCCCGGCCTAATTAGCGCTGCGGGTTTTGGGATTAGGGAGCGTACCCCTCACTGACATCAGTGATCGGATAAATTTTTATACCTCCGATCACAGCTAACGCTCAGGCGTTTTTTGATGGGGTAGGAACCCGGGTTTTCTGACCGGCGAGGATGATTTCACCACCGATCATAACGGTGTTTGCCGCCTGTCATGCACATTACACGGGGCAAACACGGATTTCGCTTCGAGTACTGTTCTGGTACCTAAAAAAAAACCAAAACTTTTTGTAACTATTCACCGAACCCGCTGGACCAGAACATCCAGGGGTCAGCCCTCTCTATTTATGATTTTAAGTTCACGTGAGCCCTTTGTCCGATTTCATCCAGAAAACTGGTATGATTTTTTTTTCATTTTCATCCGCATACCCGTTTTTAAAACAGCAGCAGTTATTTAAAAATTTTTCAAGACTAGATCAGTTTTCCATGTTATGAATTGCAATGATGGCCGCGTCCACTGGCGAGTGTATGCGATTAGTCGCACACAACTCGCATCAACACCCGCATGGCCCCCCTCTCGGACCGATGTCGGGCGCATGTATTTCTAGCAGCCCACGCTCGGGCCGAGAGCGGTCGGCCCTGCCGGGGTTGAAGCATTAGCGTGCGACAAAACTCGCACACACCCCAGGTGGGCCCGGCCTATCCGTAAAAAATGGGTCCATACTGTGGGTTTGCAAAAAGTACCAATTTTTTTTCTGTGCACCATGACTTGAATAGGGGGGTCTTATTCACACAGGAAGAAATAGTGAATGCTGCAATTTTTTTTCATGCTAATTCTGTTTGTAAAATAAAAAAAATGCTTTTTTGCACTGCCCCATGCGTCTGAACAACACTTGTCTGAAAATACAGTTGTATAACTTGGCCTAAACTCAGACAGAAGTTGCAAAAAAATACTTACAGTTAAACCTAAAACAAAAGAAAAACATCAAAAATAGGGCAGGCCAATCATTTCAAAATTATTAATAAATTCCTTTTTACTACTAGGAATCTCGGCCGCTGTTTCTATAACTTTTATATTAAAAACCCTCGAAATGCTTCGGGTTTTACATCGAGTCTGACAAGGTTACTTCTGAAGATTAAGAGTGTTTAACCTTCTATGCCTTGGGGCCCCGGCTCCAACAGAAAAGAAGAAACATTTCAAGTGTGCGGAAAAACGACTATGTAGCATAATGAAACCCGGGCGCCAAAGATCATAAAATGTAATCTTGTGTGGATTCTAGTCCGTCCCCCACCACGGTAAATGGTTTTATACGGGCAGCCTGATTGCCTTGCCCTGCCCTATAAAAACATAATTACTGAAATAGGAAAGTAAGCAGGGGAAAGAGGCTTTCCAAAGCACCTGTATTCCAATAAGACCCTTTCCAGCAAACCAAGACAATGACCCTAGAGGTAAAAATGTTTCAAAAAAACCCATCGGAGACTGTAAAGGGTTAATGGGAGAGTAAACAAAGTGAATGTAAAAAAAACATAATTTGCTCATGAAGCTTCCTTCACACACAAATTTTTTTCTGTGCTATAAAAGTCGGTGGTTTTTTTTTGCAACATTTTTTGAATTTTCTCTCTTATTCAAAATTTTTAAAAAGTTTTTTTGTATTTTAATGTCCAAAGGGGGAACCTAATAGAAAACCACAAAAAGTACCATAACTATAGCAAGCTAAATTTGCCCTTCATCCCCCAACCTGTTTTCACATCTTTTAACCATGTCACTTTATAGGGAATAACTCTGAAACTTTAACAATCCCACTGATTCTGAGTTTTTCCCCCGTGACTAGAGTTTAGCGATACTTTCCGAATCCAAAAGTATCGGAATCGAATGGTAAACGCCGATAAACCTTAAAATATCGGCGAACCCATACCGAAACCGGAAGTCCCATGTAAGCTAAGGGAACAAAATATCTAACTAAAAAAACCCCATTCTTCCTTGAAACACAAATATACACACATAGAAAAACTATATATAATATAATATATATATACATGTCATTGTGACATAATATATACATAAATGTATAGTTTTTTAAAAATTCTACATATAAAATATCCTCTATTCAATTGCCGGGTAAAGCCGGCTTCTGGAAAAGACAGAAGCACCCGACATGAAATGACCCTTGGTGTCAAGGTTAACCTGTCCTTTTCAGTCGTTTGCTATCGATTTGCACAAACAATTTTAATCATCTATGTGTGCAAAAATTTTTACACCTTAGGGGTTTTAAAAAAAGGTTAAATTCTAGCAAAAAAGTCATTTTTTTTGCACAATTTACACCTTTATTAACCCCTACAGATGTGAAATTTTTGCACACATAGACTGATGTAATTGTTTGTCAAATCAATAGCAAAGGGCATGGTTAACCCTAAATTTCACCAAGGTCAATTCATGTCGGGGTTTTGCATTTTCACAAAAGCCGGCAATTGAATAGCGGCTATTATACTATGTAAA
>JARQOD010000003.1:91058646-91098915 GCA_033576555.1 Oophaga sylvatica
GTTTTTGTTTTCCATAGGATAACATGGTACTGTACATCCCTGCAGATCCGCACAGGAATCCGCAATGTGTGCACATACCCTGAAGGTCGGGTATGTCATAGTCTCACTGTAAAGAACACTTTCCTAATTAGCCTAATTAGCTGCCAGATTCACCTTTCCTCCACATGTAATGAATGCCACCTGGTCATTTGTAAAGTTTTTGGAAGGAATAAGACATGTGCCAGTCCTTTTGTATTGCCCACACATGTATTTGGAAATATAAATGAGGTCTCTGAGGCATCTTTTTTCTAAGCTAAACAGGTCCAGCGTTTCCAACCTCTTACCATAGGAGAGGCCTTGCATCCCATGTAATAACCTTGTCAGGGGTGCCATTATCTTTGTTGCAATCTGTGCAAAAAGGTAAATGGGTCCACTACCTCTAAATCAGCAGGCAGTTACTCTCTTAGACAATACTATTGTACTGCAAAGGGCCCATATACTATTCTTCTCTGTCTGTGTCTGCCACTGAACCTAGTTGCCTGCCATCTGAGTAACTCTATCTTTCCAATATCTTTTTTAAAATGTGGAGCCAAAAGCAGAATCCCATATTCAAGATGTGGCCTTACAAGTGATTTATAAAGGATATGTTTTTTTTTTCAGCTCAAGCGCAGAGATTATTTTGTGTAACTCTAGAGTCTAGACACAACCTTAAGGATCATGAACCTGTCATGCACTTACCTTAATATAATTAAACAGTGCAGGAGATTTGCCAAGCGCCTTTGTCTTGTTCACATTCCAGGTTACACTTTTGGTCGTGAATCCTTAGTTTCCCTCTACCTTACATGGGTCTACCTTATTATTCCTACCCAAGGATCCAATCCCTCATGTATGTGATATACAGTCATGGCCAAAAGTTTTGAGAATTACACAAATATTAATTTTTACAAAGTCTACTGCTTCACTTTTTCTAATGGCAATTTGCATATACTCCAGAATGTTATAAAGAGTGATCAGCTTAACAGCAATTACTTGCAAAGTCAATATTTGGCTAGAAAATGAACTTTATCCCCCAAAACACATTTCAACATCATTGCAGCCCTGCCTTAAAAGGACCAGCTAACCTCTTTTCAGTGATTGCTCCATTAACACAGGTGTGGGTGTTGATGAGGACATGGCTAGAGATCAATCTGTCATGATTAAGTAAGAATGACACCACTGGACACTTTAAAAGGAGGCTGGTGCTTGGCATCATTGTTTCTCTTCTGTTAACCATGGTTATCTCTAAAGAAACACGTGCAGTCATCATTGCAATGCACAAAAATGGCCTAACAGGGAAGAGTATCGCAGCTAGAAAGATTGCACCTCAGTCAACAATCTATCGCATCATCAAGAACTTCAAGGAGAGAGGTTCCATTGTTGCCAAAAAGGCTCCAGGGCGCCTAAGAAAGACCAGCAAGCGCCAGGACCGTCTCTTAAAAGTGTTTCAGCTGCGGGATCGGGCTACCAGCAGTGCAGAGCTTGCTCAGGAATGGCAGCAGGCAGGTGTGAGTGCATCTGCACGCACTGTGAGGCGGAGATTCTTGGAGCAAGGCCTGGTCTCAAGGAGGGCAGCAAAGAAGCCACTTCTCTCCAGAAAAAAACATCATGGACAGACTGATATTCTGCAAAAGGTACAGGCAGTGGACTGCTGAGGACTAGGGTAAAGTTATTTTCTCTGATGAATCCCCTTTTCGATTGTTTGGGACATCAGGAAAACGCCTCATTCGGAGAAGACAAGGTGAGCGCTACCACCAGTCTTGTCTCATGCCAACTGTTAAGCATCCTGAAACCATTCATGTGTGGGGTTGCTTCTCAGCCAAGGGAATTGGCTCTCTCACAGTCTTGCCTAAAAACACAGCCATGAATAAAGAATGGTACCAGAATGTCCTCCAAGAGCAACTTCTCCCATCCTTCCATGAGCAGTTTGGCGATCAACAATGCCTTTTCCAGCATGATGGAGCACCTTGCCATAAAGCAAAGGTGATAACTAAATGGCTCAGGGAACAAAACATAGAGATTTTGGGTCCATGGCCTGGAAACTCCCCAGATCTTAATCCCATTGAGAACTTGTGGTCAATCATCAAGAGACGGGTGGACAAACAAAAACCTAAAAATTCTGACAAAATGAAAGCATTGATTGTGCAAGAATGGACTGCTATCAGTCAGGATTTGGTCCAGAAGTTGATTGAGAGCATGCCAGGGAGAATTGCAGAGGTCCTGAAGAAGAAGGGTCAACACTGCAAATATTGACTTGCTGTATTAACTCATTCTAACTGTCAATATAAGCTTTTGTTACTCATATATTTGCAATTATTATATTTCTGTCTGTGATAAAAAACATCTGTCAAACACACATAAAAACCAGAGGGCAGCAGATCATGTGAAAATATAATATTTGTGTCATTCTCAAAACTTTTGGCCATGACTGTACTTGATTCACTAGGCTTAAAATCTCTTGATGCACTTTGGAGGGAAAATAAGGTTCTTGGATGAGGTACCTTCAGCTTCACAGGTACAATAATTCCCTGACACCTGGGTTCAATTTCCAATCCATCACTTCTTCTTTTGAGAGGCTATGCATCTCAGAGGCAATGATACATGCCCTTTTTTTTATCTACACCCTTAGGCCGGCGTCACACACAACCACAAAAAATCGGTCCGTTTTAGACGGTCGATTGTCGGATCAAAATGCAAACATCACACATGCTTCTGTCATCCGATTTTCCTTCAAAGATGCGATTTAGTCGCATGTGTGTGTACCTTGTAACATCCGATTTTCATCCCACTTGCGAGAATTTCTCGCAGGCTTGCAAAACTGACATATAATGGATCCAAAAGAATAGTATTAAAATCACAAAAGAAAGAATAGATATATACACATAGAACACACATATATATATATATATATACACATGTCATTGTGACATGTATATATACATATATTTATAGTTCCTAGACTTCTACATACTGTTATAGCCGCTAATTCAATTGCCGGCTTTTGTGAAATCACAGAAGCCGACATGAAATGATACATTGTTTCCACACAGTTAACCATGTCATTTCCTGTATTTTGATATTTGTTTAGAACTTACAATTACATGAGTGTATTTGTGCTAAATTTCAGACATGTAGGGGTTAATTAAAGGTGTAAATTCGTTGACAAAAAAATGCGTGGGCTCCCGCTGTATTTTCTCCACCAGACAGACAAAGCAAAGCGAGTGGGGGCAGATAATAATAGCCTAGGGAGGGTACTTTTTTTTTGTGCCCCCCCTGGCTACTAACATCTGCCCCAGACACCCCAGAAAGGGCAAATCTCTAATTAGATTCGCCCTTTCTGGCACTTTGCCCGTCTATTCCCATTGCCCTGTAGCGGTGGCGAATGGGTTAATAATCTCACCTTACTGTCACCTTAGTATTGAAAGGTAACCTTAAGGCAGGTTAATAATTGTGAGCTGTCAATTAGACAACTATCAATTATTAATCCTATTGAAGTAAATTAAAAAAACACAGACACATTAATAAAAATTAATTTTAATGAAATAAAAACACATTTTTTTGACCATATTTTATTTTACACTTAATCCGTGAGAAGCCATTGATCTCCTAAAATAAAGATAAAAAAATAAAAAAACATTATTCTTACCTATTCCGCTGATCTGTCACGTCCCACGCTGTAATCCTTCACAAAGGGTTAACTAGCTTTGAGCCAAGCAGTGCAAGTAATCCTGCATGCTCAGCTCAAAGCTCCTGAATGAATAAGTTCCTCTCCTGGCGACAGGAGAGGATGTGTTTCATGAATGAAGCTTAATTGATTGTGTCCACTTTCCCTTTAGGTCAGGTCACTAAAGTTAAATTGCCAATAAATCAATTAAGCTCCATTCATGAATCTATTCCTCTACTTTCGCTGGGAGAGGAACTTATTCATTCATGGGGTTAGAGCTAGTAGACAGAATTATCTCCCTGCTAACTGTAACCTCTTAACCCTTTCTGATGGATTACAGCGTGGGACCTGACTGTACATCGGATTGGTAAGTATAATTTTGCTTTTTTATTTTATTTTTATTACAGGAAATGGTTTTAGCTGGAAAATAAAATATGGTCAAAAACTGTGTGATTATTTAATTAAACTTATTTTTTATTAAACTGTGTGTGTTTGATTTTTCTTCATACAATAGGATTAATAATTGATAGTTGTCTAATTGACAGCTCTCAATTATTAACCTGCCTTAAGGTCACCTTTCAATACTAAGGTGACAGTAAGGTGAGATTATTAACCCATTCGCCACCGCTACAGGGCAATGGGAATAGACGGGCAAAGTGCCAGAAAGGGCGAATCTAATTAGAGATTTGCCCTTTCTGGGGTGTCTGGGGGCAGATGTTAGTAGCCAGGGGGGGCACAAAAAATGTACCCTCCCTAGGCTGTTATTATCTGCCCCCACTCGCTTTGCTTTGTCTGTCTGGTGGAGAAAATACAGCGGGAGCCCACGCATTTTTTTTCAACGAAATTACACCTTTAATTAACCCCTACATGTCTGAAATTTTGCACAAATACACTCATGTAATTGTAAGTTCTAAACAAATATCAAAATACAGGAAATGACATGGTTAACTGTGTGGAAACAATGTATCATTTCATGTCGGCTTCTGTGATTTCACAGAAGCCGGCAATTGAATTTGCGGCTATTACAGTATGTAGAAGTCTAGGAAATATAAATATATATATATATATACATGTCACAATTACATAATATATATATATATATATATATATATATATATGTATTCTATGTGTGTATATCTATTCTTTCTAGTCTTTATTAAAGCTGTCAGTGTGATTTTACAGTATAGGCAGGGATGAATTGCCGGCTTTTCTAAAGGACACCGATGCGATTTCATCGCAAGTCACACAGTGTGGTCCGTTTGTAATCCGATTTTTCATCGCTCCCATAGACTTGCATTGGCGATTGTCGACCCACAATCGGTGACAATCGCAGCATGCTGCGATTGTACACGGACGTTTAAAACGGACCACAAAAAATCTGATACTGGGAGCTGCTCCATAGATTAACATAGGGCAGACTGCAATACGATTTTTCATCGCATTGCAGTCGTCCGATTATGTCGCCAGTGTGACGCCGGCCTTATAGTGTCCAAAATGGAGGACAAATACCCCAATGATATGCGCTTGAGAGAACTGGAGCCACAACATATTACGCTATGTGCTAAATAATTTCTCTTTACTCATAGACTGTCATTATCTTGTAGACTACAACTAAATTACAAGATATTTATTTACCCATAGTATAGAACACCTGTGAAACTCCATAGTCTATATCCTTTTGAAACAGATGTTTGTTGGAGGTATCCTCAGCTCTCAGTACAATGCTGCACAACCTCTATGAAATGACATATTCTTCCTTTTTAATTCTTTCCGCAACTCACATGTGCAGATGTCACCAGAATTAACTATTAATTAATCATGCTTCAAGGACTGGTATCAAATATTAAAAATGGCCAATTAAGAAGTTTTGTTCTACCCACTCTTCAGATTATCACTAGGCGTTGGAATTCATCATCTCCACCAAATAGGATAATGTGGGTAAGGCCAGGGTCACACTTGCGAGTGCAGCGCGAGTCTCTCGCCTCAATACCCGGCACTTATACCGGAGCGTTCAGCTGCATAGAAATACATGCAGCTGCACACTCCAGTCCCGAGTGCCGGCGGCAGTGCCAGGTATTGAAGCGAGAGATTCGCGCGAGCTTCTCACATTGCACGTGCAAGTGTGACACAGGCGTAAGGGGTATGGAATAATTTCAGCATGTTGAGTATATCAGGGCATTTTATACCAAATCTGACTCTGAATGGCTTGCCACATGGTCTTACTGGCTGTAACTTAGAAAGTTCAATGAACACATGTGGAATCACCTACGTTCAAAAGCCAGCAACGCTTTGGACGGAGTGGATTTGTGCTCCGTCCAAAGCGCTGCCGGTTACTGACTGTGGGAACGTACCCTTAATGGTGCAAAAAACACTCTAAACTGTTGTAACTGTCAAGTAGCTATCCTCAGTCTAACGTACTGAGCTTCTTTGGTGGCGAACATATCTTTTCATTTATGTCTAGAAAATTGATTGTGCCCCAGTTGGAAATGCTTTGTCAGAATCAAAGTTTTAATGATAGTACATGACATATTCAGCCAAAAATCCTATTATTTTAACCTGGACTCCGGCTTTACCATTCAAATCCCCGTCACAAAGCAGCAAGGAAGTATCAGTCATACAGACACTGGACCGTAGAGTGTGCAAATTGGCTCCTGGATGCAGATTAAAGAGTTTTCACCTTTTGTTAATTTCCAGCTTTCATCGTTTTCTTAAAATCATTGACTTCTTTTACTCAGTAAGTGCAGGCAGCCGAGCGATGTCATATGTGTTGGAGAAGCAAGAATTAGGCCGGCGTCACACTAGCGAGTTTGATGTGAGTTAGTCGCACGACTTACTCGCATCAACACCCGGCATGGCCGCCTGCTCTCGGACCAGAGTGCGTGGCTGCATGTATTTCTATGCCGCCGCGCACTCTGGTCCGAGAGCGGGCGGCCATGCCGGGTGTTGATGCGAGCAAGTCGTGCGACTAACTCGCATCAAACTCGCTAGTGTGACGCCGGCCTTAGGGCTGTATCAGTGGATCAACTGAGCGAGAAGATCTGAATGTCTGTGGTGTTTCAGCTTGTCAGTAGTCTACATAAAAAAGAAGTAATTTTGTATATACATTACATATCCTGTATTGATCCTAATTGCATTATACTTCATAGCTGTGCTCACTATTCTGCTGATGGAGTTAGAGTGTACATACATTACATTACTTATCCTGAACTGATCCTAATTACATCCTATATTATACTCCAGAGCTGCACTCACTATTGTTATGCACCTGTCTCGGCTCCAGGACTGGGCTTTGCTCCCTCTCCCAAAGTCTTTGTTGGCTGACTTGAATACTCATGCTTTGTGTTCACTTATCTTGTGCTTTTGGGTTGCCTTCCAGTATTATCAGCTGGCAATCATCACAGCAACTCATTTGTTTTTAAAAACTATGTTTACTTCTTGAGACAGACCTGCAACTAACCCTTACCCTTAGGCTACTTTCACACTTCAGGCTTTTTGTGTCAGGCGCGATCCGTCTTATGCCTGACAGGACGGATGCGGCGCTGATTTAAAAAAACTGATGCAACTGATCAGTTTTGTTGGCGGATCCGTCCTGACCTTTTGAACCCGGAAAGAGAAAATTTTTCATGTTGAAAATTTCGGTATCAATGTCGAGAGAGAGAGAGAGGGATGCGTTTTTTTAAAAACACGCCGGATCGCGCCTGACACAAAAAGCCTGAAGTGTGAAAGTAGCCTTAATTTGCCTGCAAGCATAGCAAACTGTTCTCTGGCATTGTTCACATTACAAACACAGCAACTACCCACTGTATCTTTTTACAAACTACACTCCTCAACATTAAAATTGCAACACCAAGAAGGAAAAGTCCTGGCGTTATGGAAATCACAGGATCAATAGACATTTTAATGATATGCAAATGATGAATTAATGGAAGCAAATATTTAAATACTCTATTTAGTATTCTGCACCATATGCAGAAATCCCTGCACTTACTGCCTTGGTTGCAACCAATAGGGTTATTATTGATTGTCTAATTAGTGTTCTGCTGCGCTGAATCCATTTTGACACACAAATCATCATGAAGATCCACTGCTGGCAGCTCCTTTTGCAGTTGCCAACCAATGACTTTCCAGATGTGATGGGAGACAAATGCAGAGACGCTGCAGGCCATGGAAGCATGATAAGGACAAGCAGGTTGCTCACAAGTAGCACAAGAAATGTATTGCCTGGCCTTGTGTTGGAAAATGACTCCTGAGGCTATGGTTCCACGGTCCGGAACCATAGCGCTTTGGACGGAGCGGAAATTCCGCTCCGTCTAAGCCCCGCCCCTTTATGACGCGCAATCTTTCCGGAGGTGTTCAGGACACCTCCGGAACACCTCCGGAAAGAGCGCAGGGCTGCATAGCCCTGTGTTAATTCTGTTGCGGCGACGCACCGTCGCCGCAATACGCGAGGACATGCTGCGGTCTAAAAAGACGCGCCGCATGTCCGTTTACGCAGGTTTGCCACCTGCGTATTGTTACGCATGGTGGAGACGGGATTCCTTGAAATCCCCTCCACTATGCTGTAACATCTGGACGCTGCGTGTTTGGCGCTGCGCCAGCGCACAGCGCCAAACACGCAGCGTTTCCTGACCGTGGAAACTCACCCTAAGACACTTTGGAGAAATGGTCATACCATGGTTGCACCTCTAAATCAATGTAACGCTGGGTTGTCACCAATCATTAAGGCTGGTTTCACATTTGCGTATCTGCGTGCGTTTGATCCGCATGCGTCATTGACGCGTACATATCTTTAACATGGTGTACGCAGGGACATGCGTTTGAATGCGTCGTTTGTGGTGTGCAGCGGTGTCCGGCGAACGCAACATGTTGCATTTTTGAAGCGTCAAAAATCAGTCAAATATGCGCAGTCATGCGTATGCAGATGAGTGCGTCAAAACAACACATTACTGTCTATGGGACGCATTGGTACGCAAGGACATGCGCATGGATGCGTTCGATACGCATGCGGATTTCAGACTGCGCATGCCCAGGAACTGATTACAGCACCTGGAAATATCGAATGCATGTGCATAAACAATGCAAAAACATGCACACACAGCATTGTTTTTGCGTCATGTGTAAGCTAATGCGGATAAAAAACCGCTGCATTAGCATGCGTTTTGGCATGCGTTTGCGTATGCAGATGATATGCTGCGCACACAAACGCTAACGTGAACCTAGCCTTAGTCATGCTGAATTTGTGGCTGCATTTTAGCGACTCATTAATTTATTCTTACAAAAATATGATGATTGTTAGTCAGAACAACAGGAAATAAAGATCGTTTGCACATATACTGATGACAGAATGTTTTGGAATTTTTTTTCTGCAGTTTCCAGTTCCAGAATCTGTATCCAAGATGTTCTGAGCAAACTGTCATTTCTCAAGCACCATGCACCAGGTTGGCACAGAGCATTGCTGAAAATGAGTTTGGACCTAGTTTGTATAGAGAAAGCCAGGGATGAAAAGATTTCCCACAATCTCGCAATGTTTACAGTCAGACCATCCAATTATCAGAAAGTTGAACTCAATCCAGAATATGAATCACCATGAATTTCGCAAGAATTTTACTATGAGAAAAGGAAAAATAATTCTCTGCATAACCTGCACTGGACCTGACAATATGACAGCTGGATTTTTTGGGGGAATACTTTGCATTTCATTACTTGCAGATTTGTAACTTGAAGTTTCTTAACCAAAACGAAAAATCTGTTCCAAGGTGATACATACTGACATTTAAGCGCTAATAAGGGTGCCACTACTAATTCTTCAGTCCCAATCGGTATGCTGCAAAATGCCGCTTATAGCTTTAAATAAGTTTTTCATACTGTGCAGGAAGCTGACCACTGTGATATATAACATTGCCACCTTTGCTATCCTTATTCTGACAGTTTCTACAAATTATGAAATTCTTAGAGGCTGCAATGTTGCAGATGTATCAATGTATGCAGGGCATTTAACCCCTTCACCCCAAGGGTGGTTTGCACGTTAATGACCGGCCAATTTTTACAATTCTGACCACTGTCTCTTTATGAGGTTATAACTCTGGAACGCTTCAACGGATCTTCGCGATTCTGAGAATGTTTGCTCGTGACATATTGTACTTCACGGTAGTGGTAAAATTTCTTCGATATAACTTGCGTTTATTTTTGAAAAAAACGCAAATATGGTGAAAATTTTGCAATTTTCAAACTTTGAATTTTTATTCCCTTAAAACAGAGAAATATGTCACACAAAATAGTTAAGAAATAACATTTCCCACATATCTACTTTACATCAGCACAATTTTGGAACCAAATTTTTTTTTGTTAGGAAAGTATAAGGGTTAAAAGTTGACCAGCGATTTCTCATTTTTACAAAAAAATTTACAAAGCCATTTTTTTTAGGGACCACCTCATATTTGAAGTCACTTTGAGGGGTCTATATAGCAGAAAATACCAAAAAGTGACACCATTCTAAAAACTGCACCCCTCAAGGTACTCAAAACCACATTCAGGAATTTTATTAACCCTTCAGGTGCTTCACAGGAGCTGAAGCAACGTGGAAGGAAAAAATAAATATTTAACTTTTTAGCCACAAAAATGATCTTTTACAAACTTTTTTTTTATTTTCACAAGGGTAAAAGGATAAAATGGACAGAAAAAGTTGTTGTACAATTTCTCCTGAGTACGCCAATACCCCATATGTGGGGGAAAACCACTGTTTGGGCACACGGCAGAGCTCGTAAGTGAAGGAGCGCCGTTTGACTTTTTCAAACCAAAATTGGCTGGAATTGAGATTGGACGCCATGTTGCTTTGGAGAGCCCCTGATGCGCCTAAACAGTGGAAACCCCCCACAAGTGACACCATTTTGGAAACTAGACCCCTAAGGAACTTATCTAGATCTGTTGTGAGCACTTTGAACCCCCAAGTGTTTCACAAAAGTTTATAATGCCTGGGTGTGAAAAAAAAAAAAAAACAATTTTCCACAAAAATAATTTTTAGTCCCAAATTTTTGATTTTTCCCAAGGAAATTGGACCCCAAAAGTTGTTGTCCAATTTGTCCTGAGTACGCTGATACCCCGTATGTGGGGGTGGGACACTGTTTGGGCGCACGGCAGGGCTTGGAAAGGAAGTAGTAACGTTTTGGAATGCAGACGTTGATGGGGTCCTGTTCCGTTTGCAGTGCCCCAGATGAGCCTTAACAGTGGAAACCCCCCACAAGTGACCCCATTTTGGAAACTAGACCCCCTAAGGAACTTACCGTATATACTCGTGTATAAGTCGAGATTTTTAGCACCTTTTTTCGTGCTGAAAATGCCCCCTCGGCTTATACACGAGTCATAGAGCAGAAACCAGCGGGGGAGGGGATGCCGCGGCAGGAGCCGGTGGCTGGGATCATACTCACCCCTCCCCGTGCCATCGCTGAGCGTCCCTGCAATCCTGCAGCTCTCCCCGTCTTCCTGCAGCTCTTCAGCACTGAGCGGTGACGTAATACCCGCTCATTAAGGTCATGTAATATGGACGCGACGCCACTCCCATGGGCGTCGTCTCCATATTCATGCCCTTAATGAGCGGTATTACATCACCGCTCAGTGCTGGAGAGAGCTGCAGGAAGACGGGGAGAACGCAGGATTGCAGGGACGCTCAGCGATGGCACGGGGAGGGGTGAGTATGATGGAGGAGAGGACAAGGAGCACGGAACAGGACGGGGGGGAGAACGGTGGACGGGGGAAGCATAGAGGAGGACGGGGGAAGCTGGAGCAGGACGGGGACGCATGGAGGAGGACAGGGGAGAACGGAGGACGGGGAAGCATGGAACAGGACGGGGGGGAGATCGGTGGACGGGGGAAGCATGGAGGAGGACGGGGGAAGCATAGAGGAGGACGGGGGAGAACGGAGGACGGGGGAAGCATGGAGCAGGACTGGGGGGGAGATCGGTGGACGGGGAAGCATGGAGCAGGACAGGGAGGATGGAGGGCACAGCAGAGGACGGAGCAGGAGGGGGGGAGTACAGAGGAGAATGGGGGAGCACAGAGCTGGATGGGGGAGCAGGACGGGGGCAGCACAGAGCAGGAGGGCAGTTTATACACCCGGCTTATACATGAGTCAATAATTTTTCCCAGTTTTTTGTGGCAAAATTAGGGGGGTCGGCTTATACACGGGTCGGCTTATACACGAGTATATACGGTATCTAGATCTTTGGTGAGCACTTTGAACCCCCAAGTGCTTCAACACAAGTTTATAATGCCCAGGCATGAAAATAAAAAAATCCTATTTTTTTCCCACAAAAATTATCTTTTAGTCACTAATTTTTTATTTTCCCAAGGGTAACAGGAGAAATTGGACCACAAAAGTTGTTGTCCAATTTGTCCTGAGTACGCTGATACCCCATATGTGGGGGGGGAACCACTGTTTGGGTGCACGGCAGAGCTCGGAATGGAAGGAGCACCATTTGACTTTTTTCAACCAAAATTGGCTGGAATTGAGATTGGACGCCATGTTCCATTTGGAGAGCCCCTGATGTGCCTAAACAGTGGAAACCCCCCACAAGTGACCCCATTTTGGAAACTAGACCCCCTAAGGAACTTATCTAGATCTTTGGTGAGCACTTTGAACCCCCAAGTGCTTCACACAAGTTTATAATGCCCAGGCATGAAATAAAAATCCTATTTTTTTCCCACAAAAATTATCTTTTAGTCAGTAATTTTTTATTTTCCCAAGGGTAACAGGAGAAATTGGACCACAAAAGTTGTTGTCCAATTTTTCCTGAGTACGCTGATACCCCATATGTGGGGGGGAACCACTGTTTGGGCGCACGGCAGAGCTCGGAATGGAAGGAGCACCATTTGACTTTTTCCAACCAAAATTGGCTGGAATTGAGATTGGACGCCATGTTCCATTTGGAGAGCCCCTGATGTGCCTAAACAGTGGAAACCCCCCACAAGTGACCCCATTTGGGAAACTAGACCCCCTAAGGAACTTATCTAGATCTTTGGTGACCAATTTGAACCTCCAAGTGCTCCACACAAGTTTATAACGTAGAGCCGTAAAATTAAAAAATCATGTTTTTTCCACAAAAATTATCTTTTCACCCCAATTTTTATTTTCCCAAGGGTAACAAGACGCCAAAAGGTATTGTGCAATTTGTCCTGAGTACGCTGATACCCCATATGTGGGAGTACACCACTGTTTGGGTGCATGATAGAGTTTTGAAGGGAAGGAGCGCCATTTGACTTTTTCAAAGCAGAATTGGCTGGACGCCATGTCGTGTTTGGAGAGCTCCTGATCTGCCTAAACAGTGGAAACCCCCGACAAATGACACCATTTTGGAAACTAGACCCCTCAAGGAACTTATCTAGATGTGTGGTGAGCACTTTGAACCCCAAAGTGCTTCACAGACGTTTATAACGTACAGCCGTAAAATAAAAAATCCTTTTTTTTTTTTTACAAAAATGATTTTTCGTCCTAAATATTTTATTTTCACAAGGGTAACAGGAGAAATTGGACCCCAAATGTTGTTGTCCAATTTGTCCTGAGTACGCTGATACCCAATATGTGGGAGAAAACTACTGTATGGGCACACGTTGGGGCTCGGAAGGGAAGTAGTGACGTTTTGGATTGCAGACTTTGATTAAATGGTCTGGGGGCGTGATGTCGCATTTGGAGAGCCCCTGATGCGCCTAAACAGTGAAAACCCCCACAAGTGACCCCATTTTGGAAAATAGACCCCACAAGGAACTTATCTAGATGTGTGGTGAGCGCTATGAAGCCCCAAGTGCTTCACAGAAGTTTATAACGTACAGCCGTAAAAACAAAAAAAATTATTTTTTTTTACAAAAATGATATTTTCGCCCCAGTTTTTTATTTTCCCAAGGGTAACAGAAGAAATAGGACAAATTGCACAATAACTCTTGGGGTCCAGAGTACGCTGATACCCCATATGTGGGGGTAAACTACTGTTTGGGCGCATGGCAGAGCTCAGAAGTGAAGGAGCACCGTTTGACTTTTTCAACGCAGAATTGGCTGGAATTGAGATCAGACGCCATGTCACATTTGGAGAGCCTCTGATGTGCCTAAACAGCGGAAACCCCCCATATCTAACTCCAACCCTAACCCCAACACACCCCTAACCCTAGTCCCAACCCTAACCACAAACCTAACCCTAACACACCCCTAACCCTAATCCCAACCCTAACCATAATTCTAACTTTAGCTCCAACCCTAACTTTAGCCGCAACCCTAACCTTAATGGGAAAATGGAAATAAATACATTTTTTTAATTTTATTATTTTTCCCTAACTAAGTGGGTGATAAAGGGGGTTTGATTTACTATTTATAGAAAATGAACTCGGCACTCAACTTTAGTATAGTGAGAATAAAGATTTTTATTCACAGTAGTAACACGAAACGTTTCGGTCCTATATCATGGACCTTCATCAGTCACAGATACTACTGGGAAGGGGGTTGATCCACATAGGGAAAAGAAAGGGCTGGATATAGCCTGTGTTGGTGGGGTGAGATGAGGAAGAGGACAATGCCTCTATTGCACTAGTAACCTGTTGTGAAGGAGTCCGGCAGTGAGGATAGGTCTCTGCATTGGACGCGGTGTCCACCGCTAGTCTGAGTGCGTCCAATGCAGAGACCTATCCTCACTGCCGGACTCCTTCACAACAGGTTACTAGTGCAATAGAGGCATTGTCCTCTTCCTCATCTCACCCCACCAACACAGGCTATATCCAGCCCTTTCTTTCTTCCCTATGTGGATCAACCCCCTTCCCAGTAGTATCTGTGACTGATGAAGGTCCATGATATAGGACCGAAACGTTTCGTGTTACTACGTGAATAAAAATCTTTATTCTCACTATACTAAAGTTGAGTGCCGAGTTCATTTTCTATTAGATACGGTTTGGGAACCTACTCTGGCACCTTCTTGGTTGTGCACACGGTTATTTTTTCATATGATTTACTATTTATAGCGTGTTTTTATGATTGGCAGCTGTCACGCTAAAAGACGCTTTTTATCGCAAAAAATAGTTTTTGCATCACCACATTTTGAGAGCTATAATCTTTGCATATTTTGGCCCACAGAGTAATGTGAGGTCTTATTTTTTGCGGTACGAGTAGTTTTTTATGGTACCATTTTTGAGCACGTGACATTTTTTGATCGCTTTTTACTTCGATTTTTGGGAGGTTAGAATGAACAAAAATCAGCAATTCATGAATTTCTTTTGGGGAGGCGTTTATACCGTTCTGCGTGTGGTAAAATTGATAAAGCAGTTTTATTCTTCGGGTCAGTAAGATTACGGCGATACCTCATTTATATCCTTTTTTTATGTTTTGGTGCTTTTATAGAATAAAAACAATTTTATATAAAAAATTATTATTTTTGCATTGCTTTATTCTGCGAGCTATAACTTTTTTATTTTTTCGCTGATGATGCTGTGTGGCGGCTCGTTTTTTGCGGGACAAGATGACGTTTTCAGCGGTATCATGTTTATTTATATCAGTCTTTTTGATCGCGTGTTATTCCACTTTTTGTTCGGCGGTATGATGATAAAGCATTGATTTTTTGCTTTGTGGCGATACCAAATATGTGTACTTTTATTGTTTTGTTTTTTTTTATTTACAGGAAGAAATTAATTTTTTGGGGAATATTTTTTTTTTCTTTATTTTGGAATTTTTTTTTAAAACATGTTTATTTTTATTTTTTTCACTTTTTTACTTTGTCCCAGGGTGGGACATCACTGTAAAATGTCAGATCGCGGGTGTGAGTGTGCACAGCCTGTCCACCAGATGCTCTGGCACTGCTGCAGGTCTCATCTCTACGGGCCGGGAGCCGCTCCAGGACCCGGGGGCCTCTTGGATGCGGGTCCTGAGGAATCCTCAGCAGGCATCATGTGGAGGAGCGCCAGAGGAGCCCCTCCGTGCCTCCCTGGCCCCTGGTACCCGCATCATGTTTGATCGCGGTGTGCCAGGGGTTAATGTGCCGGGAGCGGTCCGTGACCGCTCCTGACACACAGTCCCGGGTGTCAGCTGTGATAATCAGCTGACACCCAGCGGCGATTAGCTGCGCTCCCCCCGGGAGCGCAGCTGATCGCCTATGACGTACTATCCCGTCCATGGTCAGATTGGCACGGGTTTCATGGACGGGATAGTACGTCTGATGTCAGAGAAGGGTTAAAGGTGTTGATATATTTAAATGAAGATTTTGGCCTATATTTATGAAATCTATCAGATGATGTAACTAGTAACTACTGAAATCTAATGAAGAACAGCACTCTGATTGCAATGGAAATATTATTTTATTTAAACATCAACATAATGCACAATGTGTACAAATATATCCACGTTTCGGGCTATAATAGTTTATCTTTTTGCCAAACTGATGCTGTGTACTGAGCAAGGAGTAAATGATATGTTTACCAATGTCACTGTGACTGAGAGTCACAAATGTGAAGCTGAGTCACTACTCAGAGACAAGGTGTGAGATAGGGTAGTCAAGAGGTCCGGGGTCAGATACCAAGAGAGTTCATCATAAACAGAGGGGTAAGACAAAGGTGTAATCAGGTCACAGTCCGACATCAGAATTCCAGGAAGGTAGCGGATCAACACTAAGAGGATAGGCAAACGGTCAAAAACAACGCCCAAGGTTAGGCAGCAAAAGATCACAAGCAGAGCACTGGAAAACAATGCACACACCACTGAGCTAAAGCTATGACTTGCCATAATCAGACACTGACAGCCAGCTAAATGGCTATGTAATTACCCAGAACGCACGACACCTGGAAGAAACCCAGCATGCCCCTGCCCTGATTGGTGGCTGGAGTATCACCCACATTACTGACAGGTCAGCACACCTCTACCTCTGATTGGATGGCTGAGCTATCACTCATATCACTCACAATACTGACGGCTCAAGACATCCCTGCCCCAGATTGGACGACTAAGCTGTCACAATAATTACATCTCAGCACGACCCTGATTCGGTAGGGTGGCTGAGCTGTCACTCACTGTGTCCGGGACACAGTGACTGGTTGAATCATGACAGTCACATTTCTTTAGAACAAAGTTCTTTATAGTGATCTTTAAATACAGGTTCAGCAAAATCCAAAGGGTAGAGAGAAAAGACTAGTAAAACCAGGAATACTATAGAACCAAACCATAATTTTTAAAAACAGTAATTTATTGAATAATCCTTAATAGCAAAATTATCGAGCTATGCACGTAAAAAAGACAGAGCAACATAATACAGTAAAGATGTATATCTTTGTACCGTGTTAGCCAGTAGATAGAAAAATATTTAGAGTTGAGAGTCCTCAGTGGTTGATACCTTTTAATGGCTAACTGAAAAGATGGTAACAAATTGCAAGCTTTCGAGACTACTACCTGAGTAGTCTCGAAAGCTTGCAATTTGTTACCATCTTTTCAGTTAGCCATTAAAAGGTATCAACCACTGAGGACTCTCAACTTTAAATATATTTCAGAGCAATATAATTCATTTAGTGGCCAAATATTTCACTCACCCTAGAGAACTGAATTCTACCTAATGTGGTAGGTAAGCAATATTGGCATTCCTGCTCAATGTCGACTTACCATCTGCCAAATGCCCTAGTCTACAGATAAACTGGTCCTTAAAAAAGTCTTATCTGATAGATAATTTACTTGACTGAACAAATCAATTCCCCCCTCTCCATGCTCCTGCCAGGTATTCATGAGGAGCACTGAAAGGCTAGAAGCCTGTTTGTGGTTACCAGCGACAAGCCATGATGTATTGCTCAATTTCCCTGTTGCAAGCTAAGATATACAGCTGCAAAACATCAGTGAATGCAGCAGTGAGCAGTTCCACACCAACTGCACTTGTCATAAGGAGCGGAGGATGTGACATATTACTAAGATTCCTCCCCTCCGATATTTCAAAAATACTGGTGCATCCTAAGGGCGGACCCTGACGTTAGAGGGGTAAAACTGAGACTCATTACATCACATTTAGGAGGGGACCCTCTTTAAATGACCAACTCATATACAAAAATATTTAGACTTGAGAGTCCTCAGTGGTTGATACCTTTTAATGGCTAACTGAAAAGATGGTAACAAATTGCAAGCTTTCGAGACTACTCCGGTCTCTTCATCAGGCAAAGACTAAAACAAAAACTGAAGAATCACATATTTATATACACAAGAGGACACAGGAATAATGCAATAGGTAAGACAAGTGACGTGAAGCAGAACTGTCATTATGGCAGAGGAATGAACATAAATATTGGAACAGATCATAGATAAGGAGAGAGTTTTATTACCCTCTGATTGGGGTCTGGTGTTGTGTTTTGATGCCCCTAGAAGGTCAGAGACGCAGATTCCTTAATTGATATAGAATGACATGAATCCATGTGACACGTTCATTCCAGCACTAAGAGTGTCAAAGGTCATCATAAGTTTGTATTCCCAAACCTTTCTATCTTTCTCAGATTTGAAGTTAGATTTTAATACCAGTAATTCCATATCCATTATGCTATGACCGGGCATGCAAAAGTGTTTTGCCACAGGTAAATCCATTCTTTTTTCTCTTATCGTGTGGCGATGAGAATTCATCCTTGTTCTCAGTTTTTGCCCGGTCTCCCCCACATACAGACCCCCAGTTGGACATTTAGTACATATAATTAGGTACACCACATTAGATGTGATGCAGCTGAAAGTACCTGGGATCTTGTAGTCCTGATGGGAGTTGGGTATCTTTATCTTGTCCGTGGTCATTATAGATGCACATGTTTTACACTTCTTCTGTTTGCAAGGAAAGGTTCCTGCAGCTGTTGGGGAGGACAGGGAGCTTCTGACAATGATGCTTCTTAGATTTGGGGGCTGAAAAAAAGAATGGATTTACCTGTGGCAAAACACTTTTGCATGCCCGGTCATAGCATAATGGATATGGAATTACTGGTATTAAAATCTAACTTCAAATCTGAGAAAGATAGAAAGGTTTGGGAATACAAACTTATGATGACCTTTGACACTCTTAGTGCTGGAATGAACGTGTCACATGGATTCATGTCATTCTATATCAATTAAGGAATCTGCGTCTCTGACCTTCTAGGGGCATCAAAACACAACACCAGACCCCAATCAGAGGGTAATAAAACTCTCTCCTTATCTATGATCTGTTCCAATATTTATGTTCATTCCTCTGCCATAATGACAGTTCTGCTTCACGTCACTTGTCTTACCTATTGCATTATTCCTGTGTCCTCTTGTGTATATAAATATGTGATTCTTCAGTTTTTGTTTTAGTCTTTGCCTGATGAAGAGACCGGAGTAGTCTCGAAAGCTTGCAATTTGTTACCATCTTTTCAGTTAGCCATTAAAAGGTATCAACCACTGAGGACTCTCAAGTCTAAATATTTTTCTATCTACTGGCTAACACGGTACGAAGATACACATCTTTCCTATATCACAACTCATATACAGTCATTATGTTAGATACAGACAACAGGACACTTGTTTAGACAGAAAAATGTTGGGGACGTTACTGCCGTTTTTTGAAGCCTCCTTACCAATATTACAAGTAACCAGGTCTTTTCAGATTCAAGACTTTTCCAACTGTAAAACACAAGGAGTAATTTATTTCTGTACCTGCCCCTTGAATTATTTTGGAAAAACAAAAAAAAATAAACTGCGAGACTGCCTTAGTGAGCATTTAGGAGACGTGAAACACTTCAGGAATACTCCCAATTCTAGGCATGTTCATAAAATACATAAGTGTGATCCCAAATTGATTTCTTTTGTAGTGATTGAAACTGTGCCTCCTCTGGCAGGAGGGATGACTGGAATAAATAGATCCTACAAAGGGGGAACCAATCAATTCCTAGACTCTTACTGATCACGACAATGGTTTAATTTCCTTAAAGTATATTTTTTGTTACATTTCCAACAAATTATCCTTTTTGTTTATAATTGTCCATTTTGATTAGTGTTTGACAAAGGCCTAATTCACGCTTTTTTTTTTTTTTCAAGTACATGATCAATTTTCATTAAGTTGTATTTGATTTTTGGTCTGTGTGTGAGTTTTACCATTAGGCCACGTTCACACGTTGAGTATTTGGTGAGTTTAACCAGAAGTGGGTGCAAAATACAGAAGTGTTGACGTGTTTCTATTACACTTTTCCTATGATTGTTCCTCTCCTGATTTTGGCTTACAAATACTGATGTAAAATACTGACCAAATACTCAATGAGTGCTTGTTGCCTTAGTTTTCCAACCGTGCAAAGAAATAAAAATTCCACCAGTGGGCTTCATTCAGAAGTCTGTATTTTGTGTGTAAATCAACTTGTTTTTCATCAGTCTTTTTCCATTTTTGGTCCAAGTTTCCATTTTTATTCATTATGTACTAAGCGCGCACAAGCCCCATACATTGAGCAATCAGGAAGGCAGTAATATACTGTACATAACAGTGCATTTATGCTACTATATTTTACTATCTGTGTTATTGCCGAAATACCTCCTGACAAGAACATGTATGACATATGAGGTGTTTAGGTCAGGAGTCGCACGATCGTGTGAATCCAACCTAAGTTATCTCTATGTTCTCTATATTGGCTCTTGTGTTCGTTCTCCGGAGTCTGAACATTTTAACTGCTGCCTCAAATTCTGCAGTGTCAAAGTGCAAGAAGTGAAATATAAAACCTTATTTTCACCTCTAAACTAGCTTAAATTCTATCACATTTCTTTATGATTAGAGATGGGCGAACCCGAACAGTAAAGTTCAGCATCTGTACCGAACACCTACTGTTCGGGCACGGACACCAAACACGAACTTCAACAGAAAGTCTGTGTTACTGTTCGGATTTGACTGCCCGAACACCGGGTGTTTGTCGCGCTGTCATATTCATGATGGCGTGGCAAACACCGCTTCTGATCGGCGGTAAAATCATCCCCTCTGGTCAGAGAGCCGCGGTTCCCACGCTGTGAAAAGACAGCGTAAGTGCTCAGCTTTGATTGGTCACTGGTGTCAACTGATGGGACTACCGCTCCCATCATCCAACACCTGCAGCCGCTAATAACAGTGAGAGCAGGAGCAGCGGATGGGAGTATTCATCAGCCGCTCTTGCGCTGTAAATAATTAAAAAAAATGGTGTGGGTTCCCCTGTATTTTGATAACCAGCCAGGCAAAACTCACAGCTGTGGGCTGCAGCCCTCAGCTGTCAGCTTTAACAAGGCTGGTTATCAAGAATAGTGGGTCCCACGCTGTTTTTTTTAATTTAAATAATTTAAAAAACTGCTTGGGTCCCCCCCATTTTTGACAACCAGCCTTTCTAAAGCAGACAGCTGGGGGTTGGTATTCTCAAGCTGGTAAGGGGCCATGGATATTGCCCATCCAGCCTAAAAATAACAACCCGCAGCTGCCCATAAAAGGCGCATCTATTAGATGCGCCAATTCTGACGCTTTGCCCGGCTCTTCCCACTTGCCCTGTAGCGGTGGCAAGTGGGGTTCATATTTGTGGGGTTGATGTCACCTTTGTATTGTCAGGTGACATCAAGCCCACGGATTAGTAATGGAGAGGCGTCTATAAGACACATATCCATTACTAATCCTTTATTAGAAATAAAACAAAACAGTTTTCCATTTTTATTTAAAAATAACAAACATAGTTATACTCACTTAACGCCTAATTCCACCGAAGCTCTCGTTCTCCTGTAATAAAACTAAAATTAAAAAACAACAATATACCATACCTGTCCGTCGTTCTGTCTCATGCCATAATCCAAGTCTGGGGGAGAAACAGTTTTCAACCTGGACGGTGCCAAGATGCGTCCGTCCAGGCTGAGAACCACTGGGGAACGAGCTGCTGCGAGCACAGCCTCAGTGACCAGCAATGACGTCATCGATGTTACTGTACCTCCGGTCACTGAGGCACCGTTCCCCGCCGGGCTGAACTGTCGTGACCTTGGTGAGATCCCCGCTAGCACTGTGAGAAAAACTCACAGCAGTTCAGTCACCAGTCTGAGAATACCTGCCCCCAGATGTATGCTTTAGCAAGGCTGATTGTAAAAAAATGGGGGGGAACCCACGCTGTTTTTTTAAATTATTTAAATAATTAAAAATACAGCGTGGGGACCTCTCTATTCTTGATAACCAGCCTTGTTGAGCTGACAGCTGAGGGTTGCAGCCTCCAACTGTGAGTTTTGCCTGGCTGGTTATCAAAAATACAGGGGAACCCACGCCGTTTTTTTTAAAAGTTATTTATTTACAACGCAGGAGCAGCTGATGAATACTTCCATTATCCGCTCTTGCTCTCACTGTTAGGCCGGGATCACACATGCGAGAAACACGGCTGAGTCTCGCATGTGAAATCCCAGCTCTGGCGCCGGCACTCGGGAGTGGAGTGTGCGGCTGCATGTAGTTATATGCAGCCGCTCGCTCCACTCCTGAGTGCCGGCGCCAGAGCTGGGATTTCACATGCGAGACTCAGCCGTGTTTCTCGCATGTGTGATCCCGGCCTAATTAGCGGCTGCAGGTGTTGGATTATGGGAGCTGTAGTCCCATCAGCTGACATCAGTGATCGGAGGTAAACTTTATACCTCCGATCACAGCTGAACGCTCAGGCTGTCTTTTGATAGGGTAGGAACCGCGGTTTTCTGACCGGCGAGGATGATTTCACCACCGATCATAAGCGGTGTTTGCCGCGCTGTCATGCACATTACAGCGTGGCAAACACTGGATGTTCGGCTTCGAGTACTGTTCTGGTACCTGAACCAGAACTTTTTGTAACTATTCAGCCGAACCCGCTGGACCAGAACATCCAGGGGTCAGCCCTTCTCTATTTATGATTTTAAGTTCACGTTGAGCCCTTGTGTCTGAGTTTCATCCAGAAAACTGGTATGATTTTTTTCTCATTTCTCATCCGCATACAGTCCGTTTTTATACAGCAGCAGTTATTAAAAATTTACAAGACTAGATACAGTTTCCTATGTTATGAATTGCAATGTATGGCCGGCGTCACACTGGCGAGTGTGATGCGAGTTAGTCGCACGACTAACTCGCATCAACACCCGGCATGGCCGCCTGCTCTCGGACCCGAGTGTGCGGCTGCATGTATTTCTATGCAGCCGCACGCTCGGGTCCGAGAGCGGTCGGCCATGCCGGGTGTTGAGCGAGTTAGTCGTGCGACTAACTCGCATCACACTCGCCAGTGTGACGCCGGCCTATCCGTAAAAATTGGATGCCATACTGTGGCTTTGCATAAGTACCAATTTTTTTTCTGTGCAGCCATAGACTTGAATAGGGGAGTCTTATTCGACACATGGAAGAAACTAGTGAATGCTGCAATTTTTTTTCATGCGTAGATTCTGTTTGTAAAATAAAAAAATTGCTTTTCTGCACTGCCCATTTAATAACAAGTTGGAGTGCTGTCTGAACAACACTTGTCTGAAAATACAGTTGTATGAACTTGGCCTGAAACTCAGACAGAAGTTGCATAAAAATACTTAGCAGTTAAATCTCAGTAAAACAAAAGACAACTTGCAAGAAATAGGGCAGGCAATCATTTCAAAATTATTAATAAATTCCTTTTTACTACTAGGAATCATCGGCCGCTGTGTTCTATAACTTTTATATTAGAAAACTCCTCTGAAATGCTTCGGTTGTACATCGTAGTCTGACAGAGGCTTAATTCTGAAGATTAAGAGCTGTTTAACCTTCTATGTCCTTGGCACACGGCTCCAACAGAAAAGAAGAAATCATTTCAAGTGTGCGGAGAAACGACGTATGTAGCATAATGAACCAGGCGCCAAAGATGCATAAAATGTAATCTTGTGTGGGATGTCTAGTCCTGTCCCACCAGCGGTAAATTGTGTTTTATACAGGGCAGCCTGATTGCCTTGCTCTTGCCCTATATAAAACATAATTATCTGAGAATAGGAAAAAGTAAGCGACGGGGAAATGATGGCTCTTCCAAAGCAGCCTGTATATCCAATAAGACTATTCACAGCAGAACACAAGACAATGACCCTAGAGGTAGAAAATGTTTTCACAAAACCCATCGGTAGACTGTTAAAGGGTTAATGGGAGAGTATTGAACAAAGTGAATGTAAAAAATCATAGATTTGCTCATGAAGCTTCCTTCACACACAATTTTTTCTGTGCTATAAAAGTCGTGTGGTTTTTTTTTGCAAGCATTTTTTGAAGTTTCTCTCTTTATTCAGAAATTTTTAACAAGTTTTTTTGTATTTTTAATGTCCTATGGAGAAGCCTAATAGAAAACACACACAAAAGTACCATAACTATAGCATGCTATAATTTGCCCTTCATCCCCCAAGCCTGTTTTCACATCTTCTAACCAGTGTCACTTTATAGGGTAATAACTCTGGAAAGCTTTAACAGATCCCACTGATTCTGAGTTTTTCTCGTGACTAGAGTTGAGCGATACTTTCCGATATCCAAAAGTATCGGAATCGGAATGGTATCGCCGATACCATTAAAATATCGGCGATACCCGATACCGATACCGGAAGTCCCATGTAAGTCTATGGGAACAAAATATCGTAACTAAAAAAACCCCATTCTTTCCTTGTAAACACTAAATATACACACATAGAATACATAATATATATATATATACATGTCATTGTGACATATATATATATATACATATATGTATAGTTTATACACTTCTACATAGTAAAATATCCTCTGATTCAATTGCCGGGTAAAGCCGGCTTCTGTGAAAAGACAGAAGCACCCGACATGAAATGACACTTGGTGTACATAGGGTTAACCATGTCTTTTCATGTCGTTTGCTATCTGATTTGCACAAACAATTAAATCAGTCTATGTGTGCAAAATTTCACACCTGTAGGGGTTAATTAAAGGTGTAAATTCGTAGCAAAAAAGTCAGGTTTTTTTGCTACGAATTTACACCTTTAATTAACCCCTACAGGTGTGAAATTTTGCACACATAGACTGATGTAATTGTTTGTGCAAATCAGATAGCAAAGGACATGGTTAACCCTATGTACACCAAGTGTCATTTCATGTCGGGTTCTGCATTTTCACAAAAGCCGGCAATTGAATTAGCGGCTATTATACTATGTAGAAGTGTATGAACTACAAATATAAATATATATATATGTGTCACAAATTCAATGACATGTATATATATATATATATATATATATATATATATAAGGTGTAAAATTGCTGAAAAAAAATGCGTGGGCTCCCGCCCTATTTTCGCAACCAGACAGACAAAGCCAGTGAGTGGGGGCAGATAATAATAGCCCAGAGAGGGACCATTATTTTTGGCCCCCCCCGGCTACTAACATCTGCCCCCAGACACCCCAGGAAAGACAAATCTATAATTAGATTCGCCCTTTCTGGCACTTTGCCCGTCTATTCCCATTGCCCTGTAGCGGTGGCGAATGGGTTAATATGGGGTTAAAGCCACCTTGCTATTGAAAGGTGACCTTAAGCCAGGTTAATAATTGAGAGCTGTCAATTAGACAACTATCAATTATTAATCCTATTGCATGAAATAAAAATAAAACACACACACTTTAATTAAAAATCATTTTAATGAAATAAAGACACATGTTTTTGACCATCTTTTATTTTACTGCAAAAACCATTTCCTGTAATAAAAATAAAATAAAAAAGCAAAATTATTCTTACCTATCCCATGCACAGTCAGGTCCCACGGTGTAATCCTTCAGAAAGGGTTAATGTTTACTGCAGGGACCGCAGCTATTGCTGCAGCCTCACAGTAAACCCCCAAATGAATGAGTTCCTCTCCTGGCTGACAGGAGAGTAAAGGCTGGGTGTCACATAACGATACACCAGCGATCCCGACAACGATATGCACTTGTCAGGATCGCTGGTGTATCGCTACATGATCGCTGCTGAGCTGCCAAACAGGCAGCTCAGGCAGCGATCTGGGACAGCGAAACTGCGGGTAACATCGCTTAAGGGCCCGTCTCACATAGCGATATCGCTACCGAGATCGCTGCTGAGTCACTAGTTTTGTGACGCAGCAGCGAGCTCACCAGCGATATCGCTGTGTGTGACATTCAGCGACGATCAGCCCCCCTGCCGGGTATCGCTGATCGTCGCAGAAATGTCAGGACCTTTTTTTGATCGCTGGTTTCCCTCTGACAGGCACGCATCGCTGCGTGTGACAGGCGGGAGACCAGCGATCCGCTGGTAACCAAGGTACACAGCGGGTTTCCAGGCACCGCGCAGCGCTTGGAAACCCGCTGTGTACCTTGGATACCAGCTCCCTGCATCAGGGTGCTGGTATCCAAGGTACACAGCGGGTTTCTAGGCACAGCCCCGCGCCTGGAAACCCGCTGTGTACCTTGGTTACCAGCGGATCGCTGGTCTCCCGCCTGTCACACGCAGCGATGCGTGCCTGTCAGCGGAAACCAGCGATCAAAAAAAGGTCCTGATATTTCAGCGACGATCAGCGATACCCGGCAGGGGGGCTGATCGTCGCTGAATGTCACACACAGCGATATCGCTGGTGAGCTCGCTGCTGCGTCACAAAACTAGTGACTCAGCAGCGATCTCGGTAGCGATATCGCTATGTGAGACGGGCCCTTAAGTGGAAAGCTTAATTGATTGCTTTCCACTTTCACTTCAGGTCAGCCAGGGACACAATCAGTGACGTCAGAGGGAACTGATTAACAAAAATAGGGGTTCCCTTCGAAAAAAAAATGGCGTGGGGTCCCCCCTATTTTTGTTAACCAGCCAGATGAAGCAGACCGCTGAGGCCTGGATTTTCAGGCTGTTAAGGAGCCAAGATCCATGGACCTTGCCAGCCTGATAATACCAGGCCACAGCAGTCTGCATATCTTGGCTGATTAACAAAAATAGGGGATCCCCTCGAAAAAAATTGGCGTGGGGTCCCCCCTATTTTTGTTAACCAGCCAGATGAAGCAGACCGCTGAGGCCTGGTTTTTCAGGCTGTTAAGGAGCCAAGATCCATGGACCTTGCCAGCCTGATAATACCAGGCCACAGCAGTCTGCATATCTTGGCTGATTAACAAAAATAGGGGATCCCCTCGAAAAAAATTGGCGTGGGGTCCCCCCTATTTTTGTTAACCAGCCAGATGAAGCAGACCGCTGAGACCTGGATTTTCAGGCTGTTAAGGAGCCAAGATCCATGGACCTTGCCAGCCTGATAATACCAGAACACAGCAGTCTGCATATCTTGGCTGATTAACAAAAATAGGGGATCCCCTCGAAAAAAATTGGCGTGGGGTCCCCCCTATTTTTGTTAACCAGCCAGATGAAGCAGACCGCTGAGGCCTGGTTTTTCAGGCTGGTAAGGATCCAATATCCATGGACCTTGCCAGCCTGATAATACCAGGCCACAGCAGTCTGCTTAGCTTGGCTGGTTAACAAAAATAGGGGATCCCCTCGAAAAAAAAACGGCGTGGGGATCCCCCCTATTTTTGTTAACCAGCCAAGTAAAATGCAGACTGCTGCGGCCTGGTATTAAAAGACTGTCAAGGCCCATGGATTTTGGCCCTCAACAGCCTGATAATACCAGGCTACAGCAGCCCCAATTTGGCGCATCAAAAGATGTGCCAATTGTGGCACTTTACCCGGCTCTTCCCACTTGCCCTGTAGCGGTGGCAAGCGGGGTAATAAGGGGTTAATGTCACCGTTGATTGCACGGTGACAATAAGCCCGGTTAATAATGGAGAGGTGTCAATAAGACACCGATCCATTATTAATCCCAAAGTTTTTAAATGTTTAAAAAAAAGACACAGCAAGAAAAAAGTCTTTTAATGAAATAAAAGAGACAACACAGTTTTCATTAATTTTATTGTACTCTCATTCCTGCGACGCCATCGATCTCCTGTAAAAAAAGAAAAAAAACAAACCAACAGTATACCACCTGTCCGACGCAGTCCATAACGACAGTCCCACGACGATTCAGCTCTGCTACATCGCAATGACAGGCAGAGCCTGTCATCGCAACGCAGCACAGCTGATTACCTGCTTCCCCGGCGGTGACGTCATCGGACTGACTGCTTTACGGCCGGGATTACCCAGCAGTCACTGCAGTTATCGCGAGAAACTGCATGTGACCGCCGGGGAAAGAAGATTGCGGCCATGAAGCAGTCCAGCCCGTGACCGCCGGAGATCTTCTGCCAGGTAAGTGCCGCTGACTCCTGACAGACCCGACCGACGGACACTGGACAGTGACAATCCCGATTCCGGTATCCGATATGACGAAAATATCGGAACTCGGAATCGGAATTCCGATACAGCCAATATCGGCCGATACCCGATATTTGCAGTATCGGAATGCTCAACCCTACTCGTGACATATTGTGCTTCATGATAGTGGTAAAATTTGTTCAATATGACTTGCGTTTATTTGTTGTGCAAGTTCTCTTGAGTACGTCAATACCCATATGTGGATTGAAAACTACTGTTTGGATGCATGGCAGCGCTTGAAAAAGAAAGCGCACCGTTTGATTTTTTAAATACGAAATTTTCTGAAGTCATTAGCGGGCTCCATGTCGCATGTGGAGAGCCCTGGATGTGCCTAAACAGTGGAAACCCCCCACAAGTGACTCCATTTTGGAAACTAGACCCCTAAAGGAATGTATCTAGATGTGTGGTGAGCACTTTGAACCCCAAGGTGCTTCACTGAAGTTTATAACGTTGAGCTGAGAAAATAAAAAAAATCACATTTTTCCCACAAATGTTCTTTTAGCCCTAAATTTAGCATTTTCACAAGAATATCAGGAGAAAGTCTACCATACAATTTGTTTTACAATTTATCCTGAGTACCCTAAGACCCAATATGTAGAGAAAAACTACTGTTTGAGCGCACGGCAGTGCTTGGAAGAATTTTCTGGAATCATTACCAGATACCATGTTGCATCTGGAGAAGCCCCAATGTGCCTGAACAGTGGAAAGCTCCCACAAATGACTTTTATGCATGCCTGAAAAGACGGACACCGCTGGATCATAGGCCAGACAGTCCACAGTTTCTCCATCTGCCTCATTATAGGGAATCTTCTGCGAAGGGTTCCATCGGAATCTCGTATTTCAGAGATTTATACGGAAACCCCAATGAAAGTGCTCAGCGCAGAGCATAGGCTAAATGTGCGCTGAGCCTTACTGGGACAATGTACAAATCAACAGAAGGTAAAGAGTTGGTTTTATTTATTTTTTTCATATTTGGCTACTGTCACACGCTAAAAGACATTTTTTTGCAAAAACAATTTTTGGATCGCCATATTTGAGAGCTATAATTTTTCCATATTTAGTCTGACAGTCATGTGAAGGCTTGTTTTTTGCAGGACGAGTTGACATTTTTATTGGTACAGTTTTCAGTCACATCATTTTTTGATTGCTTTCTATTCTGAAAGCATAAAAGGGATCCTGACAGCTGATACATGCTGCCTGATGATGGAGAGCATATATCAGGTACTGGCTGTATATATCTTCAGCCAGGTATGTTTCATTCTGAAACATGGAGGCATTTCATAGAAAAACATACTTTAGAAGCCGCCAGACAGGTAGATCCCCAGCGCTTCTCCCAACTGGCTGCCAGTGTTTCGGGGCCTCGCGGCCAGAAGTAAGGTTGGTAGGGATGGGCAATGCCCCGCAATGTTGAACCACCAGATCCCTTCCCCCCTTTTTAGCTTCGAGGACCTCACCATGGATCGTTTAGTTATCAAATTATCAATAAATTGGCTGCTGTGGCCTTTTTACACCCAAGAACGGTTGTGCTGGTCTTTATTAAGGGAGAGGGGGTGGGAAGGAGTAAGGGGAACGGGTTAACTAGGAATCGACCTTACCAGAGACAAGTATCAGCCGGACACGAAAACGGAGTGATAGGGGGGAGGCTGACATGATGATGAGAGGGACGATGAGACTGCAAGGGGGGTTGTTAGGAGGGGACGACGAATAAGGGGATAGGGGACGTAGGGAGGAAATGACCTAGGGAGGTGGGGTCAGCGAGGGCAAAACGACAGGGCAAAGGGCGTTTAACCCTCTTTGCCCTCAGACGCCGCTACAAGGGACCAATTGATTGACAGGTCTCTACCTGCGTGTGTGTAAATGGAGAGACCTATCAATGCAGGGGAGCGGATGGGGAGAAGCCGCCAAGGAAGGACTCACCTGTCCAACTAAAGCTTTGAAGTCCTGTTTTGGCCTGACCTACTTAGCATACTAAAGACCTTGTTATTCACAGTGGAGTACTAAACCCTGTTCTCTTCAATATGCCTACATGCCATGGGGGTTAGGAGCAGTTAGCTGCCTGTGGCTCTGTGAACAGACAAAATGGCAGCTGGGACAGGCCAGGCTCAGTCATGAGACAAGCATTAGGCCCTATATCTAAGATGGTGGCTGTTCCTTCATCACATAAGGTTAAATGATTTACGTCAAATGATAATTGATAAACGTCAGGTAATCGCCAATAAAAAATGCCTAAGGACATGTTAAAAAATGCCATTAGAACATTTAAAAAAAAAAAGCGATAAGTAAGCAACCAAAAGATGCTTCAAATTTACAAAACTCCAGAGAAAAGTAGAAGCGTAGTTGGCTTGAAAAAACGGATGCTCCTTTTTTGACTGCCGGAAAAACACACAGTGTGAACAAACCCTAAGGTTATATTGACATATTGAAATTTTGCAGCTTTTTGTCATGCAAATTAAAAAACACTTTTCACAGTACTAATAAAAGCTATAAAGCTATGAGATTTCAGAAATCTCATGAACATGTTCTTTTTTGCAACTTTTTTGAAATCTACAGCATGTCAATTCTTTCAGCTTTTTTGCAGCCTTTACATAGAAAGTAATGAGAAAGTGCAACTAAGCATTTTTGCATCATTTTTGGTGAATAAAGCTAACTTTATTAAAGATGTACTATAGACAAATCACACAAATAATCCGCATAAAAAAAGCGTGAAAAAAAGAGTTTTGAATTCAGCATTTTTACTGTCAAGACAGTAGGTTTTTGGCTGCTGAAAAAAAAAATACTGAAAAAACACAAGAGTTTGCTAATGGATGCATGATTGTCCTGGATCCTGCAACATTTTTTGGCAATAGGAAGATGATTTTAACCCCTTCCCGACCTGTGACACAGCGTATGCGTCATGAAAGTCGGTGCCAATCCAACCTATGACGCATACCCTGTGTCATGAAAGGATCGTGTTCCTGCGGGTCGGGTGACCGGGGTCACTGAAAGGTCACCCGACCCGCAGGCACAAGACCCTTTGTGCTTCACCACAGGGGGGTTGGCTTAACCCCCACGTGGCTACGATCGCTCTGATTGGCTGTTAAAAGTGAAACAGCCAATCAGAGCGATATAATATTTCACCAATGAAATTTGGTGAAATATTACAATCCAGCTATGGCCGATGCTGCAATAGCATCTGCCATGGCTGGAGACCGAGCTCTGACCCCCCCCACACCGAGTCACGGCGGATATCAGCCGCTGCCACCGAAAGATGGCAGTGATCGGTCACCGCCGTCACTATCTGCTCCCCTCCTCCTTGCCTCCGCTGCCCCCGCCTTTCGATCCCCCCCCTTTCCTTCCAACCCCCCCTACTCACCTCTCCCGGTCCTCCGATGTCCTTGGGTCCGTCCCGGCGTGCGCCCGGGATTATTCATGGGCGCCGCCAACTTGGAAAATGGCGCCCTCCAGAGTCCAGAAATTTATTTTGATCACTGTGATAAACTGTCACAGTGATCAAAAGAAAAAAGTAAATGAACCCCCCCTTTATCATAGGTAGGGACAAATAATAAAATAAAGAATTTTTTTTTCCTATTAGGCCATGTGCACATGTTGCGGATCTTGCTGCGGATCCGCAGCGGATTTCGCGCTGCGGATCCGCAGCAGATCCAGAAACCATGTACAGTACAATCTAAATAAATGGTAAAAAAAACGCTGTGCACATGCAGATTTTTCCGCACGGATTTGCTGCGGTTTTAAATCCGCAGCATGTCAATTCTTTGTGCGGATTCCGCAGCGGTTTTACACCTATTCCATTATAGCTGTAAAACCACAGGGCAAATCCGCACAAAAACCGCAGCAAGACCGCAGTAAATCCGCGCTAAATACGCAGGCCATTTTACCTGCGGATTTAGCAAAATCGGCGCTGAGAAACCCGCAAGTGAATCCGCAACGTGTGCACAGGGCCTTAGGGTTAGGGTTAGGCTGGGTTCATATTGCATTATGGCAGTCCATTAGACGGACTGCGTTACACCGTGGTATAATGCGGTGTAACGCAGTCCGTTAACGCTGCCATTCACCCCTATTCGTGTGCTCATCGCGACGCATGCCGTAAAGCGGCATGCGTTCGCAACGTGCCGTCATTCAGTGACGGAGCCTCGGACGCGGGCTGCAGTTTCTGAGCTCCGTCACCGCTAGCACAGATGAATCATCTGCTGATTCATCTGCGCTAGCGGGTATAGCATAAAGTGATTGCGTTATGCTATACCGTTACAAGCCGGTCAACGCAACATGTTGAACGGGCTGGTAAAACGCAATATGAACCAAGCGTTAGGGTTAGAACTAAGGTTAGGGTTTAAAACTAGGGTTAGGGTTAGCATTAATGTTAGAATTAGGGTTAGAATTAGGGTTAGGGTTAGAATTTGGGTTAGGGTTGGAATTTGGGTTAGGGTTGGAATTAGGGTTAGGGTTGGAATTAGGGTTGGGGTTGGGATTAGGGTTAGGGTTGGGATTAGGGTTAGAGTTAGGATAAGTGTTAGGGGTGTTTTGGGGTTAGGGTTGGGATTAGGGTTAGGCTTGTGGTTAGGGTTATGGTTAGAGTTGGGATTAGGGTTAGTGGTGTGTTGGGGTTAGGGTTATGGTTTGTATTAGGGTTAGGGGTGTGTAGGGGTTAGGGGTGTGTTGGGGTTAGGGTTGGAGTTAGAATTGAGGGGTTTCCACTATTTATGCACATCAGGGGGTCTCCATACGCGACATGGTGCCACCATTGATTCCATGCAAAAAAGTCAAACAGTGCTCCCTTTATTCCGAGCTCCGACATGTGCCCAAACAGTGGTTTACCAGCGTACTCGGGAAAAATTGCACAACTTTGGGGGTCTAATTTCTCCTGTTAACATTGGGAAAAAAAAATTGGGGACTAAAAATATTATTTTTGTGGAAAAAAAAATGTTTTTTTTATTTTCACGGCTCTGCGTTATAAACTTCTGTGAAGAACTTGGAGATTCAAAGTGCTTACCACACATCTAGAGGAGTTCCTTGGGGGATCTAGTTTCCAATTGGGTCACTGGGGGTTTCTTCTGTTAGGCACATCGGGCTCTGCAAACGTAACATGACGCCCACAGACCATTCCATCAAGTTGGCATTTCAAAACGTCACTACTTCCCTTCGAGCTCGATGTGCCCTACAGTAGTTTCTCCCACATATGGATTCAGCGTACTCAGACAAATGACAACAACTTGGTCTAATTCTCTGTTACCTGGGAAATAAAAAAATTGGACTAAAGATCATGTTTGTGGAAAAAATATGATTTTTATTTCATGCCGGCGTTATAAACTTCTATGTAGCCTTGGGGTTCAAAGTGCTCCCACCATTTCCTGTACCTTGTGAAAATAAAAATGCGGGTAAAAAAAATCAGATTTTGAGGAAAAAAATTATTTTTTATTTTCACGGCTCTGCATTATAAACTTCTGTGAAGCACGTGGGGGTTCAAGGTGCTCACCACACATCTGGATAAGTTCCTTGGGAGGTCTAGTTTACAAAATGGGGTCACTTGTGGGGGTTTCTACTGTTTAGGCACATCAGGGGCTCTGCAAACGTAACAAGATGCCCACAGACCATTCCATCAAGTCGGCATTTCAAAGCGTCACTACATCCCTTCCGAGCCCTGACGTGTGCCCGAACAGTGGTTCCCCCCCACATATGGGGTACTAGCGTACTCAGGACAAACTGGACAATTTTTGGTGTCCAATTTCTCCTGTAACCATTGTGAAAATAAGAAATAGTAGACTAAAAAATCATTTTTTGAGAAAAAAAATTTTTTTTTTTATTTTCACGGCTCTGCGTTATAAATTTCTGTGAAGCACCTGGGGGTTCAAAGTGCTCACTGTACATCTAGATAAGTTCCTTAGGGGGTCTAGTTTAGGCACACAGTGGCTCACCAAACACAACATGGTGTCCGCTAACGATTGGAGCTAATTTTCCATTAAAAAAGTTAAATGGCGCTCCTTCCCTTCTGAGCCCTGCCGTGCGCCCAAACAGTGGTCCCCCCCACATATGGGGCACCAGCGGACTCAGGAAAAACTGGACAACAACTTTTGGGGTCCAATTTATCCTGTTACCCTTGGGAAATAAAAAATAGTGGGCTAAAAAATGATTTTGAGAAACAAAAATGATTTTTTTATTTTCACTGCTCTGCGTTTATAAACTTCTGTGAAGCACTTGGGGGTTCAAAGTGCTCACTACACATCTAGATAAGCTCCTTGGGGGGTCTAGTTTCCAAAATGGGGTCACTTGTGGGGGGTTTCTACTGTTTAGGCACATCATGTGCTCTGCAAACGCAACATGACGCCCGCAGAACATTCCATCAAGACTGCATTCCAAAATGGCGCTCCTTCCCTTCTGAGCTCTCCCTTGCGGGGGTACCAGTGTACTCAGGACAAATTGCACAACAACTTTTGTGGTCCAATTTCCCCTGTTTCCCTTGTGAAAATAAAAAATAGGGGACTAAAAAATAATTTTTGAGGAAAAAAAATGATTTTTTTATTTTCACTGCTTTGCTTTATAAACTTCTGGGGGTTCAGAGTGCTCACAACACATCTAAAAGAGTTCCATAAGGGGTCTAGTTTCCAAAATGGTGTCACATGTGGGGTTTTTTCACTGTTTAGGCCACGGTTCGACAAACCCGGGCGCCAGATCGCCAGTGGCGCCTAGAAAATCATGCCTGGCGCCTGGGCAGTAGCGTAGCTACCGGGGGGCAGAGTGGGCGGTGGCCCCGGGCCCACGCTCGGATGGGGCCCACCCGGAGCTACGCTACTGTAACTGTATCGGCGTGCACAGCGCACTGATACAGTTACATTCTGCGGCAGAGCAGGGAGAATCGCTCTCCTTGCTCTGCCGCCGGCCGCTATGGGGCCTGAGCAGGCGGTGGGGGGCCCGGCACCAGCAGTGGGCCCCCGCCCGTCATCGGAGGGTCAGCTGTATTGGCATCCAGCCGATATAGCTGACTGCATTGAGAGAGAAGGAGTGAGTGCTCCTTCTCTCCCATAATCCCTCTCTCAGCGTCTGACAGCGGGCGCGATGACGTCACTGCCCGGCGCCGGCAGTCAGACGCTGAGAGGGAGAGCAGTGAGCAGCGCAGGAGCCGGGAGCAAGAGAGGTGAGTACAGGATTTATTATTTTTGTAAAGGGGGCTGCATTATATTACAGAGCAGAGGCTCCATATGGGGGTATATTATAAATAAGGCTGCCTATGGGGTGAATTATAAATAAGGCTCCCTATGGGGGTGCATTATATATAAGACTGCCTATGGGGTGCATTATAAATAAGGCTACCTATGGGGTGCATTATAAATAAGGCTGCCTATGGGGGTGCATTATAAATAAGGCTGCCTATGGGGTGCATTATAAATAAGGCTGCCTATGGGGGAGTGCATTATAATAGAGAGGCTGCCTATGGGGTGCATTATAAGTAAGACTACCTATGGGGTGCATTATAAATAAGGCTGCCTATGGCGTGCATTATAAAGAAGACTGCCTATGGGGGTGCATTATAAATAAGGCTGCCTATGGGGTGCATTATAAATAAGGCTACCTATGGGGTGCATTATAAATAAGGCTGCCTATGGGGTGCATTATAAATAAGGCTGCCTATGGGGTGCATTATAAATAAGGCTGCCTATGGGGTGCATTATAAATAAGACTGCCTATGGGGTGCATTATAAATAAGACTGTCTATGGGGGTGCATTATAAGTAAGACTGCCTATGGGGTGCATTATAAATAAGGCTGCCTATGGGGTGCATTATAAATTAAGCTGCCTATGGGGTTGCATTATAAATAAGGCTGCCTATGGGGGTGCATTATAAGTAAAACTGCCTAGGGGTGTGCATTATAAATAAGGCTGCCTATGTGGTGCATTATAAATAAGGCTGCCTATGGGGTGCATTATAAATAAGACTGCCTATGGGGGTGTATTATAAATAAGGCTGCCTATGGGGGTGCATTATAAATAAGGCTGCCTATGGGGTGCATTATAAATAAGGCTGCCTATGGGGGTGCATTATAAGTAAGACTGCCTATGGGGGTGCATTATAAATAAGACTGCCTATGGGGGTGCATTATAAATAAGGCTGCCTATGGGGTGCATTATAAATAAGATTGCCTATGGGGGTGCATTATAAATAAGGCTGCCTATGGGGGTGCATTATAAATAAGGCTGCCTATGGGGTGCATTATAAATAAGGCTGCCTATGGGGGTGCATTATAAATAAGACTGCCTATGGGGGTGCATTATAAATAAGACTGCCTATGGGGTGCATTATAAATAAGGCTGCCTATGTGGTGCATTATAAATAAGGCTGCCTATGGGGTGCATTATAAATAAGACTGCCTATGGGGGTGTATTATAAATAAGGCTGCCTATGGGGGTGCATTATAAATAAGGCTGCCTATGGGGTGCATTATAAATAAGGCTGCCTATGGGGGTGCATTATAAGTAAGACTGCCTATGGGGGTGCATTATAAATAAGACTGCCTATGGGGGTGCATTATAAATAAGGCTGCCTATGGGTGGCATTATAAATAAGATTGCCTATGGGGGTGCATTATAAATAAGGCTGCCTATGGGGGTGCATTATAAATAAGGCTGCCTATGGGTGCATTATAAATAAGGCTGCCTATGGGGGTGCATTATAAATAAGACTGCCTATGGGGGTGCATTATAAATAAGACTGCCTATGGGTGCATTATAAATAAGGCTGCCTATGGGGTGCATTATAAATAAGACTGCCTGTGGGGGTGCATTATAAATAAGGCTGCCTATGGGGTGCATTATAAATAAGGCTGCCTATGAAATCTAATATATCAAAATATAATATTTATTATCTTTAGAAGTTAAATGTTTATAACATTTGTAATGTTTTTTTGTTAAATTAAAAACCAAGCTTGTTAAAAAAAAATTCTGGCTCCTAAATTTTTTGGCTGGCTCCTAGATTCTGAACAACTTTGTCGACCCCTGGTTTAGGCACACAGGGGTTCTCCAAACGCGTCATGGTGTCCGCTAAAGATTGAAGCTAATTTTCCATTCAAAAAGTCAAATGGCGCTCCTTCCCTTCTGGGCCCAGCCGTGCGCCCAAACAGTGGTTTATGACCACATATGAGGTATCTGTGTACTCAGGAGAAATTACCCAACATATTTTAGGATCCAATTTATACTGTTGCCCATGTGAAAATGAAAAAACCGAGGCTAAAAGAAAATTTTTGTGAAAAAAAAGTACTTTCTTTTTTTTGCGGATCAATTTGTGAAGGACCTGGGGGTTCAAAGTGCTCACTATGCATCTAGATAAGTTCCTTGGGGGGTCTAGTTTCCAAAATGGGGTCACTTGTGGGGGAGCTCCAATGTTTAGGCACACAGGGACTCTCCAAATGCGACATGTCAACCGCTAAATATTCCAGCATATTTTCCATTCAAAAAGTCAAATGGCGCTCCTTCCCTTCTGAGCCCTGCCGTGAGCCCAAACAGTGGTTTATGACCACATATGAGGTATTGGTGTACTCAGGAGAAATTGCCCAACAAATTTTAGGATCCATTTTATCCTGTTACCATGTAAAAATGAAAAAATTGATGCTAAAAGAAAATTTTTGTTGGAAAAATTAAAATGTCCATTTTTTCCTTCCACGTTGCTTTAGTTCCTGTGAAGCACCTGAAGGGTTAATAATTTTCTTGAATGTAGTTTTGAGTAGCTTGAGGGGTGCAGTTTTTATAATGGTGTCACTTTTGGGTATTTTCTGCCATATAGACCCCTCAAAGTGACTTCAAATGTGAGGTGGTTCCTAAAAAAATGGTTTTGTATATTTTGCTGTAAAAATGAGAAATCGCTGGTCAACTTTTAACCCTTATAACTTCCTAAGAAAAAAAAATTTTGTTCCCAAAATTGTGCTGATGTAAAGTAGAAATGTTATTTATTAACTATTTTGTGCCACATAACTCTTTGGTTTAACAGAATAAAATTTCAAAATTTGAAAATTGCGAAATTTTCAAAATTTTCGCCAAATTTCCATTTTTTTCACAAATAAACGCAAAAATCATCGACCTAAATTTACCACTAACATGAAGCCCAATATGTCACGAAAAAACAGTCTCAGAATCGCTACGATCCGTTGAAGCGTTCCTGAGTTATTACCTCATATAGGGACACTGGTCAGAATTGCAAAAAATGGCAAGGTTTTAAGACCAAAATAGGCTGGGTCATGAAGGGGTTAAAATACTGTTGATTGCCCTGAAAACAGACAACAGTCTTACTCTATGCTGCTGACAGATGTGTCCTATCTATGTGCATGTTCCTAGCATATACAGGTGCTTCTCACAAAATTAGAATATCATCAAAAAGTTAATTTATTTCAGTTTTTCAATACAAAAGTGAAACTCATATATTATATATAGTCATTACAAACAGAGTGATCTATTTCAAGTGTTTATTTCTGTTAATGTTGATGATTATGGCTTACAGCCAATGAAAACCCAAAAGTCATTATCTCAGTAAATTAGAATACTTTATAACACCAGCTTGAAAAATTATTTTAAAATCTGAAATGTTGGCCTACTGAAATGTATGTTTAGTAAATGCACTCAATACTTGGTCGGGGCTTCTTTTGCATCAATTACTGCATCAATGCGGCGTGGCATGAAGGCGATCAGCGAGTGGCACTGCTGAGGTGTTTTGGAAGTTATTTGCACCAAGTTATAGCTGTTTGTTACACTTGGTGCTAATGCACCAAGCCGGCAGACAGCCATGAGCCACACATCACAGGCCCATGACACACATGTGGCTCTGGAGCTACAGGTCGGCAGGTTGGAGACCCATGATGTCGAAGAACACCTGGAAGCGATGATTGGCAATCAGGGGAGACTGACTGGGCTGATATAAGTGATCTGCCCTCCCATGATCCTCGCCTGTGATTATGTGATTAATTACCTCTTCCTGGTCTTGTTTGGAAGCCAGCTGGTTTTCTGCTGTCTCCTGCGAACATTCAGATAAGTTACTTTCTGCTTTTTTTCCTGTGGTTAGATTTTCTTTGTTTTTGCTGCCCTGCTTGGTGAGGTCAGCCGGGTCCCCTACTGGGGCCTGTGCTGGTCCCTTGTTCTCATTAGTTTCTGTTCATTTACTCTGTTCCTGTTGTTTCAGTGCTGCTGGGTAGTGGCGTGTTCACACCAAAGATCTGATTAAGTGGGGGCGAGATCGTGTGATCTTAGCATTTTTGGAATCAGAAGTGTTGGAAGTTTTCCTAGGGTTTTTCTGGGTTGCAGACAGTATTCTTTCCTATCCGGTCCTGTCTAGATAGCTTTTGGCCCCAGCGTTTGCTTACTCTATTTTCTACCTGCGTTTGTATTTCATCTTGTCTAACCGCCTTTATATGTGTGGGGCTGCCTATTCCTTTGGGGCTCTACTCCGGGGTAGTTAGCTTTCCTCTTTCTATCTTCAGGTGTAGCTAATCTCTCTGGCTGTGACGAGGCGTCTAGGTCACCGTAGGTACATCACAAGGCTGCTTCTAGTTGTGCGGTTAGTTTACGGGTCTGCAACCTTTTAGTTCCCAACCTCTCTGGTGTTCGGCTGCCTTGGCTGTGTTTTGCTCCTGTCCTCCTCAGCTACCAAATCATAACAGCAGCCCCCTTATATAGTATAATGTACCGCTCCATAGAATACAATGTAGCCCTCCTCATATAGTATAATGCAGCCCCCAAAGAATATAATGTAACCCCTCATAAAGTATAATGAAGCCCCCATACAATATAATCTAGCCCCTCCATAGAATATAATGCAGCCCCCATAGAATACAATGTAGCCCCCTCATATAGTATAATGTAGCCCCTTCATAGAGTATGATGCAATCACCCCTCATAGAATATAATAAATATAATACAGCCCCCTCACAGAATATGATGTAGCCCTGAATAGAACATAATACAGCCCACCTCCCCATAGAATATAATGTAGCCCCATCAAAGAGTATGAAGCAATCCTCCCTCATAAAATCTAATACAGCCCCCCCATAGAATATAATGTAGCCCCCATAGTATATAACACAGCCTCCCCATAGAATATAATATACCCCCATAGTATATAACACAGCCACATAGTACATAACACAGCCACCTAGTACATAACACAGCCACATAGTATATAACACAGCCACATAGTATATAATACAGCCACATAGTATATAGCACAGCCCACATGGCATATAGCACAGCCCACATGGTATATATAGCACAGCCCCATGGCCCCCAGAATGGCCCCACAGTCCAGTACTCACTGATATATTAAAAAAAACAAAAAAAAAACACTATCTTCACCTCTCCTCGTGCCGCGCTGTCCCACTCCCTTCGTAA
>JARQOD010000003.1:91107867-91241874 GCA_033576555.1 Oophaga sylvatica
TGCTGGGGGTTTTTTCCCCCATGATTTTTTAAAATTTCTATGACGTCGTAATTTTCCCTTTTTGTCGCAAGGGGGGATGGCCCCTTGTTCACCATCCCCTTTTCCCCCTAAAATCACATTTTATATTTTTTGCTGCTTTGGGGACAAAGCCCAACCTTTCCGGCGATACAGAACTGATCGCCGTGTTTTGCACAGCAACCCTTTCCCTGGAAAACCCCCCCCCCCCCTGGGCCCTTTTGGCTCAAATTTTCCCATACCCCCCGCTACCCTCCATCCCCTGCACCTCACTTTCTTTGTGCAAAATTTAAACCCCCAAAACCCACCTCATTTAGAGGGGGGCACCCCGGGACAATAAGGGGGGAAACCCCTTCCCCCCAAAACAGGGACTCCCCCAAGCAACACTTCCACAACCGAACTTACCCCGGACGGGCACCCCGATCCAGGGGGTGCGGGTGGCGGTGCCGGGGAGGCTGCTGCCCCCCATTCCCCCGTCCCCCCGTGCGGGGGTTTTGGCAGGAAAAGCAAGCACCTGCCGGGGCCGGGCTCTGGGGGGTGGGGGGAAGGGAGGAGGCCCAATAAATTGACCCGAGGGGGGCCTAAAAAGAAACGGCAAAGGGAAAAAATCCCCCAGCAAGAGAGGAGCTGATAAAAACCCGGGGACTGTGCCAAAATATGCCTGCATACTGTGTGTCCCATGTGAACGGGTTGGCTCACTGACACTGCACGACGTTTGTTATCCCCCCAACTATGCGACTGATGGCTGTCACTCACTTTTTTCTGGTTTGATACTGCCCACACTGCACTGTGCGACAAATCTGCACCACATTGGCGACTGATGACTGTCACTCACACTGTGCTGACTGATGACTGTCACTCACACTGTGCTAACTGATGGTTGTCACACTGCACTGTGCTGACTGATGGCTGTCACTCACATTGTGCTGACTGATGACTGTCACTCACACTGTGCTGACTGATGGTTGTCACACTGCACTGTGCTGACTGATGGCTGTCACTCACATTGTGCTGACTGATGACTGTCACTCACACTGTGCTAACTGATGGTTGTCGCACTGCACTGTACTGACTGATGACTGTCACTCACACTGCACTTGGCTGACTGACGGCTGTCACTCACACTGTGCTGACTGATGGTTGTCGTCACACTGCACTTGGCTGACTAATGGCTGTCATTCACACTGTCCTGACCGATGGCTGTCACTCACATTGTGCTGACTGATGACTGTCACACTGTGCTAACTGATGGTTGTCACGCTGCACTGTACTGACCTGATGACTGTCACTCACACTGCACTTGGCTAAACTGATGGCTGTCACACTGTGCTGACTGATGGTTGTCACACTGCACTTGGCTGACTAATGGCTGTCATTCACACTGTCCTGATTGATGGTGTTCACACTGTCCTGACTGATGGTGGTCACTCACATTGTGCTGACTGATGACTGTCACACTGCATTGGGCTGACTGATGGCTGTCACTCACACTGCACTTGGCTGACTGATGGCTGTCACTGACACTGTCCTGACTGATGGTGATCACTCACACTGTGCTGACTGATGACTGTCATTCACACTGTGCTAACTGATGCTTGTCACACTGCACTTGGCTGACTGATGGTGGTCACTCACACTGTCCTGACTGATGGTGGTCACTCACACTGTGCTGACTGATTGCTGTCACTCACATTGTGCTGACTGATGACTGTCACACTGTGCTAACTGATGGTTGTTACACTCCGCTGGGCTGACTGATGGCTGTCATTCGCCCCGTGCTAATAGCTGTCATTTATACTGCACTGTACTAACTGATGACTGTCAGTCGCACTGTGCTGACTGATGGCTGTCACACTGCACTGCGCTTACTGATGTTTGTCAGTGTCACTCACACTGCGCTGAAATATGACTGTCACTCACACTGCTCTACGCTAATTGAAGGCATTCACACTGCACTGGGCTGACTGATGTGTGTCACTCGCACTACACTGACTGATAGCTGTGACACTGCACTGGGCTGACTGATAGCTGTCACATGCTGACTGATAGGTCACTCACACTGTGCTGACTGATGGCTTTCACGCTGTGCTGACTGATGTCTCGCGCTCCCACTGCGTAGACTGATGACTGTCATTGTCATTGCAGTGATTATGGCTATTATTATCACTGCAGTTACTAATGGCTGTCACTGACAGTGTGCCGTCTGATGGTTGTCATTTGCGCTGCATAGACTGCTGTAATTGCCATTGCAGGAACTTATGGCTGTCAATCACCTTGTGCTGACTGTTTACTGTTATTGCTATTGCAGTGACTGATGGTTGTTACTAGCACTGCACTTAAATTGATGGCTGTCACTCACACTGCTGATTGATGGCTGAAGTGATTGATGCCTGTCAGTGTAATGATTCAGAACTGCCAGACAACAGCCCCATTTCTTCATTCTACTTTTGCAAACAGCACATAACATCTTCAGTATTCAACACCTGTTGCTGAATTTTGCTAGAAGTCAGACTGAATGTGTCTGCTATTACTTTTCTGCTTCTTATTCAGTAAACCACATTGACTTAGATTACCTGTTAAAGGGAATCTGTCACCACATTTAACCTATCTAAACTATTAATATGGACATACAGGCTATAAACTACTGAGAATAGTCCTCCCTGTATGTCTCATATCAGCTGTGTTGTTGTTGAGAAATCATCTTTTATCACTTTATATAAGTGACCTCTTCCAGGCTATGGGAGGATGGGGGCTGGAACATAACTCTGACAGCTGTCTTACATAGTCACATTTATAAAAGACTCTTGTCCACAGACTCAATTAATTAGTCAGACTCTAACCTCTACAGCTTGGGCAAGACCAAAGAGCTTTATAAGGATGCCAGGGACAAGATCATAGACCTGCACAAAGCTGGAATGGGCTAGAAAACCATACGTAAGATGCTGGGTGAGAAGGAGACAACTGTTGGTGCAATAGTAAGAAAATGGAAGAAATACAAAATGACTGTCAATCAACATCGATCTGGGGAACCATGAAAAATCTCACCTCGTGGGGTATCCTTGATCATGAGGAAGGTGAGAGATTAGCCTAAAACTACAGGGGGGACTTGTTAACGATCTCAAGGCAGCTGACACCACAGTCACCAAGAAAACCACTGGTAACACATTACGCCGTAAAGGTTTAAAATCCTGCAGTGCCCGCAAGGTCCCCCTGCTCAAGAAGGCACATGTGCAGACCCGTCTGAAGTTTGAAAATACAGATGAAAAAGGGCAGCACCGCTTACCTTCCCAGGTCTCTGAACAAATGCACTACTGGATGAGGCCAACCCATACAGCAAAGATGTTGCAAAACACAGGTGCAAAATACTAAATAGCCACTCACAACCTACCAGTTCATGGAGGGAGTGACTGCTTAGTATACATTTGCACAATAGAGGCCTGCATAGCGCGCTGTTCACATGTAGGTAATGCATAGTGTAGGGTTCTCAGCCTATTAGTCACGCCCATACTATTCGATTAGATGGGCTGGCCAGCACTCTAAATGCATCCCATGTGGACACCCCTGTATACAAGACCTAACATGTTGGGCTTGGCTGCACTCTGAAAAATAAAGTGCCCAAAATACTGTACATATAAATATGTGAGGTATTGGTCGATATTTCGGCCAAGATATGCAAACTCGCAACCCAACGTCAAGGGTCCTCACGCTTGCGAGTCCTAACACTAAACTTAGTAGCAAAGCTACAGAAGTGGACTAAAAATCCTCCAAAAATTCAAAAGTACAGCTGAAAAAAGGCAGCACCGCTTACCTGCCCAGGTCTCTGAACAAACGCACTACAGGATGCAGCCAGCCCATTTTGCCTCTATTGTGCAAATGTATACTAAGCAGTCACCCCTCCATGAATTGGTATGCTGTGAGTGGCTGTCTATTTAGCATTTTGCACCTGTGTTTTTCAACATCTTTGCTATATGGGTTGGCTGCATCCTGTAGTGCATTTGTAAAATTAACCTACCCTTAAAATTATAGCCTGTTCATGTCTTTGCCAGTGGGAAAACTTACAAAATCAGCAAGGGATCAAATACGTATTTCCCCCACTGTATAATATGGTACATTATCACACACTTCTTACTCTCTTTTCCTGGAGTCACTATAGCTTTCTTCTTCGCTTAGCTCTTCTGTCTCAACACACCCCAGCACACTACCTGAGAGTCTCCTCGCCCAGAATAACAGGACTACAGTGCAGCAAGCAAGAGTACTATACTTCCACCTGTGGTTCCACGTCTTGCTCCCCTTAGGCCTCTTTCACACATCCGTCTTTTTGTATCAGGCATGATCCGTCCTATGCCTGAAGGGATGGATCCGGCGCTGAAACAAAAAAACTGATGCAATGGATCCAGTTTTTTAGATACAAATAATACACTGGCAAATAAAATTTGAGCGTGCAAAATGGTGCATATATAACTGTAAAAGCGGTAAAATTATGTGTATATAATCTTCCACAGTGTTATAGTTGGTTAATACCCTGTGGACCGACCTGAATATATGCTTGATGGAGGCTGCTGGGGAACTGTCAGTTTCTGTGCATGTACTGACTAAAAAAGAAAAATTAAAATAAAAACAAATAGACCCCTTTCCTTCCACAAATGCTCAAAATATAGTAATGGCACTGAAATAGGTACAATGCATAAAGAATCTGAAATGATGTTTCAAAAAAAGGGGGAAGCTGAAACAGTGTATACTAAATGAAAAAACTTACTCAGATCATATGCATGGCGACACGTGTTGATGTGATGAAAAGCCCAATTCCTCCTCTGAATAAATGAAAAGACGTTGGCAGCGTGGTGGTGTGCGAGGCCGACAGGTCGGCAATCAAGCAGGGGAGCGTCCTCCCTGAGAAGCAAGATGCCGCCTGGACCTCCGCTCGTGCCTGCGTCAGTCTAACACGGCGAGCTGTGGCCGAAGAACGCCGTGGAAGAAATGGATAGATTGGAGGGGGAAATGAGAAAATGAGAAAACGCGTTTCGAAGGAATACAATCCTTCTTCATCAGGGATCCCTGATGAAGAAGGATTGTATTCCTTCGAAACGCGTTGGATAGAATTGAGCCCTATCGCCCCTGTCCTGCGGTGACGTCACCCGTCCTCTCATTTCCCCCTCCAATCTATCCATTTCTTCCACGGCGTTCTTCGGCCACAGCTCACCGTGTTAGACTGACGCAGGCACGAGCGGAGGTCCAGGCGGCATCTTGCTTCTCAGGGAGGACGCTCCCCTGCTTGATTGCCGACCTGTCGGCCTCGCACACCACCACGCTGCCAACGTCTTTTCATTTATTCAGAGGAGGAATTGGGCTTTTCATCACATCAACACGTGTCCCATGCATATGATCTGAGTAAGTTTTTTCATTTAGTATACACTGTTTCAGCTTCCCCTTTTTTTGAAACATCATTTCAGATTCTTTATGCATTGTACCTATTTCAGATCCAGTTTTTTGCTGGATCCGACCTGAACTTTTGAACCCATAAAAGAGGGTTTCTGATGCCCGGAGACACTGGAAAATGTAGTAGTAGTAGTAGTAGTAGTAGTAGTAGTAGTAAGTAGTGTTGTGTAGTAGTAGTAGTATCCTCGATTTCCAGAATCCGGATCAGACTTTTGCCAGATTGCACAAAAGTCTGATCCGGTCCCATTGACTTATATTGTTTGCGGCTGCCTGATGCGCCGCTTCAGGCACATCAGGCAGCTCCGGCAAAAAAAAAAACGTTACATGCTGCGTTGTGTCCGGCCACCGGAATGTACATTTCCACCGGATCCGGACAAAAACGCATACAACGCACTGACATCAGGCGCCATCCGGCTCTAATGATAGTCAATGCAAAAAAAAAAACGCATCCGGCATTACATTTCGCCAGATGCGGTTGGACAAAAAAATGCCGGAGGGCGTCGTCAGGCGCCCAACGGATGTGTGAAAGAGGCCTTAGGAGAATTTTCTAGCCAAAATGGCTGCTACTTAGCTTTTCTCTCTATTGACGCCTCTGGATCACAACATGGGGCTTTTCTCTTCGTCTCTCTTGTCTATCCTCCATTCCATTACTCGACTGACACAACTCTGTGCCGTCCCGCTGGGTTTCCTGCCCCAGGCCCCGTTTCTTCTTTCTTTTCTCTCTTTTACTCTGAATCGACTCCGGACTGCTACTCCCTTTTCTGTAGGCTCTTACTATCCACTTGGTTGTCTCTGCTTCTCAATTAGACTTGAGGTCTGCTACTGCTACACACTCATCCATATCTAGTAGTCTACTCAGAAACTCTCCATTGTGCACATGCTAAGCTCCTTCCCCTGGGTTAGTGCCAACTTTTAACTCCTTCTCTCCCTATAGGTTACCTAGAACACAACTGCATTACAACAATATTAAACTATGAACATGTCAAACACCATTATTTTACATATTGTCAAGGTGGAACGTGGTCGACACGTCCACTTCGTTACACTACCACACCCCTTGCTCCTTGGAGGAATCAGCATTTGGTCTTTTCTTGAAGGGTCCAACAACCTTGTAATTTAACATTGCATCTGTGCACCCCAAGATTAGAATATATATCGCTCTACATATTCTTAGCCCTCATTCTGATTTTTTTTTCTTTTCCATCCGGGTAGATATTCAAACTAAACAGGAAAAATAGTGGTGATTCCCAAGTGCTGGTACAACATGGAGGCAAGTGTGTATGTTCTCTGAATCTTTATTATTTATTGTTTGGTTTGAATACGTTTCCTCCCATCGTCGTGTGGGTCAGCGATCAAAGCAGCAGCCCTTCATTCTTAAAAGTACGGAGTTGTGCCAGGTTACAACCCCGGGCACATGAGCATATGCAATCCTTTGCTCGATGTGTCCTATACTGAAGGTAACACACTTTCTCTTTTTCATCCAAGGTAGATGTGATCCTTTTTATCCCCTGAAAAGGAAGCTGAGCTAAGGTAGAGAATAATATGAAAGCCCAGTGCTGCGCTCCCCCTGGCATTGTGAATGCGCAGATCTCAGGCAGAATGCTAATCTATGAAACACTTTTACTTTTAAAGTAAACACATTGTCCAATAAATATATTGCTCTGAGATTTCAGGCATCACCTGCAATGAGTTTTATTACATATTCCTGACATTTTATTATTCTCAGTAATCCAGTCTGAAGATTTATGAAATTTTCCTCTGCTGGAGTAAAAAAATACAGAGAGATTTTTGCAATATGGATGGTGTTTAAATTCATTGTTATGATGCAGGGAGGCATTGAGAGATATTTACTACAGGGGGAATAAAATAGTGCCTGCTGAAACCTTGTAGTAACTGAAATTCACCAGACAGCATATGTGGTTAATGTAGATCACTATTTTGCTGCAATAACACTGTAGTTGCTGTATTTTTAAAGGGGATGAGTTTTCGAAGTTTAGAGCCTATTTGAATAATGTAATAAATGAATAAATCATTTACTGTATTTGATCATTTTATTAAAAAAAATTGTATTGTCTTAATTTCTTAAAAGTATACTCCAAGGTGCTGGTCACTAGTTGTTTAGCTTGCTGTTCACTGCTTGTTGGCAAGTATAATCCATCTCTAGCAGTAGTGACACAGCAGAGAAATTACAGAAAGTGAGGACAGATCCTATACTCTGCACTTATGTTTGCTAAACTGTATACAGATATAAGAGAAAGGTGGCTTTCAGTTCAGGGACAGGCAAGACAGTGGACAATTACAGTAGTTATGCAAGCTGCAAAATGAGGGAAAAAAAGTTTCAGCACCAATACTGCTGGCAAAATGCTGATGGGGAGCAGATACTGACAGAAAGGGTATTGGACAAGTGCTATCCATGGTTTTCATGGATTGCACTTGCACCAATTATATTTTATGGGGCTGTGCACGTGTGAGCAGGTTGCGAGATGCAGTGACGGACAGGAGGCAGAGCAAGGGTTAACAGTTTTACTTAACAGGAATACTCCACGCAGGGAGGCAAACAGTTAAAGGGAGGACAAAACAGTACAATTTGCAAAGGATATTCAGGATTAAACAACAATGGTTCGAGTAATGGCCGTTCTGTTGAATTCTGGCTAGAAAGTCAGTAGTTCCTCAGCCTATGAAGTCAATAGAGCTGACCATGGGCGTACCCAGGATCAAAACTAGGGGGGGCAAGCCAATGTCGCATCTTATACAGGTTACATCATATACACTGTACATTATCCTGCATATTAGGTATGGAGCATTAGAACTGTTGTATATTGTATAATACAGCAGTGTATGCGACCCTACGCTGTATATACCATATATTGTACATGGCAGTCACGCTCATGTCAGGAGCGGTACCAGCAAGTCCGAGGATTGCAGTGCGATCCTCGCATGAGTTATACGGCCGTCTGTCTATGCCCTTGTTATAATAATTCTGAAATATTAATCTATTATTAAAGTATTAAGGAGCTCACAAGTAAAAAAAAAGCCCCCTACCTCCCCTGTCCCCCACCCACACCCCAACAGCCCATTGTCTCACATGCACCCCTTAGTGTTCTGTCCCACTGACCCCACAATACCCCCATCCTCTCACATGCAGCCCTCAGTGCTCTGTTGCCCCTCCCCACTTCAGTCCCCACAATACCCCCATCCTCTTACATTCAACCCCAGTGACCTGTCCACCCTCCCTCACAATACCCCCATCCTCTCACATCAACCCCTGTGTGCCAGCCCCCACAATATCCCCATCCTCTCACATTCACCAACCAGTGCCCTGTATCCCCTCCCTCACAATACCCCATCCTCTCACATTCACTCTCTGTGCCCTGTTGCCCCTCCCCCACTTCAGCCCCCACAATACCCCCATCCTCTCACATTAACCCCCCCAGTGCCCTAGCCCCCACAATACCCCATCCTCTCACATTAACCCCCCCAGTGCCCTAGCCCCCACAATACTCCATACTCTTACATTCACCCCAGTGCCCTGTACCCGTCCCCCACAATACCCCCATCCTCTCACATTAACCCCCCCAGTGCCCTAGCCCCCACAATACCCCATACTCTTACATTCACCCCCAGTGCCCTGTACCCTCTCCCCCACAATACCCCCATCCTCTCACATTCCCCCACAGTGACCATGACATGCCTGAGCTGAATGAATTTAATAAATTCCATCCCCTCTTACCATGAAGCTTGCAGGCAGTGGCTGAGGCAGGAGCAGGAAGTGTCCAGTGTATGCACACAGAGGGCACTAGGACCCAGTGTGGCTGAGACAACCAGAGCCTGCACGGCAGAAAGTGAAACTACAGCTGCTGCCGCCAGGAAGGAAGGAAGGAAGAAGCTCCTCTGGTGAGACAGCAGCTCCGTGCACTGCACACACTGACAGGCACTACAATCTGTGGCAGAGGGAGCAGCATAGTGCTGCTCTCTCCAGCTCTCTTTCATTGTGTGCCCCTGCTTCTAGGGGGGGCACCTGCCCCCCCCTGCCCCACGGTGGGTACGCCCATGGAGCTGACAATGTCAGGTGCAGTGTCTTTTCCAATGCGATACTGTAGACAGCAATGCTCCGTCTCCGGTACCTTCCGCTGAGCCCTTAGTCCATATGCTGCAGTGGCTGACAAGGGTGCGGGCCACAGTCCTGTACAAGCCCAACGTGACTTGGCAAATATAACTAGCAAAGTCAGGGCGCAAGTGTCTGTCCTGTACCGGGTCACTCTTAGGTGGCACGTGCACTGCACTCACGGACACGGTGCGTATGGCGCCTTTCTCTCTGGTAGTCACCGGGCACACACTGCACGTCTCTCTCTGGTCCCCGCTGTTGGCGGCGGGAGACAGCGGACGCTGGCCTGCACGATGCTGGTGCTCCCAGGACGGGGCACTCCTCTCTCTGGGCTGCTGAACACACGGCTCCCCTGAGCGCAGCAGTCCCTCTGCAAACGGCAGGGGACTCTCCCAATGCAGCCTATCGCAGCGCCGGTACTCGGTGTGGAGAAGGGGCAGAGCGCGCTGCTCCCTTGACTGTGCGCTGGCCTGGATTGGCGCTAAAACTCCTTTGCTGCGCGCGCTTTTCCTTTTTATCCTACCGCCCCCTCGGTCAGGAGGAAGTTCCGGCTTGCTGTTGCTTTCCCCAGGGAACAGGGGACGCAGCCTCAATGGTGATCCGGTCATCCCCCTTACACATGTCCAATTTTTTTTCCTTGGTCCGAGTAGTCTGAGGAAAAAATTGTAGACATGTCTGATTTTGATCCAAGTGTCAAATCAAAATCGGCAATTCAAGTCTATGGGTCCGTGAAAAACATCGGACCACACTCGGATGACATCTGAGTGCAGTCTGATATTCATGGACTGACAAAATAGAGAAGGTGCAGAAACTTTTATTTTTTCTATCCTCCTCCAAGAAAAACTGATGCAACTTTAATCAAACTCTGATCAGAATAATCTGACTGTTTTTTCTTGGCTGGAAAGAAAACAGTCATGTGCATGTAGCCAAAAGCAGTGTCTGGCAAGAAGCACGAGAATCATAACAGTTCCTAAACATACTATTCTGTTATGTGCACAAGAAGCAGTTTTAGAAGGGTTGCTCAGGATTTGGATAGCATGTCCGTGTTCTTCCAAAAACAGCGCCACATCTGCCTTCAAGTGGTGTTCTGTCCTCACTGAATGAGGCAGACGTCATTGCAGTTATACAGACAGCTAATCCGCTATACCGGGGTCCAATAAGGAGATTGTGATTGAATCTGTGCTTTTATTGAACTTGATATATTGGCACGGTGAAACTATAATACAAACATAATATACATACAATCAGTACACGGGCATAGTGGAAATACATATACATAGTACACTGTGAATAAACATTTGCAGACTAATACCTAACCAGAGGCAGAACTGATTAGACAGGGCTAATATAGGACAGGAATTAACTAGAGAGACATAAGTACATACCGGCGATGCTATCGCAAGAGGAGAGGAAAAGATGATGCTGCTTCCTGGATGCAGGCTGAAGGAAGATGGAAGAAAATGGAGGGAAAGCTCCCAGAATACATTACTAAGCTACCATCATGCATTGCTTAAACAGTAGAAAAAACAACAATTAGATGTCGGAGACAGAACACTCCCCGTCTGGCATCAACAGATGTCACTATCCCTTTCTTCCGAAGGCAACAATAAGAACAGTTCAGGTACTGGTCTGAAGAATGTCTTAGGTTCATTCCCTTTGGCCATCCTACTCTCGGCAGACCATTGTTGTCGATGAATGGGTCGAATTTCCTCAATACGCTTCTCTCTGGTATTGGAGCTTTGTTAATGAGACATTGGATTTCTACAGGGTAGGTTTCTCTTTGAACAGTGAGGATGATGTGGTTTCTGGAGAATTCCAAGTCTGAGGTAACATAGGTATTTTTACAAAGATGCCAACCTTTACATTTTTCTGTGGCACAAGCTCTGGTGGTCCTGAATGAGTGAGCTATATGAGTCAGGCAGGTAATAGCTCGAATAAGTGAATTCCAACTTGAAAATTTTACAAATCTGTGAGATCCAAGCTGGATAGCAGAGGTCGTTGTATGAAGTGTAGACACCTGAGGGCGGATTTCAGCATCTGAGTCCTCTCCTAGTTCAAAGGTGTCTGGGAAACATTCCTTAGTGTACAGTAATTTTGGTCCTGAGAGCCATGTTGTGCTTTCTAGTCTACTTGCCTCAACTGCTCTAGTTGCGTGACCTGCAGGATTTTGGTCAGTGGGTATGTAATGCCACTGTTTTGGATGAACTGATCTCCTAATTCGTAGCACTCTGTTGTTGACATAAACATAGAATCGTCTAGTTTCATTGTGGCTATATCCAAGGACTACTTTGCTGTCTGAGTAGAACTTGGCCTGTGACAAGTCGATATCCATCTCGGATGCCATGAACTCTGCCAATTCAACGGCTAAGACTGCAGCACAAAGCTCTAACCTGGGTATAGTGTGCTCTGGCTGTGGAGCAAGTTTGGCTTTCCCCATAACGAATACAATGTGTCTCTGACATTTGAAGTCTACAGTCTTGAGATAGGCGACAGCGGCAATTGCTTTGACAGAAGCATCTGCAAACACATACAGTTTTTGGCTTTGTATTTCTGTAGACGGCACAGGGGTGTATGGTCTTGGTACATTCAGGTTGGAGAGGGCTGCTAAAGAGTTCTTCCTTCCCACTGTATTCTCTTATCAGGTGGCAGAGGTGCATCCCAGTCGGATGTTTCCTTGGTTAAGTCCCTTAGTAAGGCCTTGCCTTGTATAGTGACAGGAGCTGCGTAACCCAAGGGATCGTACAGACTGTTGATGGTGGACAGGACACCTCTACGTGTGAAAGGCTTTTCTTCCTGGCTGACCTGGAAGGTGAAAGTGTCTGACTGTAGATTCCAGAGAAGCCCGAGGCTGCGTTGCATTGGTGCGGGTTGTGACCCCAAGTCCAAGTCTCTGAGACTGTTGCATAAGTCTTGTGAAGGGAATGCTTCCATGAGTTCTTGGCTGTTTGAGGCTATTTTGCGAACCCTGAGGTTCGAGCAAGCAAGTATCTCTTGGGATCTCCTGAGAAGACTGATGGCAGTCTCATTTGAAGGCATGGCTTTCAGACAATCGTCAACATAAAAGTCTTTTTCTATGAATTGTCTGACATCTGATCCATATTCTGTTTCTCCCTTCTTGAGCCGACCTTTTGAGTCCATAGATGGCGACTGCAGGTGAAGGACTGTTGCCAAGATGTACATTCTCATGCGATACTCTGTGACTTCTTTAGCAGGATCATTGTCTCTGTACCAGAAGAATCTTAGGAAGTTCCTGTCTCTCTCTCTCACAAGGAAACAATGGAACATTTGCTGGATGTCAGCGATGAAGGCGATGGAATCCTTACGGAAACGCATAAGTACACCCAGCAGTTTGTTATTGAGGTCTGGTCCTGTCAGGAGAACATCATTCAGAGAAATATCAACAAACTTAGCACTGGAGACAAACACCACTCTAATTTGGCCTGGTTTCTTAGGGTGGCAATACTCCAAACATGGGTAGGAACCAGCATTCTTCAGAGTCTTTGAGAGTGGGAGCTAGCTCTGCATGACAATTCTCAAAGATCTTTGACATGAAGGAGAAAAAGTGATCTTTCATCTCTGGCTTCCTTTGCAGATTATGTTTGAGAGAGGAGAAACGCTTTAATGCCTGATTTCTGTTGTTCGGTAGATGTGGTCTGTGGGTTCTGAAGGGAAGAGGTGCGACCCAGCTGTTGGTCTCATCTTTAACAAGTCCCTTGTCCATTACCTCTAAGAACAACTTGTCCTCTACTGACATTGCCACTTGGTTGTCTTGCTTAGTTCTCTTGAAGACTGTGCACCCTAACTGATCCTCATAGCTTCCTGACACTATACTGCTGTCATGAGTAAAGTCTATTAGATGATTGGGCAGTTGGATGCTGTGTGGTAGCTCTCTGACAAGGAATTCATTGTTATAAGGTTGAAACAGAGATGGGTGTCCTTTCTCCAATGTATTTGTCAGTATGCTTGTCACAGAAGATGGGGCGTGCATGCGTCCCAATCATACGTTTCCTATTATGACCCATTCTAGGTCTAGCCTTTGGGCATAGGGAGCATTGTGGAGTCCATTGATATGACGTCTCACTTTATGAACCTGCAGGATGTCTCTCCCCAACAGCAGAATTTTCTGGGCCTGATGGTCGAGTTCCGGTATGAGGAGTGCTATGCGTTTTAAGTGAGCTTGATGGATTGCCACATCTGGCGTAGACATTTCAGATCTGTTGTCTGGGATCTGATTACACTCGATGATTGTAGGTAGTGGTAGGCAGAATTGTCCGTCTAAGGACTCAATTTGGTAGTCAGTAGCTTTCCTACCTGCTGTCGTCACAGTACCTGCTCACGTCTTTAGTGAGTAGGGGGTGCTTGGCCCTTTGATGTTGAATAGGTCAAAGAATGTTGATCTAGCCAAGGATCGATTACTTTGATCATTCAAGATAGCATACAGTCTTACAGCTTTGTCTCTATGACCCTTTGGGTACACTCTGACGAGGCATATATTTGAACAGGATCTACTGTCTATTGTCCCTTTACAGACTTCAGTACATTGTGAAGTGATCTCTGCCGTAGCTGTATCAGTGTTCATTTCCTCCCTGCCGTGCTCACTGTCAGCTGGTGTATTTTGTGTGCTCCATGGAGCTGGCCCAGGGTGTAGGGCAGTGTTGTGATCTGTGGTGCCACATTCTGCGCATTTTACACTGACCTTGCAATCCTTGGCGAGATGAGTTGTGGATGAGCACACTTGTAGCAGATACCGTTCTCTTTCAGGAAGCTTCTGCGATCTGGCATAGATTTTCCTCTGAAGGCTCTGCATTTCAGGAGAGGATGAGGCTTCTGATTGAGCGGGCACTGCTTGTCGGGATCCTGCACCTTTGTCTCTGATTGGGAGCAGCCAGCAGACCTGTAACTAGAACCTGGAGAAGAAACATAAGTCTTGTGCACTGCCACAGACGTTCTGCGTGGGTTTGCAGTTGGTGACGGTGTGGCATATGACAATGCAAAGTCAAAGCTGGGATCATTTCTGATTCTTGCTTGTTGGTGTACAAAGTCTACAAAAACGGAGAATGGAGGAAATGGAACACTGTGTTTGTATTTGTACGTGGAACCATGTGTAAGCCACCTCTCCTGTAGATTGTAGGGCAACTTTTGGACTATAGGGTTAACACCTCTTGCTGTGTCAAGGTATGCAAGTCCTTGTAGATCATCTTCACATTTGGCAACTTGGACTTCCTTTAGCAAGTCACTTAATTCTCTAAGTTTCTGGAGCTCTTTGTTAGATATTTTAGGAAAGTCATTAATTCTTTTGAACAAGGCTCTTTCTATTACCTCTGCTGAGCCGTAACACTCATCCAGCCTCAACCAGATCTCTTTGAGGCCAGTCTCAGGGCGGTTTATATTAATGTCTCTGATCCTTACTGCGTGTTTGACTGACTCTTCCCCCAGGTATTTGACTAAGAGGTCTATCTCTTCCCTGTGTTGTAGCCCCAAGTCTCTAGTGACATTTTGGAAGGAAGCTTTCCAAGCTCTGTAACCTTCAGCTTGGTCAGTGAATTTCATGAGTCCCTTGGCAACTAGATCACGTCGTGTGAAGAACTTAGCAAATTCTGTTGTGAACCGGTTGTCAGCAGAGTATACTGGTGATGGGTCACCCTGATAGTGATGTGAGGTGCGTTCGTACCTGTTAGTATCCTCTGGGTGGCGCCAGCCGGTGTCGTGATGCTTTAGTCTGACGTGCTGTGTGTCAGCAAGATGATTCACGTTGGTTACCTGGTGAGGGCGAGGTAGTCATTAGCAGAGTTATTTTGCTCCACGTTTTCATGTTTGTATCTGTCTTGGAGCTGAGCCTCATGATGGCTCTCGCTCGCTTCTCTGGAGACATCATGTTCTTGTTCCGATGCCGGTTCAGGGTTATAGTTTGGATCAGGAAGTCCATTAACATACTGAGATGTGCGTTGTGGTGAATCTTGCAGTGGAAACTCCAGACTTGACGTACTGCTTCGGCTATGCTGTTTAGGGTTTTGCGCGGCTTCTAGAGATTCAGCCTCGGCGAGGGCTGCGGCAGCTTCTCTTTTTGCTGCTAGACTCTCTAAGGCGGCATCTATGCGTGATTTCTCTAACTGTGACCTTCGCTCTTGATCGGCTCTCTCGGCATCTATGCGTGCCTTCTCTAACTGCGCCTTTCTCTCTTGATCATCTATGCGTGCCTTCTCTAACTTAAGTCGCATCTCTTCTTCAGCAAAGCTTGCTCGCATTTCGGCGGCTACAGCATTTGCGCGGGCAATGGCGACCGCGCTGCTGATGGATGTTGTCTTTGAGGAGACGGAAGTATGAGATTTTGTCCTGTGTAATTTGTGGGACATGGTGTCTTGGGAGAACGCTTGGCTGTGCAGAGATTGCTGTAGCTGTATTAAGTCTCTGTGTAGCCGGTGACTTGAATCTCACTAGGTAGATGGCTGCAGTTTCACTAGATTCTGCAAGCTGGATGGCTGACTTTTCACTGAATTCCCACAAGCTGGATGGCTGCCGTTTCACTGTTCTGTCCTCACTGAATGAGGCAGACGTCATTGCAGTTAAACATACAGCTAAACCGCTATACCGGGGTCCAATAAGGAGATTGTGATTGAATCTGTGCTTTTATTGAACTTGATATATTGGCGCGGTGAAACTATAATACAAACATAATATACATACAATCAGTACACGGGCATATTGGACATACATATACATAGTACACTGTGAATAAACATTTGCAGACTAATACCTAACCAGAGGCAGAACTGATTAGACAGGACTAATATAGGACAGGAATTAACTAGAGAGACATAAGTACATACCGGTAATGCTATCGCAAGAGGAGAGGAAAAGATGATGCTGCTTCCTGGATGCAGGCTGAAGGAAAATGGAAGAAAATGGAGGGAAAGCTCCCAGAATACATTGTTAAGCTACCATCATGCATTGCTTAACCCCTTCAAGACCCAGCCTGTTTTCACCTTTCTGACGCTGCCAATTTTTACACTTCTTACCACTGTCACTTTTGATCTAGCCAAGGATCGATTACTTTGATCATCCAAGATAGCATACAGTCTTACAGCTTTGTCTCTATGACCCTTTGGGTACACTCTGACGAGTCATATTTTTGAACAGGATCTACTGTCTATTGTCCCTTTACAGACTTCAGTACATTGTGACGTGATCTCTGCCGTAGCTGTATCAGTGTTCATTTCCTCCCTGCCATGCTCACTGTCAGCTGGCGTATTTTGTGTGCTCCATGGAGCTGGCCCAGGGGTAGGGCAGTGTTGTGATCTGTGGTGCCACATTCTGCGCATTTTACACTGACCTTGCAATCCTTGGCAAGATGAGTTGTGGATGAGCACACTTGTAGCAGATACCGTTCTCTTTCAGGAAGCTTCTGCGATCTGGCATAGATTTTCCTCTGAAGGCTCTGCATTTCAGGAGAGGATGAGGCTTCTGATGGAGCGGGCACTGCTTGTCGGGATCCTGCACCTTTGTCTCTGATTGGGAGCAGCCAGCAGACCTGTAACTAGAACCTGGAGAAGAAACATAAGTCTTGTGCACTGCCACAGACGTTCTGCGTGGGTTTGCAGTTGGTGACGGTGTGGCATATGACAATGCAAAGTCAAAGCTGGGATCGTTTCTGATTCTTGCTTGTTGGTGTACAAAGTCTGCAAAAACGGAGAATGGAGGAAATGGAACACTGTGTTTGTATTTGTACGTGGAACCATGTGTAAGCCACCTCTCCTGTAGATTGTAGGGCAACTTTTGGACTATAGGGTTAACACCTCTTGCTGTGTCAAGGTATGCAAGTCCTTGTAGATCATCTTCACATTTGGCAACTTGGACTTCCTTTAGCAAGTCACTTAATTCTCTAAGTTTCTGGAGCTCTTTGTTAGCTATTTTAGGAAAATCATTAATTCTTTTAAACAAGGCTCTTTCTATTACCTCTGCTGAGCCGTAACACTCATCTAGCCTCAACCAGATCTCTTTGAGGCCAGTCTCAGGGTGGTTTATATTAATGTCTCTGATCCTTACTGCGTGTTTGACTGACTCTTCCCCCAGGTATTTGACTAAGAGGTCTATCTCTTCCCTGTGTTGTAGCCCCAAGTCTCTAGTGACATTTTGGAAGGAAGCTTTCCAAGCTCTGTAACCTTCAGCTTGGTCAGTGAATTTCATGAGTCCCTTGGCAACTAGATCACGTCGTGTGAAGAACTTAGCAAATTCTGTTGTGAACCGGTTGTCAGCAGAGTATACTGGTGATGGGTCACCCTGATAGTGATGTGAGGTGCGTTCGTACCTGTTAGTATCCTCTGGGTGGCGCCAGCCGGTGTCGTGATGCTTTAGTCTGACGTGCTGTGTGTCAGCAAGGTGATTCACGTTGGTTACCTGGTGAGGGGCGAGGTAGTCATTAGCAGAGTTTTTTGCTCCATGTTTTCATGTTTGTATCTGTCTTGGAGATGAGCCTCATGATGGCTCTCGCTCGCTTCTTTGGAGACATCATGTTCTTGTTCCGATGCCGGTTCAGGGTTATAGTTTGGATCAGGAAGTCCATTAACATACTGAGATGTGCGTTGTGGTGAATCTTGCAGTGGAAACTCCAGACTTGACGTACTGCTTCGGCTATGCTGTTTAGGGTTTTGCACGGCTTCTAGAGATTCTGCCTCGGCGAGGGCTGCGGCAGCTTCTCTTTTGCTACTAGACTCTCTAAGGCGGCATCTATGCGTCCTTCTCTAACTGTGACCTTCGCTCTTGATCGCTCTCTCGGCATCTATGCGTGCCTTCTCTAACTGCACCTTTCTCTCTTGATCATCTATGCGTGCCTTCTCTAACTTAAGTCGCATCTCTTCTTCAGCAAAGCTTGCTCGCATTTCGGCGGCTACAGCATTTGCGCGGGCAATGGCGACCGCGCTGCTGATGGATGTTGTCTTTGAGGAGACGGAAGTATGAGATTTTGTCCTGTGTGATTTGTGGGACATGGTGTCTTGGGAGAACGCTTGGCTGTGCAGAGATTGCTGTAGCTGTATTAAGTCTCTGTGTAGCCAGTGACTTGAATCTCACTTTGTAGATGGCTGCAGTTTCACTAGATCCTGCAAGCTGGATGGCTGACTTTTCACTGAATTCCCACTAGCTGGATGGCCGCCGTTTCACTGTTCTGTCCTCACTGAATGAGGCAGACGTCATTGCAGTTAAACAGACAGTTAAACCGCTATACTGGGGTCCAATAAGGAGATTGTGATTGAATCTGTGCTTTTATTGAACTTGATATATTGGCGTGGTGAAACTATAATACAAACATAATATACATACAATCAGTACACGGGCATATTGGGCATACATAAACATAGTACACTGTGAATAAACATTTGCAGACTAATACCTAACTAGAGGCAGAACTGATTAGACAGAGCTAATATAGGACAGGAATTAACTAGAGAGACATAAGTACATACCGGTAATGCTATCGCAAGAGGAGAGGAAAAGATGATGCTGCTTCCTGGATGCAGGCTGAAGGAAAATGGAGGGAAAGCTCCCAGAATACATTGTTAAGCTACCATCATGCATTGCTTAACCCCTTCAAGACCCAGCCTGTTTTCACCTTTCTGACCCTGCCAATTTTTACACTTCTGACCACTGTCACTTTATGAGGTAATAACTCTGGAACACTTCAATGGATCCTTGTGATTCTGATATTGTTTTCTCGTGACATATTGTACTTTATGATAACGGTAAAATTTCTTCTATATGACTTGCGTTTATTTGTGAAAAAAATGGAAATATGGCAAAAAATTTTAATTTTTGCAATTTTCAAACTTTTAATTTTTATGCCCTTAAATCAAAGAGTCATATGACACAAAATAGTTAATACATAATATTTCCCACATGTCTAATTTACATCAGCACAATTTTGGAAACAAAATTTTTTTTGTTAGAAAGTTATAAGGGTTAAAAGTTGGCCAGTGATTTCTCATTTTTTCAACAAATTTTACAAAACCATTTTTTTTAGGGACCACATCACATTTGAAGTCACTTTGAGGGGTCTATATGAAAGAAAATACCCAAAAGTGACACCTTTCTAAAAACTGCACGCCTCAAGGTACTCAAAACCACATTCAAGACGTTTATTAACCCTTCAGGTGCTTCACAGCAGCTAAAGAAACGTGGAAGGAAAAAATGAACATTTAACTTTGTAGTCACAAAAATTATTTTTCAGCAACAATTTTTTTATTTTCACAAGTGTAAAAGGAGAAAATGGACCACAAAAGTAGTTGTGCAATTTTTCCTGATTATGTGATACCCCATATGTGGGGGAAAAGCACTGTTTTTGGGCGCATGGTAGGGCTCGGAAGGGAAGGAGCGCCTTCTGGCTTTTTGAACGCAAAATTGGTTGGAATTGATAGCGGACGCCATGTTGCGTTTGAAGACCCTTGATGTGCCTAAACATTAAAAAACCCCAACAAGTGACCCCATTTTGGAAACTAGACCCTTCAAGGAACTTATCTAGCTGTGTGGTGAGCACTTTGAACCCCCAGATGCTTCACAGAAGTTTAGAACGTAGAGCCGTGAAAACAAAAATCACATTTTTTCCACAAAAATAATTTTTCAGCAACGATTTTTTTATTTTCACAAGTGTAAAAGGAGAAAATGGAACACAAATGTTGTTGTGCAATTTCTCCTGAGTACACCGATACCTCATATGTGGGGGAAAACCACTGGTTGGGCGCACGGCAGGACTCAGAATGAAAGGAGCACCTTTTGACTTTTTGAACGCAAAATTGGTTGGAATTGATAACGGACACCATGATGCGTTTGAAGAGCCCCTGATGTGTCTAAACATTGGAAAACCCCAACAAGTGACCCAATTTTGGAAACTAGACCCTTCAAGGAACTTATCTAGCTGTGTGGTGAGCGCTTTGAACCCCCAGGTGCTTCACAGAAGTTTAGAACGTAGAGCCGTGAAAACAAAAAAAATCAAATTTTTTACACAAAAATGATTTTTAAGCAACAATTTTTTTATTTTCACAAATGTAAAAGAAGAAAATGGAACACAAAAGTTGGTGTGCAATTTCTCCTGAGTACATCGATACCCCATATTTGGGGGAAAACCACTGTTTGGGCGCACGGCAGGGCTCGGAATGGATGGAATGACGTTTTGGATTGCAGATTTTGATGGAATGGTCTGCAGGCGTCATGTTGTGTTTGAAGAGCCCCTGATGTGCCTAAACATTGGAAACCGCTCACAAGTGACCCCATTTTGGAAACTACAACCCTGAAGGAATTTATCTAGAGGCATAGTTTTATATAGTATTGATTATAATGCTTTTTGCTTTACTGGTGTATGAATTTATAATGTGGTGTTCTATGTAAGATGTGCGGGGTACATCAGATTTATAAAAGTGTGTTGTGTCAACAGGGTATAAACAAATTTTATTAATTTGTGGAAGTGTGGTACGCTTTGAAACAATCCTTGATGCAGAGAAAATTTTCAATTGGAGGGGAGAGAGGGGGTACTGGAACAGGGATGGGGGACTGGGAAAGGGGACGTCACCAAACAATGACGCCTGCTACGCTACGTCTAAAACTACACTGTACTAACTACTATTATTTTTTTCTAAAAAAAAATCGGATGTCGCTTAGACTGCGATGTCCGCTACGCTAACTATCTAAAAAAAAAAGAAAAATTCCCATGGTGCAGTCTCTGATCAGCAGCGATACTGGTCAGAGCGCTGCGGTCACGGGAAGAGCACGAATGCTCTGCGCAGGATGCCGCGCACAGGAAAAAAGCGCAAAAAAAGTGCGCAAAAAAATCAATTGGAGGGGGAGAGGGGGTACTGGACCAGGGATGGGGGACTGGGAAAGGGATGGGGGAGGTGCTGCTGCTCTGCTGTGATCACAGGAGTCACACAGCAGGCAAATCGCAGCACACAGCAGGCAGATCACAGGAGATTTCAAGGGAGCAGGACGCTGAAGGAGGCAGGAGATCGCAGGGGAGATCACACTGCCACCAATGGATTCTTTCACTCAGGCAGACAGAGGGGCTTAGGACAACCGCTCTGCACGCCAAATCTGAGGTAAAGATGGTGTGCAGGGCGGTGATCGCTATTTTAGATTAGCCCCTTTGGCGCTGATTGGCTAGAAGCTATTGTTCAGCCAATTATCGCCATAGGGGTTAATCTGGTGAGGTGACAGGGTGATCACCCCACCCACTGTGACAGCTGTGATTGGTGCTACGTCACTCAGCACAGATCACAGCCGGTCACATGCTTTTTTTTTTTCTAAAACTTTATTGTCACATCGCTGTGATTGGCTGGTCAGAATTGACCAGCCAATCACAGCGATCGCCGATGTGAGGGGGCGGTGCAGCCCCCCCGGGCTACGTGCAGAGATGGTCTGCTGTCAGGGACAGCAGCCATCTGCACCCGGTCAGCGCGCGATGCCGCGCTGTGACCGGAAAATGGCGGCGCCGTACTAGTACTGCTCTGGGCAGAAATGCACCTCCCGCAGAGCAGTACTAGTACGGCGGAGGTCGGGAAGGGTTAAGCTACCATCATGCATTGCAAAGGGAGGGAAAAAGATTTTGCTGAAAGTGAAAGAAAACATTATAACTGCCAATATGACACTGGTCACTAGAGGGAGCCAAACACTAGATTGGTAAACTCCTACATAAACAGTAGAAAAAACAACAATTAGATGTCGGAGACAGAACAGGTGATATTCTAATAAAATGAAAGGGGATTAGCTTCAATTACACTCACAATCTCTGAACATGTTTTTTTTTCACATCCTGGACAACTTCTTTAACTTGTTGTGTTGAGTGAGGGCAACATGACTATGGTTTTCTACAAGTTTTGTGTGAAAACATGTACTGTTTAAATTGACCGGCAGGTGCTACAATTTTCATTGTCAACAGGATGTGTCCTTACACTCAGATACTGTCAGCTATATATTTATACATTTCCATTCTGAATAACAGGAACGACACAATGTAGAATATAGATATTTACTGAAAAAGACATGTCAGGAAAGGTGAACGATACTGCTTAAAGGCAATCTGACAGCAGGATTTCACCCACCAAACAATTTATATGCACATGTAGCTCTTTCAAAGTCAAGTTTAACATTACTTTTACAATGGCAGTCCGTTCTTCAGTCACTGAGAAATTTGAATTTGAATTGATTTTCAGATGAGGCAGATGATCTGAAGCCTCTGTCACTCCAGCTCTATTCCCAAACCAGCGCCGCCTCCTCCTACTTCACCAACAGCCTCTATGCTGTGTGACTTAAAGCAAAAGAGCTGCCTGTCAAGCAGAAGATTGGGCGTGAAATAGAGCTGGAGTGAGAAAAGCTCCAAAAGTACAACGAGCACTTCAGCTGAATTTTCATATCAATTCACACACTGATTTCTCAGTAATGGAGGAATGGACTGGCCATGTAAAGTTATTGCTGTATGCATGTATAAATACTTTGAGGGTGAAAAAATAGCGTAAAAAATAAAGCACCATGTTTAACTTAACTGCAGTCTACATACAGCTTTGTCATGGTCTGTATGATGCATTAGTCGCTCAATGTTCAATGTTAATTGGCCAATTCAAATAAAAGAAGCTAAAAAATGTATCCACCTAACATGTTGATTTTCCTTTTTTTATTACAAACAAGCTGAATAAAAAAAAAATAGAAAGACGCAGCTGCTTTGGCTGCGTGACATCAAGATCACAATGTTTTGCTGCTATATTGCAACTGATGAATGTGGTTGAATTACAACCAGCAAGACAAAATGTCCGCAGTTGCCAAAAGTCTAAACCTGCTGGATTTTAAGACCATTACGTTCTCTGTTATTTGTTGCGATCTTAGTGGATTGAATTTGCGGTCTGGATGTAGCACCATCTAATTCATCGTGTAATCCTAGCCTAAATGAAAAGTTTAAAAAGTTAATGATAAAGATGGATTCTACCTTCACTGACTATAGAGCTAAAGTGAGAACACATTAGGTTATTAGGGAGATGTATTATACACAATTACCTAATGTACATTCATTAGTAGAATTGCTCCTGCTGTAACTAATGTTCATCCAAAGACAATGGGGATGAAGTTCCTTGCAGCCAGCCTCAGATCGGCCCACAGGCGAACAAAAGAATCTCCCGGTGGGTCTCTCTGCATTTGTGGGCACCTTTACCCCCTATATTGGCAGAAGTTCACACAAAACACTGAATTCATTAGGTACAGACAATGGCAGCCTTTCATTATTCATTTAACAAACTAGTACTACTTAAATTACTATTTCATAGAAGCAGAGGTAATTTTGTGAGTGAGGGTAATTTTATATTTGCATGTGGCTGAACAGTGGGTCCCCAGAATCAAAGGTACTGGTGGGCCCTTGGCACCCAAGTTCAACACTCCTTACAGGTTTAGGCCTCTCTCATTTGGTCATATTGTATTTTGTTAAATCCATCTGAATAAAATTAATGACAGGCTATACAGATTAAATGCCTACTTACACTGGCCTAATTTGCCATAAATGAGCACAGATTAGCTGCTTACTATCACGGGTTACTGCAACAGAGAGGAGCCAGAAAACCGCAGCGTCTGATTGCTCCTACTCCTTCTGTGAAAAGAAGCACTTCACCTTCTTTTTAAATGGTGTGTGGTGTAGTGACCCCTGATGCAGCTAGGGGCACTGTGTAGGCTCCTCGGGATATGCATGGAGGCATGTGATGGATGGACGTTATGTATCGCAGAGGTGGGTGGCCCTGTGATGGAAGCCTGGATATGTTTTGGTTCAGTAGATCTATTGCTGAGAGTTGTACTATATATTGGGAGGCTTCCAGGTGACTAGGAGAGCTGGGTGGGTCCAGTCACCTACAAACCCACCCAAGGGTATGTGTCTGAATACCTAAGATAAAACCTGTATATGGTTGTGTGTATCTGAAGGACCTGTGATGAGGTCATGATCAGGTGACCTAACCATGTGATCCTGACCTCACCTGTGGGCGGGGTTATGCCTATGTAATGGAGTGTGCTTGGCACCTGGGAGAGAGTGTGTGGGAGTCTGCCAGTGTGGGCAGACTTCCATGTGTCCAGGCGGGACAACACAGAGAGGACTCTGTGTCTGAGGAATGAGGCTCCAGGCTGGAGCTGAAGCATTGAAGATTTGTGTTGTATGTTACCATAAGGTTTATGAAGCAATAAACCTGATGAACTTTTGATATAGAAGTGCGTCCTGATTTACCTCTGAAGCAGCCGAGTGAGTAAAACCTTACAGGTGTTTATTTCTTTTGGCAGAATAGGGGTTATTTGGCCATGTTGGGAGCTCTGGGAGTCTGAGCTCTCAGCTGAGTTCAGTTAGCTGTTATGTTTAGGTAGCTGAGAAGAAAAAGCAAAAACAGTAATAGACCAGAGAGGCTGGAACCTATTGGATTGCAGTAACCTGAACTAACCACACAACTAGAGGTAGCCCTGGAGCGTTCCTACGTTGATCCTAGACACCTCGTCACAGCCTGAGAGATAACTAAAACCTAAAGGCAGAAAGAAGAAAGCTATCTGCCCTGGAGCAGATCCCCAAAGAAAATAGGAAGCCCCCAAACATGTAATGGCGGTTAGACAAGAAGAGGCACGGACACAGACAGAAAATAGAATGAGCAAACGCTGGGGCCCAATCTGTCTAGACAGAAAAGTACAGGAAAGGATTCTTACTGCAATCCAAAAAAACCCCTAAAAAAATACCAACTCTTCTGATTGCAAAAACATCTGAGATCACACGATCTCTACCACCTAAATCAGATTTCTGGTGTAACAAAACTAAGCCGCAGCCACTGAAAAAACAGGAAAAAGCCAATGAACAAATAACAGTGGCTTCAGATAAACTGAGAGGAGCACAGGCCCCCAGGAGGGGACCCGGCAGACCTCCACAGAAGTGCAGGGAACTATGCAAAAAGCAAGCACAAAAATAAAAGCAGAAAATATCTTATCTGAAAGCAGAAGATGCAGGCAAGACTCAGCAAACTTCCAAATGAACCAGGAACCACAATTGAGACAAGAACAATTGATCACCAGCGACCATCATGGGAAGGAACCTCCCTTATATCAGTCCAGTCCGTGATCCCAGATTGCCATTCCTCGCTGTGAGGTTCAGTACTGTCTGCAACCACCAGAGGGAGCCTCTGCTCAAAAACCATCTCCAGCACATTCATAACAGTTAGCCACTCCCATCACCTTTATAATCTTGGTCCTGATTGAAACCTATGTCAGAGCTAGCTTATGCTGCATAGCTTGGAGGAGAGGTGTTTATATGAGGAGTTATCTGTGACTCTTGCTGGGTTTGTAAGTGTGATAACTCCGTTCCCTTCTCTTATTTTGGTTTATCCCCATCCTCCACTCCCCAGTGCATTCCTCTGTTATATGTGAGTAAATATTTGTATACCTGGTATTTTCATTTACCCTTGTTCATGTTGACTTGTTTGTCAGGTTGGTGTACTGCTGTGCACGGTAGCCCCCCTCTTTCCTGGGTAGGGGAAGAGAACAGACGGAAAGCTGATACAGGCGATAAGGCAAGGGTGGTGGCCCTGGCATCTTCACCTTCAGAAGTATCCCAGGGAATAGGGCAAGCTAGTGTGCCCCCTAGTGTTAGGGACAGGGAAAGAGCCTCTGGTCCTGGGTTACCCGACAGCTGAGTCGTGACACGTACAAGTCGATCAGCATTTGTTTATGATGCTATTCACTTGAGCTGACAAAACTGTATGGGGCAAAGCAATCATTGAAGTGGTTGATTAGTCCCCATACAGTGTATGTGTTGTCATCAGCGCATCCCCTGATTACCCCATTTGTTTTTGGCATCCCTTGAGATGTGCTGCCAACAACAATGATTTTTATGTCGGCATAAACGATTCAATCAACTGACAAGCAAGCTGATGAACAAAGGTGATGATAGTGAATGAACATTCTTATGAATGTAAAATAGTCTGTTAACACCTTTGCACACTTTTTTTTGCATTGTTCATTTGCTTCCTATATGCAAATATAAGCAACGTTTTAAATAGTCTTCATTGAAAATTCCCTACCACTTTGCTGCTGCAGTTGTTTGTCAGTCCTTTTATCTAGCTGAGTGATTTTCAAAAATGTTATAAATTCAAAGCTCCTGCTACTGGTTCTGACAGCTGTCTCTGCTGTCCCCCTCTCTTCTAGCAGCACAGAGAAAATAAATACAGTATATACTCATGTATAAGCCGACCCGAGTATAAGCCGAGGCACCTAATTTTGCCACGAAAAAATGGTTAAACTTATTAACTCAAGTTTAAGCCAGGTATGCATTGTCACCTAATCCCCATCCTTGTCTGCATGGTTCCTCATCCCTATCCTTGTCTGCATGGCTTCTTGTTATGTTTTGGTAGCTGAGGAGAGCAGGCAAAAACCGCAATACACCAGAGAGGTTGGAATCTATTGGATTGCAGTACCCTGACTAACCACCACAACTAAAGGCAGCCGTGGAGCGTTCCTTCGTTGGTCCTAGACGCCTCGTCACAGCCTGAGAGATTAACTACACCTAAAGATAGAAAGAAGAAAGCTATCTGCCCCGGAGCAGATCCCCAAAGAACATAGGCAGCCCCCAAACATGTAATGGCGGTTAGACAAGAGGAAAATACAGACACAGACAGAAAATAGTATGAGCAAACGCTGGGGCCCAATCTGCCTAGACAGAAAAGGATAGAAAGGATACTCACTGCAATCCAAAAAAAACCCTAAAAAATGCCAACGCTACTGATTGCAAAAACACCTGAGATCACACGACCTCTACCACCTAAATCAGTTCTCTGGTGTAACAAAACTAAGCCGCAGCCACTGAAAAAACTGGAAAAGGCAAATGAACAAATAACAATGGCTCCAGCGGAACTGAGAGGAGCCCAAGCCCCCCGGGGGGAACCTGGCTAACCTCACAGAAATGCAGAGAAATATGCAAATGGTAAGCACAAAAACAAAAACAGAAAATATCTTATCTGAAAGCAGAAGAAGAGGCAAGACTCAGCAAGCTTCCAAGTGAACCAGGAACCACAGTTGAGACAAGAACAATTGATCACCGACAACCATGATGGGAGGGAACTTCCCTTATATCAGACCAGTCTGTAACTCCTGATTGCCAATCCTCATTGAATGGTTCAGTACTGTTTGTAACCACCAGAGGGAGCTTCTGCTCAGAATTCATTTCCAAAACATTCACAACAGTACCCCCCCCTTGAGGAGGGGTCACCGAACCCTCATTTGTGCAACCAGGTCGGTCAGGATGAGCTCGGTGATAGGCACGGATCAGTCTCCTAGCATGGATGTCCGAAGCAAACACCCAAGAATTGTCCTCCTGACCATAACCTCTCCACTTAACCAAATACTGGAGTTTCCATCTAGAAAAACGAGAATCCAATATTTTCTCAACCACATACTCCAGATTGCCCTCAACCAAAACAGGGTCGGGAGGCGCAGCCATAGGAACGACTGGCTCGACAAACCTCTTTAATAAGGACTTGTGGAACACGTTATGGATCTTAAATGTCCCTGGAAGAAGTAAATGAAAGGAAACAGGATTAAGAATCTCCATGATCTTATAAGGTCCAATGAACCTAGGCTTAAACTTAGGAGATGCAACTCTCATAGGGATATTTCTTGAGGACAACCAGACCAAGTCCCCCACTTTAAACCGAGGACCATCAGTCCTATGCCGGTTGGCAAACCGCTGGGCCTTCTCCTGAGAGAGGGACAACCTCTCCACTACCTGGTCCCAAATCTGCTGCATACGCTCCACAACAGAGTCAACACCCGGACAGACAGAAGCCTCCGTCTGTCCCGAAGAAAATCGAGGGTGAAACCCAAAATTGCAGACAAATGGAAACATCAAAGTGGCAGAGCTTGCCCTATTATTAAGAGCAAACTCAGCCAAAGGCAAAAAAGAGACCAGTCATCTTGATCAGCAGACACAAAGCATCTCAGATAAGTCTCCAATGTCTGGTTTGTTCTCTCAGTTTGTCCATTGGTCTGAGGATGAAAAGCAGAGGAGAAAGACAATTGAACACCAAGTTTACAACAAAAAGGCCTCCAAAATCTGGAAACAAACTGGACTCCTCTGTCAGACACAATGTTCTCAGGAATGCCGTGTAAACGAACCACGTGCTGAAGGAACAAAGGCACCAATTCAGAGGAGGAAGGCAACTTAGGTAATGGCACAAGATGTATCATCTTGGAAAACCTATCACAAATCACCCAGATGACGGTCATTCTCTGAGAAACAGGGAGGTCGGAAATAAAATCCATAGAGATATGGGTCCATGGTCTCTTGGGCACAGGCAATGGCATCAACAAACCACTAGAGCGAGAGCAAGGCTTGGAGCGAGAGCAAGTCCCACAGGACTGCACAAACTTCCTGATGTCACAAGACAAAGTAGGCCACCAAAAGGACCGACTCACCAAGTCTCTGGTACCAAAAATTCCGGGATGACCGGCCAACGCGGAACAATGAATCTCAGACATCACACTCTTTTTCCACCGGTCTGGGACAAACAATTTCCCAATAGGGCAGCGCTCGGGTTTATCCTCCTGACACCCTTCCAGAGCCAGTCTCAAATTGGGCGAGATGGCGGAAAGAACTACACCCTCTTTCAAAATAACAGCAGGATCAGATAACTCAGGAGAGTCCGCAAGGAAACTCCTCGAGAGGGCATCCGCCTTAACATTCTTAGTGCCAGGAAGAAAGGAAACCACAAAATTAAAACGTGTGAAAAACAAGGCCCACCTGGCCTGTCTAGGATTAAGTCGCTTGGCTGATTCCAGATAAACCAGATTCTTATGGTCCGTGAGGACCACCACCTGATGTTTGGCTCCCTCCAGCCAATGTCACCACTCTTCAAAAGCCCACTTCATGGCCAATAACTCCCGATTACCCACATCATAATTACGTTCAGTTGGAGAAAATTTTCAAGAGAAAAAGGCACAAGGGTTACTTTTAGAGGTCTCAGTATTAGGGTTGAGCATTCCGATACTGCAAATATCGGGTATCGGCCGATATTGGCTGTATCGGAATTCCGATTCCGAGTTCCGATATTTTCGTCATATCGGATACCGGAATCGGATTTGTCACTGTCACTGTCAGTGTCCGTCGGTCGGGTCTGTCAGGAGTCAGCGGCACTTACCTGGCAGAAGATCTCCGGCGGTCACGGGCTGGACTGCTTCATGGCCGCCATCATCTTTCCCCGGCGGTCACATGCAGTTTCTCGCGATAACTGCAGTGACTGCTGGGTAATCCCGGCCGTAAAGCAGTCAGTCCGATGACGTCACCGCCGGGGAAGCAGGTAATCAGCTGTGCTGCGTTGCGATGACAGGCTCTGCCTGTCATTGCGATGCAGCAGAGCTGGATCGTCGTGGGACTGTCGTTACTATGGACTGCGTCGGACAGGTGGTATACTGTTGGTTTGTTTTTTTTCTTTTTTACAGGAGATCCATGGCGTCGCAGGAATGAGAGAGTAATAAAATAAATGAAAACTGTGTTGTCTCTTTTATTTCATTAAAAGACTTTTTTCTTGCTGTGTTTTTTTTTTAAACATTTAAAAACTTTGGGATTAATAATGGATCGGTGTCTTATTGACACCTCTCCATTATTAACCGGGCTTATTGTCACCGTGCAATCAACGGTGACATTAACCCCTTATTACCCCGCTTGCCACCGCTACAGGGCAAGTGGGAAGAGCCGGGTAAAGTGCCACAATTGGCACATCTTTTGATGCGCCAAATGTGGGGCTGCTGTAGCCTGGTATTATCAGGCTGTTGAGGGCCAAAATCCATGGGCCTTGACAGTCTTTTAATACCAGGCCGCAGCAGTCTGCATTTTACTTGGCTGGTTAACAAAAATAGGGGGGATCCCCACGCCGTTTTTTTTTCGAGGGGATCCCCTATTTTTGTTAACCAGCCAAGCTAAGCAGACTGCTGTGGCCTGGTATTATCAGGCTTGCAAGGTCCATGGATATTGGATCCTTACCAGCCTGAAAAACCAGGCCTCAGCGGTCTGCTTCATCTGGCTGGTTAACAAAAATAGGGGGGACCCCACGCCAATTTTTTTCGAGGGGATCCCCTATTTTTGTTAACCAGTTCCCTCTGACGTCACTGATTGTGTCCCTGGCTGACCTGAAGTCAAAGTGGAAAGCAATCAATTAAGCTTTCCACTTCCTCTCCTGTCAGCCAGGAGAGGAACTCATTCATTTGGGGGTTTACTGTGAGGCTGCAGCATTAGCTGCGGTCCCTGCAGTAAACATTAACCCTTTCTGAAGGATTACACCGTGGGACCTGACTGTGCATGGGATAGGTAAGAATAATTTTGCTTTATTATTTTATTTTTATTACAGGAAATGGTTTTAGCAGGTAAATAAAATATGGTCAAAAACTGTGTGATTATTTCATTAAACTTCTTTTTTATTAAAGTGTGTGTGTTTGATTTTTCTTTCATACAATAGGATTAATAATTGATAGTTGTCTAATTGACAGCTCTCAATTATTAACCTGGCTTAAAGTGACCTTTCAATTGCAAGGTCATTTTAACCCCTTATTAACCCATTCGCCACCGCTACAGGGCAATGGGAATAGACGGGCAAAGTGCCAGAAAGGGCAAATCTAATTAGAGATTTGCCCTTTCTGGGGTGTCTGGGGGCAGATGTTAGTAGCCGGGGGGGGCCAAAAAAAATGGTCCCTCTCTGGGCTATTATTATCTGCCCCCACTCACTGGCTTTGTCTGTCTGGTTGCGAAAATAGGGCGGGAGCCCACGCATTTTTTTCCAGCAATTTTACACCTCATATATATATATATACATGTCATTGAATTTGTGACACATATATATATATATTTATAGTTCATACACTTCTACATAGTATAATAGCCGCTAATTCAATTGCCGACTTTTGTGAAAATGCAGAACCCGACATGAAATGACACTTGGTTTACATAGAGTTAACCATGTCTTTTCATGTAGTTTGATCTCTGATTTGCACAAACAATTACATGAGTGTAAGTGTGCTAAATTTCACACCTGTAGGGGTTAATCAAAGGTGTAAATTCGTAGCAAAAAAGTCCTTTTTTTTTACAACGAATTTACACCTTTAATTAACCCCTACAGGTGTGAAATTTTGCACACTTACACTCATGTAATTGTTTGTGCAAATCAGATATCAAACTACATGAAAAGACATGGTTAACTCTATGTAAACCAAGTGTCATTTCATGTCGGGTGCTTCTGTCTTTTCACAAAAGCCGACTTTACCCGGCAATTGAATCAGAGGCTATTTTACTATGTAGAAGTGTATAAACTATAAATATATGTATATATATATGTCACAATGACATATATATATATATATATATATGTATTCTATGTGTGTATATTTAGTGTTTACAAGGCAAGAATGGGGTTTTTTAATTCCGATATTTTGTTCCCATAGACTTACATTGGATTTCCGGTATCGGTATCGGGTATCGCCGATATTTTAATGGTATCGGCGATACCATTCCGATTCCGATACTTTTGGATATCGGAAAGTATCGCTCAACATTACTCAGGATCTCTTTGGGACAAAACGGCACCTGCCCCAATTTCAGAGGCCTCAACCTCCACCTGAAATGGCAGAGAAACATCAGGCTGCCGTAGAACAGGAGCAGAAGTGAATCTCTGCTTAAGTTCCTGAAACGCAGAGACTGCCTCAGGAGGCCAATTCACCACATCAGAACCCTTTTTGGTCAAATCAGTCAATGGTTTAACAATAACAGAGAAATTACCAATAAATTTACGATAAAAATTGGCAAAACCCAAGAATCTCTGAAGAGCCTTTAATGAAGTAGGTTGGACCCAATCACAGATGGCTGAACCTTGACCTGGTCCATTTCAATAACAGATGGAGACAAAATGAATCCCAGAAATTAGATCCTCTGTACGCCGAAAAGACACTTTGATCCCTTCACTTACAGAGCATTCTCTCTCAAAATCTGGAACACAGTTCGAACATGTTTCACATGAGAGTCCCAGTCATTGGAAAAAATCAAGATATCATCCAAATAAACAATCAGAAATTTATCCACAAAATCCCTGAAAATGTCATTCATGAAGGACTGGAAGACGGAAGGAGCATTAGTGAGCCCAAAGGGCATCACTAGGTCCTCAAAATGCCCCTCTGGGGTATTAAACGCCATCTTTCATTCATCCCCGTGCTTAATGCGAATAAGGTTATACGCCCCCCTGAGGTCAAGCTTGGTAAACCAACTAGCACTTTTCACCCTGGAAAACAGGTCAGAAATCTAGGGTAACGGATATTGATATTTCACAGTGATCTTGTTCAAGAGACGATAATCAATACACGGCCTTAATGAACCATCCTTTTTGGCCACAAAGAAAAAACCGGCACCCAAGGGTGAAGAGGATGGTCTGATATGATCCTTCTCCAATGACTCCTTGATATAAGACCGCATAGCGTCATGTTCAGGTACAGACAAGTTAAAAAGGCGACCTTTAGGAAATTTACTACCAGGCACTAATTCAATAGCGCAGTCATAGCTCCTATGGGGGGGGCAAGGATGCAGATTTACTTTCGCTAAACACATCAGAAAAATCAGTCAAAAAGTCAGGAACATCCTGAGACTGGGGAGAGGCAGAAAAAACAGGAGTGTTGGCATTAACACATTGGCAGCCCCAACTGGTTACAGACACAGATTTCCAATCCAAAACAGGATTATGAGACTGTAACCAAGGGAAACCTAGTACAATAATGTCATGCAGATTATACAGTACCAAAAATTTGCAACTCTCCTGATGATCAGGTTCAACCCTCATTATCACCTGAGTAGAAAGCTGGGGTTTATTCTCAGCCAAAGGGGTAGAATCAGTCCCCAGTAGGGGAATAGACTTCCGTAGGGGTATCAAGGGAAACCCACAACGTTTGGCAAAATCAAAATCCATCAGGTTAATAGCTGCTCCCGAATCAACAAAAGCCTGAGCAGAAAATGTGGACAGGGAGCAAATCAGGGTAACTGTTATGATTTGGTAGCTGAGGAGTGCAGGTAAAAAGGCAATACACCAGAGCAGTTGGAATCTATGAGATTGCAGTACCCTGACTAACCACCACAACTAGAGGCAGCCGTGGAGCGTTCCTACGTTGGTCCTAGACGCCTCGTCACAGCCTGAGAAACTAACTATACCTAAAGATAGAGGAAAGCTATCTGCCCCGGAGCAGATCCCCAAAGAACATAGTAAGCCCCCAAACATGTAATGGCGGTTAGACAAGAAGAAATACTGACACAGACAGAAAATAGTATGAGCAAACGTTGGGGCCCAAACTATCTAAATAGAAAAGGATAGGAAGGGCACTTACTGCAATCCCAAAAAACCCTGAAAAGCACCAACTCTACTAATTTCAAAAACACCTGAGATCACACGACCTCTACCACCTAAATTAGTTCTCTGGTGTAACAAAATCAAAACAGCAGCCACTGAAAAAACTGGAAAAAGCAAATGTACAAAACATCAGTGGCTGAACTAAACTGAGAGGGCAAAAGCCCCTGGAGGGGACCTTGAAGGCCCCCACAGAAGTGCAGGACAAAATGCAAAAATCAAGCACAAAAACAAAAAGAAGAAAATGTCTTATCTGTTAGCAGGAGATGCAGACACGACACAGCAGGCTACAAAGGAAACAGGAATCAAGGATTGAGACCAGAACAATTGATCACCGGCAACCCTGATGGGAAGGCGACTCCCTTAAATAAGACCAGTCAGTAACACCTGATTCCCAATCCTCACAATCTTCACTGGACAGTCCAGTACCGCTTGGAACCACCAGAGGGAGCCTCTGCTCAGAACTCAATTCAAGTCCATTCACAACAGTACCCCCCCCTTGAGGAGGGGTCACCGAACCCTCACTTGAGCAACCAGGTCGGTCAGGATGAGTTCTATGATACGCACGGATGAGTCTCCTAGCATGGATGTCCGAAGCAAACACCCAAGAATTGTCTTCCTGACCATAACCTCTCCACTTAACCAAATACTGGAGTTTCCGTCTAGAAAAACGAGAATTCAATATTTTCTCAACCACAAACTCCATATTGCCCTCAACCAGAACAGGGTCAGGAGGCAAAGCAGTAGGAACCACTGGCTCAACAAACCTCTTCAACAAGGACTTGTGGAACACGTTATGGATCTTAAATGTCCCTGGAAGAAGCAAACGAAAAGAAACAGGATTAAGAATCTCCATGATCTTATAAGGTCCAATGAACCTAGGCTTAAATTTAGGAGATGCCACTCTCATAGGAATATTTTTTGAGGACAACCAGACCAAGTCCCCCACTTTAAACCGAGGACCATCAGTCCTATGCCGGTTAGCAAACCGCTGGGCCCTCTCCTGAGAGAGGGACAACCTCTCCACTACCTGGTCCCAAATCTGTTGCATACGCTCAACAACAGAGTCAACACCTGGACAGGCAGAAGCCTCCGTCTGTCCTGAAGAAAATCGAGGGTGAAACCCAGAATTACAGAAAAATGGAGACATCAAAGTGGCAGAGCTAGCCCTATTATTAAGAGCAAACTCAGCCAAAGGCAAAAAAGAGACCCAGTCATCCTGATCAGCAGACACAAAGCATCTTAGATAAATCTCCAATGTCTGGTTTGTTCTCTCAGTTTGACCATTGGTCTGAGGATGAAACGCCGAGGAGAAAGACAACTGAACACCAAGCTTAGAACAAAAGGTCCTCCAAAATCTGGAAACAAACTGGACTCCTCTGTCAGACACAATGTTCTCAGGAATGCCGTGTAAACGAACCACGTGCTGAAGGAACAAAGGCACCAATTCAGAGGAGGAAGGCAACTTAGGTAATGGCACAAGATGTATCATCTTGGAAAACCTATCACAAATCACCCAGATGACGGTCATTCTCTGAGAAACAGGGAGGTCGGAAATAAAATCCATAGAGATATGGGTCCATGGTCTCTTGGGCACAGGCAATGGCATCAACAAACCACTAGAGCGAGAGCAAGGCTTGGAGCGAGAGCAAGTCCCGCAGGACTGCACAAATTCCCTGACATCACGAGACAAGGTAGGCCACCAAAAGGACCGACTAACCAAGTCTCTGGTACCAAAAATTCCGGGATGACCGGCCAACGCGGAACAATGAATCTCAGACATCACACTCTTTTTCCACTGGTCAGAGACAAACAATTTCCCAATAGGGCAGCGCTCGGGCCTATCCTCCTGACACCCCTCCAGAGCCAGTCTCAAATTGGGCGAGATGGCGGAAAGAACTACACCTTCTTTCAAAATAACAGAAGGATCAGATACCTCAGGAGAGTCCGCAAGGAAACTCCTCAAGAGGGCATCCGCCTTAAAATTCTTAGTGCCAGGAAGAAAGGAAACCACAAAATTAAAACGTGTGAAAAACAAGGCCCACCTGGCCTGTCTAGGATTAAGTCGCTTGGCAGATTCCAGATAAACCAGATTCTTATGGTCAGTAAGGACCACCACCTGATGTTTGGCTCCCTCCAGCCAATGTCTCCACTCTTCAAAAGCCCACTTCATGGCCAATAACTCCCGATTACCCACGTCATAATTACGTTCAGTAGGAGAAAATTTTCGAGAGAAAAAGGCACAAGGGTTACTTTTAGAGGTCTCTGGATCTCTTTGGGACAAAATGGCACCTGCCCCAATTTCAGAGGCATCAACCTCCACCTGAAATGGCAGAGAAACATCAGGCTGCCGTAGAACAGGAGCAGAAGTGAATCTCTGCTTAAGTTCCTGAAATGCAGAGACTGCCTCAGGCCAATTCACCACATCAGAACCCTTTTTGGTCAAATCAGTTAATGGTTTAACAATAACCGAGAAATTACCAATAAATTTATGATAAAAATTGGCAAAACCCAAAAATCTTTGAAGAGCCTTTAATGAAGTAGGTTGGACCCAATCACAGATGGCCTGAACCTTGACCGGGTCCATTTCAATAACAGATGGGGACAAAATGAATCCCAAAAATGAGATCCTCTGTACGCCAAAAAGACACTTTGATCCCTTCACATACAGAGCATTCTCTCTCAAAATCTGGAATACAGTTCGAACATGTTTCACATGAGAGTCCCAGTCATTAGAAAAAATCAAGATATCATCCAAATAAACAATCAGAAATTTATCCACAAAATCCCTGAAAATGTCATTCATGAAGGACTGGAAGACAGAAGGAGCATTAGTGAGCCCAAAGGGCATCACAAGGTACTCAAAATGCCCTTCAGGGGTGTTAAATGCCGTCTTCCATTCATCCCCGTGCTTAATGCGAATAAGGTTATATGCCCCCCTGAGGTCAAGCTTGGTAAACCAAGTAGCGTTTTTCACCCTGGAAAACAGGTCAGAAATCAAGGGTAACGGATATTGATATTTCACAGTAATATTGTTCAAAAGACGATAATCAATACACGGCCTTAATGAACCATCCTTTTTGGCCACAAAGAAAAAACCGGCACCTAAGTGTGAAGAGGATGGTCTGATATGACCCTTCTCTAATGACTCCTTGATATAAGACCGCATAGCGTCATGTTCAGGTACAGACAAGTTAAAAAGGCGACCTTTAGGGAATTTACTACCAGGCACTAATTCAATAGCGCAGTCATAGCTCCTATGGGGAGGCAAAGATGCAGATTTACTTTCGCTAAACACATCAGAAAAATCAATCAAAAAGTCAGGAACATCCTGAGCCTGGGGGGAGGCAGAAAAAACAGGAGTGTTGGTATTAACACATTGGCAGCCCCAACTGGTTACAGACACAGATTTCCAATCCAAAACAGGATTATGAGACTGTAACCAAGGGAAACCCAGCACGATAATGTCATGCAGATTATACAGAACCAAAAATTTGCAGCTCTCCTGATGATCAGGTTCAACCCTCATTATCACCTGAGTAGAGAACTGAGGTTTATTCTCAGCCAAAGGGTAGAATCGAATCCCCAGTAGGGGAATAGACTTCTGTAGGGGTATCAAGGGAAACCCGCAACGTTTAGCAAAATCAAAATCCATCAGGTTAATAGCTGCTCCCGAATCAACGAAAGCCTGAGCAGAAAATGAGGACAGAGAGCATATCAGAGTAACAGTTAATAAAAACTTAGTCTGAACACTACCCAAGACAACTGAGCGTGCAAAACGTCTTCCCCGCTTAGGGCAGACTGAAATAGCATGAGAGGCATCACCACAGTAGAAACATAACCCATTGCGCTTTCGAAACTCATGACGCTGTGCCCCAGAAACCACTCTATCACACTGCATGGGTTCAGAAGCAGGTTCACAAGGCAACACTATTCCACGCATACTTCTCCGCTCACGCAAACGTCTGTCAATTTGAATCGCTAATGACATAGAATCATTGAGACCAGAGGGGACAGGGAATCCCACCATAACATCCTTTACATTATCTGACAGACCCTTCCGAAAAAGGGTTGCCAAAGCGTCGTCATTCCATTTGGTCAGGACTGCCCACCTGCGGAATCTCTGACAGTATAACTCAGCGTCATCAAGCCCCTGATTTAATGCCAACAAGGCTTTTTCAGCTTGATCAGTGACATTAGGCTCATAGTACAATAACCCAAGGCCTGAAAAAATGCATCAACATCACTCAAAACAGGATCCCCAGATGTCAGGGAAAAAGCCCAATCCTGAGGATCGCCGCGCAGGAGAGAGATGACAATTTGAACCTGCTGTGCTGCGTTCCCTGAGGACTTAGATTTTAAGGCAAAAAACAATTTACAATTATTTTTGAAATTCAGAAACTTGGCTCGATCCCCAAAAATAAATCTGGCATGGGAATCCTAGGTTCCACAACAGGCAACCTAGCAAGATAGGTAGCAATACTCCGAACCTCAGTGGCAAGCTGATCCACACGGCCAGACAACTGTGCAAACTCCATTGAGAGAGAGAGAAAAAAAAAAAAAAATCCTCCCCAGCACCCAGAGATACAGAGGGAAAAAAAATGCAACAAACAGAAAAATATCTCTGACAACTCTGACAACCTTTTTTTTTTCTTTCACAATATTTTTCCCTTCTGTGAGTACCATATAAATTTCAGTTTGGGCCGGTGATACTGTTATGATATGGTAGCTGAGGAGTGCAGGTAAAAAGGCAATACACCAGAGCAGTTGGAATCTATGAGATTGCAGTACCCTGATTAACCACCACAACTAGAGGCAGCCGTGGAGCGTTCCTACGTTGGTCCTAGACGCCTCGTCACAGCCTGAGAAACTAACTATACCTAAAGATAGAAAGAGGAAAGCTATCTGCCCCGGAGCAGATCCCCAAAGAACATAGAAAGCCCCCAAACATGTAATGGCGGTTAGACAAGAAGAAATACTGACACAGACAGAAAATAGTATGAGCAAACGTTGGGGCCCAAACTATCTAAATAGAAAAGGATAGGAAGGGCACTTACTGCAATCCCAAAAAACCCTGAAAAGCACCAACTCTACTAATTTCAAAAACACCTGAGATCACACGACCTCTACCACCTAAATTAGTTCTCTGGTGTAACAAAATCAAAACAGCAGCCACTGAAAAAACTGGAAAAAGCAAATGTACAAAACATCAGTGGCTGAACTAAACTGAGAGGGCAAAAGCCCCCGGAGGGGACCTTGAAGGCCCCCACAGAAGTGCAGGACAAAATGCAAAAATCAAGCACAAAAACAAAAAGAAGAAAATGTCTTATCTGTTAGCAGGAGATGCAGACACGACACAGCAGGCTACAAAGGAAACAGGAATCAAGGATTGAGACCAGAACAATTGATCACCGGCAACCCTGATGGGAAGGCGACTCCCTTAAATAAGACCAGTCAGTAACACCTGATTCCCAATCCTCACAATCTTCACTGGACAGTCCAGTACCGCTTGTAACCACCACCTGAGCCTCTGCTCAGAACTCAATTCAAGTCCATTCACAACAGGTAACAGTCAACAAAAATTTAGTCTGAACACTACCCAAGACAACTGAGCGTGCAAAACCTCTTCCCCGCTTAGGGCAGACAGAAATAGCATGAGAGGCGTCACCACAATAGAAACATAACCCATTGCGTTTTCGAAACTCATGACGCTGTGCCCCAGAAGCCACTCTATCACACTGCATGGGTTCAGAAGCTGGCTCACAAGGCAACACTATTCCATGCATACCTCTACGCTCACGCAAACGTCTGTCAATTTGAATCGCTAATGACATAGAATCATTGAGACCAGAGGGAGCAGGGAAACCCTCCATAACATCTTTTACATTCTCTGACAGCCCCTTCCGAAAAAGGGCTGCCAAAGCATCATCATTCCATATGGTCAGGACTGCCCACTTTTGGAATTTCTTACAGTACAACTCAGCGTCCTCAAGCCCCTGATTTAATGCCAACAAGGTTTTTTCAGCTTGATCAGTGACATTAGGTTCATCGTACAATAACCCCAGAGCCAGAAAAAATGCATCAACATTACTCAAAACAGGGTACCCAGGTGTCAGGGAAAAAGCCCAATCCTGAGGATCGCCGTGCAGGAGAGAGATGACAATTTGAACCTGCTGTGCTGCGTTCCCTGAGGACTTAGGTTTTAAGGCAAAAAACAACTTACAGTTATTTTTGAAATTCAGAAATTTGGCCCGATCTCCCAAAAACAAATCTGGCATGGGAATCCTAGGTTCCACAAGCGGCAACTCAGCAAGATAGACAGCAATACTCCGAACCTCAGTGGCAAGCTGATCCACATGGCCAGACAGCTGTGCAAACTCCATTGAGAGAAAAAAAAAATCCTCCTCAGCACCCAGAGAAAAAGAGGGAAAAAATGCAAGAAACAGAAAAAAAAAAAAAAAAATCTCTGACAACTCTGACTTTTTCTTTCCACACTATTTTTCCCTTCTGTGAGTACCATATAATTTTCAGTTTCGCCGGTGATACTGTTATGTTTTGGTAGCTGAGGAGAGCAGGCAAAAATGGCAATACACCAGAGAGGTTTGGCATCTATTGGATTGTAGTACCCTGACTAACCACCACAACTAAAGGCAGCCGTGGAGCGTTCCTACGTTGGTCCTAGACGCCTTGTCACAGCCTGAGAGATTAACTACACCTAAAGATAGAAAGAGGAAAGCTATCTGCCCCGAGCAGATCCCCAAAGAACATAGGAAGCCCCCAAACATGTAATGGCGATTAGACAAGAGGAAATACAGACTGTTATGATTTGGTAGCTGAGGAGTGCAGGTAAAAAAGGCAATACACCAGAGAAGTTGGAATCTATGAGATTGCAGTACCCTGACTAACCACCACAACTAGAGGCAGCCGTGGAGCGTTCCTACGTTGGTCCTAGACGCCTCGTCACAGCCTGAGAAACTAACTATACCTAAAGATAGAAAGAGGAAAGCTATCTGCCCCGGAGCAGATCCCCAAAGAACATAGAAAGCCCCCAAACATGTAATGGCGGTTAGACAAGAAGAAATACTGACACAGACAGAAAATAGTATGAGCAAACGTTGGGGCCCAAACTATCTAAATAGAAGAGGATAGGAAGGGCACTTACTGCAATCCCAAAAAAACCCTGAAAAGCACCAACTCTACTAATTTCAAAAACACCTGAGATCACACGACCTCTACCACCTAAATTAGTTCTCTGGTGTAACAAAATCAAAACAGCAGCCACTGAAAAAACTGGAAAAAGCAAATGTACAAAACATCAGTGGCTGAACTAAACTGAGAGGGCAAAAGCCCCCGGAGGGGACCCTGAAGGCCCCCACAGAAGGGCAGGACAAAATGCAAAAATCAAGCACAAAAACAAAAAGAAGAAAATGTCTTATCTGTTAGCAGGAGATGCAGACACGACATAGCAGGATACAAAGGAAACAGGAATCAAGGATTGAGACCAGAACAATTGATCACCGGCAACCCTGATGGGAAGGCGACTCCCTTATATAAGACCAGTCAGTAACACCTGATTCCCAATCCTCACAATCTTCACTGGACAGTCCAGTACCGCTTGTAACCACCAGAGGGAGCCTCTGCTCAGAACTCATCTCAAGTCCATTCACAACAACAGACACAGACAGAAAATAGTATGAGCAAACGCTGGGGCCCAATCTGCCTAGACAGAAAAGGATAGAAAGGATACTCACTGCAATCCAAAAAAACCCTAAAAAAAGCCAACGCTACTAATTGCAAAAACACCTGAGATCACACGACCTCTACCACCTAAATCAGTTCTCTGGTGTAACAAAACTAAGCCGCAGCCACTGAAAAAACTGGAAAAGGCAAATGAACAAATAACAATGGCTCCAGCGGAACTGAGAGGAGCCCAAGCCCCCCCGGGGGGAACCTGGCTAACCTCACAGAAATGCAGAGAAATATGCAAATGGTAAGCACAAAAACAAAAACAGAAAATATCTTATCTGAAAGAATAAGAAGAAGCAAAACTCAGCAAGCTTCCAAGTGAACCAGGAACCACAGTTGAGACAAGAACAATTGATCACCGGCAACCATGATGGGAGGGAACCTCCCTTATATCAGACCAGTCTGTAACTCCTGATTGCCAATCCTCATTGAATGGTTCAGTACTGTTTGTAACCACCAGAGGGAGCTTCTGTTCAGAATTCATTTCCAAAACATTCACAACAGCTTATTATCCCCATCCTTGTTTGCATGGCTTCTTATTACCATCCTTGTCTACATGGCTCCTTATTCCCATCCTTGTCTGCATGGCTCCTTATTCTCATCCTTGTCTGCATGGCTCCTTATTCTCATCCTTGTCTGCATTGCTCCTTATCTCCATAGTTGTCTGCATAGCTTCTTATCCCCATCCTTGTCTGCATGGCTCCTTATTCCCATCCTTGTCTGCATGGCTCCCCATTCCTGTCCTTGTCTGCATGGCTCCTTAACCCCGTCTTTGTATGCATGGCTTTTCATCCTCGTCCTTGTATGCATGGTTCCTCATCCCTATCCTTGTGTGCTTGGTTCCTCATCCCTATCCTGGTATGCATGGTTCCTCATCCCTATCCTTGTATGTATGGCCCCCATGAGAAAAGCATACAAAAAAAATCCTACTTACCTCCACTGCACGCCCTCTCAGCATCTTGTTTCTGTGCAGCAGCATCTGCGGCCGAGCGATCACGTGTCCCCACTCATTAAGGGAATGAATATTCATCTCTTTCCAGCCTTAATGAGCGGGCACCTGTGATAGCCCGGCATCTGCTAGAAGCTGGCGACTGCTGCTGACACTGTGCTTGCTATAGGAGAAATTAATATTCAGTGCCAGTGCAGTGAATATTCTTTTCTCTTTAGCAGTGGGCACAGGCTTTAGCCACAGCAGCCGGCTCCTGCCTCCTGTAACCCGCTGCACTGCCGCTCCCCCTCCCCCACCATCTTTTGGGACAGTGACTCGTGTATAAGCCAAGGGGGTGTTTTCAGCAGAAAAAAGACTGCTGAAAAATTCAGCTTATACACGAGTATTTACGGTAAATAAGGAGGGAAACATATAAGGAGGAAATAGGTACAGGATGAACACTGCTAATATTGAAGTGAAGAAGAGAGCAGCACTTTGGGTACACACATAACTCACTTCCAGCCTTTAATACTGTAAGGGACACACCCATAATATTAAAATTCTGAAACATGGAGCTTGCTGCAAGCTGAATATCAGGTTGTATGACAAATGAAAGAAGGAATAAAAATTTCAGACAGAAACTTAGTAAAAGGTAACCATCACTAACATTTGTAAGAACTATTTTTTTCATGGGAAAGGTGTCTATAGCCTTTAAAGGGAGTCTGTCACCCATCAAATGCCAATTAAACAAATTAAACAATTATATAGGGGACTGATTGTGAGGGACGAAGTAGATCTCAGTCCACTCCTGGAATGTGCCCCCACCCTTGCATTCCCCAGGGCCATAAAAAGCAATGCAATGTTTACCTTTAATTAAACTTTAGGAACAAGCCCTTTGAAGCTCTCTGACTAGCAGTTAGCACCAGGGTGTGAGCTCTCTTGCAGCTGCAGCCAGCTGGCTCCCTTTGTTTCTTCAGGCTTACATCGTGGGACAACAGATCCCAGGCTAACCAGTGCAAGGCTCTGAGATATGAAATATGGAAAATGACCTATAATAACAGAATGCAATATCTCTGAGCCTAACCGAGCACATTATCATACTCTGCATTCCATCCCCCACAAGCCCATTACATCAAGCCACCCCTAGCACTCTGCGTTATTGAGTTACAAAGCACAGCTACCAGGAATTACATATGGTAGGCATATAAAATCCAGCAGAATCCGGTGGCACCGCTGCCGTTCCATTTAGTGCTTCGGGCGTAAAGTTATGAGCCTCCACGACTCTGGACAGAAAATTATACTCTCAGATATGGGAGGAGAGAGGCTGCACAAGCCCAGGGGTGGGAGCAGAGTGTGGGAGGGAGCAGCCTAGGAGATATAAGGCAGCCCCTCATTTTGGACTTAATTTTCTACTGGCAGGTGGATCTGTTACCTGATGCAGCCAGGAAAGCCCGTAACTAAGATTTGGACCTGTGATCCATCAGTGCCTCCCTGTGGTCACATGCTGGACTGGTGATGTATATCCCCCCTCACTGGGAGGGTTTGAATAACTCATACCTAGAAGGGAAGGCTTTCCGGTGACTATTTGCCCTCGGTGCAGTTCCCTGACTGACGTGGGGCAAGTGGTGGCGCCAGTGAGCCGATCCCTGCTGGGTCCTTCTCTCTCCTCCCCCGAGGAGAGCGAAGTCGACACCCCTGGGTCTCATACCGCCCACCACAGCACCTCCGGAACCCAAGACAGCCAAAGTCCGAGCCGAGGACTTCCCCTTGCTGGAGAACGACAGAGACCTGGACTCTTTTCTGTGGACTTTTGAGCAGACCTGCCGACAGCATCATCTGGCCTCACAGTGGACCAAGTACCTGACCCCCATTTGAGGGGTAAGTCTCTGGAAATTTTGGGGGACTTACCTGATGGGGAGGAACAAGACTATGAGAGCATCAAACAGGCCCTGATCCAGCAGTTCAACCTCACCCCGGAGTCTTACTGCAGGAAGTTCCGAAGCCTGCAAAAAGGCCCCAAGGATACGTTGGCCGACCACATGTGGGCCCTTATGAGAGCTGCAGAGCATTAAACCAAGGGTCTGGAGGTCACCACCGGTCTGGAGATCCAAGAAGCATTTTCACAGAGCAATTCCTGTGGAACTGCCCAGAGGACCTCCGGCAGTACCTCCGTGACTGGAAACCAAAGGGGGCCGCTGCTACAGCCGCCCTGGCAGATGACTATGCCAATAACCGGGCCACTGAAGCCAAGTGGGCCGCCCACAGCACCTGGAGAGGGGGTAAGACTCACCCTGCCCGTTTGCCCAGCCCCTAGAATGCAAGGAGCGGCCCCCTCTGCTTCCCTCTCCAGGCCAGGGGTAGAACCCAGGAGGTGTCACCTCTGCAGCCAACCCGGACACTTCAGGGCCAAGTGCCACCAGTGCCCCAAGGCCCTGTCCTCATCCCCAAAACCATCCCCTGTCATGTGTTCATGTGTGTGGGTGGGGGTGGTGGGAGGTCCAGTGACAATTACCAGTCCGTCACCGTAAACCACGCCACTGCTATGGGACTGCAGGACACCGGCGCCGAGATGACCCTCGTGCGGACTGTGATGGTGTCCCCCAGGACTTGATACCCGGAAAAACCCTTACTGTCTCCGGGATTGGAGGCATCGAACCGGCGCTGCCCGTCGCCAGGGTTCATCTGGATTGGGGCGCCGAGAGCGGAATGAGGGAGGTGGGAGTGTCGGCGAATATTCCCGCAAATGTTTTATTTGGGACAGATTTGGGGCTGCTAGTGTCATAGTATGTGGTTACTGAGACCACAACTTCTGGTCTCCCACTGTGTCTTGATTTGTCTACTGCAAGTGTGTTGCCTGTCTCCTCTACGTCAAGGGGGGAGGTGGGAGCTGAGAGTCACTCCTGTGCTGACAGGACACATACAGCACACGCAGATGAGATGGAGCCAGAAGACACAGGAAGGTGTGAGAATGCCCCCAGGTGTGATGAGACGGTGTGCTCTGGAGGGAGAGGTACGGGGCAGGTAGCTGCAAGGCCAGAACCAGAGTTTGTGGGAGGGACTGCCGAAGGGATTGTAGGCCCCCTAGATGAGTCCAAACTGCTGGGTTCTGTGCAGCTGCAGGAAGGGGAACGTGCCAATGGGGTTGGGGCTGTCACAGGAGAGGTGGAGCTTCCAGGTAAGGCCCCAGGGCAGGAGGTCCCCACACCCAGGAGACCACGTTGGTACAACTGACTCAGCGACTTGTGTGGAAGCTGAGGGGAGGCAGGCACTCCCCAGGGTTACAGCCGTCGTGGCCGTTGTCACCAGGAGTGAGAGTGCTGGAGCCCAAGGAGCCTCACGGAGGTCTGACGGCCTTCCCCCTTCCGACCAAGTGGCAGCTGAGCCAGAGGGAGGCCTGGAGACTTGTCCCGCGGAACTGACATGAGACGTGGCAGTTTCGTCCATTATGGCCACGTCTAGTCAGGGTTTCAGGCAGCGTTAGCAGCCGACGACAGCCTGAAGGCCCTTAAGGAGTTGGCGGCACAGCCTTTCACGGACTCAGACCTCGAGCGGGTGGTCTGGGACCAGGGACAGCTGTAGTGGGTGTTGTTTCAGCAAGAGTCACCAGAGGCGTGGCCTAGGGACTGACAGTTAGTGGTACTCTATCCATTCTGGGCAGAGTTGTTGTGGATAGCACATGAGGTTCCTATGGCTGGACACTTAGGGATCGCTAAGGCCAAAGCAAGGCTAGCCCAGCATTTCTACTGGCCTAAAATGGGGGCCAATGTGGCTGCCTACTGCCGTTCGTGTGACACCTGTCAGAGAGTGGGGAAGGCAGAGCCTTTCCGGAGGGTGGCTGTGGATCTCATCGGACCGCTGTCCATTCCCAGCCGCTCCGGGAAATGCTACATACTAATGGATTATGCCACCCGGTACCCATAAGCGGTAGCCTTGTCATCCACTCGGGCCGACAAGGTGGCCACCGCTTTACTGGAGATTTTCTCCAGAGTGGGATTTCCCTAGGAAATGCTCAACAATGGAGGGACCCAGTTCATGTTGCAGCTGATGGAGTGCCTTTGTAAGCAAATACAGGTGCAACATCTGGTGGCCAGCTCGTACCATCCGCAGACTAATGGTCTGTGCGAGCTGTTCAGTGGCACTCTCAAGCAGATGCTTAGGATGGTGGTTGACTCTCACGGGAGCGATATCATTACCTCCAACACCTACTATTTGCCTACCTGGAGGTTCCACAGGCCTCAACGGGGTTCGCCCCTTCGAGCTCCTGTATGGGCGGCGTGTATGAGGACCCCTTGCTCTGGTGAAAGAGGCATGGGAAGGAGACTTGGCCACCCCTGGAGTGTCGGTCGTTGAGTACGTTGTGCGCTTCTGGGACAAAATGATGGCCTTGTCGTGGCTGGTGCAGGACAATATGGCTAAGGCTCAGGCTGACCAGTAGTGCTGGTACGACCAGAGCGCTTGTGAAAGGACCTACCAGGTGGGTCCTGGTACCCGTACCACAGGACAAGCTTCAGGCAGCCTGGGAGGGCCCAAAACCTGTGCACCAGAGGCTCAATGACGTCACGTACCTGGTAACCCTAGACCACGCCCGTTGAAGGAGGAAGGCCTTCCATGTGAACATGATGAAGGCCCATCATGAGCGAGAGGCCTGCTCCCTCCCTGTGTGCAACCTTCCCCAGGAAGGAGAGGCCAAAACCCTTCTGGGTATGCTCACCCAAGCCAAAGTGGGTGGGTCCATTGAGAACATAGAGGTTGGCCACCAGCTCTCTGAGGACCAATGGTCCCAGCTGGCGGATAGTCTAAGCCCCTTCCGGGAGCTATTCAGCAGCCTTCCCGGAAGGACCGAGTTGGCTGTCCATCATGTGGACACTGGGGAACACCCCCTGATCCGGTGGTCAGCATATCAGGTCTCTCTCGAGGTACAGCAGCAGATGCACCAGGAGAGTGACGAGATGCTGAAGCTGGGGGTGATCCAGGCATCCAACAGCGCGTGGGTGTCGCCCGTAGTCCTTATCTCCAAAAAGGACCGAACAACCCGGTTCTGCGTGGACTACCGGGGGCTCAATGCGGTCACGGTCACCGATGCATTCCCTATGCCACGCATCAATGACCTGCTTCATCAGTTCGCCGGGGCTAAGTACCTGACCATCATGGATCTGGGCTGGGGATATAGGCAGATCCCTCTGACCCACGAGGCCTGGGAGCGCTCTGCCTATATCACCCTGTTTGGACTGTATGAGTTCAACGTGATGCCATTCGGCATGAAGAATGCCCCTGCTACTTTTCAGCAGATGGGCAACATGATGCTCCAGGGATTTTAAGGTACGCGGCTGCGTACCTGGACGATATTGCCATTTTCAGTCCCACATGGGAGGATCACCTAGAGCATCTGACCCAGGTGCTTAGGCGGATCCATTGGGCAGGTTTGACCATGAAGCTGGAAAAGTGCCAGCTGGGCATGAGCGAGGTCCTTACCTGGGTCACCGGTGAGGTGGGGGGTTCTGAAGCCAGAGCCCAGGAAAGTGGATGCCATCGCATCCTGGCCCAGCTCCAGGACCTCGAAACAGGTGATGTCCTTCCTCAGAACCGCTGGGTAATATAGGAGGTTTGTTCCACACTATAGCACCCTGGCCAAGCCTCTGACAGACCTCACCAAGAAAAAGCTGTCACTCGTGGTAGACTGGTCAGTCGCCTGCAAGACCACTTTTCAGGCACTCAAGACTGCTCTCTCCAGCTCCCCAGTACTACAAGCTGCTGACTTTGCATGGCCGTTGTAGTACAGATGGACGCCTGTGACTTTGGCTTCGGTGCTGTGCTCAGCCAGGTCAACCCTGCGAGCCAGGAGCATCCCCGTCTTGTACCTGAGCAGGAAACCTTTGCCAAGAGAGGTGCCCTACTTCACGATGGAAAAGGAATGCCTGGCAATTGTATGGGCCCTGCAGCCCTACTTGTGTGGGCACCCTTTCATCGTGGAGACAGACCACAACCCTCTCAGCTGGTTGCACACCGTCTCCGGGACGAATGAGAGGTTGCTACGCTGGAGCCTCGCACTCCAGCAGTACCACTTCACCATAGCTGATGGGCTATCCCAGCAAGGGGAGGTTGCGGAAGGGCACGCGGTGGAACACAGGAATGTGATAGCACCTATCGCCCTCTAAAGCGGGGAGGTGTGAGGGATGAAGTAGATTTCCGGCCACTCCGGGAATGTGCCCCCCCTCTTGCATTCCCCAAGGCTATAAAAAGCAATGCAATGTTTTCCTTTAATTAAACTCCAGGAACAAGCCCTTTGAAGCTCTGTGACTAGTAATTAGCTCCAGGGTGTGAGCTCTCATGCACCTATAGCCAGCTGGCTCTCTTTGTTCTTTCAGGCTTACATCATGGTACAACAGATCCCAAGCACATTATCGGACTCTGCATTCCTTCTCCCATGAGCCCATAACATCCAGTCACCCCTGGCACTCTGCATTATTGAGTTACAAAGAATAACTACCAGGAATTACATACGGTATGCATATTTAGTCTCTATGCGCAGATAAAATCCAGCAGAATCCGGTGGCACCGCTGCCGATTCCATTTAGAGCTTCGGGCGGAAAGTTATGAGCCTCCACGGTTCTGGACAGAAAATCAAACTCAGATATGGGAGGAGAGAGGCTGCACAAGCCCAGGGGTGGGTGCAGAGTGAGGGAGGGAGCAGCCTAGGAGATATAAGGCAGCCCCTCATTTTGGACTTTTTCTACTGGCAGGAGATTCTGTTACCTGACGCGGCCAGGAAAGCCCGTAACTAAGATTTGGACCTGTGATCCATTAGCGCCTCCATGCGGTCACATGCTGTGGTCACACTGTAATTGCAACCTATCTATACCCTACCCTTGTACTACACTCTTGACTGCATACTTGTATATTGTTCTGCATATACAGTACAGACCAAAAGTTTGGACACACCTTCTCATTCAAAGATTTTTCTGTATTTTCATGACTATGAAAATTGTAGAATCACACTGAAGGCATCAAAACTATGAATCAACACATGTGGAATTATACATTACACTTTACAAAAAAGTGTGAAACAACTGAAAATATGTCTTATATTCTAGGTTCTTCAAAGTAGCCACCTTTTGCTTTGATTACTCCTTTGCACGCAGAAAAGGTGAACGGATGGACTCTACATGCCTGGTTCCCACCGTGAAGCATTGAGGAGGAGGTGTGATGGTGTGGGGGTGCTTTGCTGGTGACACTGTTGGGAATTTATTCAAAATTGAAGCGGTGAGCGGTCCAGCTCACCCCAAACCATCTTGATTGGATTCAGGTCTGGTGACTGTGGAGGCCAGGTCATCTGGCGTAGCACCCCATCACTCTCCTTCTTGGTCAAATAGCCCTTACGCAGCCTGGAGGTGTGTTTGGGGTCATTGTCCTGTTGAAAAATAAATGATGGTCCAACTAAACGCAAACCGGATGGAAGAGCATGCCGCTGCAAGATGCTGTGGTGGCCATGCTGCTTCAGTATGCCTTCAATTTTGAATAAATCCCCAACAGTGTCACAAGCAAATCACCCCATAGATGCTCCATAGTGTCACCCCAGATTGTGCCCCCATAGATGCTCCATAGATTATGCCCCCATAGATGCTCCATAGATTATGCACCCATAAATGCTCCTTAGATTATGCCCCCATAGATGCTCCATAGATTATACCCCCATAGATGTGTGTAGCCCAGCTGCGCTCTGGAGCCACATGTTACCCTGGAGGATGCACGAAAGGTAAACCCATAAGCACACAACACACCTGCACTAGTTTCCCAGATCCACCAGAGGGAGCCCATCCGCAGTATATAAGACAGACTGTGAGAGAGATTCCAGTCAGATTAGTCTTGTTTCCAGTCAGATTGTGGGAGACAGACAGTCTAGTCACCTCAGACGAGCTGAGAGGGAAAGACTAGCCAGAGAAAGAGAGAGAGTTATTTGAAAGCCTGAAGACTTCAGCATATACTCAGCTTACATCGTGGAGTCCAGTAGTAGTGGGATGGATTGCCACTTAGTCTGGTCAAAGTTGAGTCCACTGAGAGTACCTTCAGTGAGCGTTTCAGTGAGTTAAGCGTGCCGACGCTTGGAGAGCGGTGAAGATAAAGAAAGCTGACATCTACTGCTGGTTGTGCTTATGTTAAAGGTGTGAGTAGGACGAAAGGCAAGTGGAAGATTTGAGAGAGAGCTTCAGAGGTTGACACAGCACTGATCGCTTACCTCTGCTCTGCACTACCGGACACCGGGTCCGAGCTTGCTAGCATCTTCAGGACTAGTAGGAGAAACCGGAGACCCTGCTGTACTTCAGGTCGCAGGGGCCCAGCAGTGCTGATACGTAACTGAGGTTAGGAATACGGGGGTCTGGCAGGTACCGCCACAGAGACACTGTTCTGTCCACAAGAAGGCCTCATCACCAAGTCAGCCGGGCGTAGCTAAGAAGACAGAGTTAGACTTTGTTCTATACGGGTCAGAAACTCACACACATAAAGAAGTAAGGAGGCCCTACACCTACTCAGTGGGATTACTGGAAGTGCATCCTCCACCCTGACAGCTTCCCGGGACGTGCCTGCATCTACCACCAGTAAAGGTACAGAAAGAGACTTTCTTGTATGTGTCTGCCTTATTGATCCTGCACCCCTACACCGCCATATACCCTGAGGGATCAGTCTTACCTGTGGGAGACTTAACACCTTGCTGCCCAGTAACAACCCCTCAGAGGATCTACCCTGGAGCGCTGGTCAACCTGACCAGGAACCACAGGTGGCGTCACAAACATTTCTATAAACCTATAATCCCCTGTAAATATCCCCCTTTTAGTGAGCGCCCAGGGCCACGGACCGAGCTGTGCTACCCGTGACATCCCCCATTGAAGTGAACTGGCTCGGTGCCGAGTACCCCACAGGCCCTGGCTGTGCGACTCATTTTTGGCGTCACGAACAGGATACGAAGCTTGCTATATGTGAGTCCTGTGTGCCTGAAGTGGACTGTTTTTGTGCAAAGAGACTGTGTTGCTGTTGTTGAGATTTTTGGCGCCAATCGTCTGCCATTGCCCGCCAAATTTCAGCGCTACAGCGCAAAGAGAAGGGGCGTACCTGCAGAAAGCGCACGGAGTCCCGGACACGCCCCCAACGCTGATGCGGCAGAAGGTCCTGTGGAGAGCTTCGGTGAACGCTCTGACGTCAGAGCGCCGGGGACGCAGGTCCTTCCACATCGCTGTGCCCAGAGAGCTACAGCCTTTAGGAGAAGGTAGGCCACGCTTGACTAGGGGGGCGCAGACATGTCGCAGTCGCGAGCTGACAGCACGGCCGATAGCGACCACTCCGATGACTCAACCGCTGGCGCTGCCGCGCGGGGTGGAAACGTTGGCCCCTCACCAGGTCCTGTGGCCCCGATAGTACCGCTGACGTTACCATACCTGCCTGGAGCAAAGTGGCTCCCTCAGTATAGCGGTAAGCCAGATACCCTGTCAGGGTTCAAGCGCAAAATATGCAGCATAATGGACATGTACCCTATGACAGAGAAACAAAGAGCTGCAGTGGTAGTAGAACAATTGACTGGTGCTGCAGAGAGGGAAGTAGAGACTTGGACAGCTGCAGACCAGGAATCAGTGCTTTCAATTTTCTTAAAGCTACAGACTATTTTTGAGGACCGCATTGAAACAGATCTCCGGATGAGGTTTTACCAATGCTCCCAGAGACCAGATGACAGTATTAGGGACTACGCCTGCCGACTACAGGGGGCCCTGCGAGCTCTCAAACAGGTCAACCCTATAAGTGCCATTAATGAAAGCAAAATGTTGAAGCAACAATTTGTACGGGGACTGAGGTCCCAAGCTGAAAGCAGAACTGTGCACTGGTGGTCCTTGGATCATCCTGACGCTACCTTTGATGCCCTAAAAGATATGGCTATAAAAGGACTGTGACCCCTGGAGAAGCCCGAGGTGGCAACCCAGTGTCACCCGGGTGAAGCCACTCTAAAGCCAGCAGCATCCACCTTTTCCCCGCTGGTGGCGGAAGCCAAAACGCAGGTAGCGCCCCTACTGAGTTGGACTGTCTGCGCTCAGAAGTGCGCCAGCTGACTAAAAACCTGGCCGCTGTAATGAGTGCCCTGCAACTGCGGAAGGAAGAAGGAGGAAAGATCCTGCTAGCTGACTGCCCAGAGGATGTCCCTTGGAGGAACCGGAGGAGAAGGAGGACGTCGCCCCACCGGAGGAGGACAACGCCACCCCCAGGAGCGACCCCTGATCAGCACCATCCTCGCCGAGAGATCGTCTGCTACCGTTGCAACAGAGAAGGTCATCTGGCCCGACAGTGTCCTTTAAACGAGCAGATCCTTGGTCCGAGGGCCAACACCCAGGAATAGACTCTTCAGGCCCCTCAGACTGGAACCGCAGGTTTGTGGGAGGAAGACCCTACCTGTCCATCATCCTGGACGGGATCGCAATCCCTGCCCTGCTGGACACTGGATCTCAGGTGACCATCATACCTGATGTCCTGTATAATAAGTTTTGGTCCATGGACAGTCTCCAGCCCCCGAGCCCTGACTTTGCTGTGTATGCCTCTAATGGTCTCCCTGTTGATATACTCGGAGCCAAAAACATGGACGTAAAGGTGGGCAGAGTGGAGCTGAAGGACCAGGGACTCTTAGTAGTAAAAACTGTAAATGAGGAAAATGGCTTAAATGTGGTTTTAGGTACAAACATTATCAGTAACTGTCTGGGAGAAGTTGTGTTTTTGCTCCAACAGCTCGCTGAAGTTGCCAAGCCAAAGCAAAAGGGAGTGATCCAGAGGGAGATCCGGGCCCTGATGTGCCAGCAGCAAGCGAAGCTGACAGATGGTGAAATTGGTAATGTACGGGTAACAGACCCGAACCCCATTGTGATACCCCCAATGAGTGAAATGCTTATATAGTGTAGAGCAGCAATAGGTCTGAGAGGACAGAACTACCAAGCAGTAGTAGAGCCACATTGTTCAGAGCACAGACCTACACTCTTGACTGCTAGAGGGGTAGTGGAAGTACGAAATGGGAGGGTACCAGTACGTCTTCTTAACTGGGGAGAAGATGAAGTGAATTTACCACGTTATGCCACTGTTGCTAAATTACATACCGTAGATAACAACTCCATTCTCACGACAGAGTCCTTAGCCTCCCGCCAGCCAGCGGAGGATAATGACCCAGCAACCCAGGTGGAGGATTGGTGTCAACAGCTCCATGTCGGGACAGACACCACTCCCGCCCACCAGAAACAGGGAGTACTACGGGTGGTACAGGAGTACACACAGGTATTTAGTAAACACTCACTTGACTTTGGGACAATTAAGGGAGTAGATCATCATATCCCTACAGGCAGCCATCCTCCCATCAAGGAGCGGTACAGGCCTATACCTCCAGCACACTACCAGAAAGCTAAGGAGATGTTGCGTGACATGAAGGAAGCAGGGGTGATAAGGGATAGTTGTAGTCCCTGGGCAGCACCTCTAGTCCTAGTTAGGAAAAAGATGGAAGCATGAGAATGTGTGTAGATTACAGACAAGTAAATCGCATTACACATAAAGATGCATACCCTTTACCACGCATTGAGGAATCCTTAGCTGCCTTAAAAACTGCTAACTACTTTTCCACCCTTGACCTCACTAGTGGGTACTGGCAAGTAGCTGTGGCTGAGGAGAATCGGGAGAAGACGGCTTTCACCACCCCGATGGGACTCTGTGAGTTTGACAGGATGCCGTTTGGACTCAGCAGTGCCCCGGGAACGTTCCAGAGAGTGATGGCGAGTTGTCTGGGACATCTCAACTTTGAAACCGTGTTGCTGTACCTGGACAATGTAATTGTGTACTCCAAGACGTATGAGGATCATCTGAAGCACCTGGCAGAGGTATTCGAGTCACTGTCCAAGTACGGGATGAAACTGAAGCCTTCAAAGTGCCATCTGCTCAAACAAAAGGTACAGTACTTGGGACATATTGTCAGCTCAGAAGGAGTAGCGCCAGACCCCGAGAAGGTCACCGCCATCCAGAAATGGCCAGAACCGAAGACTCTCAAGGAGGTGCGCCAGTTCCTGGGACTGACAGGTTACTACCGGAGGTTTGTAAAGGACTACACCAGGAAAGCAGCACCTCTGCAGGACCTCCTGGTAGGACAATCCCTTAAGAGCAGAAATCCTCCATTCCACTGGGGTAAGGAACAAGCTAAGGCATTCAAGGAGATGAAGGAGATCCTGACAGGCGATGAGATCTTAGCCTACCCTGACTACAGCCAGCCGTTCCTGCTGTACACTGATGCCAGCAACGAAGGATTGGGAGCTGTCCTCAGTCAGAAGCAAAATGTCCAAGAAAAAGTCATCACATATGCAAACAGGAAGCTCCGGCCGACCGAGAGAAATCCAGAGAACTATAGCAGCTTCAAGTTGGAGTTCCTGGCGCTGGTCTGGGCCATTACAGAAAGATTCAAGCATTACCTAGCCTCCAGCAAGTTCACTGCTTACACTGACAATAACCCCTTGACACATCTCGAAACAGCCAAGTTGGGAGCCATGGAGCAACGTTGGATGGCTCGGCTGTCGAACTATCAATTTACAATCAAGTACAGGGCGGGCCGTAAGAATGCCAACGCTGATGCCTTGTCCAGAATGCCGCATGAGTCCGACACAGAAGAGGAATTGGATGACCTAGAAGAGATTGAGCTACCTGCATTCCACAGAAATGGGGTGATCCACGAACAACGAGCCTACAAGAGGCAGCGTGGTAAGACGTTAAACCCTTTACCTCCACACAGCTGGAAGGAGACCCAGAACAGTGACCCGGTTGTCAGCCGCATAAAGGAGCTGATAACTCAGGAAGGTTCCTCCTTGGAGAAGGATGCGTCTCAACAAGCAAAGGAGTTGTGGAATGAGAGAAACCGGCTGTTTATCTACCGAGAGAAGCTGTGCCGAAGGTACGTCAACCCCAGGACCCATGAGATGGTATGGCAGATAGTCGTCCCAAGAAAGGACATCCAGATGGTGTTGGAAGCCTACCACGATCGAGCGGGGCACTTTGGTTGGAAGAAGCTGGAAACCCTACTGAAGTGTCGTTTCTACTGGGTAGGAATGCGTAGTTCCATTGAGAAGTGGTGTAAAAACTGTGCCTCCTGTAGCCTCCGAAGAAAAGACTACAGCAGCCAGAAAGCGCCCCTGCAGCCCATCAAGACGACTCGTCCCTTGGAGATCGTGGCCTTGGACCATGTCAAGTTGTCACCCAGCCGGTCAGGATACTCGTATGCCCTGACGATGGTGGATCACTACTCCAGGTTCCTGGTGGTTGCCCCTGTCAAGGATCTGACAGCTGAAACAGCAGCAAAGACGTTTCAAGCGTATTTTTGCAGACCTCATGGATATCCAGAGCAAGTGTTAACTGATCAGGGTCCTGCATTTGAAGCTGAATTGTTTAAGGAATTCTGTCATTTGTAAGGATGCAAGAAGATAAGAACCACACCGTACCACCCCCAAACAAATGGTCTCTGTGAAAAGATGAATCACATCGTCATTGATCTGCTGAAGACGGCACCACTTGAGGAGAGGAATCGATGGCCAGACCTACTACCTGACCTGGTAGATCTGTACAATCACATACCTGTGAGTTCCACCAACTGCACTCCAGCCTATCTTATGCGGGCAAGACCAGGAAAACTGCCCATGGATTTGGAACTTGGTGTTGTAGAACTAGAAGCTGATGTTGCTACTGAAGATTGGGACACGAATCGACAGGAACAGTACAGGAGAGTACAAGCCTGCGTGGAAGATAGTCTCAGTAAAGTAAGGGAAAAACAAGAGGAAAACTACAACAAAAGTGCGCCAGCTGAACCTTTTGCACCTGGAGAGATTGTGATAAAAAGAAAAAGAAGAATGCACAAATTGGATGACCAGTGGGAAAAAGAACCATATGTCGTGCAAAATTCCAAGTTTGACAACAGGAAAACCTGTACCATTAGCAAAGATGGAGGAAAGACGACCACCACTGTATCAAGAGACCACTTAAACTGTGTCCAGACATGTTAAAACTTCACGAAAAAGAACTTGTTATGGAAAAAGAGAAACCAGGTGAAGTCATACACACGGACCTAGGAGATTTTCCTGCGGATTGGCCTTGTATCGGAGACGCTGTGATAATTCCAGTACTTCAATTTTACCAACCACAAGAAGCACCCCAACGTCGAGTTGAACCAGTGGCCGCAGCAGAAGAAATAGTATCTCAAGAAATGGAACCTCAAAACGTGGGACTACCAGAAGAATCCCCTGACGAAACGGAACCGCATCGATCAGTCACTAGTATGCTTGCTAGATCCCTAGAGAGGTGGAGGCAGTATTACAGTTTACCGGCATGTAGGACAGATAGGCCAGATGCTACTATACCTGACACCACACCACGTAGGTCAGTACGCATGACGAAAGGAAGGTTACCTGTTAGGTACCAAGAGTAGACCTAGCAAATTAAGCCAGTAAACCAATACCCTAGTGTAAAAATGTAAATAAGATTTGTGTAAATATTTGTATATATGTTACTTGTAATTATGAAACGTTTGAAGTGTTCTCACCTCCCGCAAGGGATGAGTTATGTTTATTGTTGATGTTGTAAAAATTGTTTCTTTTTCAGCCCGGGAGTGCTGAGATTAACTAGGGGGGGATGTGTAGCCCAGCTGAGCTCTGGAGCCACATGTTACCCTGGAGGATGCACAAAAGGTAAACCCATAAGCACACAACACACCTGCACTAGTTTCCCAGATCCACCAGAGGGAGCCCATCCGCAGTATATAAGACAGACTGTGAGAGAGATTCCAGTCAGATTAGTCTTGTTTCCAGTCAGATTGTGGGAGACAGACAGTCTAGTCACCTCAGACGAGCTGAGAGGGAAAGACTAGCCAGAGAAAGAGAGAGAGTTATTTGAAAGCCTGAAGACTTCAGCATATACTCAGCTTACATCGTGGAGTCCAGTAGTAGTGGGATGGATTGCCACTTAGTCTGGTCAAAGTTGAGTCCACTGAGAGTACCTTCAGTGAGCGTTTCAGTGAGTTAAGCGTGCCGACGCTTGGAGAGCGGTGAAGATAAAGAAAGCTGACATCTACTGCTGGTTGTGCTTATGTTAAAGGTGTGAGTAGGACGAAAGGCAAGTGGAAGATTTGAGAGAGAGCTTCAGAGGTTGACACAGCACTGATCGCTTACCTCTGCTCTGCACTACCGGACACCGGGTCCGAGCTTGCTAGCATCTTCAGGACTAGTAGGAGAAACCGGAGACCCTGCTGTACTTCAGGTCGCAGGGGCCCAGCAGTGCTGATACGTAACTGAGGTTAGGAAGACGGGGGTCTGGCAGGTACCGCCACAGAGACACTGTTCTGTCCACAAGAAGGCCTCATCACCAAGTCAGCCGGGCGTAGCTAAGAAGACAGAGTTAGACTTTGTTCTATACGGGTCAGAAACTCACACACATAAAGAAGTAAGGAGGCCCTACACCTACTCAGTGGGATTACTGGAAGTGCATCCTTCACCTTGACAGCTTCCCGGGACGTGCCTGCATCTACTACCAGTAAAGGTACAGAAAGAGACTTTCTTGTGTGTGTCTGCCTTATTGATCCTGCACCCCTACACCGCCATATACCCTGAGGGATCAGTCTTACCTGTGGGAGACTTAACACCTTGCTGCCCAGTAACAACCCCTCAGAGGATCTACCCTGCAGCGCTGGTCACCCTGACCAGGAACCACAGGTGGCGTCACGAACATTTCTATAAACCTATAATCCCCTGTAAATATCCCCCTTTTAGTGAGCGCCCAGGGCCACGGACCGAGCTGTGCTACCCGTGACATCCCCCATTGAAGTGAACTGGCTCGGTGCCGAGTACCCCACAGGCCCTGGCTGTGCGACTCAGATGCTCCATAGATTATGCCCCCATATGATGCTCCATAGATTATGCCCCCATAAATGCTCCTTAGATTATGCCCCATAGATGCTCCATAGATTATGCCCCCATAGATTATACCCCCATAGATGCTCCATAGATTATGCCCCCATAGATTATGACCCCATAGATTCTCCACAGATTATGCCCCCATAGATTATGCCCCCATAGATTATGCCCACATAGATGCTCCACAGATTATGCCCCCACAGATTATGCCCCCATAGATTATGCCCCCATAGATGCTCCACAGATTATGCCCCCATAGATTATACCCCCATAGATTATACCCCCATAGATGCTCCACAGACTGTGCCCCCATTGATGCTGCATTTTATAGGCCCCTTTATGCTGCCGCAGCTGCTGCAACAAAGAAAAAAGAAAAAAAAAGTCATACTCACCTCGTCGCTGGGGGCCAGGTGCTGGTGTCCTGAGCAGGCGGGGACACCGGCGCGCTATGGGGGACAGGTGCCGGTGTCACCGCTCGCTCAGGGCCCAGGCACCTGCGATATTTACCTGTCACCGGGTCCACTGCTGAGCGCCGCTGTCTTCGGGTCCTCCGGCAGTGAATGATCAGGCAGAGGGTGCGGCGCTCACTAATGACGTCATCGAGCCCTCTGCCTGAACATCGCAGCAAGAGGGCCCGAGGACAGCGGCGCTCAGCGGTGGAGCGGGTGACAGGTAAGTAATGATATTCACTGCTTCCCACACCCATGTGGGCGTGGGAGGCAGTGAATATTCATTTCTCTTTAGCAGCGGGGACAGGGGCTCCTGCCTCCTGTCACCCGCTGCTGCTCCGCTGGCACGGGGCCCCCATGGCAGCTGCATGGTGTGCCGCTATTAGCGACACGCCACCGGCTGGGGGCCCCTGGAGCAGTGGGGGCCCTAGGCAACTGGCCCCTGTATGCCAGCAGGTGCCAGGGCCCCCCAGATGCCAGGGCCCACCGGAGAATCCTCCGGTTCTCCGGTGGGCCAGTTCGACCCTGCTTACCAGCTTCAAGTGCACGCTCACTGCCGCAAAACAAACCTACTTCTCATCTCTCATATCCTCCCTGTCTCACAACCCTAAACAACGGTCCCCCATCACCTCCTCCCTCTCCTCTTATTTCTACTGAAGACTTTGTCTTTTTCTTTAGTCAGAAGATCGATTACATCAGAGAAAGCTTTGGCCCACAGCCCCCAACGCCCCTCCTCTTGACTGCTCAGCCTTGTGCTTCCAAAACCAGCTTCTCCACTATGACAGACGATCAGCTCTCCACCCTTCTGTCAAGATCACATCTCACCGCTTGCACGCTTAACCCGCTCCCGTCCCACCTCATCCCTAACCTCACCAAAGTCTTCATCCCAACCCTAACACACCTCTTCAACCTCTCACTTACAAGCGGTGTCTTCCGCTAATCCTTCGAACATGCCTCAATCATGCCTATCCTCAAAAAACCCTCCCCCGACCCATCCTCTGTGTCTAGCTATCGCCTGATATCCCTTCTCCTTTATGCCTCAAAACTACTGGAACAGCATGTCCATCTTAAACTGTCCTCCCATCTCTCCTCCTGCTCCCTCTTTGACCGGTTACAGTCTGGCTTCCGACCGCATCACTCAACTGAAACCACCCTAACTAAAGTCACCAACGACCTACTAACTGCCAAGAGCAAGCAACACTACTCTGTCCTCCTCCTCCTAGACCTGTCTTCTGCCTTCGACACTGTGGACCATTCCCTCCTGTTACAGATTCTCTCATCTTTTAGCATCACAGACTTGGCCCTATCCTGGATCTCGTCATATCTAACAGACTGGACATTCAGTGTCTCCTTCTCCCACACCACCTCCTCACCTCGCCCCCTGTCTGTCGGTGTTCCCCAAGGCTCAGTTCTAGGACCCCTACTCTTCTCCATCTACACCTTCGGCCTGGGACAGCTCATAGAATCCCACGGTTTACAATATCATCTATATGCTGATGACACGCAGATCTACCTATCTGGACCTGACCTCACTTCCTTACTGACCAAAATCCCACAATGTCTGTCTGCCATTTCATTTTTCTTTTCTGCTCGCTTTCTAAAACTGAACATAGACAAAACAGAATTCATCATCTTTCCCCCACTTCATTCTACCCCTCCATCCAACCTATCCATCAATGTCAGTGGCTGCTCACTTTCCCCAGTCCCGCACTCTCGGTGCCTCGGGGTGATCCTCGAATCTGCCCTCTTTTTCAAGCCACATATCTAAACCCTTGCTTCCTCCTGCTGATTCCAGCTCAAAAACATTTCCAGAATCCGTGCATTCCTTGACCATGAAACCACAAAAACACTATTGCATGCCCTCATCATCTCCCACCTCAACTACTGCAACCTCCTACTCTCTGGCCTCCCCTCTAGCACTCTGACACCACTCCAATTCATCCTAAACTCTACTGACCGACTAATCCACCTGTCTCTCCGTTATTTCCCAGCCTCTCCTCTCTGCCAGGCCCTTCATTGGCTTCCTATTGCCCAGAGGCTGCAATTCAAAACCCTAACAATGACATACAAAGCCATCCACAACCTGTCTCCTCCATACATCTGTTATTTGGTCTCCTGGTACCTACCTATACGCAACCTTTAATTCTCTCAAGATTGCCTTCTCTGCTCCCATCTCATCTCTTCCTCCCACAACTGCATGCAAGACTTCTCCCGTGCTTCTCCTATTCTCTGGAACTCTCTAACCCAATACATCAGGCTCTCGCTACCACAGAGACCTTAAAAAGGAACCTGAAGACCCACCTCTTCCGACAAGCCTACAACCTGCAGCGATCCTCAGTCTGCTGAACCGCTGCACGACCAACTCTACCCTCTCCTAGTGTATTCTCACCTGTCCCCTGTAGACTGTGAGCCCTCACGGGCAGGGTCTTCTCTCCTTCTGTACTTGTTTGTGCTTTGTTTTGCTCATGTTTATTGTACTTGTCTATATTTGCCCCGTTCACATGGAATAAATGGCGCTATAAAAATGTATAATAATAATAATACTGTCCGATACCATGCGTCCTTACTTTTTCTAATGCAGGTTCCCGGCAGCTATTAAAGGTTTTTCTCTCAAATGCTGCAGTGGGAGCGGTGGTCATGTCACCTCAAATATGCAATATGCATACATGCAGATACCTGCCAACTAGACGTGTATTGAGCGTGGTCGGTCACGCCTAGTCGTAATGTGGCCAGAAGTATGCAAATCGGAGAATTCTCACAGCACGCAGTGTGCGATGTGAAGATTCAGAAGTTCGCAGTCACAGAGAGTAAGTGCAAACTTGTACTCTAATGCCATACAACCCCTTTAATGAATAATTCCCGACAACCCTGTAAGAGCAGAACTATAATTCAGCCTTTTAACGTAACAGTGTCAAGAATGGAGCGGTTTCCAAAAGGATTCCCCCACAAAGAATTTACATGCCCCTTTTTGTTATCTGTGATGAGGATACTTGTCATGTGAACACCAAAGTGGATTTTGCACTGAATTGAATATGAAGAGTTTTCAGAGTATTTGAGATATTTTTTTTAAAGGGTTGGAGCAGATCCACTTTAAAATCCGCCTAAAAAAATTGTCTCTACCTAACCTAACAGGTTGATGACTCTCCCCCTTGTATATACACTGTGTTCCAAATTATTATGCAAAAATTGTTTAGGAGTGATAAGGTAAGAATTTTTTTGTTTGTCAGTTAAACTCATTGATGGTGATGTGTGTCAGGGCTCTTTATATCACTGTAAGCAATTGCAGACACCTGTGCTAATTAGTTTGGCAGCTGTGTGCAATGAAAGGCAAGACTACTTAAGAAGGCTGTCCCACATTATTAAGCAGCCTACATTTTCTGCCAAAATGGGAAAGAAAAAGGATGTGTCGGCTGCTGAGAAGCAACAAATTGTGGAGTGTTTAGGTCAAGGCATGACTACAATCAACATTGCCAAGACACTTCATCGTGATCATCGAACAATCAAGAAGTATGTAGTTGATTCACAGTACACACGTGTGTGTGCTGATAAGGGAAAATTGAGGACTCTTTCCTACAGGCAATTACGTCAGGTTAAAAGAGCAGCGGCAAAAAAGCCTTGTCATAGCAGCAGACAAGTTTTTGAAGCTGCTGGTGCCTCCAACGTCCTCGAACAACAAGATGCAGGGTCCTTTAGAGGTTTGCAGCTGTGCGTAAGCCATCCTGTCGACCTCCTCTATCCACTGCACACAAGCAGAAACGGCTCCAGTGGGCCAAACAATACATGAAGACTGACTTCAAAACTGTTTTGTTCACCGATGAGTGCCATGCAGCGCTCTATGGTCCAGATGGATGGATTGGAGGATGGCTGCTTGATGGACACCCCATGCAAACACGGCTACGGCGCCAACAAGGAGGAGGTGGAGTAATGTTTTGGGCTGGAATCATGGGGAGAGAGATTGTCGGCCCCTTTAGGATCCCTGAAGGGGTAAAGATGAACTCCATAGTGTATGTTGAGTTTCTCAAACAGCACTTCCTGCCATGGTTCAAGAAGAAGAACCGTGCATTCCGCAGCAAGATCATATTCATGCATGATAATGCACCGTCTCATGCTGCACATAACACATCTGCATCTCTGGCTGCTATGGGCATAAAAGGGGACAAACTTATGGTGTGGCCCCCATGCTCCCCTGACCTCAACCCCATTGAGAACCTCTGGAGCCTCATCAAAAGGAGTGTCTATGATGGCGGGAGGCAGTTCACATCTAAGCAACAGCTCTGGGAGGGTATTCTGTCCTCATGCAAAACAATTGAAGCAGAAACCATCCAAAACCTGACAAATTCAATGGACGAGAGAGTTCAGAAGCTCCTTTCGAACAAGGGGTCCTATGTGCAAATGTAGCATCACCTAGAATAAAGTTTTGAGTTGAAAACTGTTTGATTTCAGTTTGTAAGAACCTGCTAATGCTTATAATTTCAAAAATGACCATTTTTTTGTTCTTTATTAAAATGAAAAGGTTGAAAACTCTGCTGTGCATAATAATTTGGAACATGCATTTTCAGTGCAGTTTGAGTGTTTTAATTTTTTAAAAATATACTGTTATCATAGGCAGTTTGTGCAAAAACCTTTCAATTGTACTCTAATAGTTATTTGACTGGAAAATTACAATGACTGCAATTCATATAGGTAATTTGGGAAAATCTGAGAAAATATACTTTGCATAATAATTTGGAACACAGTGTATTACATTTTGTCCCTAAAATACTTTTATACCTTGCTAGCATAGACTTTACTTGAAGGGCTCGTGCAGACGACCGTAAAAATTTGATGAGTGCTATCTGTCGATTTGAGGATAGCACTCGTCCCCATGTTATTCTGTTGGGTCGTGCACATTTCTGCTTTTTTTTGCACGGGCTGAGTCAGTCCGAGAAAAAAAATTGTAGCATGTACGAGTTGCATCTAATTTGGATCGCATTCATCCATTCAGGTCTATGGGTCCATGTAAAAAAATCGGACCACACTCAAATAACATTCGAGTACAGTCATATTTTCACGGACTGACAGAATGGGGAAGATGGAAAAATGTATTCATGTTTTTATTCTCCACATTTGAGAAAAACGGATCACACTCTGATTATAGTTTGATCAGAGTGTGATTAGCTTAACCGTTCCGATTCTCTCGGATGAGAGAAAATTGGTCGTGTGACCTTAGCTGAAGGGTCCTTCAGGATGTCCTGGTGACAGGTCATTTTAATGACTAATTTGCCACCCTTATATATTGGAACAAACCTAGAGAGCTCACATATTCATATTTCCCTTGATTGTGACATGTAGGGCACCCAATGAGCATTCCTAATATCTCATGGCCAGTTGCAGGAGTACATTTTTCATCCAGCAGGTTATATCCTGATGTTGCAGCCGTCAGCTTTCAGAAGGCAGCTTTTTGCATCCTTCCTAAACACCATATGGTTATTGGCAGCTTTTCAAATACTAGGAATTGATGTAAACTCTTCCAATCCCCCTTTCTGCCTTCTCCATCAGAATCAACAACATTGCACAATAATAACATGTCCTGATGTAAGATCAGTCCACATCCTGTAGCAGCGCAGCAGGGATACATCTCATAGATGGAAGCTCCAGGAAGGTGACAGTAGTCCTTTCATCTTGGTGAAATTAATTCCCATGAAATAACGTGATCATCTTTGTGAAATTCACCAGTTGCTTAGTAACTTAGGGCACATGTTAATGCGAATGACGTATCTTGTGTTTATAAAGACAGAGTCATTATTTGTGCATTCACTTATCCTGTGCTGAGATAGTTAAAGAAGTTTAATTAAAATTAGCTAAGGAAACTGAAGTGAATCTGACCTCTTAAAGGGGAAGTACCTTCTTCACAAGCTCTCTATATAATTGCCTAAATGATTAGTAGTTATGGATTTCACCATTGGTACCTGCAAATTTCTCACATGCTGCTGTCAGTGAAGAGGAGGGTCTAGTTCCCATAAAAATGAATGGGAATGAGACCACCTTTACATTGACAGCGGCACATAACAGGGCCTTGTTCTTTGGATAGGTGTAGGTCCAATTAAAAGGATCCACATATACTGTGCATTGATGTCATATTCGGTTGTTATGCAATAAATGTTCGAGATGGGAATACCACTTTAAATGTAATCTTACAGTAATTTTTTTCTATGTAATCTGACAGCAGCATGATATAGGGACACAGACCAGCTGATAAAAGCAATGTGTCCCTTAGTTTACTGGGTGCAGCCGGCGTGATAGAATCACTGTTTTTTTCTGCTACACCCATATCTAGTAGAGCTCAAATGCTGAGCTGGGTATAACTTGCCCTCCAGGGGCGTGCCATCGACAGCAGCATCCCACATGGCTGCTGTGGAGCCCGTGAGCCAGGCAGGCCTGGTGCTGTTTAGGACCAGACCTCCTCCCCCTGTCATCACAATTTAAGCAGCATCCTCATCAGCTCTGTGATCCACCGTTCAGCTGGTGCCTGTGAGTCTGAGAGGGATCTTTGAGGGCCATCATACTGTCTGGGGGCCATGATACTGTGTGTGAGGCGGGGACTATGAGAATATCATACTTTAGGGGGCATCATGCTGTGAGGATATTATACTGTGCTAGTGGCACTGTGAAGTAATCACATTCTATTCTATTCAGGATGGGAGGAAATTCACTGTCGGGATACCATGCCCAGTGTGTGGTGGGCATTTTTGGAAGCATCGTACTATATAATGGCTATAAAAGGGTGAGAAAACTAAGGGGCTTCAGTAGGGACATTGAAAAGTGTTGGTTCAGAAAAGTGGGGAGATATGACTCTGCAATATATATACACTGCTCAAAAAAAAAAGGGAACACTCAAATAACACATCCTAGATCTGAATGGATTAAATAATCTCATTGAATACTTTGTTCTGTACAAAGTTGAATGTGCTGACAACAAAATCACACAAAAATCATCAATGGAAATCAAATTTATTAATAAATAGAGGCCTGGATTTGGAGTCACACATAAAATTAAAGTGGAATGTAATGTCCTTAAAACAAGTAAAAATGATGCTCAGTAGTGTGTGTGGCCGCCACGTGCCTGTCTGACCTCCATGTGTCTGTATGACCTCCCTACAATGCCTGGGCATGCTCCTGATGAGGCGGTGTATGGTCTCCTGAGGGCTCACCTCCCAGACCTGGACTAAAGCATCCGCTAACTCCTGGACAGTCTGTGGTGCAACGTAACGTTGGTGGATGAAGCGAGACATGATGTCCCAGATGTGCTCAATTGGATTCCTGTCTGGGGAACGGGCGGGCCAGTCCATAGCTTCAATGCCTTCATCTTGCAGGAACTGCTGACACACTCCAGCCACATGATGTCCGGCATTATCCTGTATTAGGAGGAACCCAGGGCCAACCTCACCAGCATATGGTCTCACAAGGGGTCAGAGGATCTCATCTCGGTACCTAATGGCAGTCAGACTACCTCTGGCGAGCACATGGAGGGCTGTGCGGCCCTCCAAAGAAATGACACCCTACACCATTACTGCCCCACTGCCAAACCGGTCAAGCTGAAGGATGTTGCAGGCAGCAGATCGCTCTCCACTGCATATCCAGACTCTGTCACGTCTTTCACATGTGCTCAGTGTGAACCTGCTTTCATCTGTGAAGAGCACAGGGTGCCAGTGGCGAATTTGCCATTCCTGGTGTTCTGTGGCAAATGCCAATTGTCCTGCACGGTGTTGGGCTGTGAGCACATCTCCATCTGTGGACGTCGGGCACTCAAACCATCCTCATGGAGTCGGTTTCTAACCGTTTGTGCAGACACATGCACATTTGTGGCCTGCTGAGGTCATTTTGAAGGGCTCTGGCAGTGCTCCTCCTATTCCTCCTTGCACTAAGGCGGAGGTAGCGGTCCTGCTGCTGGGTTGTTGCCCTCCTACAGCCCCCTCCTCGTCTCCTGGTGTACTGGCCTGTCTCCTGGTAGCGCCTCCAGCCTCTGGACATCACGCTGACAGACACAGAAAACCTTCTTGCTACAGCTCGCATTGATGTGCCATCCTGTATGAGCTACACTACCTGAGCCACTTGTGTGGGTTGTAGAGTCCGTCTCATGCTACCACGAGTGTGAAAGCACAACCAACAGAAAGCATTGGTAGTGAGATGTGGTCTGTGGTCCCCACCTGCAGAACGACTCCTTTAATGAGTGTGTCTTGATAATTGCCAATAAATTCCATCTGTTGTCTATTCCATTTGCGCAACAGCATGTGAAATTGATTGTCAGTCAGTGTTGCTTCCTAAGTGGACAGTTTGATTTCACAGAAGTTTGATTTACTTGGAGTTATATTCTGTTGTTTAAGTGTTCCCTTTATTTTTTTGAGCAGTGTATATATTTATTACACTCAAAGCAGATGAAATCACAGTGAGTTTGAAGTATTGAACATGTCACAAATTTTCTATGTAAATATATTTCTAAAGGTGTTATTGACATAATATTTTCACCATATGTCAGTAACAACCCATCCAATCCACACAGGCAAAGAAATCAAACCATAGATGTCCATAAACTAAGTTATGTGTAATAATGAGAAATGACACAGGGAAAAAGTATTGAACATGCTTACTGAAATTTGATACATGGCACAAAAGCCTTTGTTGGTGATGACAGCTTCAGATGCCTCCTGTATGGAGAAAGTAGTCGCATGCATTGCTCAGGTGTGATTTTGACAAATTTTTCCACACACTCTTCAAATCCTCAAGGTCCCATGGGCTCCTTTTATGAACTTTGAGTTTTAGTTCCATCCAGGTCAAGTGATTGGCTGGACCATTCTAGCAGCTTTATTTTCATTCTCTGAAACCAATTGAGAGTTTCATTGACTGTGTATTTGGGATCATTGTCTTGCTGAAATGTTGTCCACCCCTGCTTAATCGTCATCATCCTGGTAGATGGCAGCAAATTTTCACAAATAATGTCTTGGCACATTTATCAATTCATTCTTTCTTTTATTACATAAAGATTGTCAATGCCGTATGCTGAAAAACAGCCCAGACCATGTTGTTCCCATCTCAAACTTCACTGTTGGTATGGTGTTTTTAGTATGATATGCGGTGCCTTTTGGCCTTCAAACATGGTGGTATTATGGAATCCAAAGAGTTCAATTTTAGTCTCATCTGACCAGACTATATTCTCACAGTATTTCACAGGCTTGTCTAAATGTTGTTGAGCAAACTGTTAACACGCTTGAACATGCTTTTTGTTCAACGATGGAGTTTTGCGTGGTGAGCGTGCATACAAACAATGGCGGTTGTACCTGCTGATTCTAGGTCTTTATGTAGCTCTCTATAGGTGGTCCTTGGCTCTTGGAGAACTCTTTTAATAATTCTTTTCATTCTGTCTGAAATTTTGCAGGGAGTACCTGGTCGTGGCCAGTTTATGGTGAAATGATGTTCTTTCCACTTTTTGGAACAGTGCTCACTGGAACCTTCAGTATTATTATTTAGAATTTCTTCTATAACCTATGCCATCAGTATGTTTCACAACAATAAGGTTGCAAAGGTCTTGAGACAGCTCAGTGGTGTTACCCATCATGAGATGTTTCTTATGTGGCACATTGGTAATGAGACATCTTTTTATAGTCCATCAGTTGAACCAGCTGAGATTTTTCACAAAGTGGCAGGATTGCTTTTCAAATACTGATAGAGTTCAGCTGGCATCATGACTTCCCATGGTGTTTTGCACTTCTCTATCTTCATGTGTTCAATATGGGTTGTTACCGACATCTGGTGATAATTTCATGTCAATAGCACCTTTAAAAATATTTTAACTTAGAAAATTGATGAGATGTTCAATACTTTTTTCATCCACTGTGTATATATTATATATTATAATATTTTTGGGAAGGGGATCAGTTAGAACTTTAGCTATGGGGCCCTGTGATTTTTATTTGTACCACTGCTGTCTACATTGTACATTTTCAGAAAAATGTTTGCTCAGTGATGGGGGTGGAGCTGGGCAAGAAGGCATGAGATGTCCAATCCTGTGGTGATAATCTCCTGCTAATAAAACACTGATTTTATTGAAACAGCAACACGCAGCCTAGTAAGTAACTCATTGCTTGAAACTGACTTTCAACCCCTAGATCATGCTGCTATTAGATCACATAGCAAAAACCTTGTGATAAAATCCCTTTAATGGTACATCCATATAGGTTGTATCTGCTGTGAGCTCTCTGTAGCAAATTTGCAGCAGCAATATTCACACTCAGTTGTGTGGACATCACTGTGATGTTCTGTGCAGATACATGCTGAATAACTGCAGTGCTGGTGAATTTGCACTGTGGGATTTCTCAGCTTTATATGTATGAGATTTTCTAAAATCTTATATCCAATTCTGAAACGATAATAGTAATATTGATCCCCTGTGTATCTGGTCTGTGTGAACACATTCTCATACTTCTCCTTGTTGAGTTTGGTACAATTAAATACATTCTAGACCAGGGGTGGGCAATTAATTTTCCCGAGGGGCCACATGAGAGACCATGACTGTTGTGGAGGGCCGAACCAATAGCTTGAAATTAATTCTTCTCAAAATTAATTTATTAATATTACCGTATATACTCATGTATAAGCCGACCCGTGTATAAGCCAACCCCCCTAATTTTGCCACAAAAAACTTTGAAAACTTATTGACTCGCGTATAAGCTGGGTGTATAAGTTGCCGTCCTGCTCTGTGCTCCCCCATCCAGCTCTGTGGCCCCCATTCTCCTCTGTGCTCCCCTCCTCCTGCTCCATTATCCTGTCCTGCTCCGTGCTTTCCATCCTCCCCCGTCCTGCTCCATGCTCCCCCATCCAGCTCTGCACTCCCCCATTCTCCTCTGTGCCCACCCCCGTCCTGCTTCTTGCTCTCCGTCCTCCCCCCGTCCTGCTCCGTGCTCTCCGTCCTACCCCGTTCTGCTCCGTGCTCTCCGTCCTCCCCTCGGTCCTGCTCCGTGCTCCTTGTCCTCCTCCATGCTCCCCCCATCCTCCTTCATCATACTCACCCTCCCCGTGCCATCGCTGAACGTCCTGGCCGGCAATCCTGCGTTCTCCCCGGCTTCCTGCAGCTCTCCAGCGCTGAGCGGTGACGTAATACCGTTCATTAAGGCCATGAATATGGAGGCCACGCCCATGGGAGTGGCGTCGCGTCCATATTACATGACCTTAATGAGCGGGTATTACGTCACCGCTCAGCGCTGGAGAGCTGCAGGAAACCGGGGAGAACACAGGATTGCAGGGACGTTCAGCGATGGCACGTGGAGGGTGAGTATGATGTCCCAGCCACCGGCTCCTGCCGCCGCATCCCCTCCCCCACTGGTTTCTGCCCTATGACTCGTGTATAAGCCGAGGGGGCATTTTCAGCACAAAAAAAGGTGCTGAAAATCTTGGCTTATACACGAGTATATACGGTAATTGCATCACTTAATATTGAGCAGAATTAAGTATGCTGACACCCCCCTGTATATCTTTGAATCCCCCACAGACCCTTATATACAGCATGAGCCTCACACAGCCTACTACATATGCTGCATGAGCCCCACATAGCCTCCCTATATACGGCATGAGCCCCAAACAGCCTCCCTATCAGGGCCAAACTGGCTATCTGGCAATTCTGGCAAATGCCAGAAGGGCCTGTCTGGTCATGGGCCACCTTGTCTGCTACGTTGTTAGCAGAATCCATGTTCTCAAGACTCCCATACTGTTAAGAGTTGTGATGGAGCACAAAGTTGCTGACTCTGTCACTTACCCCACGGGTATCATTAGAATTACCCCAGCCGGCCACGGGTATCATTAGAAATATTGGTCTTGTGGTAAATCTTCCTTTCCTCCATCCAGGGTAATATTAGTGATACATCCCATCTGATTCTTGGGGACAGGGACAACATGGGCCTGTGTGATTTCAAATGCCAGGACTGAATTTTAGCCCCAGTCCGTACCTGCTCCCTATATATGGCATGAGCCCCACACAGCCTCCCTATATACAGCATGAGCCCCACACAGCTTCCCCCATATACAGCCTGAGCCCCACACAGCCTCCCTATATACAGCATGAGCCCCACACAGCCTCCCCATATACTGCATGAGCCCCACACAGCCTTTTTATATACATCATGAGCCCTGCAGTCTCACCACATACTGCATGAGGCCCCCACAGCCTCCCCATATACTGATTGAGCCCCACACAGCCTCCCTGTATACTGATTGAGCCCCACACAGCCTTCCTATATATACTGCATGAACCCCACACAACCTCCCTATATATACTGCATGAGCTCTACACAGCCTCCCCATATACTGCATGAGCCTCAAACAGCCTTCCCATATACTGCATGACAGTATACAGCCTTCCCATAGCCTTTCCATGTGCAGCATGTCACCCCCATTGCCTCCCCATGTACTGCATGTCTCCCCCCATAGAATCCCCATGTTCACTTCCATAGAATCCCCATGTTCGCCCCCATAGAATCCCCATGTTCACTTCCATGGAATCCCCATGTTTATACACATGAAAAAAAAAACACCACATACTCACCTTGGTCCCGTTCCCAGGCGCCCTGCTTCTGCTTCTGCTGCTGTCTCCAGTGCGCTGACTCTCTGGCGGTACACAGCTGACGTGATGAAATGACGTAATTGCGTCAGCTGTTTCACACGCTGATTGGTGGAGAAAGTGGCCGGAGGCCCCTACTACACCAATGCTGACTGCGCCAGGGAGACAGCGAGCGGGCGGGCGTGCTACGGCCCGCGCCTCTCAGGTTTCCAGCCCCAAGCCTGTCTTGGTCCGCGGGCCTGACTGAGACAGCCAAAGGGCCGGATGTGGCCCGCGGGCCGCACTTAGCCCAGGTCAGGTTTAGACAGTAATCTGTAAATTTCAGCAGCACAAATCTCACTCCAGTGCTGATAGTCTGCTACAGTGTATCAGTGCATGGAAAATGTATCACTCTGGGGGGGTTCTAGACTGGATACGATTGTAACAAACCCTCATCTGTGAAAAGTTTTAGATCTGTATGAGTTTCAGCCACCTTGGAAATAAAATGAGTTAAAGAAATCGAACAAATCATGATATAATATGTCCAAAATAGCACATGTATTTATTATACCAATAATTATAGAAAAATCTCATACACCATGGTTATGAAAAGAGGCGCTGGCAGACAATAGCCAGACTCAAAACTCTTTGATTACATCTGTAATTATTCCCTACTGTCTTTGCAGAAGTCTTCGTCCCCTAGGATGGAAAATTTTCCCCATTAGCAAAATTATGATAAAATCTGTATATGAATGGTAAAATTGGAAGATACTTCTAAGTTTCAGCAGGGGTCAAGAACTTATGTAATGCAGTCATAAATTGTAATTAAAAGCTGAAATGATGTATATTGTCACTGAGTCCTGGTGTCACCTGCAGAAAACAAAACTTGGAATGGAATGGCAGTGAGTAAAGTGTTTCATCTCTGACATGATCCTCATACACTGTGTTCCAAATTATTATGCAAAAATTGTTTAGGAGTGATAAGGTAAGAATTTTTTTGTTTGTCAGTTAAACTCATGATGGTGATGTGTGTCAGGGCTCTTTATATCACTGTAAGCAATTGCAGACACCTGTGTTAATTAGTTTGGCAGGTGTGTCCAATGAAAGGCAAGACTACTTAAGAAGGCTGTCCCACATTATTAAGCAGCCTACATTTTCTGCCAAAATGGGAAAGAAAAAGGATGTGTCGGCTGCTGAGAAGCAACAAATTGTAGAGTGTTTAGGTCAAGGCATGACTACAATCAACATTGCCAAGACACTTCATCGTGATCATCGCACAATCAAGAAGTATGTAGCTGATTCACAGTACACACGTGTGCGTGCTGATAAGGGAAAATTGAGGACTCTTTCCTACAGGCAATTACGTCAGGTTAAAAGAGCAGCGGCAAAAAAGCCTTGTCATAGCAGCAGACAAGTTTTTGAAGCTGCTGGTGCCTCCAACGTCCCCTGAACAACAAGATGCAGGGTCCTTCAGAGGTTTGCAGCTGTGCGTAAGCCATCCTGTTGACCTCTATCCACTGCACACAAGCAGAAACGGCTCCAGTGGGCCAAACAATACATGAAGACTGACTTCAAAACTGTTTTGTTCACCGATCAGTGCCATGCAACGCTCGATGGTCCAGATGGATGGAGTGGAGGATGGCTGGTTGATGGACACCCCATGCAAACACGGCTACGGCGCCAACAAGGAGGAGGTGGAGTAATGTTTTGGGCTGGAATCATGGGGAGAGAGATTGTCGGCCCCTTTATGATCCCTGAAGGGGTAAAGATGAACTCCATAGTGTATGTTGAGTTCCTCAAACAGCACTTCCTGCCATGGATCAAGAAGAAGAACTGTGCATTCCGCAGCAAGATCATTTTCATGCATGATAATGCACCGTCTCATGCTGCACATAACACATCTGCATCTCTGGCTGCTATGGGCATAAAAGGGGACAAACTTATGGTGTGGCCCCCATGCTCCCCTGACCTCAACCCCATTGAGAACCTCTGTAGCATCATCAAAAGGAATGTCTATTATGGCGGAGGCAGTTCACATCTAAGCAACAGCTCTGGGAGGGTATTCTGTCCTCATGCAAAACAATTGAAGCAGAAACCATCCAAAACCTGACAAATTCCATGGACGAGAGAGTTCAGAAGCTCCTTTCGAACAAGGGGGCCTATGTGCAAATGTAACATCACCTAGAATAAAGTTTTGAGTTGAAAACTGTTTGATTTCAGTTTGTAAGAACCTACTAATGCTTATAATGTCAAAAATGACCATTTTTTGTTCTTTATTAAAATGAAAAGGTTGAAAACTCTGCAGTGCATAATAATTTGGAACATGCATTTTGAGTGCAGTTTGAGTGTTTTATTTTTTAAAAAATATACTGTTATCATAGGCAGTTTGTACAAAAACCTTTCAATTGTACTCTAATAGTTATTTGACTGGAAAATTACAATGACTGCAATTCATATAGGTAATTTGGGAAAATCTGAGAAAATATTATTGCATAATAATTTGGAACACAGTGTAATTGGGAGATAAATATTTCTGTAAGATGTCTGCCTGCACAAGAAAAGAAAATGTGCTGACAACTGTGGTTCTCTTTTTTGCTTTGTCTATATTTCTGTACATGGACATTGTCAAAGGTAAGAATTTTTCTCCTTAGGTTTGTTGGTTGCTTGTTATGTGCAAATTTGCCCATACTGTGTAATCTGCAGATATGTTATACAAATTAGGGATATTTGAATGAGTTTTCAGGTATTTTGGGGATGCAGAATCCAAAATTGACATTGGTGTTATCAAATTGGCTTTGATTTATTGCACACTGGATACTGTTAAAACAATTTTGACATGATACATCCATTTCAGTTCCTTACTGAGCAAGATGTAGTGAAGAATATGAAAATATCACAATAGTCCTGCATTCTGCAATCAGGAGCTCAAATGCTTTTTGCTTCGACACCAAATTGGATATACAAAATGCCCTTGTATCATCTGATAGTGAGATATTAGAGCAAAGCAAGATCATTACAATAAAGAACTAAGGCTGCTTTCACATATCAGTTTTTTGGCGTCAGTCACAATCCGTTGGCTAGCGGATCCGTCACATCAGTTTTCATCCGTTTCTTCCGTTTTTCGACAGATCCGTTTTTTAAAAGCTGGCAATTCAGTGCGCTGTACAGTAAAATCACATTGACATGTTTGAATCGGAAGAATAGATATATACACATAGAATACGTATACAGTACAGACCAAAAGTTTGGACACACCTTCTCATTCAAAAATGTTTCTGTATTTTCATGTCTATGAAAATTGTAGAATCACACTGAAGGCATCAAAACTATGAATTAACACATGTGGAATTATACATTACACTTTACAAAAAAGTGTGAAACAACTGAAAATATGTCTTATATTCTAGGTTCTTCAAAGTAGCCACCTTTTGTTTTGATTACTGCTTTGCAGAAATGGTGAACGGATGGACTCTACATGCCTGGTTCCCACCGTGAAGCATGGAGGAGGTGGTGTGATGGTGTGGGGGTGCTTTGCTGAGACACTGTTGGGGATTTATTCAAAATTGAAGCGGTGAGCGGTCCAGCTCACCCCAAACCATCTCGATTGGGTTCAGGTCTGGTGACTGTGGAAGCCAGGTTATCTGGCGTAGCACCCCAACACTCTTCTTCTTGGTCAAATAGCCCTTACACAGCCTGGAGGTGTGTTTGGGGTCATTGTCCTGTTGAAAAATAAATGATGGTCCAACTAAACGCAAACCGGATGGAATAGCATGCTGCTGCAAGATGCTGTGGTAGCCATGCTGGTTCAGTATGCCTTCAATTTTGAATAAATCCTCAACAGTGTCACCAGCAAAGAACCCCCACACCATCACACCTCCTCCTGCATGCTTCACGGTGGGAAACAAGCATGTGGAGTCCATCCATTCACCTTTTCTGCGTGCAAAGCAGTAATCAAAGCAAAAGGTGGCTACTTTGAAGAACCTAGAATATAAGACATATTTTCAGTTGTTTCACACTTTTTTGTAAAGTGTAATGTATAATTCCACATGTGTTAATTCATAGTTTTGATGCCTTCAGTGTGATTCTACAATTTTCATAGTCATGAAAATACAGAAAAATAATTGAATGAGCAGGTGTGGCCAAACTTTTGGTCTGTACTGTATATACACATGTCATTGAGACACACATATATATATATACACATGTATATATATATATATATATATACACACACACACATACTGTATATACATTTATATATATATAGTTCATAGAGTTCTACATAGCATAATAGCAGCTAAATCATTTGCCAGCTTCAGTAAAATCATTGCCGAACCCGACATGATATGACACATGGTTTACATATAGTAAACCATGTCATATCAAAATGATTCATATATGTCAGTTTTTAATCAATTTAGTAGTTTGTGTTATGAAAAATTTGGAACTCTAGGGGTTAAATTTAAGGCTATAATCGCAGAAAAAAATTATGTGGGCTCCTGCGCAATTTTCTCCGCTAGAGAGGGAAAGCGAGTGACTGAGGACAGATATTTATAGCCTAGAGAGGGACTATTGTTTTTTTGGCCCTCCCCGGCTACAAACATCTGGCCCCAGCCGCCCCAGAAAAGGCACATCTGTAAGATACGCATTTTCTGGCACTTAGCCTATCTATTGCCATTGCCTTTTGCTTGGCTCAAGGGTTAATAAGGGGTTAATGTCACCTTGCTATTGAAAGGTGACATTAATCCGGGATAATAATGGAGAGGTGTCAATAAGACAGCTATCCATTATTAATCCTACAGTAGTAAAGGGTTAAAAAAGACACACACACATTAATTAAAAATTCTTTTAATGAAATAATTACACAAAGTTTTAAGTTTGACCAAATTCTGCCAATCCAACTGAATCTCTTGTTCTCCTGTAAAAAATAATAAAATAAAAAATACAATATCCATACCTCCGCCATTCAGTCAGGTCCCCTGCCGCAATCCATCACAAGGGGTTAACTAGTTTACAACAGGGACCGGTGCTAATGCTACCGGCCCGCTGTAAACCACTGCAGAATGAATTAAATCATGTCTACGCAGGTGCCCCCGCTGACCGGAGATGAACTGATTAGCGTGAGAAAGTTGCTGAACTTTTTCCCACGCTGTCAGATCACCTCTGGTCAGCCGGGGACGTCAGTGAGGCTGCGCGGAGTCCCCGGCTGATCTGAAGTGAACTCAATAGCGTCAAATTTGTAAATTCATCAATGATTCATGTTACAAATGATGTGGAGCTTCTGCTGCCATCTCTCCTGTTAAGAACATCTTCAGACAACTATGAAGACTTGGAGCAAAATATGCCCAAAATGTGCATGAAAATGGCCATAAAGGGACATTGTCTCCATAGGTGGAGATGTACACTTTCAGATCTTCTTGATGATTTTACTGGAAAACCAGGAGAAAATACACCAGGATAGTTAATGGAGAGAAAGTATCTGGACTGATAGGTCGGAGACATGATGGCTGACTACTGCTGAAGCCTCTATCGTAATAGTCCTGATGACACAAATCACGGAAAATTGTACAAACAGCGTTTTTCTATGCATTAATTGTGATAATCAGAATAACCTTACTTTGCTCTGGTATTCTACTTAATGCTACCTCATTGATATTTCTTTTGTTTACTACTTAATGTTTCATGACAATTTCTATGAGATTTGTGAGTGACTCATACCTGGTCAATATAGGCCCATAGACTAAAGGGTATGCCACACTAAACAAGAACGCTAACGAGATCGCTAAAAAACGTCACTATTTAGCGATCTCGTTAGTGACGTTGTTATGTGTGGCATGTAGTAACGACGTGGCCCCTGCTGTGATCTCGCTGATCGTTCACTAGCGTTCTGGACCGTATTTTTATCGTTGGCGTCCCGCTGGTGAGCGCTATATCGCTGTGTCTGGCACCTTTTGTTAACGATGTGCGCTGTTTTTTACATCACAATGACCGCAAAAGTTGTTAACGAGATCGCTAGCCGCTTATGCGTCGTTAACTAGATCGTTAAGTTTGGCAGCTACTAGCGACATCAAAACGATCACAAAAACGATCGCATTAGTATGCGTTGTTATCGTGATCGTTAGCGGGAGCGTTTAGTGTGGCAGTACCTTTAGGCCCATTTATTGTGTCGGAAGGGACCTTCAGGGTCATCATGTCCTGCGTTGAGCAGGGGGTTCCCTGCTCAATGCAGGATTCAACCCCCTGCTAATACACGTCAAAAGTATAAGGCCCATCTGTTATTATTGTCCTCCCAAAAAATGCCACAGCATACACGGTGAGTACTCGATTACCACAATGTCTAAATAATCAAATTAATGGCACTTCAAATAAGCAATTCAATCGCTATTCTGGCTACAGGTACTTTCCAGAACAAGAAGAGATCCATATATATTTGTTGAGTGCTGTTAGAGTTTGGAGGGGTCCTTTGCATTTTTCTATTATTACATTGATACATTTATAGGCTCATTAAGTAAATACATACATAAGAAGGTAAGTCTATAGACTCTATTGGTGGAGAACACATGCAATGTAAATACCGCCCTAACAGTCTAATCATGTAATATGTATGTGTGTGGCCCAGCTACGCCAGGCACACATATTCCAGGAAAATGCACAAGAAGGTAACCGTGAAGCTTGATATTCATTCACGTCACTCACATTTCCCAACACACCCACTAGGGGTATAAAAGGTAGTGACACGTAGCAGGCAGCCATTCAAGCCTTGGGAGACTCAGGAGTGAGTCATTCCCAGTCATTCAAGCCTTGGAGGGAGAGGAGTTCAGTCAGAGTTCAGTCAGCTTCCTGTCTTAGGACAGAGGATGTCAGTCTAGTCTTGGAGGAAGAGGAGTGCAGACTAGATTCTGGCAGAGCAAGTTCATGAAGTGGAGTCTGGCGTGAGTGTAAGGAGTCACTCTAGCCCAGTCAGAACTGCAGGACCAGTACCTCAGCACAAGCTACCTGTATTCTTTGGAAGTTGGAAGGTGACTCTCGGAGCTACAGCATAAACACAGTTGACAGAGTACCTGTGCGCTGCTCTGGACAGGGTCTGAGAAAGGAAAGAAAGAAGGGAATCACAGGAGCTACAACAGTGAGTGTACTAGGAACTGTTCAGTGAGCTCTGGAGAAAAGCTGGCATTCACATCATCGCTACTTGTGCTTATGTTAAGAGCAAGAGCAGGACGAGAGGCACAGTGGAGAAAGATAGAGGCTAGTGCATCAGGTACCGGATTACCCGCACTAATTCACCGGACACCGGGGTCCGAAGCGTTGCTAGTGCTTTATGCCTAGTAATAAGAAACACCGGAATCCTTCTGGACTTCAAGTCACAGTAGGTAGCCCTAAGCGCTGATACGTAAACGGAGTCAGGGGGAACAAGGACTTTTAGCTAGGCCAAGCATAGAAGAACTTTCTTTCCAACATCTGAGAATCAGAGACAGAAAAGGCTCTACCACAATGTCGGCCGGGCGTTGCAGCTATTGAACAAGCTGGAGATTAACAGAGTTAACTTGACTTCAAGCAAGTTTGTACTCACATACATACAAAGTTAAAGGAGGCCTCTAACCTGCTCAGCGGTTATCCTGAATGTGCATTCTCCACCCCGACCAGCTCCCCGGGACCTGCCTGAAACATCTGCAAGTAAAGGTATGGAAAGAGATTGCCTTGTGTGAGACTGCTTTATTACCTACACCCTGCAACACCATAGACTTCCAGGGACCAGTCTCGCCTGTGGGAGACCTACCATCCAGCTGCCCCATAACATCCCCTGTGAAGATCCATATAGCAGCGCTGGTCCAATTGATCAGATACCACAGGTGGCGTCACGAACTATCTATTATTCAATCCCCTGTAAATACATCCCCCATTGTATGAGCGCCCAGGGCCACGGACCGAGTCCTGCTGCCAGTGACAAACCCCATAGACTTTCATGGGCTCGGTGCCGAGTACCCCATAGCCCTGGTACTATGTGCGACTCATATGAGCAGGATGATGGTGAGACACTCACTGATTATACTGCATGTCGATTTTATATCAGTTGCTGCGGTTTAATGGGACATTGGAAGTCTATAAGAGCCAGTGAACTGCATTCTGGGAACACTGCCAAGATTTCATTTTCGTTTTTTCTTTTTTTTCAACCCATCTATTTGATAAAAATAAAATTGAATGAGTCACCATTCAGGAATAATCAGATATTTACATTTTGGACTCTACGCTTCTTTATGTTCTTGAAAGTTCTGGTCTGTTAAAAAACAGTTTGATTTAAATTTTGCTTTAAGGCAATGAGGTTTTTTTCGAGAGCAGCGGAGTAAACAGCAGCATCTGAGTTCAGATTGAGTTCTTCCTGTAAAGACACAGAATATGCTACAGCCAGAAATGTGCATGGCTTTAAAATGTACAGTAGTAATGTTTTCTATTTTTCAGACTATATGACGCACTTTACTATGAGACGTACCACAGTTTTTGACAGCAGAAAATGGGGAAAAACGTTGTTCCTACTAAATAAAATTTCCTTTGCGGTGTTAATAAGTGGAGAGATCACTATCACTAATTTTAATGCAGTAGAATATGATAATGATGTAATGCAGTAGAATATGATAATGACGTAAAAGATAGATGTTAGTCTTTCGCTGCAGAATGTGCATGAAACACATATAGCCTTATAGCACGCACATTATGTACACTATCTGCAGTGCATATGTAAGGAGGTGGCGGGGAACCTCATGTTCCTTCTCTCCTCCTTGTGTACTGGGTGCGTCTGTCCCCGTCTGGGGGAATATGTGTGTCCCAGTCTGCAACAGAAAGGACCCCCAGCTGGGGAATACAGGCTTGCCCAAGGCAAGACCAAGGAAGCAGAGGATACCCCTGGAGGGGGAATAAAGGACTGCCAAGGACTGCTGGGCAGTGTGGATGGGCCCTGGGGCTGCAGAAGTGACTGCAGACGGGCTGTTGGGTTCCCAAAGGTTGGAAGGGAGCCGTTGATGCTGCATAATTGGTGAAGGCGCGGGAAAAGCGCAGGAAGCATTACTTTTTCTCCTCTTCATATTACCTCATGTTACCTCATGTTATCTCATGTTCATTAAAGATTTCTAACATTTGGACAAGGATCGTGGCCAGTGGTGTGTCTGGGGACGTTTTTCCATCATGGAGAGCGGTCCTGTGGGGGAGGTGGCGGGCTGTGCTGCAGGACTGGGACTTTATCTGTTTTTCTATGTGCAGGGTGCCAGGGTGCTCACTGATTGTGCCTTAGTGGACTCGCCCACGACTACCACCCCGTGACACCTTGTTACATTTGGTGTAGTCGGCAGGATCGAATCCAGCAGCCCTGCCGTTACCAGACTGATTGAGAAGACTCCCAGGATTTGTGGACTGGTGACAGCCGTGAAAGAGTTAAAGATGGCGGCTGACAGTGACTAAGATGGCGCCAAACACTGACAAGGAGATGATGGTCAGTGGCGTGAAAATGAAGGATGGTGTCGCCTTTCGTGGGCATCATGGAAGAAACTTGGTGCCAAAAGGAAGGAGGCAACGTCCCACTGTGAGTAAGGCCCGCCCGAAATGGGTGCGGGCGAAAGGCAAGCTGTTGCCCGTGCAACAAAATGTGAGGAAACGGGTGGAGCCCACGAATGGGTGGAGCCCAGAAGAGCAAGACGGCGTGCCCGGAAGAGGGATGCCATTACCCAGCAAGTTACCTAGTGCAGAGACACCGCGGATGCAGAGGAGCCAGCGCTGGAAGGAATGAAAGAGAAGCCGGAAGTCGTGGAGAGAGGGACCGTTGCGGCTGTGATTCCAAGTTCACGCGGCCGCAGTGGAGGACTGTCGCAGTCGAGCGCAGCTCCGGTGATTGAGAGGCCTGCGCCCACCTCAGATCCCACACTGTCTCCTGCCCCGTCACCTTCCCTGGTCCCTGCATCCTCCCGCAATATCTATCTGGACTAGCCCTGGGTTCCCACAGCAGAAGAGGCCCGGTGGGTAAGGGGAATGACTGAGGAGAAGAAGTGGCAGGAGCGCCGAATCTTAAAGGAGCTGCAGCGCCCCGGTGGAGAAACCTTGTCTGGCTGGAAGTCGCGCTGCCCCTACAGAAAGCCAGAGGGCAGAGGCACCCGTAAAGGAAGCGATGGCCACTGGTGGGTCACGGAAGCGGGAAGCTCCAAGTTTGCTGAGTCGTCCGTTACCGAAGGAAAGAAGTAGGAGGAACAGTGATGAGTCATCCCCCAGTGGATCTTTAGGCCATGCGTATATTGTGGTGCAGGGCCTGAATGCAGCTCATTGTGCTGCTCAGCTGCCTTGCATTAAATGATGTGGCTCTGTTCAACAAGAAGGGGAAGTGTTGTGCCGCTTGTGCCTGATCGATGGAGGGGACTGTTCTGTGTCTCTGAGAGGGCCGGGAGCCCTGGGTGACATCAGGATTGAGTGTCGTGGGTGACCCAATTGGTGACTAATAAAAGGACTGTGTTTTTGTCTTCCCCCTTCTTCATCCAGGTTTTGTTTTCGCACCCCCTGCTGGATTGCGGGACTGGAGCCCTAAAGGGATTGATCGTCATGGATTGTGAGTGCGTTGGCTTTGGGGACTGTGCCGTTTTAACCCTACAGCTTACCTGTATTTGCCCCGAATTTTGCCTGTCTTAACCTTGAACTGTTCCTTGATAATGCCGCCCATGTATGTTTGGGAGTTCGTGATCTGCTGGAAGGAGGGAGGGGTAAAGAAAGGTCAGTGTGGGGGACCCGAGGAGTGAGCCGGGTCAAGTACTGAAGGGACTAGATGGACTGTTGCTAAATGGGCCACTGGGCCATGTGTTTCAAGTAACTTCCTGTGTTTGGCTACCCAGAGCAGGAAAGGACTGGCTCATAGGCCTGAACTGTTGTTGTTAAACACTGCATGTGTTCGGGTCCCGGGAGCCGAGGGGATAGGTGGTCGGTCGGACTCACGTTGAAGGAACTTGAACTTTTTGTCCAGGACTCCAACCGGGTGGAGCCGAGGTCACGGTTGACCTACTAGAGGTGCTAAATTGACACTGTATTGACTTTACTTGTGTAATATATGCTGTTTTGGGCTTTCGGGTGCCGTCGTGGTCGGGGATGACCATGTTTCAGGAGGAGAGGAGTGTAAGGAGGTGGTGGGGTGCCTCACGAGCCTTCTCTCCTCCTTGTGTACCGGGCATGTCTTGTCCCCTGTGGCACCCTGATGGCTCGCTAATGTTGTCTTGATGTGCACTGTGTAGTGTACAATGTGTCATAAGCTGTGTTTGTTATGCCTGTTCTTATACTGTGTATATTGTAATCTGCTGTGTTTGTTATGCACAAGCTTAGGGACAGAAGGAGTTAAGAAAGGGGCCGGACTAGCCGGCTTACTGGAGCAGAGCTCTGGCAGGATTGCCTGTGGCACGATGTTTTTCCCTATCTGGGACAGAAGGGACCTCCATCTGGGGGAATACATGTGTCCCCGTCTGGGACAGAAAGGACCCCCGGCTGGGGATTACAGGCTTGCCCGAGGCAAGACGTGTGTTACACCCGGTCCCCGTGCTGGCTCTGCATTGTTGTGAATGGACTTGAGATGAGTTCTGAGCAGAGGCTCCCTCTGGTGGTTACAAGCGGTACTGGTCTGTCCAGTGAAGATTGTAAGGATTGGGAATCAGGTGTTACTGACTGGTCTTATATAAGGGAGTCACCTTCCCATCAGGGTTGCCGGTGATCAATTGTTCTGGTCTCAATCCTTGATTCCTGTTTCCTTTGTAGCCTGCTGTGTCGTGTCTGCATCTCCTGCTTACAGATAAGACTTTTTCTTCTTTTTGTTTTTGTGCTTGATTTTTGCATTTTGTCCTGCACTTCTGTGGGGGCCTTCAGGGTCCCCTCCGGGGCTTTTGCCCTCTCAGTTTAGTTCAGCCACTGATGTTTTGTACATTTGCTTTTTCCAGTTTTTTCAGTGGTTGCTGTTTTGATTTTGTTACACCAGAGAACTAATTTAGGTGGTAGAGGTCGTGTGATCTCAGGTGTTTTTGAAATTAGTAGAGTTGGTGCTTTTCAGGGTTTTTTGGGATTGCAGTAAGTGCCCTTCCTATCCTTTTCTATTTAGATAGTTTGGGCCCCAACGTTTGCTCATACTATTTTCTGTCTGTGTCAGTATTTCTTCTTGTCTAACCGCCATTACATGTTTGGGGGCTTTCTATGTTCTTTGGGGTTCTGCTCCGGGGCAGATAGCTTTCCTCTTTCTATCTTTTAGGTATAGTTAGTTTCTCAGGCTGTGACGAGGCGTCTAGGACCAACGTAGGAACGCTCCACGGCTGCCTCTAGTTGTGGTTAGTCAGGGTACTGCAATCTCATAGATTCCAACTGCTCTGGTGTATTGCCTTTACCTGCACTCCTCAGCTACCAAATCATAACATGCATTCTGTCCTGGTCACTCACCTCCTGTTCTTCAAGCTGTCCTTATGCAGCAGCTTGCTCCCTGTCTGGGGTCTCATGCTCTCTCTGCTTCTCAGCGTCCTGCTCCCTCTCCCATTTCCTGGCACACTGCCAGCAGGCCTCCAGGGAGAATGCTTAGGACGCAGGTGTGCCTTCCTCTTGTCTCTTAAAGGGACAGCGTGCATTTTTTGAAAATATCAATTAACCAATGGCAGCGCACTGATTACTATATCTGGCCACTCCACCATAGGGGGAGTGCTGGAGCAACGAGTATCTACCATTGCTACATCCGGTTCTGTCTCTGATCTGTCTGCGCTGCGTTAGCAGTCTCTGTGCATTTGCTCATACTATTTGTCTCCACAGAGTATCGGTGTCCTGTGATCCCTGACCACCTCTGCAATCACTTGTGCAAGTGTCATCCCATTCTGCCAACAGCCTTCCGAATCCGTGGACTGTGACAAGGTTACTGGAACCAGCTTGCTACCATCTACCCTGAACCAGGACCTTCCTCACCTGTGTCTACCTCACCACGGTCTCTTCCATTATATCTGTTACCCCTTTTGGTCCTGCTGGGACAGCTGCCACGTGTCTGGGGTCTAACTGGAGGTAGCACCTGTGTCCTCCGGGTATTCCATTCTGGTCCTGTTCGAGGGGCTTTACTACGGGTAACCGGGGCTCACTAGTTACGCCCCCTTCAGAGCCCCCCGGACCGTGGTCCCGAGGATCCACTTCAAAAATAAAAAACGAATGTGAACTTCACCATCTCTGCCTCCTCTTCCATTCGTTACAGATTGCTCCGGCCATGGAACCTACTGGATCCCAGAGGCCTCCGACCATGGAACTATACCAAGAGGTGACCCGTTTAAGAAATCAACAGGACAAGATGACGACTTATCTATGCAGCTTGTCTACCCGCATGGATTCCCTGCTGACCTCATCTGCACCTGACTCATCTACCAGCATCCAGGTACCTGCCTCCAAGGCAAGTAAAGGTCCTCGCCTGGCAGCTCCTACCCGCTTCCATGATGATCCTACTCAGTGTCGGGGTTTTCTCAATCAGTGCACTCTACACTTCGAAATCTTGGAGCATATGTTTGCTTCTGACCGAGCCAAGGTGGGCTTCGTTAAGTCACATCTAGCAAGAGAGGCTCTCGCCTGGCTAAACCTGCTATGGGAGAGAGAGGAGACGCTTGTTAATGATCTTCAATCTTTCCTAGAGGCTTTTCGCAGGACCTTCGATGAACCTGGTCTTACCACCTCGACCGCTTCAGCCTTGCTTCGCTTACACCAAGGAACTCTCATGGTGGCTCAGTATGCTGTTAAGTTCCGCACCTTCTCGTCTGAGCTGTCTTGGAACAATGAGGCCTTGGTGGCTAACTTTTGGGAAGGCCTATCAGGAAGAATCAAGGATGAGCTGGCGGGACGGGACAGACCTACCACCTTGGAAGATCTAATATCCTTGGCAACCCGAATTGACATGAGTTTTCAGGAGCCTTCCATGGAGATCAAGCGAGACAAAAGGTCCTATCACCCGGACTCTAGTTCTTACAAAACGGTTACCTCGCCTCCCTCTCCTGAGGCCATGGAGGTTGACCGTGTAAGTTTGGCCACCCACCGCCAGGAGGCGCGTCGCAAGGAAGGAAGTTGTTTCTACTGTAGTTCTGAGCATCTGATGCGTTCCTGTCCTAAGAAGTCGGGAAACTCCAGTACCTAGGTTCGGTAGGAGAGGACACCCTAGGTAGAGAACATTCCTCCCCCTCATTGCAAATCTCGGTCTCCGTGTCCTGCGGAGCAATAAAATTCTCTAAACTTTGTTTACTGGATTCTGGAGCTGCAGGGAACTTCATCCAGCAGGCGGTTGTCGATCGTTACCGCTTACCAGTCCAGTGTCTTCCTGACCGAGCCCGTCCAGTTTCAGACCGAGCCTGTGGAATTCCGGGTAGGTCTAACGCATGCTGAAAGAATCTGTTTTTCTGTGTATCCCGGTTTGTCTCATCCCTTGCTTTTAGGTTTACCATTTGAGATGCATGAATTGGTCCTAAATTGGAGAACTGGAGAGGTTCTGTGTTGGGGAGATACCTGCATGAATCGATGCCTAACCGGGATTCAATCTGTTTCGCCTCCAGTTCAACCAGATACCCTGCCAGGGTTGCCTTCCTCTTACTGGTCCTTCTCTGACGTCTTTGGGAAAAAAGAGGCTGAGAGACTACCTCTACGCAGGTCGTATGACTGTCAGATAGATCTTCTTCCTGGAACATCTCCTCCTCACGGGAGAGTTTATCCTCTTTCTCAAGCAGAGACTCAGGCCATGTCGGACTACATTCAAGAGAACCTGGCAAGAGGATTTATCCGAAAGTCATCTTCACCGGCAGGAGCAGGAGTCTTCTTTGTGAAGAAGGATGATCCCTGTGGCCCTGTATCGACTACCGGGGCCTAAACCAGATCACGGTAAAAAACAGGTATCCATTACCTCTTATTTCAGAGCTGTTTGATCGTCTCCAAGGGGCCAAGATCTTCACCAAATTGGATCTCAGAGGGGCCTACAACCTGATCCGAATCAGAGAAGGAGACGAGTGGAAAACAGCCTTCAACACCCGTGATGGCCACTACGAATACCTGGTAATGCCGTTTGGTCTAAGCAATGCACCCGCGGTCTTTCAGGAATTTGTTAATGACATTTTCAGGGATCTGCTCTATACTTGTGTCGTTGTCTACCTGGATGACATTCTGATATTCTCTGCAGACTTGGCTTCACACTGGAGGCAAGTAAGCCTGGTCTTACAAAAACTGAGAGAGAACAGGCTTTATGCCAAATATGAGAAATCAAAATCATATATAAGACCCTAAGCAAAATACTTTATTAATAAAATACCTCAATGGGTAGCACCAAAATATGTGACAAACAATAATGTGAATGTAGTGTTCCAAATTAAAGCATTGGGCACACCTGGATGTCCCTAGTAAGCGTCTAGGCTCTCACCTGCCTGGCTGCGGAGGTTGGCACCCTAGGGGGGAGCGTTGTGGCGCCCCCGCTCCACGATGGCTGTCCCTAGTGGCCCTAATAAACCCTACAGCCCTAGGAAATCCCTCTGCCCATTCGCTAAAGGGACCCCTATGTCTAGACAGAGACCTACTGTACTAGTATGACCCTATGCCCCAATGGAGTAAAAACATAATTGAACACAGGTGGTGTTGAGTGGTAGCTCTAGGTGGTTGTTATCGACAAAAGATAGATAGATAAATATCAGTATATTCACTGATTTTAGTAAAATAAACGATAAAGTGTAGAGAACTCTATGCTTAATAAAGCCTAGTTGTGAATAGCATTGATCTTCATCAGATATTTGATAGATAATTACATGAAGATCTACTAGCTGTACAATGTCATACATCAATTTCAGCAAAGTGAATATATCAATTCGTTGTAGCGAAAATGGAATAGGCAAAATTTATTGTCACCTATGCTGTTGTGGTGCACAAATAGCAAACAATCGGTCCTCAATAGACCATACACCCTGTTTTGATATACTATCACTTATTCATATGTATCCTCCCCAGATTTTAGGTTTGCATGTCGCATCATATAGATGTAAAGAATGTGCGACTTGGTGCACTATTAGCAACGTTGTTGTTGCTCTACAGAGGACATCTGGATACTTATTGGGGATAAACAATAAAGCCATAAATACTATTATATCCCATTAAATGCTGAAACTGTCTCAGCCATGTTGTCAGCCCACATGCAAAGATTGAAATCGGTGACAATCAGTGTCAATCACTAATACAGTAATCCTGATATCTATGTCTAAGTCAGGAACTCATGCCCAAAAGATATAATACATATGTCGATATTCTGAGATATTGCACTATTCCCTACAATCTTAACGGTTATAATATCATCCAATTCCAACTTCAGAATCAGGGTATAACAGCCACAACTAATTATAACAACCACATCTAATTAACAGGGAAGATACGTTTCAAATGCATATTGATAGCAATACTTAGCTCTCCCAGCTACCACCCAAAGACCATTAAGTCAGCGCCTCAACGGGTTTCGCCCAGCCGGGCTCATCAGGAGGCCAGATAGACAAGTTACGGATCCGGATCATCTGGAGTTCCGGCTGCTGAGGTCTGGCAGGACACCAAGACTGCCTTGGAGAGAGCCTCCCAATGCATGAAAAGGCATGCGGACAAGAGACGTCTGGATGCTCCTACCTTTCGTCCCGGAGACAAGGTATGGCTTTCCTCCAAGTATATCCATCTTAAGATGCCGTCCTACAAATTGGGCCCCCTGTTATGTTACGGTAGCTGAGGAGTGCAGGTAAAAAAGGCAATACACCAGAGCAGTTGGAATCTATGAGATTGCAGTACCCTGACTAACCACCACAACTAGAGGCAGCCGTGGAGCGTTCCTACGATGGTCCTAGACGCCTCGTCACAGCCTGAGAAACTAACTACACCTAAAGATAGAAATAGGAAAGCTATCTGCCCCGGAGCAGAACCCCAAAGATAATAGAAAGCCCCCAAACATATAATGGCGGTTAGACAAGAGGAAATACTGACACAGAAGAAAATAGTATGAGCAAACGCTGGGGCCCAAACTATCTAAATAGAAAAGGACAGGAAGGGTACTTACTGCAATCCCAGAAAACCCTGAAAAACACCAACATACTAATTTCAAAATCACCTGAGATCACACGACCTCTACCACCTAAATTAGTTCTCTGGTGTAACAAAAACAGCAGCCACTGAAAAAACTGCAAAAGCAAAAGTACAAAACACAGTGGCTGGACTAAACTGAGAGGGCAAAAAGCCCCCGGAGGGGACCCAGAAGGCCCCCACAGAAGTGCAGGACAAAATGCAAAAATATAGCAAAAACACAAAATAAGAAATTGTCTTATCTGATAGCAGGAGATGCAGACACGACACAGCAGGCTACAAGGGAAACTGGAAAGAAGGATTCAGACCAGAACAATTGATCACCGGCAACCCTGATGGGAAAATGATTCCCTTAAATAAGACCAATCAGTAACACCTGATTCCCAATCCTCACTAGCACCGCTTGTAACCACCAGAGGGAGCCTCTGCTCAGAACTCATCTCAAACCCATTCACAACAGCCCCCGGTTCATTGGGCCTTTTGAAGTCTTGAGACAAATCAACCCGGTTTCTTACAAACTGAAATTGCCTACTTCCAGGGTGAACCTAGCCTCTATGCTGCCTGAGGCGAACTGCAAAACGGCGCCCCCCCCATTGTAAAATCAGTACAAATAAATCTGGTTTACTCTTACTAGCCTAACCTGACGCAAATGTGAAATACATACACTTTAAATAGGAATATTTTGAAACATCGAATTTTATATTTGTGAAAGTTCTATATAAGTAGTAGAAAATAAAGGATATTAAGAATACTACTCATTGTATGGTTCAGTTTCAGAAATCAACAGCTGGGCCTTAATCAAAATCGTTCAACAAACCCTCTTGCCAAGTAGAACTTCAAGGTCTTGGACAATAGAAAAAATATAAAAAAGACATAAATGAATACACCAATAAAAACCAGTGCTGCGCATATTATAAGAGCATACTGTACATCATCCCAAGTGAGGCACTATAGTGCACAGTGATGATACTTGAGGCCCTATAGTGCACAGTGATGATACATGAGGCCCTATAGTGCACAGTGACGATACATGAGGCCCTATAGTGCACAGTGATGATACATGGGGCTCTATAGTGCATTTGATTTGAATAGGGGGGAAAATGTGCAGTAGCTGGCCATGGCCACTAAATAGGAGACAGAGCAGCTCTGTAAGGCAGCAGTTCCAGCTGGCACCAAGAACAACTGACTGGCAGGGGTGCTAGGTGTCGCACCCCACCTGATCAGACATTGCTGACCTATTCTAAGGTTAGCCAGTGTTAGTGATTTAACTGCATCCGGATTTTTTTCTGCAAACGGATGCAAATGCATGGAACTGCATCCTGATAAGGATTTGGTTGGAAATTTGAAATTCTGACTTCTGGGGAGGGGAGAGAGGAGGAGAGAGGGGAGAAAGACTGGTAAAAGTGAAAGAAAAAAAAAATGTTGCTCCGAGCCTGCGCAGTATGAAATCCACATGCAGATTGGACGCAAGCATCCTGATTCGGGTGCGTCTACATTGACAATCATATGTTTTTGGACGCTCTGCCACGTATCAGGATGTCTGCAGATTTTTTTTAACACCCAAAATTCGCAACAAGCTGCGTTTGGGGAGCACATGAAAAATCCTGATGCAGATGCAGGTCCATGTGTGGAGCCCAGCTGCGACTGGATCCATATCTTCCAGAAGGGTGCACTGAAAGAATACACCACTAGAGGTCATTATACACATTCACACACGTTCACCTATCCCAAAGACCACCAGAGGGAGCTGTTTAGACATATAAAAGCAGAGTGAACACAAACATCAAGTCATTCAATCAGTGAAGCCATTCAAGGCAGTTACCTCAGAGAGCTCAGTCAGTCTGCAGTAAGGTGAAGTGCAGAGCTGAGATTAGAAAGACTGCAGAGTAATTCAGTTCAAGAGAGAGTGGAGGCCAGTACAAGTGGAACCGAAGCCACTCCAGCCTGGTCAGAACTGAGCCAACTGAGTGCAGCTCAGTGAGAGAAGCGTGCTGACGCTTAAAGAGCGGTGAAGAGGCAGCCCACCAACTGCCAGTGTGTGATCGTGTGAGGGCCCGGGTAGGCTGAAGGCAAGTGGAAAGAGCAGTAACGGAGGTAGAAAAGCCTTTACAGCTTACCTCAGCAAGTATTGACCGGACACCGGGGTCCGAGCCTATAGGGATCTCCACGACCCATTAGGAGAACACCGGAGTTCCTGGAGGACTACAAGTCCCAGGAGTACCTCAGAGCTGATACGTAACTGGGCCAGGAGGACGGAGTCCAGCCGTGCACGGCAAATAGAGACTGTGTACTTCAAGAAAGGGTCCAACCACAAGGTCAGCTAGGTGCAAGACGGAGACCAAATTAGGCCTAGCTACAAGCAGGTCAGGTCTATCACATAAAAGCAAGGAGAGAGGAGGCCACACACCTACTCAGTGGAGGAATCTGGATGTCCACCCTTCACCCTACAGTGCTCCGGGGAGTGCCTGCAACATCTTCAGTAAAGGTACCAAAGTGACTTATGTGTGTGTCTACCTTATTAGCCCTAACTGCCGGGCCTCTGTCTGTCCTGCACCCCTGCACATCTATCTGCCCTGAAGGACTCAGCCTTACTTGTGGAAGGCTTAACATCTAGCTGCACAATATTAACCCTCCAGTGGATCTGCACAGCAGCGCTGGTCACCCTGACCAGGTACCACAAGTGGCGTCCCGAATCCCCATACCAATATTCAATTCACCTGTAAATATCCAACATTAAAGAATGAGCACCAGAGCCACGGACTGAGCTGTGTTGCCGTGACATCCCCCATAGTAGTCTATAGGCTCAGATCCGAGTTCCCATTGCTCTGGAGGGCGACTCACATGCGTCCCTATGTTAAGGATAGGGATGCAATCTGGATCAGAATTGCTACGCATCACAACGCATCGTACCAAAACGCTAGTGTGAAAGCAGACAAACTCGGTCAGCCCCTCACCAGGTGCCCCCATGTCATGTACATGCTTCCAATACATGTTATTAACATTAACACACTATAACATGGGGCACAAGCTCCTCTAGAGAGGCGGGAAAGATCACTGTATGGCAGCACAGCAGAGTCTAAATTATGTCTGCATACTGGCCCCATACAAGTTCATCACTTTCCCATACAGCACATCCCTCGCTTCTGAGCATGCTCAGTGCCGCAAAACGGATCCCTGCACACGGAAGCACCCGGATCCGTGTTGTCCTGGATCCATGCTTCATAGAGCTCCATTTTAATTCCAGACGTGTAGCCGTGGATCCGTGCGTCTTCCTATGCCTGCGTGTTTTTCAGACGACACAAAACTGCAACAAGTTGCGTTTTTGTGCGTCTGATAAAATATGCAGACACAGGAATCTGTGGGAAAACGGTGACAACTGAATGCACACGCAAGTCCCATCCGTCACCACTGAAAGTCAATGGAGACGAAAACGGATCCGTGTGTTTGCATAGTTTATCAGACCCACAAAAACGCAACTTGTTGCAGTTTTGTGGTGCCTAAAAAACAACACAGGACATGGATGAAGCCAACATATCTTTATTTGGGACTCAATAACTCGCATGCATTTATTCCCAGCACATATATACTGCTCTCCTGCCTGCTCCTCCAGATGAGTCACAGTCAGTCACACTGATAAGTGCCAGCCAGGCACAGGAAAAAAAAACTAAACTGGGCTCACTCTTGAATCTCACTGCAGAGCCCACTCCTGTCATTCACAGCAGGGAGCCAGCTCTTTGTATCAGGAAGGCACACATCACTGAAGGAGCTGTACAGCTGCAGTGGGGGCGGAGAACCCGGGGAGATCATGTTTTTTAACCATTTGCTGTGTCAGAATAGCTCAGATGGTAGAGCTGCTGGCCGGTGGACAAGAGGTACTGGGTTCGATTCCTGACAGTACTCCCCTCCTTCCAGGATGGCCTCTGGACATCTCAGGAGCTGGCTTATCTGGGTACTTCTGATGAAAGGCTCTTGTAAGTCTAGGAGCATGGACGTTGTTTACAACCTGGGGAAACTGTTCAACAGCATCCTGAACAAGAGGATCCTCAGTTTCCTCACCGAACATAACGTCCTCAGCAAGAGCCAAGCAGGGTTCATGCCAAACCACCGCACCACTGACCACATCTATACCCTGCACAGCCTCATTCAGAGACACGTCCACAATACAAAGAACGGGAAGATATACGCCTGTTTCGTGGACTTTAAAAAGGCCTTTGATTCGGTGTGGCACCCGGGCTTATTCCTGAAACTGCTGGAGAGCGGAATAGGAGGAAAGACCTACGATGTTATCAAAAGCTCCTACACCGAGAACCTCTGCAGTGTGAGTGTGAATGGTAAAAGAACGGCTTATTTCCAGCAGAGCCGTGGAGTCAGACAAGGCTGCAGCCTAAGTCCAACGCTCTTCAACATTTACATCAACGAGCTGGCTACCGCTCTGGAATCTTCCACAGCACCAGGTCCCACCCTCCACGACACCCAGGTGAAATTCCTGCTGTATGCAGACGACCTGCTGCTTCTGTCACCAACCGAGAAAGGCCTCCAAGACAACCTGAAAATCTTAGAGAAATTCAGCTCCACCTGGGCACTACCGGTCAACCTAAAGAAAACCAACATCATGGTGTTCCAGAGGAGAAAGAGAAAATTAGACCAGTACCCTTCATTTGTCCTCAACAACTGCGCCCTTACAGGAACAGACAAATATACCTACCTGGGCCTAGAGATTCACCGGTCAGGCAGCTTCAAACAAGCCATAGAGACCCTGAAAGACAAGGCATGTAAAACCTTCTATGGCATCCGAAGGAAACTTTACCATCTGAAGCCACCAGTGAGGGTCTGGTTAAAAATCTTCGACTCGGTCATCGCCCCAATCCTCCTGTATGGCAGTGAAGTCTGGGGTCCTCACACCTACCCAGACTGGTCAAGATGGGATTCCAGCCCAACAGAAATATTCCACCTGGAATTCTGCAAGCACCTTCTCCAAGTCCATCGGAGCACCTCCAACAGTGCCTGCCGGGCCGAGCTGGGCAGATTCCCTCTACACCTAACGGTTCTAAAGAGGGCACTGTCATTCCGGGCTCACCTACGTAGGAGCAATCCAAGCTCCCATCACCATAAAGCCCTGACACACGTAGGTGAAACAGAAAAACTTGGACCCTCGGAACAGCTCACCCAAACCCAACCTGACCAGAACACCAATCACAACAACCTGACAAAAGCCGAAATCAGGAAGATGGTAGACGAAGGCCAGGAGAGGTATGTCAGTGACTGGAAGAACGACATCATCAGCTCCCAGAAACTGACCATGTACCGGAGTCTACAGAGAGACTACAGTCTGGCCCCATACCTGGAGAAACTCCCAGACCCCAGAGACCGCCAGATGCTGAGCCGGTATAGACTCAGCGCTCACAGTCTGGCCATCGAATCCGGCCGACACAGGCAGAGCTACAAGCCCAGGGAGGAAAGACTATGCCAACACTGTGACCAGGAGGCCATAGAGGATGAAACCCACTTCCTGCTACACTGCTCCAAATACTCAGCGGTGAGGGACACTCACTTCAGGAGACTCTCACATCTCTTCCCGGATTTCATCACCATGAAGGAGGAAGAGAAAACATATATCTTGCTGGGGGAAGAAGAGAGAGCAGCGGAGATAGCAGCGCGGTACGTGAGCGAATGTCATAGTCTGCGAGATAGAGAACTATGATATGCCATGGACTTCTATAGCCCCCACCCCGGATCTGCCCCCATCACCCCACCCTATGCCATGGACTTTTATAGCCCCCACGCTGGACCTGCGCCCCCATCACCCCTCCCTATGCCATGGACTTCCATAGCCCCCACCCTGGATCTGCCCCTACTCAACATCCCTATCCCTATCCCCCTTTTGTACACTTGCTTTGGCAAAACTAATGTGTATTTAGTCCTGCCAATAAAGCTTATTTGAATTTGAATTTGTGTCTGAGAGACGAGTCCTGTCCCTGGCAGTATTCGTCCCAGCCCAGGGAGAAGGGCACCGGGGCACCGCCGCTGCACCTTAGCCCCATAGTAAGTTGCTAAAATAACTAATTAGTCACGCCCCTAGCCACATCCATTTCACTGGTCACAGCCATATCCATGCCCCGACCACACCCATTTAGCACTGCTGATCACACTGTTTCATAAACAATAATTATAAACACATACCTCCCAACAGTCCTGGTTTCAGTGGGACAGTCCCGATTTTGGGTCCCTGTCCTGCTGTCCTGGCCAGGAAGTTTACTTTCCCACATTAGAATCGTACATGCGGAAACCGCGGGGACCTCCCACACGTTCTCGCAGCCACACGTCACGTTCCACCGGAAGTGACGTGCTGTAAGTCAGCTGACCACCGGAAATGACCGCAGAGGTCCCCGGGGTTTCTGCATGTACGATTCTAATGCGGGAAAGTAAACCTCCCGGACAGCGGGACAGGGACCCAGCCCTACATAGATAACAGCATTCGCTCCATCCCCACGCAGACCCATGCACATAATGGCACCCCTCCTTCCCTCCTGCAGCCCCCAAGCATACAGCTACCGCAAGTAACAGGACCCTTGTACGTGCGCGGCTCCGCTCTGTACACCTCGTACACACACGGCTCCGCTCCGTACACCTCGTACACACGTGAATCCGCTCCATACATCTCGTACACACGCGGCCCCGCTCCGTACACCTCGTACACATGCGGTTCCGTTCCGTACACATCGTACACACACGGCTCCGCTCCGTACACCTCACACACACGGCTCCGCTCCGTACACCTCGTACACACGGCTCTGCTACATCCACACTGTAAACCCCTCCTGACCCCTCACACAAACTTACCTGCTCATCCAGCACCATGACAACCAGCACAGCAGAGTCCTGCACACACAGGAGCCTGACCATGTGACACCTAACTCCTCCCCTCCTGTGACCTCATCACAGGTCCTGCTGGCACATTTACAGAGGACTGCACAGCAATGGTAAATACTGGCTGTGAGAATCTGGAGAGCTGGGAGGGCAGGAAGGGGTGCATGTGGGGCGTGGCGGCTTCTCTCACTGCCAGACACATAGTGTTGGGTTGGGAGGTGTGTATCAAGCACCGTGCGCAGGGCAGGAGTGTAAACTGACTGTGACTCAGCAGGGATTAAGGAGAGCCGGCACCACACCACGTGTTCTGAGTTCCGCTCTGCCGCCCCCTAGCTTCAGTGAGGAGCCACCGCCTGAGACAGAAGGCTCAACTCGCCTCATTATAGGTGCACCCCTGCCTACTTCCTTACGTGTACCTAACTCCTTTCATGTTTCCCTCCTCAAACCGGTAGTTTTGAGCCCCTTCTTTAAGTACCCGGGTACCACTCCAGATCCGGTCTCTGAGGATGATGTTTTTGAGGTAAAGCATATCTTGGCCACTAAGAAAGTAAGACCTATTACCTGGTGGACTGGAATTGTTCTGGTCCTGAGGAGAGGTCTTGGGGGCCTAAAGAGAACATCCAGGCCCCTCTCCTTAAAAAATTTCACGCAGGTTTGAAAAAGAGGGGTGTAAAGAGGGGGATACTGTTACACCCGGTCCCCGTGCTGGCTCTGCACTCTATCCTGGTCACTCACCTCCTGCTCTTCAAGCTGTCCCTATGCAGCAATGTGCTCCCTGTCTGGGGTCTTGTGCTCTCTCTGCTTCTCAGCATCCTGCTCCCTCCCCCATTTCTTGGCAAGCTGCCAGCAGGCCTCCAGGGAGAATGCTTAGGATGCGAGCGCGCCTTCCTCTTGTCTCTTAAAGGGACAGCGCACATTTTTTGAAAATATCAATTAACCAATGGCAGCGCACTGATTACTATATCTGGCCACTCCACCATAGGGAGAGTGCCGAAGCAACGAGTTTCTACCATTGCTACATCCGGTTTTGTCTCTGATCTGTCTGCGCTGCATTAGCAGTCTCTGTGCATTTGCTCATACTATTTGTCTCCAGAGTATCGGTATCCTGTATCATGCGATCCCTGACCACCTCTGCAATCACTTGTGCAAGTGTTATCCTGTTCCGCCAACAGCCTTCCGAATCCGTGGACTGTGACAAGGTTACTGGAGCCAGCTTGCTACCATCTACCCGGAACCAGGACCTTCCTCACCTGTGTCTACCTCTCCACGGTCTCTTCCATTATATCTGTTACCCCTTTTGGTCCCGCTGGGACAGCTGCCACGTGTCCAGGGTCTAACTGGAGGTAACACCTGTGTCTTCCGGGAATTCCATTCTGGTCCTGTTCGAGGGGCTTTACTATGGGTACCTGGGGCTCCATAGTTACGCCCCCTTCGTAGCCCCCCCGGACCGTGGTCCCGAGGTTCCACTTCAAAAATAAAAAACGATTGTGAACTTCACCATCTCTGCCTCCTCTTCCATTCGTTACAACGTGTCTCACTGCCGGAAGCAGAGGATACCCCCGGAGGGGAATAAAGGACTGCCAAGGACTGCTTGGCACTGTGGATGGGCCCCTGGGCTGCAGAAGTGACTGCAGACGGGCTATTGGTTCCCAAAGGTTGGAAGGGAACCGTTGATGCTGCATAATTGGTGAAGGTGCAGGGAAAGCGCAGGAAGCATTACTTTTTCTCCTTTTCATGTTACCTCATGTTATCTCATGTTCATTAAAGGTTTTTAACGTTTGGACAAGGATCATGGCCTCTGGTGTGTCTGGGGATGTGTTTCCAGCGTGGAGAGCGGTCCTGTGGGGGAGGTGGCTGGCTGTGCTGCAGGACTGGGACTTTATCTTTTTTATGTGCTGGGTGCCCACTGACTGTACCTTAGTGGACTCACCCATGACTAACACCCCGTGCCACCTTGTTACACACACATACAGTGGTAATAATAAAGCCCTTCATTAAAAACTACATCTTGTGTTTACTTGTGTTATCTTTGTCTAATATGTCTTTGTTTAAATTTGTTTGGTGATCTGAAACATTTAAAAGTGACAAACATGCAAAAGAATAGGAAATCAGGAAGGGGCAAACGCTTTTTCACACCACTGTACATGTGTCGACCCGCCACCACAATTGTGGGTTACCAGGGCAATGGGGTACTCAGAGCGAGCCCATGGAAGTCTATGGGGATTGTCACAGGTAGCGGTGGCTCGGTCTGTGGCCCTAGCGGTCTGGCGTATGTTGGGGGAATATTTACAGGGGATAGATATATTTACAGTTCGTGACGCCACCTGTAGTCTCTGGTAATTTGTACCAGCGCTGCTGTAGATCTCTGAGGGGATGGTGAGGCAGCTAGATGTCGGGTCCCCTACAGGTGGGACTCTTCCCTCAGGTCGGTAGTTATATAGGGATTGTGCAAGCATGCAAATGAATAACTCAGTCTCACACGGTCAGCGTCTTTCCATACCTTTACTTGCAAGATGGTAAGGCAGGTCCCAGGGAGGCTGATGGGGTTGATGGAGGATGAGCTTTGAGGCAACGGCTAAGCAAGTTAGGGGCCTCCTTTACTGTCCAATGATGATGAGTCCAACCAGCTTGAAGCGTAGTTCCCTCTATAATTCCAGCTATTCCAAAGCTGTACGGCCCGGTCAGTTTTGTGGTTGGAGCCTTCCTGTGAGAGAGCTGAATTCCTATCTTGTCGTGCACTGACTCAAGGTCCTCACTCCCCCTGACCCCAGTTACGTACTGACTCTTCAGGGCTGCTTGCCACGACCTAAGGTCCGGTAAGCCTCTGGTCTTCTTACCACTATGCTTGAAGCTATAGTGATCCTTCGGTCCCCAGTGACCGGTAGCAATGTGCAGGACTTCTCCAAGCCAAAAGCACTTTTAAATATTCCTTCCACTTTGCCCTTCGATTTGCTCGACTCTTAATGGATATCTCAGTCTGTCTTCCAGTGGGGCACAGCTCTGACTAGGCTGAGGTGAACTAGGCCACCTGTACTAGCCTCCACTTTCTGAACTGCTAACAGGCTCAGACTGGACACGTCTGCTCTGTCCAAGGACAGGAAACTGACTGACTAAATCACCCCCTTCCACACCCCTGCTGGGTGTGTCCGAAGTGTACGTGATGTCATGAAGAGCCCTTAACTGTTACCTCTCCACTCATCCTCCTGGTATTGTGTACCAGGGCTACACATTCCCCCATGGTAAACGACAGCACTCCCGGGCTGTAAAATATAAAGAGACAGTTTTGTTTATGCATGAAAACATCAACATTAAACATTAATTCGTCCCACCCGGGGAGGTAAGGATGTCTTGAACGTTGCAAAACAAAAACATTGAATATAGAAAAATACAAAAGTTTTAAGGCATCAAAACATTCAATAAATACACAGTATTCTTGTGAAGGACCCGCACCAAACCTTCAACGTGGGTCCTGGGTGGGCTGCAGGACATCCGAATGCAGACCTCACTCAGTGCCTCACCACACGGGTTTTATGTTCAGAGGTAAGTCAAGGCTTCGTGTGAAACCATTAAAAGGCACCTTAGTGCAACTATTTACAAGATACAGTTTTTTGGGCTGGCTCAGTCCTCAGCCTCTGAGTCCATTATAAGACATAATAGGGAAAAACACATATATATATATAGACTTTTTACAATATTCACATTAATTCGTTATGGTCACTGCTGATATCTAATGGGTAACTTCCCTTTGGTGGTTCGCTCTGATCTACGTGGTGTAGCTTCAGGTACATCAAGTTGCGATCTGTCTGCACTGCGTAACGGCAAACTATAGAACTGCCTCAATCTTTCTATGGATCTGGCAAGCGTACTGATGGCTGGGCGGTGTGAGTCAGCTTCACCAGGAGATCCCATAGTATGGGGCGCTGCTTCAGATGATCCTTCGTGAGATTCCATAGGTTGAGGTGTTGCTGGGATGGGTAACTCCTGAACGGGCTCGACTGGCACCACGGGCACAACTGGAGGTAGAACTTCCTCTTGTGGCTGATAAAACTGCAACACCGGAACTATTACAGCATCTCCCAGTCTAGGCCAATCCGCAGGAAAATCTCCCAGATCGGTGTGTATGACCTCTTCTTTCCTTTCTTTTTGATTGATGACAGGGTTCTTTTCACAACATTTCAAGGGTTCTGGACACAATTTCAAATGGTCTCTGGACACAGTGGTTATTGTTCTTCCTCCGTCCTTACTGATGATACAAACTTTTCTGTTGTCATATTTAGAATCTTGTATGACGTAGGGTTCTTGCTCCCACTGATTATCCAATTTGTGCATCTTCCTCTTTCTTTTTAATACTACCTCTCCAGGCATCAAAGGCTTGGCAGGAGCATTTCTGTTGTAAATATCTTCCTGTTTCTCCCGTGCCTTGTTGAGACTTTCCTCTACACAGATTTGCACTCTTCTGTACTGCTCTTGCCGATTTATGTCCCAGTTTTCAACGGCGTCGTCTGCCTCCGGTTCTACTACTCCAAGTTCTAAATCCATTGGTAGTCTTCCGGGCCTTGCTCTCATAAGATAGGCTGGAGTGCAGTTAGTAGAACTTACAGGTATATGGTTATACAAGTCAACCAAATCAGGTAGTAAGTCCGGCCATCGATTTCTGTCTTCCAACGGTATGGATCTCAACAAGTCAAGGACAATATGGTTCATTTTTTCACAAAGACCGTTGGTTTGAGGGTGGTATGGCGTTGTTCTAATTTTCTTGCACCCGTACATGTGACAGAATTCCTTGAATAAATCAGCTTCGAAAGCAGGTCCTTGATCGGTTAATACTTGCTCCGGATACCCATGCGGTCTGCAGAAACTTGCTTGAAAGGTTTTCGCTGCCGTCACTGCGGTCTGGTCCTTAACTGGAACAACCACCAGAAATCTGGAGTAATGGTCCACCATGGTCAAGGCGTATGAGTATCCAGATCTACTTGGCGACAATTTGACGTGTCCAGGGCCACAATCTCCAGGGGACGAGTCGTCCGGATAGGTTGCAGGGGTGCCTTCTGACTACCGTAGTCCTTTCTTCTGAGACCACAGGGTCCACAGTTCCGACACCACCTCTCGATGGAGCTGCGCATCCCTACCCAGTAGAACCGGCATCTTAACAGGGTCTCCAGCTTTCTCCAGCCAAAGTGTCCTGCTTGATCGTGGTATGCTTCCAACACCATTGGGACGTCTGCCTTGGGGACCACTATTTGCCAGACCATCTCATGGGTTCTGGATTGACGTATCTCCTGCACAACTTCTCACGGTATAGGAACAACCTGCTTTTCTCGTTCCACAGGAGCTTGGCTGACATAGGTGCATCCTTTTCCAAAGAGGAGCCTTCCTGTCTTAACAACTCCTTGATGCGGCTGACCACTGGATCACTGTCCTGAGTCTCTTTCCAGCTGTGATGGGTAAAGGATTTAATGTTGCACCATACTGCTTTCTGTTGACTCGATGCTCGTGGACTACCCCATTTCGATGGAACGCAGGTAGCTCAATTTCTTCCAGGTCATCCGATTCTTCTTCCGTATCAGAGTCATCGGCATTCGGGACAATGCATCAGCATTAGCATTCTTTCGACCTGCCCGGTACTTGATAGTAAACTGGTAATTGGACAACGAGCCATCCATCGCTGCTCCATGGCACCCAGCTTGGCAGTTTCCAGGTGCGTTAACGGGTTGTTATCTGTAAACGCAGTGAACTGATTAGAGGCCAGATAATGCTTAAATCTTTCAGTAATGGCCCAGACCAGCGCCAGAAACTCCAGCTTGAAGCTGCTATAATTTTCCGGATTCCTCTCAGTTGGCCTGAGTTTTCTGCTGGCATATGCGATGACTTTTTCTTGGCCATTCTGCTTCTGACTGAGAACTGCTCCCAACCCTTCATTACTGGCGTCGGTGTACAACAGGAACGGTTGGCTGTAATCAGGATAGGTTAAGATCTCATCACCTGTAAGGATCTCTTTCATCTTTTGGAATGCTTCAGCCTGTTCTTTACCCCAGTTAAAGGGAGGGTTTCTGCTCTTTAAGGATTGTCCTACCAGGAGGTCCTGTAAAGGAGCTGCCTTCTTCGTGTAATCTTTCACGAATCTCCTGTAGTAACCCGTTAGTCCCAGGAACTGTCGCACTTCCTTAAGGTTCTTCGGCTCCGGCCACTTCTGGATGGCGGTGACTTTCTCTGGGTCCGGCGCTACTCCTTCCGAACTGACGATGTGCCCCAAGTATTGTACCTTCTGTTTGAGTAGATGGCATTTTGAGGGTTTCAACTTCATCCCGTACCTGGACAGGGACTCAAACACTTCTGCCAGGTGCTTCAGATGGTCCTCATATGTCTTGGAATACACGATAACGTCGTCTAGGTATAGCAGCACGGTTTCAAAATTGAGATGTCCCAGACAGTTTTCCATCACTCTCTGAAATGTTCCTGGGGCACTACTGAGCCCAAACGGCATTCTGTCGAACTCACAGAGCCCCATTGGGGTGGTGAAAGCCGTTTTCTCACGATCCTCCTCAGCCACAGCCACTTGCCAGTAACCACTAGTCAGATCGAGGGTAGAAAAGTAGTTAGCCGTTTTCAGAGCAGCTAATGATTCCTCTATACGTGGTAACGGGTATGCATCCTTGTGTGTTATGCGGTTCACCTGCCTGTAATCCACACACATTCTCATACTACCATCTTTCTTTTTAACCAGAACTAGTGGGGCTGCCCAGGGGCTACAACTATCCCTTATCACCCCAGCTTTCTTCATATCATTCAACATTTCTTTAGCCTTCTGATAATGGGCTGGGGGTATAGGCCTGTACCGCTCCTTGATGGGAGGATGACTGCCTGTAGGGATATGATGTTGTACTCCCTTAATTATCCCAAAATCAAGTGGATTCTTGCTAAACACTTGGGCGTACTCTTGCACCACCCGTAATACCCCTTGCTTCTGGTGAGCGGGAGTGGTGTCCGTCCAACATGGAGTTGCTGACACCATTCCGCCCCTGAGTTGCTGGGTCATTGTCCTCCGCTATTTGACAGGAGTCTAAGGACTCAGCCGGGAGAATAGAATTATTATCAACAGCATGTAGTTTAGCAATGGTTGCATAACGGGGTAAATTTACCTCATCATCTCCCCAATTGAGAAGCCGTACCGGTACTCTTCCATTCACCACTTCTACTACTCCTCTAGCAGTCATAAGTGTAGGTCTATGTTCTGAATGGTGGGGTTCTACTACAGCTTGGTAATTCTGTCCTCTCAGACCTATGGCTGCCCTGCACCAAATGATCATTTCACTCATTGGGGGTATCACAATAGGATCCGAGTCAGTGACCCGTACATTACCAATTTCGCCGTCTGTAAGCTTCGCTTGCTGCTGACACACCAGGGCCCGGATCTCTCTTTGGATTACTCCTCTCTGCCTTGGTCGGGCAATCTCAGCGAGCTGTTGGAGCAAGAACACAACTTCTCCCAAACAATTACCGATAATGTTAGTACCCAAAATTTAATTTAAACCGTTCTCCTCATTTACAGTCTTTACTACCAGAAGCCCCTGGTCTTTCAACTCCTCCCTGCCCACTTTTACATCTACACATTTTGTCCCGAGTACTTCTACAGGAAGACCATTAGAAGCATACACGGTAAAGTCAGAGCTCGGGGGTTTAAGACTGTCCATTGACCAGTACTTAGTATATAGGGCATCAGGTATTAGGGTCACTTGGGACCCAGTGTCTAACAATGCCGGAACTGCAATACCATCTAAGATGATGGACAGGTAGGGTCGCCCACCCACATACCTGCGGTTCCAGTCTAAGGGGCCTGACGGGTATTCTCCTGGGTGTTGGCCCTCGGACCCAGGTTCTGCCCGTTTAAAGGACACTGTGGAGACATATGACCTTTCCGGTTGCATCGGTAACAGATGATCTCTCGACGAGGAGGGTGTTGATCAGAGGTCGCTCCTGGGGGTGGCGTTGTCCTCCTCCGGGGGGGCGACGTCTTCTTTCTTCTCCGGTGCATCCACGGGACGTCTTCTGGGCAGTCAGCTAACAAGATCTTCCCTTCCTCCTCTTTCCGCAGCTGCAGGGCACTCATTACAGCAGCCAGATTTTTAGTCAGCTGGCGCACCTCTGAGCGCAGACAGTCCAATTCACTGGGAGGTGTCATCTGCGCTTTGGCTTCGGCCACTAACGGGGAAAAGGGGTTTACTGCCGGTTCCAGAGTGACTTCAGCCTGATGATGTTGGGTTGCCACCTCAAGTTTGCCCAGGGGCCGCAGCCCTTTTATTGCCATGTCTTTTAGGGCATCAAAGGTAGCATCCGGATGATCTAAGGACCACCAATTTACAGTTCTGCGTTCCTCTTGGGATCTCAATCCCTGTATAAATTGTTCTTTCAGCATTTTATTCTCATCAATAGCATTTAAATTATTAACCTGCTTGAGGGCTCTCAGGGCTCCTTGTAGTCGGCAAGCGTAGTCCCGGATGCTGTCACCTGGCTGTTGTGAACAGTGATAGAAGGCCATCCGGAGATCCGTTTCTGTGCGGTCTTCAAATATGGCATGCAGCTTAAGGAAGATCGCAGGTACCGACTCCTGATCAACGGTATCCCAAGTCTCCACTTCCCTCTCAGCAGCGCCAGTTAGCTGCCCTATTAGCACAGCAGCTTTTTGTCTCTCAGGCATGGAGTACATTTCTAGGATGCTGCATAACTTCCGCTTGAAGCCTGCTAATGTGCCTGGCTCACCGCTGTACTGGGGAAGCCATTTCGCCCCAGGCATATATGGGAGCGTTAGTGGCATGATCGGGACTACCGGACTGGGTGCAGGGCCTGCGCCCCCATCTGGCGCTACAATACCACGCGGTGCGAGATTGGGGCCTCCGGCCAGGGCCGCACTGTCAGCCGGTTGTTGTGACATCTTAGCGCCCCCTTGGTTAAACGTAGCCTACCGGTTTCAGACGCTGCTATTTCACAGGCACCGCAGTGGGAACAGGACCTTCGTCGCAGGCGCTCTGATGTCAGAGCGTTCACTTCCTGTTGCAGGACCTGCCGATGAGTCAGAGCCAGGGGCGTGTCCAAGACTCTGCGCGCTCTTTCAGGTACGCCCACCTTCTTCTCCAGCGCCTTAGGGCGCGAATCTGGCGGCAAATATGGCGGTATTTGGCGCCAAACAACAGCAACAGTCTTTTTCACCAAAACACTCCACAGGCACACAGGGCTCGCAATGCTGCAAGTTTCGTATCCTGTTCGTGACGCCAAAGTTTTGTGTCGACCCGCCACCACAATTGTGGGTTACCAGGGCAATGGGGTACTCAGAGCCGAGCCCATGGAAGTCTATGGGGATTGTCACAGGTAGCGGTGGCTCGGTCTGTGGCCCTAGCGGTCTGGCGTATGTTGGGGAATATTTACAGGGGATAGATATATTTACAGTTCGTGACGCCACCTGTAGTCTCTGGTAATTTGTACCAGCGCTGCTGTAGATCTCTGAGGGGATGGTGAGGCAGCTAGATGTCGGGTCCCCTACAGGTGGGACTCTTCCCTCAGGTCGGTAGTTATATAGGGATTGTGCAAGCATGCAAATGAATAACTCAGTCTCACACGGTCAGCGTCTTTCCATACCTTTACTTGCAAGATGGTAAGGCAGGTCCCAGGGAGGCTGATGGGGTTGATGGAGGATGAGCTTTGAGGCAACGGCTAAGCAAGTTAGGGGCCTCCTTTACTGTCCAATGATGATGAGTCCAACCAGCTTGAAGCGTAGTTCCCTCTATAATTCCAGCTATTCCAAAGCTGTACGGCCCGGTCAGTTTTGTGGTTGGAGCCTTCCTGTGAGAGAGCTGAATTCCTATCTTGTCGTGCACTGACTCAAGGTCCTCACTCCCCCTGACCCCAGTTACGTACTGACTCTTCAGGGCTGCTTGCCACGACCTAAGGTCCGGTAAGCCTCTGGTCTTCTTACCACTATGCTTGAAGCTATAGTGATCCTTCGGTCCCCAGTGACCGGTAGCAATGTGCAGGACTTCTCCAAGCCAAAAGCACTTTTAAATATTCCTTCCACTTTGCCCTTCGATTTGCTCGACTCTTAATGGATATCTCAGTCTGTCTTCCAGTGGGGCACAGCTCTGACTAGGCTGAGGTGAACTAGGCCACCTGTACTAGCCTCCACTTTCTGAACTGCTAACAGGCTCAGACTGGACACGTCTGCTCTGTCCAAGGACAGGAAACTGACTGACTAAATCACCCCCTTCCACACCCCTGCTGGGTGTGTCCGAAGTGTACGTGATGTCATGAAGAGCCCTTAACTGTTACCTCTCCACTCATCCTCCTGGTATTGTGTACCAGGGCTACACATACACGCAACACCGCTGCATGCACTAATGCACTATGCATGCACGCTTAGCTCTGTTGTAGGTATACACATAGCTCTGGTATACAAACACAGATCTGACACACACACACACCATATATCTCTGCTACATGTGTGCAGACACAGCTCTGTTACATCAATACACACCCACACACACAGCTCAGCTACATCAAAACACAGCTCACCTACATCAACATTCTCAGCTACATAATCAAAACACACATACAGCGCAGCTGCAACACACTCGGCTACATTCTCAACACACATACAAATCAACAACACCACACTCGTCTCGACTACATCATCAAAACACACCCAGCTCAGCAATAACTCACTCATCTACATGATCAAAGCACACAGCTCCGCTACAACACACACTCAACTTGCTTACATCATCAATATAAACACAGCTCATAAAAAGCACGCTCAGTTACATCAGAACAGATACAGGTTGCCTACAACACACTCAGTTCAGCCACATCAACAAAACACACACACACATGCAGACTGTATACATTACAACAATCTTCAGCTACTCAGGTGAAAGGTTCTTCAGCTACTCAGGATGAGCAGAGAGATCAGTGTGGGGCAGGAGGAGAGAGAACAGTTTTCTTTGTGATCGAGAGAATGACGCTGTGTCAGCCTTCTCTTCGATCAGAGAAAAGGGTCTCTGGACTAAAAGATGCACAAAATTTTTAGCAAGATTTTTTCTTGCTAAAAAGTGGGTCTTACTGTCCAAAAATATGGTATTTTCATTGGTGTTAAAGGGGTTGTCTTATAAGAACAACACCTGTTTATACGCCCTAGTGGATGTGTGTAGGTCTTGATGGGATATAACTTGCCACTGTATCATGTTTGTGATCGGGATAGAGTGGGCACAGGAATTGTGCCATCCGCAGTGGAAGTCAATTTTAATGTACAGCCGACCTTGCGCTGCATCTGTTGCAAACAGAGCTAGCTCCGATCACAACACTTTAACTCATCAGATGCTGCTATCACTAGAATATTGACGGAGCAAGAGTTCTTCCTCTGTCAGACAATCTATCCCCTCCACAGCATGACCACAAAGTGATAATGCAACCAGAGGCCTAGCAATAGCCTCCTCTTCTGCCATAAGCCAACCCTATTAGATATTGCTGGAGGCATGGTCTAACAGGCTGCCTTTCAGTATAACACCTACAGGCTGAGATAACACACTGCACTTCTTGAGTAGTGCAGTGTATTACTTATGAGAGAAAAGGAAAGCATGTTTAAAACTGTTAAATACCTAACCACTTGTTGCTTCCCAAGATGCTTTTGAAAGAGACAGATGCCACTTTATCATTCAGGATCAAGAAAGAAGGTACAAACTTTGTCCATTTATCCATAGCAATCTCTTTGTAACTATTCACCCATTTATGTTTGTTGAAATGATGTTTTGGTGACAGTCCAATAAACTACTACATTTTTTATAAGAAACATTGTGACATTTCTTTAGAGTATCACATCGGTAACAAGTCCTGGAAAAAATATACTAAAATAAGTATTCTTAACATTTGGCAAGCCAGCCATAACTGATTTCTTTGTTTTTTTTGCGTGATTTCTTCTACTTGCACACGGGGCTGAAGAAGACTGTTGTGCAAATTTCAAGAATTGCACTACGATACTTCAAGTCACAAGGATCAGAGAGAACCTACAGTGAGGACCAAAGTTTGGACACACCTTCTCATTCAAGATTTTTCTGTATTTTCATGCTAGAAATTGTAGAATCACACTGAAGGCATCAAACTATGAATTAACACATGTGGAATTATACATTACACTTTACAAAAAAGTGTGAAACAACTGAAATATGTCTTATATTCTAGTTCTTCAAAGTAGCCACCTTTGCTTTGATTACTGCATTGCATGCAGAAAAGGTGAACGGATGGATTCTACATGCCTGTTCCCACCGTGAAGCATGGAGGAGGAGGTGTTGATGGTGTTGGGGTGCTTTGCTGGTGACACTGTTGGGGATTTATTCAAAATTGAAGGCATAGTGAAACCAGAATGGCTACCACAGCATCTTGGCAGCAGCATGCTGTTCCATCCGTTTGCGTTTAGTTGGACATCATTTATTTTTCAACAAGGACAATGACCCCAAACACACCTCCAGGATTTGTAAGGGCTATTTAACCAAGAAGGAGAGTGTTGGGGTGCTATGCCAGATGACCTGGCTCTCCACAGTCACCAACCTGAACCCAATCGAGATGGTTTGGGGTGAGCTGGACCGCTCACCGCTTCAATTTTGAATAAATCCCCAACAGTGTCACCAGCAAAGCACCCCCGCACCATCACACCACGCCTCCATGCTTCACGGTGGAACCAGGCATGTAGAGTCCATCCGTTCACCTTTTCGCGTGCAAAGCAGTAATCAAAGCAAAAGGTGGCTACTTTGAAGAACCTAGAATATAAACATATTTTCAGTTGTTTCACACTTTTTTGTAAAGTGTAATGTATAATTCCACATGTGTTAATTCATAGTTTTGATACCTTCAGTGTGATTCTACAATTTTCATAGTCATGAAAATACATGAATGAGAAGTGTGTCCAAACTTTTGGTCTGTACTATATATAATTTTTTTTTCAAAAGTAGTAAAAAACATAAATTATATACTTAGATATCTTCTTAACCCCTTCACCCCAAGGGTGGTTTGCACGTTAATGACCGGGCCAATTTTTTACAATTCTGACCAACTGTCCTTTATGAGGTTTAACTCTGAACGCTTCAACCGATCTTCGCGATTCTGAATTGTTTCTCGTGACATATTGTACTTCATGTTAGTGGTAAATTCTTCAATATACTTGCGTTTATTTTTGAAAAAAACGCAAATATGGCGAAAAATTTTGAATATTTGCATTTTCAAACTTTGAATTTTTTTCCCTTAAAACAGAGAAATATGTCACACAAAATAGTTAAGAAATAACATTTCCCACATGTCTACTTTACATCAGCACAATTTTGGAACCAAAATTTTCTTTGTTAGGAATTATAAGGGTTAAAAGTTGACCAGTGATTTCTCATTTTTACAACAAATTTACAAAGCCATTTTTTTAGGGACCACCTCACATTTGAAGTCACTTGACGGTCTATATAGCAGAAAATACCCAAAAGTGACACCATTCTAAAAACTACAACCCCTCAAGGTACTCAAAACCACATTCAAGAAGTTTATTAACTCTTCAGGTGCTTCACAGGAGCTGAAGCAACGTGGAAGGAAAAAAAATTTATTTAACTTTTTAGCCACAAAAATGATATATTACAAACTTTTTTTATTTTCACAAGGGTAAAAGGAGAAAATGGGCAGATAAAGTTGTTGTGCAATTTCTCCTGAGTACGCCAATACCCCATATGTGGGGGAAAACCACTGTTTGGGCACACGGCAGAGCTCGTAAGGGAAGGAGCGCCGTTTGACTTTTTCAAACTAAAATTGGCTGGAGTTGAGATTGGACGCCATGTCGTGTTTGGAGAGCCCCTGATACGCCTAAACAGTGGAAACCCCCCCCAAGTGACACCATTTTGGAAACTAGACCCCCTGAGGAACTTATCTAGATCTGTTGTGAGCACTTTGAACCCCAAAGTGTTTCACAAAAGTTTATAATGCCTGGGTGTGAAAAAAAAACAAACAAAACAATTTTCCACAAAAATGATTTTTTAGTCCCAAATTTTTGATTTTTCCCAAGGAAATTAGACCACAAAACTTGTTGTCCAATTTGTTCCGGAGTACGCTGATACCCCATATGTGGGGGGGGGAAACTGTTTGGGCGCACGGCAGGGCTTGGAAAGGAAGCAGTAATGTTTTGGAATGCAAACATTGATGGGGGTCATGTTCCGTTTGTAGTGCCCCAGATGAGCCTATACAGTGGAAACCCCCCACAAGTGACCCCATTTTGGAAGCTAGACCCCTAAGGAACTTATCTAGATCTTTGGTGAGCACTTTGAACCCCCAAGTGCTTCACACAAGTTTATAATGCCCGGGCATGAAAATAAAAAATCCTATTTTTTTCCCACAAAAATTATCTCTTAGTCACAATTTTTTATTTTCCCATAGGTAACAGGAGAAATTGGACCACAAAATTTGTTGTCCAATTTGTCCTGAGTACGCTGATACCCATATGTGAGGGGGAACCACTGTTTGGGCGCATGGCAGAGCTCGGAATGGAAGGAGACCATTTGACTTTTTCCAACCAAAATTGGCTGGAATTGAGATTGGACGCTATGTTGCATTTGGAGAGCCCCTGATGTACCTAAACAGTGGAAACCCACGACAAGTGACCCCATTTGGGAAACTAGACCCCCTAAGGAACTTATCTAGATCTTTGGTGAGCAATTTGAACCCCAAGTGCTTCACACAAGTTTATAACGTAGAGCCATAAAATAAAAAATCATATTTTTTTCCACAAAATTGATCTTTTCCCCCCAATTTTTATTTTCCCAAGGGAAACAAGACTCCAAAAGTTATTGTGCAATGTGTCCTGAGTGCGCTGATACCCCATATGTGGGGGTAAACCACTGTTTGGGTGCATGGCAGAGTTTGGAAGGGAAGGAGCGCCGTTTGACTTTTTCAACGCAGAATTGGCTGGATGCCATGTCGCTGTTTGGAGAGCTCCTGATCTGCCTAAACAGTGGAAACCCCCCAAAAATGACACCATTTTGGAAACTAGACCCCTCAAGGAACTTATCTAGATGTGTGGTGAGCACTTTGAACCCCAAAGTGCTTCACAGAAGTTATAAACGAACAGACCGTTAAAATAAAAAATCTTTTTTTTTTTTACAAAATATTGATTTTTTTCGCCCCCAATTATTTTATTTTCACAAGGGTAACAGAGAATTGGACCCCAAAAGTTGTTGTCCAATTTGTCTGAGTATGCTGTACCCAATATGTGAGAGTAAACTACTGTATGGGCGCACGTCGGGCTCGGAAGGGAAGTAGTGACGTTTTGGATTGCAGACTTTGATGGAATGGTCTGGGGAGTCATGTCGCATTTGGAGAGCCCTGATGCGCCTAAACAGTGGAAACCCCCCACAAGTGACCCCATTTTGGAAAATAGACCCCACAAGGAACTTATCTAGATGTGTGGTGAGCACTTTGAACCCCGAAGTGCTTCACAGAAGTTTATAACGTACAGCCGTAAAAATAAAAAATCCTTTTTTTTTTTTACAAAAATGATTTTTTTCGCCCCCAATATTTTATTTTTACAAGGGTAACAGGAGAAATAGGCCAAATTGCACAATAACTCTTGTGGTCCAGAGTACGCTGATACCCCATATGCGGGGTAAACTACTGTTTGGGCGCATGGCAGAGCTCAGAAGTGAAGGAGCACCATTTGACTTTTTCAACGCAGAATTGGCTGGAATTGAGATCAGACGCCATGTCACATTTGGAGAGCCCCTGATGTGCCTAAACAGCAGAAACCCCCCAATTCTAACTCCAACCCCAACACACCCTTAACCCTAGTCCCAACCCTAACCACAAACCTAACCCTAACACACCCCTAACCGTAATCCCAACCCTAATCCTAACGTTAGCGCCAACCCTAACCCTAACTTTAGCCGCAACCCTAACCCTAATGGGAAAATGGAAATAAATACATTTTTTTTAATTTTATTATTTTCCCTAACTAAGGGGGGTTTGATTTACTATTTATAGCGGGTTTTTATGATTGGCAGTTGTCACGCTAAAAGACGCTTTTTATTGCAAAAAATAGTTTTTTGCATCACCACATTTTGAGAGCTATAATTTTTGCATATTTTGGCCCACAGAGTCATGTGAGGTCTTATTTTTTGCGGTACGAGTTGACGTTTTTATTGGTACCATTTTTGAGCACGTGACATTTTTTGATCGCTTTTTATTTCGATTTTTGGGAGGTTAGAATGAACAAAAATCAGCAATTCATGAATTTCTTTTGGGGAGGCGTTTTTATTGTTCCGCGTGTGGTAAAATTGATAAAGCAGTTTTATTCTTCGGGTCAGTACGATTACGGCGATACCTCATTTGTATCATTTTTTTATGTTTTGGCGCTTTTATAGAATGAAAACAATTTTATATAAAAATTATTATTTTTGCATCGCTTTATTCTGCGAGCTATAACTTTTTTATTTTTTCACTGATGATGCTGTATGGTGGCTCGTTTTTTGCGGGACAAGATGATGTTTTCAGTGGTACCATGTTTATTTATATCGGTCTTTTTGATCGCGTGTTATTCCACTTTTTGTTTGGCGGTATGATGATAAAGCATTGATTTTTTGCTTCTTTTTTTTTTTTTAAGGGGTTCACTAAAGGGGTTAACTAGTGGGACAGTTTTATAGGGGGGGTCGTTACGGACACGGCGATACCAAATATGTGTACTTTTATTGTTTTGTTTTTTTTATTTACAGGAAAAAATGAATTTATTGGGGAATATTTTTTTTTTTTTATGATTTTTTTTACCACTTTTTATTTTATTTTTTTTACTTTTTTACTTTGTCCCAGGGTGGGACATCACAGTATTTTAGCAGATCGCTGGTGTGACAGTGTGCACAGCACACCAGCGATCGCTCTGGCATCGCTGCAGGCTTCCCCAGCGCCTGCTCTCAGCAGGCACTGAGGAAGCCGCCTCCCTGCAGGACCCCGGCGCCATCTTGGATCCGGGGACCTGGAGGGAGGACGGACCCTTGGAACAGCGCGACACATCGCGCTGCTCTGAGGGTCTCAGGGGAGCGCGCAAGGAGCCCCCACCCTGCGCGATCCTCCCCTGTGCCCCGGGTACACCGCGATCATGTTTGATCGCGGTGTGCCAAAGGTTAATGTGCCGGGAACGGTCCGTGACCGCTCCTGCCACACAGTCACGGGTGTCAGCTGTGATAATCAGCTGACACTCGGCGGCGATCAGCTGCGCTCCCCCGGGGAGCGCAGCTGATCGCCCATGACGTACTATTCCATCCATGGGAATTAGGTCCAGAGTCACATGGACGGAATAGTACGTCTGATGGAATAAAGGGGTTAATTGTATCAACACATACTATAGAACAGTGAAAGCTGTTAAAAAGGATTCGTTTTCAAACAAATTTTTTATAATTGGCATTGACATAATCTTACTGACCACAGTATAGAGTTCATAACTTATTTATGCAGTATGTTAAATAGTACAAAAAAATAATACTTCAAAATAAAACATAAAAATTGCTGTTTTTCCATTACTCCCTATAAAAAGTTAACAAGTTAGTTAATAAGTAAAATGTACCCCAAATTGTCACTGACAAATTCAACTCATCCTGTAAATACCAAAACTCTCATACATCTACATTGAAGAAAAAATTAGCAAAAAATTATGGCTCCTGTAATGTGTTGAAGAAAAAAAAGAAAATAGATGTTTGTCATTAAAGAGTAACTAAACATTTTGCCAAACATTTCTATATATATTTTTTTGTCTTTTAATTGTAAGCAAATTGTATCATTAAAAAGTAACTAGACATTTTGCCAAACTTTCCCATATATTTTCTTTAAATTTTAACTCCTTCCCGACATGCGCCGTACATATACTGCTCTGCGGGAGGTGCGTTCCCGCAAAGAGCAGCATATTTACGGTGGCACGATCGCGCGGCCTCACGCTGAGCGCCGTGGCGATCGTGTGCGGGTGTCAGCTGTATGTGACAGCTGACTCCCTGCAGCAATGCCCACAATCAGTGCTGGCACCGATCGTGGGCATTTAACCCTTCTGATGACCCTCTCAGTAGTGACAGCGGCATAGAGAAGCATCGCGCAGGGAGAATCCCTGCACGCTCTCACCAGAACAACACGATGCAATCGCGTTCTGATGGTCTCCATGGAGACCCCTTGCACCAAGATGGCCGCGGGGTCCTTCCGAGTCCTGCAGGGAAGGTGGCCTGTGAGAGCCTGCTGAGAGCAGGCATCGGCATGCCTCCTTCCCTGCTTGTCAGATCCTGATCTGACACTGCTGTGCAGAGAGTCAGATCAGCAATCTGACATTATACAGTATAGTGATGTACCATACTGGGACAAAGTAAAAAAGTAAAAAAAAAAAATTACAAAGTGTAAACAATTTTTTAAAAATCTCTAAGTAAATAAAAAAAAATATTTTTCCAATAAATACATTTATTTATGTAAATAAAAAAAACAAAACAATAAAAGTACACATATTTGGTATCGCCGCGTCCGTAACGACCCGCTTTATAAAACTGTCCCACTAGTTAACCCCTTCAGTGCACACCGTAAAAAATACCGTATTTTTCAGATTATAAGACGCACTCCAAATTTTGAGGAGAAAAATTCGAAAAAAACTTTTTTTAATAAAATGGTGTTGCTTCTTATAATCCATGCGTCTTATTGCTTACCGGGGGTGGTGGCTGCGGTGAAGCGGGGTCCCAGAGTCGCTTAGGAGGCAAGAGTGGAGCGTTGCTGCAGGCCGCAGGCTAGGATGAGGGGGTGATCGCATGTGCAATGCTGCTGCTGGTGTCCGGTGCTGCGGGGGCTTTGCACACACCTTGTTAAGCCCCTGAAGTTCCATGGCTTCCTGTGCAGTGGACTCCAGGAAAATGGCTGCCTGGGGCGGCGCATGCCCAGATGGAGATCTCGGCATGAAGACATGACATCTCATCTCCTGAGATCTTGGTGCCGAGATCTCCATTTGCGCATGTGCCGACCCGGCAGCCATTTTCACGGAGTCCACTGCACAGTATACCATGGAACTGCTGGGGCTCTGGCCTTTCATAAGATGTCGGCAAAGCCCCCGCTGCATCGGACACTTCTGCAGCACCGGACACGCGGAGCACCGACACCTGCAGCGACGCGCTGCACATCGGATCACCCCCTCATCGCGGCCTGCAGCAACGCTACACTCTTTCTACCTCCAGCCGCGACCCTGGGACCCTGCTCCACCGCGACCAGTAAGGTATATTCGCATTATGAGATGCACCCCCATTTTCCCCCCAAATTGGGAAAAAAAATTGCGTCTTATAATCCGAAAAATGCGGTAAATAAAAAATGAGGCAAAAAATAATGCTTTATCATCATACCGCTGAACAAAAAGTGCAATAAAACGCAATCAAAAAGACACATGTAAATAAAAATGGTAGCGCTGAAAACGTCATCTTTTCTCACAAAAAACTAGCTGCCATACAGCTCCATCAGTAGAAAAATAAAAAAGTTATAGCTCTCAGAATAAAGCAATGCAAAAATAATAATTTTTTTCTATAAAATAGTTTTTATTGTGTAAAAGCAACAAACATAAAAAAAGATGTAATTGAGGTATCGCTTTAATTGTACTGCCTGAAGAATAAAGTTTTCTTACCAATCTTACTACATGCGGAACGTTATAAAAAACATGGCTTTTACTCATTCTGTCTCCCAAAAATCAGACTAGAAAGCGATCAAAAAATGTCATGTGGTCGAAAATGGTACCAATAAAAACGTCAGTTTGTCCTGCAAAAACAAGCCCTCACATGACACTGTGGGCCAAAATATGGAAAAAATTAGAGCTCTCAAAATATGGTAATGCAAAAACTAGTTTTCGCAATAAAAAGCGTCTTTTAGTGTGTGACAGCAGCCAAACATAATAAACCGTTATAAATCTGGTGTCGTAATTGCACTGACCTGAAGAATAAAGTCGGCTAATCACTTATACCGCACGAGGGACAGCGTTAAAAATAAATAAAACCAATTCTTCACCTGTTGATTTTTTCATTCTGCATCCCAAAGATCTCATTAAGGCTTGGTGCACATTTATCCTGCGCTGAGCGCTTACACCAGGGTTTCCGTGTAAATGTCTGCAATACGAGATTCAGACAGAACCCCCGGTGAAAAATTCCCTATAATGAGGCAGATGGAGTCACTGTGGACGCCATAGGATCTGTGTCCGTCTTTGTAGGATTTCACAGTTTTGTGCACTTCTGAAGAGGACACCGCCGTACAGAGGCCTAATGGAAAACACCACCAAAACCAGGCAGAGATGTTTACCTGTCTGAAAAGGCCTCAATACTAATGCACTGACAGGGTGCAGCGGACCCAAGTAAAATGGCGACTACACAGGTGCATTAATACCAAATTAAACAGCCAGCCTTCAATCAGTGATTGGCCGTGTGGTACACCAGTGCACAAAAGTACAATCTGTATATGGCGATGTTCACACTAGGAATGCAGAGCGTCTGGTTCACAGCCTATTAATGACACCTTATGCGGGCTGCCCAGTGCTAACTATAATGCATCCAGTGTGAACAGAGGCCACAGTGTACAGAACCATTTGGGCCCAAATTCAGCAAATTCTCTCTCACAAATCCAAATGCACCCCTCCCTTATGAACCCTAGTGTGCCTGCCTAAACAACATTTAGTGCCCACATGTTTGGCATTTCTGTAGTGATGAGAGCCCTCCTAATTTACGGGTGCGTGTCTCCAGAAGCACGGGCTAGGCATAATGTACTGATCACTACAACATACTGGTCACTACAACATACTGGTCACTACAACGGCAGTTTGCAATTTTCACTCAGCAACATCCACTGCTGCCCGTTTCTGGAAAACACCCATGGAGTCAAAATTGTCACTACATCTGTAGATAAATCACAAAGGTTTATAGTTTCCAAAATGGGGTCACTTGAGGAGGATTCTGCTTTTCTAGCACTTAGGGGCTCTTTATATGGAATCCACAAACTAGGAAAATCTGTGCTCCAGGAGACAAATAGTGCTCCGTCCCTCCCGAGTCTATCCATATGGCAAATTACTACTATACAGCCACATATGTGGCATTTCTTCATTCAGCAGAAAATGTGGGATAAATTCTGGTGCCATGTTTACCCATTTCTCAGTGTGAAAATGTAAATATTGGGGCTAAGGCCTCTTTCACACTTCCGTTGTGTGACGTCCGCCCATCCGTGAAAATGGCGGATCCGTCAGAAAAGTAAAAAAACGGATGCAAAACTGGTCAGTTTTCTGACGGATCCGCTAAGAAGATTTGATGATGAAAATTCGTTCCGGAAATGAGAGAGAGAGAGAGAGAGAGAGAGAGAGACCGGGCAGTGTTTTCTGCATTTGCAATGATTTTCAATAGAGGCGACGGATCCGCAGGCGGATTCCGTCAAAAACGGATGCCAGCGGATCCGCCGCCCATAGGCAGCCATTATACAAAATGGCGGATGCGGCGGACCGCTGTCCGCCATTTTGGCGGTCAAAAAAAACGTTGCATTGGACGTTTTTTTGTAATGACGGACGCCAATTTTTTGGCGGATCCGTCCAAAAACGGACCTAACGGACGACCATCCGTCAAAATCCGTCACTAATGCAAGTCTATGGGAAAACAACGGATCCGCCCAAAAAAAATGGCGGATCCGTTTTTTTCACATTTTGACGGATTTTGACTGACGTCGCACGACTGAAGTGTGAAAGAGGCCTAACACACAATCTTGGTAGTAAAAATGTAAATTATTTTTTCTTCACTGCCCAATGGTATAAAAGTCTGTGACTCACCTGTGGTGTCAATATAATCACTGCACCCCTAGATGAATTCATTGAGAGGTTTAATTGGTAAAATGGGGTCACTTATGGGGGATTCTGTTGTTCTGGCACCTCAGGGGCTCTGCCAATGTAACATGGCACCCTCAAACAAGTGCAGCAAAATCTGCACTGTAATATGGTGCTACTTACCTTCTGAGCTTTGCGCTCTGCCTCAAAAGTAGTTTTTGACCACATATGGGGTATTGGTGAACTCAGGAGAAATTGCACAACAAACTTTGGCGTCCATTTTCTCCTTTTGTGAAGCTAAAAAATGTGGGAAAAATGTTATTTTTTTTTTATTTTCATGGCTTAACGTTATAAACTTCTGTGAAGCACCTGGGGGTTCAAGGTGCTCAATACACATCTAGGTAAGGTCCCAAAGGGGTCTAGTTTCCAAAATGGCATCATTTTTGGGAGATTTCAATTGTTTAGGCACTTCAGGGGCCAGTGGCGCAACCACAAAGTTATGAGCCCTGCTGCAAAGATTCAAATGGGGCACCCCTCCCATGCCAAAATATTTTCCACCCAAATTCACATTTTCCTATTCATTTCGCACACTATAGTTTTGTTGCAATGTTGTGTAGTCTGACCTAATACTGTCCTGTAATCGCTGAGAAAAATGATTTTATAACTTACATGTCCCTATGCTAATTAGGGTGATGTCTTCGGAAGTGCAGACACTGTGTTAGGGGCCTGCGGAACGCACCTAATAGATATTAAGGAGAGGTGCGTTCGCAGCTCTGGGTCCACCGTGCAGGCAGAGCCTGCTGCTAGTAAGATGGCATAAATAGGCAGTATGAGCGAACTCTGTTATCCCGCAGAGTCGCAGATGTAAACGCCGTAGCACTATATGGCGATATAAGCAGACTCTGTTAATTCACAGAGCCGCTGTAACAAAGACTGTGTTCTGTTAGACTCACAGGGAACACAGATGACTGCTAAGCGGATTGCAGTCTGTGGTCATGCAATCAGAACCCAAGCAATAATCTCCTCACCGGAGGTGCCGGTATTCTATGGGCTTATTTCAGCCAGACCTAACCACATGCATACATGACCACACTGGCGCAAGCACGTAACAGATTTGGTACTAGCGCCCGGCCGTGCGGTAAGGACAGCCTTTTATAGCAGCCACGAGAAAAAGACCTTCCAGGAAGGACCAATGGGAAGCTGCTTCAGAACATCAACAGCCACAGGACCTTCCTGAAGGACCAATAGGAGAGGCAGCTGTATCTGAGCATATGACCCCTGATCTCCAATGGGAGATCTTGCCCTGGGCATGCTCAGATGAAGCAACAAAGGACTTAGTCCCAAATCTGCCTGCTCCAACACTGGTTGCAGCAGCATGTCTCTGCACAGTACTGGGCCGGGCAAGATGCTGGGACCGACGTCTCTGCTGAGCAGGAACCACTGCGGCTGGAGACGGATGTGGGACCGCAGCGGGAACAGCTCGAGATTCCCCCTGTGCAGGAGTGGGAACTCGAACCCTAACACTCTGTACGTTCATGTCCTCCCTCGCTTCAATTCCAAGCGCACTCCCGGCGTTTGAAATCTGTGTGATGTTTCTTCCTCGTATGACGCTGCAGAGCGTAATTTCCGGTCCTGTGCAGTGTGGGGGTGTATTGGGTGTACTGGTCGGCTCCGGAACATGTGCACTGCACATTCTGAAGCTGGCGAGTACACCTAATGCTCCCCCACAATGCACAGGATCGGAAATGGCGCGGACACGTGTCAAACCAGGAAGAAATGGCACACAGATTTCAAACACAGGAAGTGTGCTTGGAATTGGAGCGAGGGAGGACATGAACGCCTAGAGCTGGCCCAGAGGTGTATCTAGATTTTCTAGCACCCGGGGCAAGAATTCAGTTTGGCGCTCCCCCCAGTACACATGCAACTTGCACACTTAGGCCGGGGTCACACTGGCGACAAAAACGGACGACTGCAATGCGATTAAATATTGCATTGCACTCGGACCAATGTTAATCTATGGAGCAGCTCCCAGCATCCGATTTTTTATCACCCGTTTTCCTCGGACCGAGACAATCGCAGCATGCTGCGATTGTCACCGATTATCGGTCGACAATCGCCAATGCAAGTCTATGGGTGTGATGAAAAATCGGATTACAAACGGATCACACGTGTGACTTGCAAGAAAATACGCCACCGGTGTCCTTTAGAAAAGCCGGCAATTCATCCCCGGCTATACTGTAAAATCACACTGACAGGTTTGATAAAGAATAGAAAGAATACATATACACACATAGAATACATATACATATATATACATGTCATTGTGACACATATATAATATATATATATATATATATATATATATAATAGTTCATACACTTCTACATAGTATAATTGCCGCTACTTCAATTGCCGGCTTTTGTGAAATTACAGAACCCGACATGAAATGACACATGTTTTACATACAGTTAACCATGTCATTTCATGTAGTTTGATATTTGGTTTTCACTAATAATTACATGAGTGTATGTGTGCAAAATTTCATACATGCAGGGGTTAATTAAATGTGTAAATTCGTTTAAAAAAAAATGCATGGGCTCCTGCGGTATTTTCTCCACCAGACAGGGAAAGCCAGCGAGTGGGGGCAGATAATAATAGCCTAGGGAGGGTGCATTTTTTTGTGCCCCCCTGGCTACTAACATCTGCCCCCAGCCACCCCCAGAAAAGGCAAATCTATGATTAGATGCGCCTTTTCTGGCACTTAGCCCGTCTATTCCCATTGCCCTGTAGCGGTGGCTAATGGGTTAATAATGGGTTAAGGCCACCTTGCTATTGAAAGGTGACTTTAAGCCAGGTTAATAATTGAGAGTTGTCAATTAGACAACTATCAATTATTAATCCTATTGTATGAAATGGTTAAAAAAAACACACACATCAATTAAAAATAATTTTAATGAAATAAATACACACAGTTTTTGACCATCTTTTATTGTACTGGTAATCCTTCGAATCCCTTGCTCTCCTGTAATAAAAAAAAAAAATTCAGAAAAGCCGGCAATTGAAGTAGCGGCTATTATACTATGTAGAAGTGTATTAACTATAAATATATATACTGTATATATATATGTCTCAATGACATATAATATATATATAGTATATATAATATTATATGTATTCTATGTGTATATATCTATTCTTTTGTGATTTAAAAACTATCATTTGAATCCATTATATGTCAGTTTTGCTAGCCACCGACAAAATCTCGCCAGACGGATGTCAAACGGATTTGAAACGTATGCTCAGATGCGACAAAATCGCATCCTCGCATTCAAATCGGATGACAGACGGATCAATGTTCAGGAAACATTTGTGCGATTATCGGCCGTCTAAAACGGTCCCATTTTTTAGACGTTGTGTGTGACTCCAGCCTTAGTCATGTACCGATGAGCTGCTCTTCCTAATGCTCTCAATGATCAGTGAAAAACTGAGAGAAGCAGGAAGAGAAGCTCCTTGTTACAGGACCATAAATATGAAAATCGCATATGAGTGAAGCGTCCATGTGAAGACTACTGGAACCTGCAGAGCTTAATCCTGACATTGTAGGCTTCTGAATTCTAGCAACGAATGCACTGCACACTTTTAGGATTCTCCCCTGCCGATGGACAGTTATGTCAGCACAAGTACAGTATGTGATTTGTATACTTCTGGCCTCGCTCCGTTCATTTTCATTGAGTGAGGCCACACATGTCTAGTCAGCATGTGACTGCATGTATGTAAATCGCCAACACCAGAGAATCCTGACAGCATGCAGTGCGCACTGTAAGAATTCAGAAATCTGCAGTCACATAGAATGACTGAAGACACATCACAAACCTGGACAACCCCTTTAATTCTCCTAACATAAATAAAAACATGAGAATTAGTCAGTATCACAAATAACATTTACATCCAGGTACCTTATAGATGTCGTCATCTCTGGAGTCGTTCTGCTTCTTTTCTTCATCTTGTCCAGACCTCATGATGAGTTTTCTCATCCACAGCTTGTCTCTGCAGACTACCATCTTCTCCTCTCTTTTGCAGAAAATCTTCACATGATGCCCTTAAAGATAGAAGTGTCATTATAATGCTCCTGAATAAAAAATTACCCCTCACTATATTGTCTGAAATAATATAGCCCCCACACTGTCCCTCTTATGGTACATGATCTTTACACTGACCTGTCCTTTCCATACTGGCCCCCTCTACACACTGTCCTCTCATACTGTGTCCTCCATATAGGACCCAGTCTCTATACTGTACTCTGTCATCACACTCCCCCTCCTTGGTATACTGTCCTCTCCTGGTTTTACCCTTACATTATACCTTACCCTTAGCCTCCTCCTGCCGTCTCAAACTCAAAAATATTTCCCGGATCCGTGCATTCCTTGACCATGAGAGTACAAAAACACTAGTGCATGCCCTCATCATCTCCCGCCTCGACTACTGCAACCTCCTACTCTCTGGCCTTCCCTCTAGCACTCTGGCACCACTCCAATCCATCCTGCACTCTGCTGCACGACTAATACACTTGTCTCCCCGTTATTCCCCAGCCTCTCCTCTCTGCCAAGCCCTTCATTGGCTTCCTATCGTTCAAAGGCTCCAGTTCAAAACCCTAACCATGACCTACAAAGCCATCCACAATCTGTCTCCTCCATACATCTGTGACATGGTCTCCCGGTACATACCCACATGCAACCTTCAATCCTCTCAAGATCTCCTCCTCTACTCCCCTCTTATCTCTTCTTCCCACAACCGTATACAAAGCTTCTCCCGTGCCTCTCCCATACTCTGGAACTCTCTACCCCAACACATCAGACCTCGCGCCTACCATGGAAACCTTCAAAAAGAACCTGAAAACCCACCTCTTCTGACAAGCCTACAACCTGCAGTGATCATCAGTCTACTGAACCACCGCACGACCAGCTCTACCCTCTTCTAGTGTATCCTCACCCATCCCTGTAGACTGTGAGCCCTTGCGGGCAGGGTCCTCTCTCCTTCTGTACTTGTGTGTGCCTTGTATTGCTCATGTTTACTGTACTTGTCTATATTTGCCCCTCTTCACATGTAAAGCGCCATGGAATAAATGGCGCTATAAAAATCTATAATAATAATAATAATAATAATAAATTATCTCCCCATGCTACGCCGCCACTACTCAGTTTCTATTCTGTGCCCACTCACTTTTCTCCCCCATACTGTCTCCTCACACTATTCCCCTCCCTCCTTATAATGTCTCCTCTCAAATCCCCCTGTTCACCATACTGTCTCCTCATACATTTACCCCTCACTTTCTATACTGCCTGCTCACACAAACCCCTCACACATACCCCCACTGTGTCTGCACACATCCTATCATGCTCACTCCCCGAACTTTGTCCATATATATTTTTCATATTGCTGCTCATACTGTGTCCGCATACCTTCCCCTGTTCACTCCCCATACTATCTGCACCACTCACCATACTGTGTCTGCACCCATTCACCCATACTGTTTCCTCGTACATTGCCCCGTACTGTTTCCTCGTACATGCTCCCATTCCACCATACATGCCCTACATTCTCCTGTACTGTTTCCTCATACATTCCCCCATTCTCCTGTACTGTTTCCTCATACATGCCCTGCATCTCCCCCTTTGCTCCTCATTTTGTGTCCTCAAATCTCCCCCACACATTAAATTCCCCATCCCCACTCCAAATCTCCCCACACATTAAATCCACCATCCCTCTCGAAATCTCCACACACACACACAATAAATCCCCCATCCCCACTCCAAATCTCCCCCCCAAATCTCCACCCACACATTAAATCTCCCCCCCTTCAGCTCCACTGGAGCACTTACCACCCATCTGCGTCTCTGCAGCGCTGGCAAGTGACGTCAGCAGCGTGATCACATGACATGGTCACACTGCTGGTGTCGCTCTGACACGGCGATCATAGCTTCAATTGTACTCTCGTCTGTAAGACAGGGCCCCTAAGAACTTCTGGCCCCGTTGCAGCTGCAACCCCTGCGCGACCTCGGTAGTTACGCCCCCTTCAGGGCTCTTCAAACGCGACATGGCATCTGCTAATTATTCCATCAAATTTTTGAGTTGAAAAAGTCAAATGATGCTCTTTCACTTCCAAACCCTGCCGTGTGCCCAAACAGTAGCATTCCCCCACATATGGGGTATCGGTGTACTCAGGAGAAATTGCACAACAAATTGTTTGGAGCAATTTTTCCTGTTACCCTTATGAAAATGCAAAATTTGGGGCTAAAAAAGATTTATTTGGGAAAAATGTGATTTTTCTTATTTCCACGGCTCTACGTTAAAAACTTCTGTGAAGCATCTGGGGGTTCAAGGTGCTCAATACACATCTAGATAAGTTCCCTAAGGGGTCTAGTTTCCAAAATGGTGTCACATGTTGGGGCACACCAGGGGCTCTCCAAATGCAACATGGCAACCGCTAATTATTCTAGCATATTTTACATTAATAAACTCAAATGGTGCTCCTTCCGTTCCCAGTCCTGCCGTGCGCCCAAACAGTTGTTTTCCTCCACATATTGGGTATCGGCATGCTCAGGAGAAATTGCACAACAACATGTATGGTCTATTTTCTCTTGTTACCCTTGCAAAACTAAAAGCAAATTATGTCTAAAGGAAACTTTTGTGAAAGAAAAGTAATGTTTATTTTTTTCTTCCACATTCCAAAAATTCCTGTGAAGCACCTGAAGGGTTAATAAACTTCCTAAATGTGGTTTTGAGTACTTTGAGGGATGCAGTTTTTAGAAAGTATCATTTTTGGTATTTTCTGTCATATAGGCACCTCAAAATCTCTTCAAAAGTGATGTGGTCCCTAAAAAAATGGTTATGCAAATTTTGCTGGAAAAATGAGAAATCGCTGCTCAACTTTTAACCCTTATAACTTCCTAACAAAAAAGAAAGTTTCCAAAATTGTGCTGATGTAAAGTAGACATGTGGGAAATGTTATTTATTAACTATTTTGTGTGATATGACTCTGATTTAAGTGCAAAAAAAATTAAAAGTTTGAAAATTGCTAAATTTTCACCAAATTTCCATTTTTTTCACAAATAAATGCAAGTCATATTAAAGAAATTTTACCACTATCATAAAGTACAATATGCCATGAGAAAATATTCTCAGAATCACCAGGATACATTGAGGGTCTGTGCACACGTTGCGGATTCTTAGCGTTTTTGCCGAGGAAAAAACACTTACACAACACAACACATTATGGCCTATGGGATTCCGCAATGCTGTGCACATGCTGCGGGTTTCTCTGCGGCGGAATCGCATCGCGGAAGAATCCGCAGCATGCTCATTCTTTTTTGCGGAACCGCGGCGATTCCACCGCCATAGGAATGCATTGAACCGCTTACTTTCCGCATGTGGCTATGCCCACCATGCGCAAAGTAAGCGGTTCATGTGCGGATGGTACCCAGGGTCTGGAGGAGAGGAGACTCTCCTCTAGGCCCTGGGTACCATATCCATATTAAAACAATAATTAAAATAAAAAATAATGATATTCTCACCTTCCGGCGGCCCCGCAGCTTTCCCGCCTCTCAGCGACGCTCCCGGCCAATCCCGTTCCCAGTAATGTATTGCGAGAATCACCCCAGATGACGTAGCGGTCTCGCGTGATGCTACGTCATCGGGGTCATTGTAGCAAAGGACGCCTGGGAACAGGATTGGCCGGGAGCGTCACTGAGAGGCGGGAAAGCTGCGGGGGCCGCCGGAAGGTGAGAATATTATTATTTATTATTTTTAAATTATTTTTAACATTAGATCTTTTTACTATTGATGCGACACAGGTGGCATCAATAGTAAAAAGTTGGTCACACTTGTCAAACACTTGTTTGACTCGTGTGACCAACCTGTCAGATCGCTTGTAAAACGCTAGCATTCTGCAAGCTAATTACGCTTGCAAAACGCTAGTTTTTAGCGGGAATACGCATACCTATAATATGCGTATTTCCCGCGGCAGGGAGTTGCGGAATTGCCGCGGAGATTTCCACGGCAATTCCGCAACGTGTGCACATAGCCTGAAGTGTTCCAGAGTTATGACCTCATAAAGTGAGAGTGGTCAGAATTGTAAAAATTGGCCTGGTCAGGAAGGTGAAAACAGGCTTCGGGGTGAAGGGGTTAATTGTCAGCAAATTGTTTCAGGTCTGCTTCCTGAAAACATCATTGTTCCGGGGTGCACATGCATAGTGGTGTACTGATATAATAGATAATCTATGCTTTCTATTGTATCCATACTCCACTCTTGGTGTGCGTCAGGCAGGAACTGTGCACTTCGCAGAGTTTATTTTTTGACTTATCAGTGGGAGTCTCAGGACATGCACCCCCACTGATCTGCTTGCAATTTAAAGGACAAAAGATATTAAAAAATGTTCAAAAGTTTAGTTAAGTGTCATTAATACAGAAAGATAATCGTGGACAGGGGTTGTTATAACTGCTCGTTTTACGATTATTGTTCTGTATAAACAGGCTGCTGATCAGCTGTCGAACGAGCAAAACACTCTTTCATTAGGTGAAATGATCATTTATGCATCAATCTCGGTGGTGTATCATCCTGTGTAAACAGGACTCGAACTGCTAGATTGCTCAGTGTGCATTGATTACTTTGGTCTGTCTGTGTAAACAGGCATTCAAACAGCCACTGATCGGTAAAAGTTTACCGATCGGTGGTCGTAACATTCAGCCTTACAAGCTAGTCCCGTTTTGGTGGATTTAAGCTGTTCTTGTATTCAGTGCATGGTCAATTAAAGGGAATTTGTCACGCCCCCCCGGCCGTTTTTAAGTAACAGAGCCACCTTCAGCAGCACTAAGGCAGCAGTCTGTGAAGGTGGCTCTTTTTTTCCTGGACCCCTGCAACGCTGAAATAGTCAGTTTTAAAAATAGGTCCCCATACCTTAAATGTGTCGAAGAGGCATGGCCTCTTCCCGTGACTTCTCCTCCCAGCCGTCCACCAAGCCCCTTCAGCGTCACTGCGCCTCCACAGCATTGCTTTACTTTCACTTCTGTTCTGTGGGCGCCTGCGCTGTTGTAACAGTCCTCGGGCATGCGCAGGGCACGCTGCCCGAGAACTGTCAGAAGACTATTGCGCCCCGCAGTGTGTTATCATGTATTCACACTGCGGGACTGGCAATCTGGCGCCTGCGCAGTCTAGATGTTTAGCATGTAGACTGCGCAGGTAAACATGTAGACTGTGCAGGCGCCAGTTGAAATGCACTGTTTAGGTACATTGATGTGACAGAGTGTCTTTTACTTGTGAACCCCTCTTATTTTTCAGAGCGAAAAGCCACTGCATACATTTGAATGGGCACTATATAATAACTATTTTTTTCTCCAAAAAGATCAGGACTAAGTATGAACTTTCTTACATTCTCCGGTCACCTTCATCTTTAGGAATTGTTATTGATTTGTAGCTGAGAAGTCATTGCAGGATGTCATTTTGCTAATCTGTGTTTAATGTAATGCAAACAATGCCCTTCACTGGCCTTTTATGTAGTAATCCTACCCATAGGTTTGTCTTTGAGATAAAGAAGCTGCTCTTTTAATGAGTGGAAATTATAGCAATCGCTGGTATTGATTTTCTTCCTGAAGATTCGCTCCACTGGAAGAGAAGGTTTAATCCCATCTTTATTTTCTTTTCCTCCTGAGAATCGCTCCTTCTATGTTTTCTGTTATTTGAATGGGAGATAAGATGCTTGGGGGTGAATCTGTCAATGAAACCAGCCTGTTTTCATTCATTGTGACGCAAACCTGCGCGATTTGTTATCAATACTGCAGTTTTCTTTTATGGAAGACATGTACAGAGCAGAGGTCGGATCATAGACCAGTTATAAATCCTGCATGCTACAACTTTACACCTGTCTCCAACATATCTATGAGATATTAAAACCCTGTACAAAATGTCTGTTCACCTATGGCCTAATGGGATTGTCTACTTACAAGAAATGACTTTTAGATGTGCGAATGTTAAAATTCCAAAGAACATACGTTTATATCAATGATATCCTCATCTTTGCCTTGTAGCCTCAGTTTTTGGTACGGCTGTTCCAAACATTTCCTGTGTCGGCAGATCATTAGCACTGAATTTGAAGTGGGCTGGCTAACTGCTCATTTCATAATTTAACCAGCCCCCTTCTTTTATCACTATTGGTGCGTTGAGACATAATTGGCATATCTTAGCTATTTTACAGAGTTATCGACCAGTCTACTTTACACACACAGCTCTGATGATGCACAGACGCAAGAAACACTTTCCTATGTTGAGCACAGGATGAGAACTCACGCTGCCAAAGCTTAAAGGGTTATCCAGAACTAGAGTTGAGCGATACTTTCCGATATCAATAAGTATCGGATCGGAATGGGTATCGCCGATACCCAAAAAGTATCGGCGATACCCGATACCGATACCGGAAATCCAATGTAAGTCTATGGGAACAAAATATCGGAATTAAAAAAAACCCATTCTTGCCTTGTAGATTAATTGTACATGAAGGAAAACAACAAAGAGTAATGTAGAATGTATTGGGGAGGTTGAGGAGACATTAAAGGCATAGATGTTTAACCCAATCAAATGAAATAGCAGTAATACTTTTTTTTTTTAAGACGTTCGGATTGACAAAGAAATTGACAATGTTGTTAACCTTTTTTCTATTTTGGCAAATATGTATGTTTCACAACTTCCATGCTCTTCACCTTTTTAACTTCTGCCACACTTTCTCCTTCATAATCTTCAGCAGCATCATCTTTTTCATCAAATTATTCTTCATCTTCACCTTATTTATTTTCTTCTTAAACTTCTTGCTATTGATCTTTTTGTTAACATTACTCATATTCTTCTTATTAAACTATTATTCTTCTTCATATTCTACTTCTTCATCTTCTTCCTTTTCATCTTCTTCATCATATTCTTATTTGTGACAGAGATTCCTGTACTTGTAATCTGTAAAAGTATGAATTTTTCATCCTTCCGTTCTTGCTGTCACCAAAGATTTAAATTACAACAGTGTTTGTCCGCATTCAGTTTAGCCTGCAGCAGCAGCAGCAGGCATTTTCCAGGGCACCACGAGGAGGAACGGACTCACCCCCATACACTGCTTAGTCTTCTTCTGCTTATAATTTAGAACATATTACCTTAATTTGGTCTTATACTTCATGCTCTGCTTTTGATCTTGCTATTGTTTGTCTCTTTCTGACTTGATTTGTCTTCCTTCTTTGTCCTTTTGTACTCTTCGTATCTTTATTTGTTCTGTATTCCTTGTAGTTTTGTCTCTTTAGACCTTCCCTTGTTGTCTCTGTTATGGTGTCTCTTCTTGTGGAGAATTTCTTTTATTTTTGTGGTGTACTTTGAGAAGTGTTACGGACCCCTGGTGGTTCGATGGTCGAGCATGGGTCGGACCATCTTCGGGATGGGTGCAGCAGGGTCAAGACGCTGTCCCTCGAGGTCCCGATGCTTCTTACACGGTGGTCATCAGGGCGTCCCATGTTGGGATCCAAGGATTACCAAAAAAAACATTTAAAACTTCTTTGGAACTGTACCGAATGGTACAAGGCAAAGGCAACTGCCGAGAACCAGCTGACGTTACTGGAACCCGGACGGGTACAGAAGGTACAAGAGACCAATGGAAGTAACGAGGACCAGCTGACTGTGCTGGAACCCGGAGGGGCAGCAGAAGGAAAAGAGCCAATGGCACAACCGAGGACCAGTGCATTACTGGTACACGGTTACTAAGCAGGAGGTACCTGTGCTCCAAAGCACTACCAAGGACCAGCAGACGTTGCTGGAACTCGGATACTGAGATGGAGGCACCTAGGCCAAAGGCACTGCGGAGAACCAGCTGACGGTATTGGAACCCGGACGGGTAGCAGAAGGTACCCATGGAAATTTAAGTTGACAGGCCGCGAGCCGGCCGCAGTTACCGAATCCCACAGTCCTACAGTGGGTGATTGTCCTATTGTCACAACGGAAACAGCCTTTATTTACATATCCCGCAGCACACATAGGAAGCACCTAAACTGCAGGCACCATAGAGTCGGCTAACCCGACCGCAACACGACAGGACAACTTATTGGAGGCTAAGTGACGTTTACACTGACAGGAAACAGCTGGCGTGCTGTAACCAGTCTGGGCAGGAGTGAGTACCCGTGCCAATTATTCTTCCGAGCAACAACTGGTGGTGTTGGAGCCCAGGGATGAGAGGAGAACAGGTGGAGGCAGCAGGACTTTTTGCCGTTCACACAGCAGGGGAACAGCTGACATTACTGAACCCCAATAACACAGGAGCAAGTGTTGACTGTGCTAACAGCACTTCCGAGCAACAACTGGCGGTGTTGGAGCCCGGGATGAGAGGAGAACAGGGTGGAGGCAGCAGGACTTTTTGCCGTTAACACAGCAGGGGAACAGCTGACATTACTGAACCCCAGTAACACAGGAGCAAGTGTTGACTGTGCTAACAGCACTTCCGAGCAACAACTGGCGGTGTTGGAGCCCAGGGATGAGAGGAGAACAGGGTGGAGGCAGCAGGACTTTTTGCCGTTCACACAGCAGGGGAACAGCTGACATTACTGAACCCCAGTAACACAGGAGCAAGTGTTGACTGTGCTAACAGCACTTCCGAGCAACAACTGGTGGTGTTGGAGCCCAGGGATGAGAGGAGAACAGGGTGGAGGCAGCAGGACTTTTTGCCGTTCACACAGCAGGGAACAGCTGACATTACTGAACCCCAGTAACACAGGAGCAAGTGTTGACTGTGCTAACAGCACTTCCGAGCAACAACTGGTGGTGTTGGAGCCCAGGGATGAGAGGAGAACAGGGTGGAGGCAGCAGGACTTTTTGCCGTTCACACAGCAGGGGAACAGCTGACATTACTGAACCCCAGTAACACAGGAGCAAGTGTTGACTGTGCTAACAGCACTTCCGAGCAACAACTGGCGGTGTTGGAGCCCAGGATGAGAGGAGAACAGAGTGGAGGCAGCAGGACTTTTTGCCGTTCACACAGCAGGGGAACAGCTGACATTACTGAACCCCAGTAACACAGGAGCAAGTGTTGACTGTGCTAACAGCACTTCCGAGCAACAACTGGCGGTGTTGGAGCCCAGGGATGAGAGGAGAACAGAGTGGAGGCAGCATGACTTTTTGCCGTTCACACAGCAGGGGAACAGCTGACATTACTGAACCCCAGTAACACAGGAGCAAGTGTTGACTGTGCTAACAGCACTTCCGAGCAACAACTGGCGGTGTTGGAGCCCAGGGATGAGAGGAGAACAGAGTGGAGGCAGCATGACTTTTTGCCGTTCACACAGCAGGGGAACAGCTGACATTACTGAACCCCAGTAACACAGGAGCAAGTGTTGACTGTGCTAACAGCACTTCCGAGCAACAACTGGCGGTGTTGGAGCCCAGGGTCAAGGAGGATGTTTAAATACTAGATCAAGTATTTTCCTTGTTACGTGTCAATTAAAAATGTCTATACTCCAAACAAGAGAAATATAACCTTTAGTACCATAAGATGATGATTTTACTTTAAAAAATCAATATAAATTAAGAATTGACAAACATAAACGCATACATTAACATGTTGAAAAGCAATGCAAACCACAAAAAAAATTGGTTAAGTAATCTGCTATACGGTTTTAAATAAAAGCATACAAGTACATATCAGAATCCATTAATGATGGATAAGTAACAGTATGTACACCATTTTATTGTATAGACAATGAATGTCTGACTTCAAAACATAATCAGCATTACAAGTTATCTGTGACATTCATAAAACTTTACATTTGCATAATAATATCACTAAACAGTTTATAAAAATATATAAAATTTCCATCATGTAATACTGATAATATGTGCCAATCATTTATATTAACAAACATAACCTTTAAAAAGTGCATAGTGCATAGTGAAAATAGTTATTTATGCCTGACTGTGGACTTGCAAGCATGACAACGGATAGATAAGGTATATATAGATGAGACTGCATAGCCACAGATGGTGAATGGCGATGTAATACTGTACCTCAATAAAGTGTGCGTCACTACTACATCCTTTTTTTTATATAGCTTTATAAACAGGGTACGTGCATGTATGCTTGCGCCTTTGTTTGGATGCACAGACTGGCTTCCTGCTGTGACGCGTTGGGTATTGGAGCGTCTGTGCGTCTTAGACGCAGACTAACATTCACGTTGCGCATCGTTCATCATCGCAAGCGTACCGACAACACAAAGGCGTTGTCATGACTGCTTTACTCAGTAAACATGCACCTATGATGAAACATACACGCATGTGCCCTATTACATAAGAAGCTACAAGAAAAACGCGTGTGAGGTGTGACACAGCTGTTTTGTTAAGGTACAGTATTATATCGACATTGTACAGGTGTCGCTATTCAGTCTGATAACTAGATATCATTCACCTTTTCTATCAGTTGTCGTTGTTTCAGCACCACTTGCAGGTATATATTTTGCTATTGTGACTATGCACTATTGACTTTAACAAGGTAATGCATGAGTTTTTGTTACCGATTATCATGTTTACATGATAGACCTTTATGATATGGGCTGTTAACTTTCTAATTAAATATGTATTTTTTAAAATGACACAAATATAAGTAATGTTGAAGAGGACTATTCCTACATCCATTGTTTGCACAATATTACAGGTGTACATCACGTCCCTTAATCAACATTGGATTATTATATTTACTTGTATGCTTTTATTTAAAAGCCAAGAACACTGAAGTCTAACCTTCGCACTGCAGCTGTTGTCAAAGTTCAACACACATTATGCACTTCCAACATTGCAGCATTTGAGTCATGATGTGAGTTGGATTTGTCTAAGCTATGGAGTGACAAGGTTGACCATCAGTATCCTATAGCATAAGTAGGCTTTTGTGTTAGCATTTGTGTTCGACATGTGCATATCTGCAATAATATGTCACAATTATTTTGTTACAAATTTGTGACAAAGACTAATCATTTTATGGTTTTGAAGCTGACGTTTCACTTGTTTACAGCTTAGAAATCAGGGTGTAGCCTCATATCTATGTGTAGCACTAGCCACTTTGACATGTAGGTAGCTAGCAGTAATTTTTGCCGGACACAGCTGGGGAACAGCAGGCGTTACTGAACCCCACAAACACATCAGCGATTGTTTTCATCTGTGCATCCAACACTTCTGAGCAGCAACTGGCGGTGTTGAAGCCCAGGGTCAAGGAGGGTGTAGGCAGAGGCCTAGTATGAGATGTTTGAAGTTTAATTTGTAGTTAGCAGCAGTAATTTTTGCCAGACACACAGCAGGGGAACAGCAGGCGTTACTGAACCCCACAAACACATCAGCGATTGTTTTCATCTGTGCATCCAACACTTCTGAGCAGCAACTGGTGGTGTTGAAGCCCAGGTCAAGGAGGGTTTTGAAATAAAATATTGAGTTATTGCCATGTTACGTGGCCATTGCAAATGTATGTACTTCAAACAAGAATAAATGAAGTTTTACTAGGACAATAAAATGATGAATTTCAATTCCAAGAATAAAAATAAACACCCTGCAAATATAAACGCATATAAGCACATGGCAACAAGAAATGGAACAACACACCACCCAAAAATTAGTTTACAAAATATAGTGTTGTAAATTTAAGAATAAAAGTCAATTTTTTCTATTTAGGAATAATGCGTAAGGAACGCTATGTTAAACCATAACATAGTGAAGACAATGGATTTTGTAATAGTCACTCATCATCATCATTGCAATTTATATGTGACAGTCACACACATTTCAATTATTTAAGAAAAGAAAATTGTTACTTTGGACAGCATGTATGACATGTCCAGATGGACTCATCAATGTGATGACGCAATAATGTACGATAAAAAATAACCATTTAAAAAAACATTATGCATTGTCACAATTTAAGTGTGTGCCTACAAGTGGAGGTGAAACAAAGGCTACGGATAGCAAAGGTATATTCTATGTCTGTATCAGACAGTGGACAGCCTCTGATGGGTAATGGCAATGTTATACTGTACGTCAATAAAGTCTGCGGCTGCAATCATGCATTTTTTGCTTGTACAGTGTTGAAGAGGGTAAAAGCATGTCTGGTTGCGCAAGGCTTTATCCGTCAACACTACCTTCCTACTGTCACGCGTAGGGTAGGGTAGCGTGTGTCTATTATATGACTCTCTATAAAATGTGACCTTACGCAGCGTTATTCTGCCCTAGGGACGCCAAAAATACGACAGCAGTAATCATTTACTGTATAATACTCCACCTATGAGCAACAAAAAAAGCACGTTCCCTCTTTAACAATCTACAAGACAAACAAGCATGATGGTTGACGCTGCCTTTATTGAGGTACAGTATTAGATCAACATTGTCCATGAGTAACTATGCACTGTGATACCTATATACCATTATTAATTTATATCTGTTGTGGTTGTTTCACCAGCACTTGCAGGTATAACTATCTATTGTCAGTATGCATGATGCACTTTCTAGATGTAATAATTTATTATTGCACATTATTACCAGGTTTAGATGCTGG
>JARQOD010000003.1:91241974-91274469 GCA_033576555.1 Oophaga sylvatica
GGAGTAAAACCCATTCAGGAGGATCAAAAGGAAAGGGAAAGCATGTGATTAAATAGGGTATCTGAGAAAGGGGGCGAATACTTATGCCTTGGATTTTTCAGTTTTTTTTTAATAATTTTTGCAAAAATTTCTAGTTTTTTTTTTTTCAGTAAGATGGAGTGAGAGTGTCTTTAATGAGAAAAAATGAACTTTTTTAAATTTTACAAAGGGTTGAAATGAAACAAAGGTAAAAAATTTAAAGGGGGTCTAAATACTTTCTGTCCCCACTGTATGTAAAAAATTTGGTCAGTTTTACATCATTCTTTCATCAGTATTTTCATGTAGGGAAAAATTAAATAATAAATTGAAATTTCTCCCACCCCATTCATTGGAAAACCCCGGGTTATTTTTTGATGCTTTATTGTCACTTTTCTTCATTGCAGAAAAAAAAAAATATTTTTTTCCTGTTTTTTCATAGAACAGGGTCCACAAAAAAAACTCAGAAATTAGTAGAACAGATAACATTACTGTTGTATCCTGAAAATCCGGAAAAATATCTGCAACATGATTTGAATGAGGTTTTTAGAGTGAGAAAGTTTTTTTTAAAAACTAAGTTCACACAAAAGTATAAAAGAACCGTTTAAAACCACAGTGCATTGGTACTGTCACCACTAAAAACCCTTATATATAGTTGTTATAACTGTTAATTTCAGATATGAGATCAAGGCGGTGGGGCATTTCCACCCATATAAGGAGGTGTAGTATGTCCACCAATTTTTGAAGTATGTTAAGAGATCGGATTCCTTTTATCCATTGGATATAAACCTCCAACAGACTCTGGAACACAAACACACTTGTTTGGTGTATTAGAAAAACCAAAATACCACTAAAGGATACAGACTTGAACAATATATAGAAATTACCGGAGGACAAAAAGTCAAAAACGTATCTCAAATATGAAATTTATTTATAATTACATATAATATTAATACAAAAATATCAATTGTATAATAATCAATTGTATGCATGGATTTAAAAACATAGTGATCCACCAAAATTCAATAGTATTAATGGACACATCGGGCACCTACTATACAAGCCAAAACATATGAATGAAGCGCCAGCAATATGTAATTAGGGCACTGGGTAGCTAATTCCAGGTGAAAAATCAACACAATCAATGCGGTGACTAAACTTAGTAAGCAACCATAATGTGCATCTAATGCTAGTGCTAACACCAAACTGGTAGTAAATATAGGCATATAATTAAATATAAAAGGTTAAATTACCCATGTCAGTAGTAGGACGTTAGCAGCCACGAAGTGTCCTGAGACCCTGACGCGCGTTTCGCGAGCGCTGGGCTTGCATTCTCAAAGGGGGCGTGGTTTAGAGTTGTTATACTGCCGCATATAAATATCCGTCATTCCGATCACATGGTCGGATATGTCCAATCAGATACTATTATGTACGCAAGCGCGCAAGATAGCATAGGTCCTAGATGTTAGAAAACCATGTGACCATTATCATTATAATAGTAAAGTATAACCAATAGAAATCAAAGCATGTGACATGCAAATGTCCACAGGTCCTGGTTTTGTGATTTCTCACATACCGCTCACAGCAGCCCATGATGTGATCGGCGCCAAACCACATACCAATGGGTCAGCAAGTGAAGGGAAATGGAGAGGACACAAAAGAAGGAAATAAAAAAAATATAGAAACAAAAATACAAAACGGGGGAAATATAAATAAACACTAATTCATATTATAACAATTTTGAACGTGCATTAATGAAGTAAAAACAAAATTATACTACATGAGATATACATTGTGGCACCATTATTAAAAAGCATACAGACAATACAATAATATATATATAGTTATATGATAAATAAAACATATAAGTGAACCCAAATTCACATACATAAAGTGTTAGAACCTCTTGTTAGATTTTGTTTCAGTTTTCTGGTCACATGACCTTTTTACCCTATTTAGTCTGGCTCCGCCCTTCTGGCTTTGCTGGACTTCATTGTATTATCTACTCTTAAGCTAGCCGGGTGCTTAAGTGCCTTACTCTGTCAGTTTTGCTTGATCTTAGGATCTCTTAGTATTTGTTTTCTGTTTTATATTCCCTGCTACACTTTCTGTTAGGAGGTGTCCACCTTTTCACCCAGTCCCTAGATCTTGTAGGGATTCCTCCCTCGCAACTATAGGTCTTCGTTCAGACTAGCTGAGGACTTTAGCGGGTCTGGTCGCAGGATCAGGTTCCCCGTTACATCGTAGGGATCCAGCTCAGTCCTATTGTAGGGACAGAATTCCCATCTTTCCTTAGTGCTTGTAGCAGATCATAACAGTAAGTCCAGCCCAAAGAAAAAAAAAAAAAATCTCTAAGGAAAGATTTTCTGTTTCCATCATGGTCTCGGTTCAGGATTTGGTTCAACGCCTGCAGGGACTTTCTCTGGAGGTGGCTGAGATAAAGCAACACGTGAGTAGTTGTTCTGGAGCACATTTCGTGGAGCCAAAGGTACGTTTGCCTGATTTATTTTTTGGTGAACAACAAGATTTTTTTTCTTTTAAAAAATGCTTGCTTGTTGTATTTCCGTTTGAGACCCAGATCCTCTGGTGATGAATCACAGCGAATAGGGTTCATAATGTCACTTTTGCGCAAAGAACCTCAGGACTGGGCGTTTTCTCTGCAGCTAGTGATCCATGCTTTAGATCAGTGGATAGTTTTTTTTCTGCTTTGGGGTTATTGTATGACGATCCGGATCGTGTTTCATCAGCTGAGACAGAATTGAGACGTTTGAGACAGGGATCAGGTAATGTGGAAAAATATTGTACTCACTTCCGAAGGTGGTCCACTCAGGTGGGCTGGAACGATTCAGCTTTGAAGAGTTTATTTCTTGCAGGGTTAAGTGAGAGGGTTAAAGATTTGCTGATTGCTTATCCCATACCTGGTAACTTGCAAGAGGCTATGCAATTAGCCATACGGGTGGATAGGAGACTGCGTGCAAGGGTTAATGAGAGTAAATCTGCCTTGTCAGCTCCAAGTTTGGAGAAGGAATGTACTGACATTGCAGAGCCGATGGAAATTGGAGCAATGGCACCTCACTCTCGAGAAAAAGAACGCAGATTTGCTAAGGGCTTGTGTTTCTATTGTGGCAAATCTGAGCATTTTATTAAGAACTGTGCTCTTCGAATGAATAAAGAGAGAAAAAAAAAAATGAGGTCAGTTTTGCCCGCATAGCTTGTTTAAACAAATAAAGGTGTCTTTCTTTCTGCTACCACTGCTGTTGAGGAGGAATTAATGGAGTTTCGGGTTTTTGTGGATTGTGGTTCAACTCTCAATGTGATTGATGGGAAATTATTGGAAAAACTAAAATAAAAACCAAACTTCTGTCTTCCCCTATTAATGTGGTGTCTGTGGATGGTTCTCACTTGAAAAATGTTACTCACCATATCTGTGAATTTCCTCTTACTATTAATGGTGTTCATCAAGAGAATTTGGATTTGGTAGTTTTGAATAATTTGCCCTCACCGGTGATTTTGGGGTTACCCTGGTTAAAATTGCACAATCCGATACTGGATTGGTCTACCAATGAAATTAAGTCCTGGAGTCCCAATTGTTATGACAAGTGTTGTAACGGGCGTATAGCTGCTGTAGTTAAGGGGGAGTTACCTGTACCTATTCAGGATTTTTGGAAAGTTTTTTCTGATAAGGAATCGCAGGTATTGCCTCCTCATAGAGATTATGATTGTGCAATTGAATTTGTCCTGGAGCGACTCTTCCTAAAAGTCGTCTATTAATTTGACTATTCCTAAGAGAAAGGCTTTGGAGGAATACATACAGACAAGCTTGGCCGCCGGTCACATTAGGCCTTCCAAATCTCCTGTGGCGGTTGGATTTTTTTTTGTTAAAAAAAAGGACGGCGGTTTACGGCCTTGTCTAGACTTTCGTGAGATTAATAAGATTACTGTACGCAATCCTTACCCACTGCCATTGATTCCTGATTTGTTTAATCAGTTAGTGGGGGCCAAGTGGTTCTCGAAATTGATCTTCGAGGGGCATACAATTTGTTGCGCATGAAGGAGGGGGTGAATGGAAGACTGCGTTTAACACTCCACTGGGTCATTTTGAGAATCTGGTCATCCCCTTTGGACTTTCCAGTGCTCCGGCATTTTTTCAGAATCTTATTAATGACATCCTTAGACCTTTGATCGGCAGAAGTGTGGTTGTGTATTTAGATGACATTTTGATTTATTCACCAGATTTGGAGTCTCATTGGAGGAGTGTGCGTGAAGTATTACAGTTACTGAGTGATAATTCACTTTTTGCCAAACTAGAAAAATGTGAGTTTGCTGTACAGAGACTTAGTTTTTTGGGCTACAATGTCTCCAGTGAAGGTTTTGAGATGGACCCGTTGAAGGTGCAAGCTGTGCAGGATTGGCCTAGACCTATTGGTGTGAAATCAATACAGAGGTTTTTGGGGTTCGCCAATTATTATAGAAAATTCATAAAAATTTTTCTGTGATTGCCAAACCTCTGACCGATCTCACAGGAAAGGTGCTGATGCGGTTCAGTGGACTACTGAGGCCATTGAGGCTTTTGTGTTGCTAAAGGAGAGGTTCAGCTCTGCTCCCATCCTTACGCAGCCTGATGTGACTAAACCATTTTTGGTTGAAGTTGATGCTTCTTCTGTGGGGGTCAGCGCGGTGTTGTCTCAGGCAAAGATGGATGGAGTACATCCCTGTGCTTTTTTTTCAAAGAAATTTTCTGAGTCTGAACTAAATTATGATATCGGTAATCGGGAATTGTTGGCAATTAAACTCGCATTTGAACACTGGCGTCATTTTTTGGAGGGAGCGGAATTTCCGTTCAAGTCTTCACCGATCATAAAAATCTGATCTACCTTGATGCTGCCAACGCTTGAATGCCCGTCAGGCTAGGTGGGCACTGTTTTTCTCACGGTTTAATTTTACCGTTACTTACATCCCAGGTACTAAAAATTTTAAAGCTGATGCTTTGTCTCACAGCTTTTCTCCTATGGTGGGTACTGAGGAGGAGGAAAACATCTTGCAAGAGGGGGTTGTTATTGCTGTTTTGGACTCCGTGTTGGAAGATGAGATTCTTAAAGCACAGGAGAATGCCCCATCTAACACGCCGCATGGGAGGTTGTTTGTGCCTGGTACCCTGAGGAGAGATTTGTTTGTTGAATGTCATGACTCTCGGTTGGCAGGTCATCCTGGAATCTCTGAGACCAAGAGACTTGTGGGTCACAGTTTTTGGTGGCCAGGATGGCAGAAGGAAGTCATTAAGTGGGTGCGTCAATGCACTGTGTGTGCTAGATCTAAGTCTTCTCATACTTCTGCTGCGGGGTTGCTTTGCCCTCTGGAGGTCCCTAGTGCACCTTGGACACATTTGGCTATGGACTTTATTACTGACCTTCCCCCTCTGAGGGTTTCACTGTCATCTGGGTGGTCGTGGACCGTTTTAGCAAGATGTGTCACTTGGTTCCTTTCATCAAACTGCCCTGCGCTAAGACTCTCGCTAAGGCCTTTGTCAAGGAAATAGTCAGACTACATGGCGTTCCTACTGACATTGTTTCCGATAGGGGACCTCAGTTTGTGGCTCGTTTTTGGCGCGCTTTTTGTGACAGGTTGGGAGTTCATTTGTCGTTTTCATCCGGATATCATCCTGAGTCTAATGGCCAGACAGAAAGGAAAAACCAGGATGTTGAGCAGTTCTTGCGTTGTTTTGTGACTGATAATCAAGAGGGGTGGTCTGAGTTTCTGCTACTTGCTGAGTTTGCTCTTAACAATCATACATCCGCTTCTGCTGGTTGTTCGCCTTTTTTTTGTTGTACTGGGAGACATCCGTCTTTTGGGTCATTTTCCAAGTTGGGATCGGCTGTACCTGAAGAGGAGAATTTTTCTGGTGTTTTGGAGAGAGTTTGGACTGATGTGCGTGGTAATCTTCAGGAGGCTAACAAAGATCCAAAGTGTATTTTGATAGAAAAACGACAAGAGGTTTTGTTTGCTATTGGTGACATGGTTTGGTTGTCCTCTAAGAATCTGCGCTTGAGGATTCCGTCTAAGAAATTGGGTCCCAAGTTTGTAGGGCCCTTTAAGGTGCTTCAGGTTATTAACCAATCTGCTGTTAAGTTGGAGCTTCCTACCTCCTGGAAGATTAATCCGGTGTTTCATGTTTCTCTCTTGAAAAAAGCTGGGTCTCAGATGGAGACGTCTCGGCCACTGTTCCCCTGGTGGTGGAGGACGGGCAATATGAGATTTCCCGCATCCTAAATTCTAGACGGTATAGAGGGGTTTTGCAGTACCTCGTCGCTTGGAAGGGTTATGGACCCGAGGATAACTCATGGGTGAGGGCGGATGATGTTTCTGCGTCTAGACTTGTTAGAGCGTTTCACAAGAGGTTTCCGGATAAGCCTAAGTCCTAGGGGATCCGGAGGATCCTCTTAGAAGGGAGGGTACTGTTAGAACCCTCTTGTTAGATTTTGTTTCAGTTTTCTGGTCACATGACCTTTTTACCCTATTTAGTCTGGCTCCGCCCTTCTGGCTTTGCTGGACTTCATTGTATTATCTACTCTTAAGCTAGCCGGGTGCTTAGGTGCCTTACTCTGTCAGTTTTGCTTGATCTTAGGATCTCTTAGTATTTGTTTTCTGTTTTATATTCCCTGCTACACTTTCTGTTAGGAGGTGTCCACCTTTTCACCCAGTCCCTAGATCTTGTAGGGATTCCTCCCTCGCAACTATAGGTCTTCGTTCAGACTAGCTGAGGACTTTAGCGGGTCTGGTCGCAGGATCAGGTTCCCCGTTACATCGTAGGGATCCAGCTCAGTCCTATTGTAGGGACAGAATTCCCATCTTTCCTTAGTGCTTGTAGCAGATCATAACATAAAGTGACCTGTGCGTCATTAACAATGAAGTACAAAGTGCAAAGTGCATGATGACTAATAAGTAGGTGCAAATAGCATGATTGTGAAAGTAAGATTCTTCCCCTTTATGTCATAAATATCCGACACGAAAGACTTTTCTCTTGAATTGTCCAAATGAAGACCAGGAACAATAAAGACATCCATGTACCAAAAGGTAAATATACATGTGAAGAAATGACGATACAAAGCAGTTGAAACTAATGAAGTAAATAAACACAAAATTGGTTAAAAACAACTAAAAACTAATAAAAACGACAGAACAACAACAAAGGAGACGAAAATATATCTGGAGAAAGGATGCATACAGAGGTAAGCATTATAAGAAGGAGGAATATCCCATTACTTCATTCAAACCATTAGGCACCATAGTGCCCAGGGTAAAAATCCATCTGCATTCCTTCTGGGCTAACAGGCGATGAATATCACCACCACCACGAAAGCCACACTGCACATGCTCAATACCACGGACCATAAGTTGTTTTGGATCGCATTTATGGAAGCGGAAAAAATGTCTAGGTAAAGTTTTAAGTTGCGAGACATCCGTTTCCAACTTAGCTGCCAATATATCGCGAACGTGTTCGCGTGTACTAGTACCAAGGCGTCTAGATGTTAGACCGATGTAAACTTTTGGGCACGTGCAGGTGGCATAGTAAATAACTTGCGTTGTACTACATGTAATGTGCTGCCTGATATTTAACTGCCTCTGGCCATCTGCAGATGCAAATACAGAGGACCGAATGACATTTGCACAGGCAGCGCATTTGCCACATGGGAAACAACCCTTAGCTGGCCCAGAGGAACCAAAAGGATTACCCACACCCCTAGAAACTGGAACATAGTGGCTGTTCATTAGAATGTCACCTATATTCCTACTGCGTCTAGACGTCATGAGGGGACCATCAGAAAGAAATCGAGCCAGGGTGGGATCAGTTTTTAAAATATCCCAGTGCTTTTGCATGTAGAACAAATCCGCCTCATTCTGAGGAATTGGCCAACAGGGATGGCCTTGATGGTGCTGAACGGATGACTAGAATTGGCATGCAACAGTGAATTAGTTGACGTGGGTTTTCTAAATACATCTGTCTGCAAAAACAGATTTTCATCCACTTGAATCTTAATATCCAAAACATCAACTGTAGTTTTGCTGGCAATATATGTCAGTTTGATATTTAAATTATTGAAATTCAACTGTTGCATGAAATCCTGTAATTGTTGTTCCGAACCTTGCCAAATAATAAATAAATCATCAATGTAACTTTACCAGCACTGCACATGGTCCGCGCCCCGAACGCCCCCTCCCCGCGAAAATACCCCTCTCCCAGAAACCTAGGAAGAGTCCGGCGAAAGAGGGCGCACAGGCCGCGCCCATGGCAGTGCCGCGTCTCTGCAAATAAAAAGTATTTTTGAAAACAAAAAATTTTTTTGTCAAAATGAAATTAAGAAGTTCCAAAATAAATTCACTCATCAGGCCATCCCTGTTGGCAGTCCTCAGAAAGAAGCGGACCGCCTTCAAGCCATCTTCATGACTTATGCACGTGTAGAGTGTCTCGTTGTCAGCAGGGGTTTGAGATAGTAGTCGTCCCCTCCTATGCCAGAGACACATCGGACGCTCTTACCAGGATTAATGGGATACAACTGGAACCAGATATGCTATTAGTCACTGCGTTCGGGGCGCGGACCATGTGGAGTGCTGGTTGCGTTACATTGATGATTTATTTATTATTTGGCAAGGTTCGGAACAACAATTACAGGATTTCATTCAACAGTTGAGTTTCAATAATTTAAATATCAAACTGACATATATTGCCAGCAAAACTACAGTTGATTTTTTGGATATTAAGATTCAGGTGACAGATGTATTTAGAAAACCCACGTCAACTAATTTAATGTTGCATGCTAATTCTAGTCATCCGTTCAGCACCATCAAGGCCATCCCTGTTGGCCAATTCCTCAGAATGAGGCGGATTTGTTCTACTGAGTCTGGATTCCAAGCCCAGGCCTCTGATTTATCTGAGATTTCGAGCTAGGGTCTATTCTAAAAGATGCATCAAGGCTGGCTATAACAGAGCTAAAAAATGCACACGGGATGATTTGTTATGTTCTAAGATCAGAGATTCTAAAAAAGATGATCATATCCGTTATATATCAACTTATAACGGAGAATGGTCTTCTATGCGCATGTGCATGCAAAAGCACTGGGATATTTTAAAAACTGATCCCACCCTGGCTCGATTTCTTTCTGATGGTCCCCTCATGACGTCTAGACGCAGTAGGAATATAGGTGACATTCTAATGAACAGCCACTATGTTCCAGTTTCTAGGGGTGTGGGTAATCCTTTTGGTTCCTCTGGACCAGCTAAGGGTTGTTTCCCATGTGGCAAATGTGTTGCCTGTGCAAATGTCATTCGGTCCTCTGTATTTGCATCTGCAGATAGCAGGAGGCAGTTCAATATCAGGCAGCACATTCATGTAGTACAACGCAAGTTATTTACTATGCCACCTGCACTTGCCCAAAAGTTTACATTGGTCTAGCATCTAGACGCCTTGGTACTAGAACACACGAACACGTTCGCGATATATTGGCAGCTAAGTTGGAAACGGATGTCTCGCAACTTAAAACTTTACCTAGACATTTTTTCCGCTTCCATAAATGCGATCCCAAACAACTTATGGTCCGTGGTATTGAGCACGTGCAGTGTGGCATTCGTGGTGGTGGTGATATTCATCGCTGTTGGCCCAGAAGGAATGCAGATGGATTTTTACCCTGGGTACTATGGTGCCTAATAGTTTGAATGAAGTAATGGGATATTCCTCCTTCTTATAATGCTTACCGCTGTATGCATCCTTTCTCCAGATATATTTTTGTCTCCTTTGTTGTTGTTCTGTCGTTTTTATTAGTTTTTAGTTGTTTTTAAACCAATTTTGTGTTTATTTACTTCATTAGTTTCAACTGCTTTGTATCGTCATGGATGTCTTTATTGTTCCTGGTCTTCGTTTGGACAATTCAAGAGAAGAGTCTTTCGTTTCTGATATTTATGACATAAAGGGGAAGAATCTTACTTTCACAATCATGCTATTCGCACCTACTTATTAGTCATCATGCACTTTGCACTTTGTACTTCATTGTTAATGACACACTGGTCACTTTATCTATGTGAATTTGGGTTCACTTATATGTGTTATTTATCATATAACTATATATATATTATTGTATTATTGTCTGTATGCTTTTTAATAATGGTGCCACAATGTATATCTCATGTAGTATAATTTTGTTTTTACTTCATTAATGCACGTTCACAATTCTTATAATATGAATTAGTGTTTATTTATATTTCCCCCGTTTTGTATTTTTGTTTCTATATTTTTTTATTTCCTTCTTTTGTGTCCTCTCCATTTCCCTTCACTTGCTGACCCATTGGTATGTGGTTTGGCGCCAATCACATCCATGGGCTGCTGTGAGCGGTATGTGAGAAATCACAAAACCAGGACCTGTGGACATTTGCATGTCACATGCTTTGATTTCTATTGGTTATACTTAACCATGTGACCATTATCATTATAATAGTATTCTAACATCTAGGACCTATGCTATCTTGCGCATATACTAGTATCTGATTGGACATATCCGACCATGTGATCGGAATGAACGGATATTTATATGCGGCAGTATAACAACTCTAAACCACGCCCACTTTTGAGGAAGCGAGCCCAGCGCTCGCGAAACGCGCGTCAGGGTCTCAGGACACTTCGAGGCTGCTAACGTCCTACTACTGACATGGGTAATTTAACCTTTTATATTTAATTATATGCCTATATTTACTACCAGTTTGATATTAGCACTAGCATTAGGTGCACATTATGGTTGCTTACTAAGTTTAGTCACCGCATTGATTGTGTTGATTTTTCACCTGGAATTAGCTACCCAGTGCCCTAATTACATATTGCTGGTGCTTCATTCATATGTTTTGGCTTGTATAGTAGGTGCCCGATGTGTCCATTAATACTATTGAATTTTGGTGGATCACTATGTATTTAAATCCATGCATACAATTGATTATTATACAATTGATATTTTTGTATTATTATATGTAATTATAAATAAATTTCATATTTGAGATACGTTTTTGACTTTTTGTCCTCCGGTAATTTCTACACTTGTTTGGTGTGTAGTTCTGTCTGTCATGTGCTGTTTGTGTCAGCAAAGAACACACAGTTGCAGATTTTAACCCCTTTCCGACATCAGACGTAATAGGACGCCAATGTCGGACTCCCTCTGTTTGGTGCGGGCTCCGGCGCTGAGCCCACACCTTTCCGGGCACATGTCAACTGATAAATACAGCTGACATGTGCCCGCAACATCTGCGGGTGGAATCGCGATCTCCCATAGCTATTAACTAGTTAAATGCCGCTATCAATTTCTGACAGCAGCATATTACTCGTGCTTCCGGCAAGCGCACTGGAAATCCTGCCCATCGGTGACTCTGTTATGTGATTACCGGTCACCGATGGGTTGACATGGCAATCAGAGGTCTCCAGCAGACCTCAATGGTTGTCACTGCCGGATTGCTATGAGCAAGTGAGCAATTCTGCTACATATAGGCGATCTGATCATCCAATCCCCAACAGTGTCACAGCAAAGCACCCCCACACCATCACACCACCTCCTCCATGCTTCACGGTGGGAACTAGGCATGTAGAGTCCATCCGTTCACCTTTTCTGTGTGCAAAGCAGTAATCAAAGCAAAAGGTGGCTACTTTGAAGAACCTAGAATATAAGACATATTTTCAGTTGTTTCACACTTTTTTGTAAAGTGTAATGTATAATTCCACATGTGTTAATTCATAGTTTTGATGCCTTCAGTGTGAATGTACAATTTTCATAGTCATGAAAATTCAGAAAAATCTTTGAATGAGAAGGTGTGTCCAAACTTTTGGTCTGTACTGTATGTCATTGAGATATTATATATATATATATATATATATATATATATATATATAGATCTATAGATCTATATATAGATCTATAGATCTATATATATATAGATCTATAGATCTATATATATAGATCTATAGATCTATATATATAGATCTATAGATCTATATATATATAGATCTATATATAGATCTATAGATCTATATATATTATATATATTATAATCTATATATATCTGTATATATATATATAGATATATTAGATATATATATATATATACACACACACACACACACACACATATATTTATAGTTCATGCACTTCTACATAGTTAATCACTGCTAATTGAATTGCTGGCTTTTGTAAAATTACAGAACCCGACATGAAATAACACATGGTTTACATACGGTTAACCATGTCATTTCATGTAGTTTGATATATGGTTTTCACTAGCAATTACATGAGTGTATGTGTGCAAAATTTCATACATGTAGGGTTAGTTAAATGTGTAAATTCTTTGAGAAAAAATGCGTGGGCTCCCGCTGTATTTTCTCCTCCAGACAGGCAAAGCCAGTGAGTGGGGGCAGATAATAGCCTAGGGAGGGTGATTTTATTTTGTACCCCCCTGGCTACTAACATCGGCCCCCAGCCACCCCAGGAAAGGCAAATCTATAATTAGATGCGCCCTTTCTGGCACTTAGCCCGTCTATTCCCATTGTCCTGTAGCCGTGGCTGATGGGTTAATAACAGGTTAAAGCCACCTTGCTATTGGAAGGTGACTTTAAGCCAGGTTAATAATTGAGAGTTGTCAATTAGACAACTCTCAATTATTAATCCTATTGTATGAAATAAAAAAAAAACACGCACACATTATTTAAAAATCATTTTAATGAAATAAACACACAGTTTTTGACCATCTTTTATTGTACTGGTATTCCTTCGATTCCCTTGTTCTCCTGTAATAAAAAAAAAATAATAAAACATTATTCTTACCTATCTGGCGTTCAGTCAGGTCCAGCGCTGTAATCCATCACAAAGGGTTAACATGTTTACTGTGGGGACCGGAGCTAATGCTGCCATCCTCGCAGTAAACCCCCGAATGAATGAGTTCCTCTCCCGGCTGACAGGAGAGGAAGTGATTAGCTGGGAAGCTTAATTGATTGTTTCCCAGGCTAATCAGTTCAGTTCAGGTCAGCGGGGACTCCGCACAACATCAATGATGTCAGAAGGAGTCCCCGGCTGACCTGAACTGAACTGAATAGCCTGGGAAACAATCAATTAAGCTTCCCAGCTTATCACTTCCTCTCCTGTCAGCCGGGAGAGGAACTCATTCATTCGGGGGTTTACTGCGAGGATGGCAGCATTAGCTCCGGTCCCCACAGTAAACATGTTAACCCTTTGTGAAGGATTACAGCGTTGGACCTGACTGAGCGCCTGATAGGTAAGAATAATGTTGTTTTATTATTTTTTTATTACAGGAGAACAAGGGAATCGAAGGAATACCAGTACAATAAAAGATGGTCAAAAACTGTGTTTATTTCATTAAAATTATTTTTAATTAATGTGTGAGTGTTTTTTTTTTATTTCATACAATAGGATTAATAATTGATTGTTGTCTAATTGACAACTCTCAATTAATAACCTGGCTTAAAGTCACCTTCCAATAGCAAGGTGGCTTTAACCCATTATTAACCCATTAGCCCCCGCTACAGGGCAATGGGAATAGACGGGCTAAGTGCCAGAAAGGGCGCATCTAATTATAGATTTGCCTTTTCTGGGGTGGCTGGGGGCAGATGTTAGTAGCCAGGGGAGACACAGAATAAATGCACCCTCCCTAGGCTATTATTATATGCCCCCACTCGCTGGCTTTGCCTGTCTGGTGGAGAAAATACAGCAGGAGCCCACGCATTTTTTTTCAAAGAATTTACACATTTAATTAACCCCTACATGTATGAAATTTTGCACACATACTCTCATGTAATTGTTAGTGAAAACCATATATCAAACTACATGAAATGACATGGTTAACTGTATGTAAACCATATGTCATTTTATGTCGGGTTCTGTAACTTTACAAAAGCCAGCAATTGAATTAGCGGCTATTATACTATGTAGTAGTGTATGAACTATAAATATATATATATATATATATATTCTATGTGTGTATATGTTTGCTTTCTATTCTTTATTAAACCTGTCAGTGTGATTTTACAGTATACCCGGGGCTGAATTGCCGGCTTTTCTAAAGGACACCGGTGCGATTTTCTCGCAAGTCACACCTGTGGTCCCTTTGTAATCCAAATTTTCATTGCACCCATAGACTTGCATTGGCGATTGTCGACCGATAATCGGTGACAATCGCAGCATGCTGCGATTGTCTCGGTCCGAGGAAAACGGCCGAGAAAAAAAAACGGCTGCTGGGAGCTGCTCCATAGATTAACATTGGTCCGAGTGCAATGCGATATTTCATCGCATTGCACTCGTCTGTTTTTGTCGCCAGTGTGACCCTGGCCTAAGATTCAAAGATGAATAAGGCGCAAACAAAAAGGCACAAAACACTAAAACAGGCCTGGGTGCAATATTCAATCGGGCCCAATGCATGGTAAAGGTTGAAGAACTTTTTATTACACAATTATTAAAATTTTTATGCAGATGAAAAGTTTTGTTGTAGTTTTTTTTTGCTTGAAAGTGCAAACATTATCAAATTCGTTATCACCCTATCATTTTCTCACTATTCCCACCATCGCTCCCTTTCTGATTTCTGTTCCTTGGGTTGACATCTCACCTTCCTGTGGTGGCTACTTTGAACAGACTGGTGAAGTGTGAACAATTATAAATGTTATTATTTTAGTTGTAATATTTATTTTTTCTCCTAGAAAATATAGCAGATCATGTTCAATAAAAAGTAGCATTGACATGGGATGACCCCATAGCCTGTGTTTTTTTACTTTATGGTTCAGAATGTACTTCTGCTACACTTCAGTGCCAGAATATCTACTGTGGGACTTGCCCCCACATTCAAGGAATAAAATGACTTTTGATAAATATAGTAATTGCTTTTCTTGCTTTCTTCCAAGCTGTGAGCTTCTTAAGTAAAGATATTTTGTTTCCATCTGTCTCACATCTTGTTAATGTACAAGGGAATTTCTCTCTGAATTATTAACAGTCAGTGGAACAGCTTGTGCTGTGCTGGGAGATTACCCTCGCACCTCATGTGTCATTTTTCCAGAAAGAAGCTATCCTCTGGGGTTACATAGAATTTCTCTGAACGTGCTAATGATGGCAGAACCTGTGTGGCCCCTGGTGACTGAAGCACTGATTATTGTACAACAAGCCGCTCACAGAGATTAATGACACTATTAGTGCGGCCTATGACTGGATCAACTCATCTCATTATTAGAAGTCAAATGTTTTTAGGAGAGGGACCTTTAGGATTTTCAAGGTTACATAATAGTCAGTAAGACTAATTGTCCCGCCTTTGACTTTTTTTTCTATATATTTAAAAAGACCAATGTATGATAAAAAATGTGATTATTTCACTTTTATCATAGCTTATGTTTATTCATAATGGCCTAAAAGTTATAAAAAGTTCATATAAAGTTTAACCTCTTCACAACCATAGTATTCATATGTTATGTTCAGTATGGGAAGAACTTCTCGACCTTGGACATATGGATACACCATGCCAATTTTGTGCCCACAAGAGCTATGTGTGCGCAATGGCCGCCTGGTGTTCAGCTGACATGACAGCTGACAACTGGCACTCACTGCCAGGAATGATGCCCATACGGGTGAGTTTCCACGGTCAGGAAACGCTGCGTGTTTGGCGCTGTGCGCTGGCGCAGCGCCAAACACGCAGCGTCCAGATGTTACAGCATAGTGGAGGGGATTTCAAGAAATCCCGTCTCCACTATGCGTAACAATACGCAGGTGGCAAACCTGCGTAAACGGACATGCGGCGCGTCTTTTTAGACCGCAGCATGTCCTCGCGTATTGCGGCGACGGTGCGTCGCCGCAACAGAATTAACACAGGGCTATCTAGCCCTGGCTCTTTCCGGAGGTGTTTCCGGAGGTGTCCTGAACACCTCCGGAAAGATCGCGCGTCATAAAGGGGGCGGGGCTTAGACGGAGCGGAATTTCCGCTCCGTCCAAAGCGCTATGGTTCCGGACCGTGGAACCATAGCCTACTGCTCTCGGCAGTCTAACCTGCTAAATGTTGAGATCAATATCGATCATAGCATTTAGAAGGCAGGGAAAAGGAGCCGTCTGATTGGTGCCCACACAATGTCATCGCAAAGGGCTGATCGTTGTCATAGTGACCCGACATCAACTGGGTCACCAGGGCTAACAAGCTAGTTAGGTCATGCGCAGTGAGTGATCTAACTAGCTTGTGTCATTGCAGCACTTATAGCTCATGCATTACAATGCTTTATAAAGTGATGAAACTGCAAAGTAAAAGTTCTATAGCAGGACTAAGTAAAAAAAAAAAGTTGTAAAAGTATTGTTTGAAATCAGAACAACCTGGCCTATAATACTTCCCATTACTTAAATGGTGTACAAAATAATAAAAAAAAACAATTCTTAACCTGTTGACTTGCTCATTCAACCTCCCAAAGATCGAAGTAAGGCTCGGCTCACATTTATCCTGCGCTGAGCGCTTACACCAGGGTTTCCGTGTAATTCTCTGAAATACGTGATTGAGATGGAACCCCGGCAGAAGATTCCCTATAAAGAGGCAGATGGTCTGGTGGTGTCCTTTTTAGGCGTGCATAAAAGTGCGGTCAGCCACAGTTTTGTGCATTTCTGAAAAGAAGGACACTGCTGAACAGAGGCAAGTCGGAGTCCAGAGTAACTTTGCTCTCTCATTATAGTGAATGGATTCCTTGGGGGTTTCATCTGAATCACATTATTTAGAGATTTAGATACAAAGAGGGCTGGATAAATATGATCCCAAATGTTATGTAAAATGTTCCCATTAAAAGTTTCAACTTAATCCACAAAAAAAGCAAGTCCCCACTAACATCCATCATATGTTAACGGAAATATAGGGGGCTTCCACGTTACTGATAGTACAAAGACTCTGGAAATTGCTATGGCTTCTCGCCCCTCAAAAGAAATCCAGCAAATTCTGCACTCCCTAATCCAAACTGCATCCTCCCTACAGAGTACCGCAGTGTACCTAAACCACAGTTAGGCTGCGTGCCCACGTTGCGTTTTTTAAGCATTTCCACCACATTTTTGCCGCTGCGGAAACGCTTAAAAATGCTAATAAAACGCATCCCATGAAGATTCCTCAGTTGCTGTGCCAATGCTGCGTATTTTTCCGCTGCGGTATCGCAAAGCGGAAAAATCCGCAGCATGCCCATTAATTTTGCAGAATCGCGGCGATTCCGCCGCCATAGGAATGCACTGAAATGCTCACTTCACCCATGCAGCTATGCTCACAATGCGTAAAGTGAGCGCTTCATGTGCGGATGGTATCCAGGGTCTGGAGGAGAGGAGACTATCCTCCAGGCCCTGGGTACCATTTTCCTGTAAAAAATAGAATTAAAATAAAAAATAGGAATGTACTTACCTTCTGTCGGCCCCCGAAGTCCTCAGCGGCGCTGCGGCAAGTTCCGTTCCCAGGCGTGCTTTGTGAGAATTACCTCGGATGATGTAGCTGATCGGAACTTGCCATCAGCGCCGTTGAGGATCGGTATCGCCGCTGAGGAGATCGGGGGCCGCCAGGAAGTGAGTATATCCATATTTTTAATTTTTTTTTATTATTTTTAACATTTTATCTTTTACTATTGATGCTGCATAGGCAGCATCAATAGTATAAAGTTGTTCACACTTGTCAAGCACTATGCTTGACAAGTGTGACCAATCTGTCAATTACTTTTCCAAGCGATGATTCAAATCGCTTGGAAAAGCGCCAGCATTCTCCAAGCTAAAAATGCTTGCAAAACGCTTGTGTTACCCGCGGTGGGGAGTTGCAGAAATGCTGCGGACAATTCCGCAGCATTTCTGCAATGCGGGCACATAGCCTTAGCGTCCACATGTTTGGCATTTCTGAAGTGATAAGAGCCTGCCTAACTTACAAGTGCATGCCTCCAGCATCAGCTGGGCATAACATACTGGTCACTACAATTGCAGTTTGCAATTTTCACTCTGCTACATTCATTGCTGCTTGTTTCTGGAAAACACCCATGGAGTCAAAATTATCACTACACCTGTAGATAAATTCCCAATGGGGTATAATTTCCAAAATACAGGCACTTGAGGGGCCCATTCTGCTCCTATAGCACTTAGGGGCTCTGTATGTGAAAAAAAGTAAAACATTTTTCTTCCACATTGTTTCAGTTCCTGTGAAGTGATCCATAAAAAATGGTTTTGAAAATTTTGTTGGAAAAATGAGAAATTGCTGGTCAACTTTTAACCCTTCTAACTTCCTAACAAAAAAAAGTTTCAAAAATTGTGGTGATGTAAAGAGGACATGTGGGAGATGTTATTTAATAACTATTTTGTGTGTCATAACTCTGGTTTAAGGGCATGAAAAGGAAAAGTTAGAAAATTAAAATTCATCATTACAAAGGGTTTATCTCATGAGGGAAGTGTTCCTGCTGTATCCGAACCAAGATCCAAGAAACTCTCCAACCACTTTTACTAATTCCAGTGGGACAAAACAATTTGATTAAAGAAGCCATTACCTGTCACATGACTGGGGTGATTTACATAATTCAGTGTCCATGTAATGTAATAAAAAAAAAAAAAAAATTATATATATACCACACACACACACACACACACACACACACACACACACACCACACACACACACCGTATAAAATAGGGAAAAAAAATAATGTGTTAAACGGGGGTCCGTCTTACAGTCCGAATTCAGCTTACCAGCGAAGAGATCAGCACAGGTAGAGGAGTGGTCACAGGGGTCGTTCGGTGGTCCAGGCTGGTGCGGTGGTGGTGCTCTGTGTTGCAGGGGTGCCCTGTGGTGTGGCTGTGCTCTGTGGGGTGGTTGTGCACTGTGGGGTGGCTGTGCTCTGTAGGGTGGCTGTGCTCTGTAGGGTGGCAATATACTTACAAATCCGGTGGCGGCGGTCCCGATGCAGCCTCCCTGTGCTCTGTGGTGCGGTGGTGTCGGGGCTCTGTAGTGTGGCGGCAGCGGGGCTCTGTGCTGCGTGGGGGGCTCCGCCGGCATTTCATCATAGCCCGAAAGCCCCCAGCAGCTCTGCTGCTGCGACACGGAGGCCTCCTGAAAGATGGCTGCCAGGGGCCTCCGGAAAGATGGCCGCTGGAGGCGGCGCATGCTCAGATTCAGATCTCGGCAGCAAGATCTTGTCCCGATATCTCGGAAGACAAGATCTCGGGAAGAGATTTCGTTGCCGAGATTTGAATTTGAGTATGCGGCAGCCATCTTTCCGGAGGCACCTGGCGGCCATCTTTCAAGAGGCCACCGCGTCGCAGCAGCGGAGCTGCAGGGGGCTTTCGGGCTATGACGAAATGCTGGTGGAGCCCACCATGCAGCACAGAGCCCCGCTGCCGCCACACTACAGGGCCCTGACACCACCGCACCACAGAGCACAGGGAGGCTGCATCAGGACCAACGCCGCCACCCGATTTGTAAGTATATTGCGACCATAAGGCGCACCCCCATTTTCCCCCAAAATTTGGGGGGAAAAAAGTGCATCTTATGGTGCGAAAAATACGGTATATCGTACAAAAAGACTACTATCAACAAGACTAAAAGAACACTTGGATAGCATCAATAAGGGGTATATAGATCACCCATTGTCACGTCACTTTACTGAAACCCACAACCGGTACTATACAGACATACAGTTTTGAGTTATACAAACAGTCCAAAAAAATAGGAGCTGGGGAGACTTTCTAAATTAAATGTCCAGAGTCAAATCTAAGTCAAGCTTCACACTAGATAGTCAAAAGGACTAAATCACAAGATTGAGCCATATGCCTTCTAAGAAATCTCTATTGGCTTAGATGGACCAATCAGCAGCTTCACTCCTACCACATGTAGTAATGCACAAGTGTGTGTTTCTTTTCTTGTTTTCACAAATTTTATATTTAATTCAGAACCTTAGTGTTTATAAAAAATACACAAAACATTTTGCAAATGGCACATAACAATACAGCATATACAAGTACATAAAATGGATTAGCAGAGAAACTTACTGCACTGGTCACAGAGATGGCTTAGCTTAATGGATGGAAGCAATCCGATTGAAAACGCCTGTAAACATGGATACTGCCTATACAGTGATGTATCTTCTGGCATAGAACATAGATCATAATTTGCCTTGTCTTTTTATCAGCATCTAAGTTCCACCCACACACCGCCCTTTGATGACTCATAAGAGGGTTGGTCATGGGATGTGAATGCATTTTCAGAAAATTATGATATTCCCAACATTCATAATATCTTCACTCGTGATGATCATAGGCATTTGATATCACAGTCATATTTTTTTATCAGAATTTTACCTTTTTATAGATAGGAAACATGGCATGGCTGTTGTCAGTGATCTGACCACCATTGATTTGGGGTTTATAGGCATGTGTCACAGTTGTGAAAAAATGAGCATATTCTTCACCCATTAGTCCTGAAGTTGAAATTGTAAATTGTATGTTCCATCAATATTGGATCTGTACAAACCCCAATTTTTATAACTTCCAATCAGTACTAAACTGAATAGTTGCAGACATCCAGTTTCCTCTTAAGGAAACAAGAGATACTTATAACGATGTTAGATTTCCTGCTTCGCTGACTCTTAAATCTACAAATCCTAGACTTCATGATGTCCTAGATGTCCTGCCTTAATTACTTGGTCATCGCAGGCAGTCGCAACCTCAAGAGGGATTTTAATTAGTTTTGTCACTTCCCAGCCATAAATAATTTCCTCACTTTCCCATGTTAAACATGTGGTTCTACTTCAAGGAGACTTTTCGATTGCCAGCTCTGTCTCCTTAATAGATTCTGTGTGAGAGAGGAGGGAGGGGGGTTGAATGCCCCTTCCTTGGAGACGTGTTATTAATTTTAATGTTTTTTATGACAAGCAGCATCAGTGTTTCCTATGTGATGTATATACGGCAGTCTCAGTGTCTCATGTGATGCATTTACAGTAGTCTCAGTGTCTCCTATGTGATGTATTCAGCAGTTGGAATGTCTCCTTTGAGATGTATATGCAACAGCCTCAGTATCTCCTATGAAATGTAATAGAGCAGCGTCGGTGTCTCCTATGTGATATGTGTACAGCACTTTTTGTATTTTATGTATTTATTATTGTGAGGAAAGGGACGCCGCCATCTTGTATAGGGCCTATACCAGCCTCCATTTTGTCGGTTCACAGAGCCACAGACTGCTAACTACACAGGGCCTGTTAGCATATCCAGTACGACTGGTTTTGATGTCCACTATGAATCAAAAGGGCTTTAGTATGCTAATTAGTTCAGGCCCGTGTCTGAATAAGATGGTCATTAGTATGCTAAATAACTCAGACTGAAGCCAGTATTTCCTGCTCCATATGAATTGCAGGCCAGTTAATATGCGTGCTTCAAAGCAAAGGGGAGGGACCTAGCAGGTTTAAGAACTGGGAGCTATGGGCAGACTGGATCCATTTTCACACAGAAGCCAAGAAGATGGTCTAAGAAGGACCAAGGGGACAGATTTGCCAAGGGAGCAGCAGCACATGTTTTGGGAGACTGTCCAGCAACTAAAGACTTTTACCTGGGGATCGCAGAGCTCCCTGCCTCCCCATGTCCCTACAACCCGGTAATATTGATCTCTAGCTAATACCTTTAAGCCTTGTATCATTATTGTTGTATTTTACTCTGACTGCAAATCCATTGTCATTCTGTTGTATAGCTTTACTGTATATTTCTGTAATTATCTAGTGCGCCCTTAAGGCAATTAAACCATAAAATTAATCTTGGGCTGATGCTTTTACTCTGATCACGAATCTTAGAATACCCAGTGGGTAACAGGACAACCTCCCCGGCGGCCATTTGCTCTAGGTGCGGTTCCCTTACTGACCTGAGAGACAAAGGGGGTGCCGGAGAGCTGTACCTGTGGAGTTACGTCCCATTGGTGACGTGGGAGGAAAGGGGTCGTCCTTCACATTTGGTAGCGGCGGTGGGATCAGAAGCTGTGATACCCGGGCTACCGTGTGGCGGTCGGCTTAGTTCCTCACAATTATGCATTTCTTATATTGCACCATCATATTCCACAGCACTTTACATACATTACCATCACTGTTCCCATTGGAGCACACAATCTAAATTACAGTATGTCTTTGAAATGTGGGAGGATACCGGAGAACCCAGAGGAAATACACGCAAACAAAGGAAGAACATACAGACTTCTTGCAGGTGTTGTCCTTGGGGGGATTTGAATCCAGGACCCCAGCACTGCAAAGCATCAGTGCTAACCACTGAACCACAATGTTGCCCCTCCAAAGAAAAAAGTATAGAAAACTTGCGGTGTCTTGTATGTGATGTATGCAGCAATCACAATGTCTCCTTTGTGATATAGATTTATTGTGAGGCAGTGACCAGTGTCACATGTAGGGGTCGCTGTGTGTTCCCCCCAGGATGCATACAGAGCCCTATTAGACCCGTTGAAGTGTCTTGTGGTCACAGCAGGATGCCTGTGAGTCACAGGGCAAAATAAAAGTAAGCGTGGACCTGGTCAAGCTATCTGGCCTAGTATTGTTCAGGAAAAGCAGGTATGGATTTTTATTTATGAAACGGACTGCAGGAAGGAAGTGGGGCCAGTCTGTTTCCTCCAGTCTGGGTCTTACAGGTGGCCTAAGGCCACAGATTCTAGTTTAAAATCCCTGCAGAGAGAACGCCTGGCACCTGCAGCGTACACAGAGGTGCAGTCGCCCACGGCAACAGGTCAAAGGTGGACCGGCATATTTAACGACTAATCTGGAGGATATGGTTCCCTGCTGCGATCCAGAGGATATCGTTTGCTATGTAGAGCTATGAGTTGGACATTAATGCTGTGTTTTTCTGAGTTGGACATTTAAATGCTGTGAAGTAACCGCATTAAAGAGACTTTTGTTTGGAACTTGGCTGGGTCATTGCCTCATCACTGCATAAGTGTGCTACCGCTGCACTACAATGTATATATACGCACACACACAGCAGTCTCAGTATCTCCTATGTGATGTATTCAGCAGTCTCAGTGTATCCTATTTGATATTTGCAGTAGACCTGTTTGTCTCCTATGTAATATATACAGTTAGGTCCATAAATATTTGGACAGAGACAACATTTATCTAATTTTGGTTCTAGACATTACCACAATGAATTTGAAACAAAACAAATCAGATGCAGTTGAAGTTCAGACTTTCAGCTTTCATTTGAGGGTATCCACATTAAAATTGGATGAAGGGTTTAGGAGTTTCAGCTCCTTAACATGTGCCACCCTGTTTTTAAAGGGACCAAAAGTAATTGGACAAATGACTCCAAGGCTATTTCATGGACAGGTGTGGGCAATCCCTTTGTTATGTCATTCTCAATTAAGCAGATGAAAGGGCCGGAGTTGATTTGAGGTGTGGTGTTTGCATTTGGAAGGTTTTGCTGTGAAGGAAACATGTGGTCACAGGAGCTCTCCATGCAGGTGAAACAAGCCATCCTTAAGCTGCAAGAACAGAAAAAAACCCATCCAAGAAATTGCTACAACATTAGAAGTGGCAAAATCTACAATTTGGTACATCCTGAGAAAGAAAGAAAGCACTGGTGAACTCATCAATCCAAAAAGACCTGGGAGCCCACGGAAGACAACAGTGGTGGATGATCGCCGCATACTTTCTTTGGTGAAGAAGAACCCGTTCACAACATCAACTGAAGTCCAGAACACTCTCAGTGAAGTAGGTGTATCTGTCTCTAAGTCAACAGTAAAGAGAAGACTCCATGAAAGTAAATACAAAGGGTTCACATCTAGATGCAAACCATTCATCAATTCCAAAAATAGACAGGCCAGAGTTAAATTTGCTGAAAAACACCTCCAGAAGCCAGCTCAGTTCTGGAAAAGTATTCTATGGACAGATGAGACAAAGATCAACCTGTACCAGAATGATGGGAAGCCAAAAGTTTGGAGAAGAAAGGGAACGGCACATGATCCAAGGCACACCACATCCTCTGTAAAACATGGTGGAGGCAACGTGATGGCATGGCCATGCATGGCTTTCAATGGCACTGGGTCACTTGTGTTTATTGATGACATAACAGCAGACAAGAGTAGCGGGATGAATTCTGAAGTGTACTGGGATATACTTTCAGCCCAGATTCAGCCAAATGCTGCAAACTTGATTGGACGGCGCTTCATAGTACAGATGGATAATGACCCCAAGCATACAGCCAAAGCTACACAGGAGTTCATGAGTGCAAAAAAGTGGAACATTCTTCAATGGCCAAGTCAATCACCAGATCTTAACCCAATTGAGCATGCATTTCACTTGCTCAAATCCAGACTTAAGAGGGAAAGACCCACAAACAAGCAAGACCTGAAGGCTGCGGCTGTAAAGGCCTGGCAAAGCATTAAGAAGGAGGAAACCCAGCGTTTGGTGATGTCCATGGGTTCCAGACTTAAGGCAGTGATTGCCTCCAAAGGATTCGCCACAAAATTTTGAAAATAAAAATATTTTGTTTGGGTTATATTTATTTGTCCAATTACTTTTGACCTCCTAAAATGTGGAGTGTTTGTAAAGAAATGTGTACAATTCCTACATTTTCTAACACATATTTTTGTTCAACCCTTCAAATTAAACGTTACAATCTGCACTTGAATTCTGTTGTAGAGGTTTCATTTCAAATCCAATGTGGTGGCATGCAGAGCCCAACTCGCGAAAATTGTGTCACTGTCCAAATATTTCTGGCCCTGACTGTATATACACAGCTCTCTCAGTGTCTCCCATGTGATGTATATGTAGCAGTCTCACATCCCCTATGTAATGTATACACAGCAGTCTCAGTGATTTCTATGTCATGCTCACAGCAGTCCCAGAGTTTCCTATGTGATGTATCAAACAGCAGCCTCAATGTTTCCTATATGATATATACAACAGGGTCTTAGTGTATCCAATGTAATTTACATACAGCAGTCTCCATGTCTCCCAAGTACTGCATGCAGCACTTATGTAGTACAGACTTTCTACTGCTTGAGTTCTATAAACATTATGTGACCAGTTATGAATTTCCCACTTTTAGAAAATATGCTGTGAAATCTGTTTGAAACAACTTACTGCTGTGAATTATTTTCAAAATTATCATTGTAAAGAGTCACCTGCGCTCCATAGCAACACAAACCCGGAAAAGCAGTTACATGGACCAACGTCATCCGTATCACCTAATGTTACATGCCTCACCACAGAGAAGCTGTTCCAGCCATCACAATACAGGTGAGTTAATTAAATGTTTAACTATATAGCAGGATATAGCAGTTGATGATTTTGTTTGGCCCTTGAATAATGGTACAGTGGCTTGTTAAGTATTTACCACCCCCACTGGCATTTTTTGTGCTTTGCTACCTCACAAACTGGAATTTTACTGTTTTTTCTTTGAGGGTTTGCATTAGTTCATGTAAAGAACATGCTAAGTTGCTTACAACTGTTTACATTTGGTTTTCTTTTTATTGTGAATCAAACAACAAATAGGAAAAAATAATTGAGAACTTCAGTGTGCATAACTATTCACCCCCTTAAAGTCCATACTTTGCAGAGCCTCCTTTTGCGGCAATTACAACTGCTAGTCACTTCTACAGCTGGATAAGTCTCTTTGAGCTTTCCACATCTTGCCACTCGATTTTTGCCCATTCCTCAAGGTAAAACTGCTCCAGCACCTTCAAATTAGATGGTTTCCTCTGGTGAACAGCAATCTTCAAGTCTGATCAGATTTTCAGGTCTGGGCTCAAGAATATTCCTGTATTTCACACCATCCATCTTCCCCTCGACTCTGAACATTTTCCCTGTCCCTGCTCCAAAATAACATCCCCACAGCATGATGCTGCCACCACCATGTTTCACTGTGGGGATGGTGTTCTTGGGGTAATGAGCTGTGTTGGTTTGGCCCCAGACATAGTGTTTACCTTAGTGACCATAAAGCTCAATTTTGGTCTTATCTGACCACAAGACTTTCCTCCATATATTTGGAGGATCTCCCACATGTCTTTTGACAAACTCAAAACAAGCCTTGCAATTTGTGTGTGTAAGTAAAGGCTTTTTTTCTGCCCACTGTTTCATAACGGCCACCTCTATGGAGTGTACAGCTTATTGTGGTTTATATGGATAGATACTCCAGTCTCTGCTTGGTGTGCGGCCATCTCTTGGCAGATTTGTTGTGGTGCTATGTTCTTTCCATTTGATGATAATCGATTTAATGGTGCTCCAGGGGGATCATCAGAGATTGGGATTTTTTTTTCTTTTTAATAACCCAACCCTAACATAGTAACATAGTTATTAAGGTTGAAGGAAGACTTTAAGTCCATCTAGTTCAACCCATATCCTATCCTAACCTGCCCTAACATGTTGATCCAGAGGAAGGCAAAAAAACCCCAAGTGGCAAACAGTAAGCTTCACATTGGGGAAAAAAATTCCTTCCCGACTCCACATACGGCAATCAGACTAGCTCCCTGGATCAACGCTGTATCTAGGAAACTAGTGAATATAGCCTGTAATATTATACTTTTCAAGAAAGGCATCCAGTCCCCTCTTAAATTTTAGTAAGGAATCACTCATTACAACATTAGACGGCAGAGAGTTCCATAGTCTCACTGCTCTTACAGTAAAGAATCTGCATCTGTGATTATGGCTAAACCTTCTTTCCTCCAGACGTAGAGGATGCCCCCTCGTCCCCGTCACAGGTCTAAGAGTAAAAAGATCATTAGAAAGGTCTTTGTACTGTCCCCTCATATATTTGTACATTGTAATAAGATCACCCCTAAGCCTTCGTTTTTCCAAACTAAATAACCCCAAGTGTAATAACCTGTCTTGGTATTGCAGACCCCCCAGTTCTCTAATAACCTTGGTCGCTCTTCTCTGCACCCGCTCCAGTTCAGATATGTCTTTCTTATACACCGGAGACCAGAACTGCACACAGTATTCTAAGTGTGGTCGCACCAGTGACTTGTATAGAGGTAAAATTATGTTCTCCTCATGAGCATCTATGCCTCGTCTAATGCATCCCATTATTTTATTTGCCTTGGCAGCAGCTGCCTGACATTGGCCACTAAATTTGAGTTTGTCGTCCACCCATACACCCAAGTCTTTTTCAGTGACAGTTTTGCCCAGTGTTTTACAATTAAGCACATAATTATACATCTTATTTGTTCTACCCAAGTGCATGACCTTACATTTATCCCCATTAAAGCTCATTTGCCATTTATCAGCCCAAGCTTCTAGTTTACATAAATCCTCCTGTAATATAAAATTATCCTCCTCTGTATTTATTACCCTGCAGAGTTTAGTGTCATCTGCAAATATTGAAATACTACTCTGTATGCCCCCTACAAGGTCATTAATAAATATGTTAAAGAGAAGCGGCCCCAATACTGACCCCTGTGGTACCCCACTGCTAACCGTGACCCAGTCCGAGTGTGCTCCATTAATAACCACCCTTTGTTTCCTATCCATGAGCCAGTTCTTAACCCACTTACACATATTTTCCCCTATCCCCATTGTTCTCATTTTATGTATCAACCTTTTGTGTGGCACTGTATCAAAAGCTTTTGAGAAGTCCATGAACACCACGTCCACTGCATTCCCTTGGTCCAGTCCTGAACTTACCCCTTCATAAAAGCTTATCAGATTAGTCTGACAAGAACGGTCCCTCGTAAACCCATGCTGATACTGTGTCATGAGGTTATTCAGCTTCAGATACTCCAAAATAGTATCCCTTAAAAAACCCTCCAGGATTTTACCCACAGTAGATGTTAAGCTCACTGGCCTATAATTTCCAGGTTCAGTTTTTGCCCCCTTTTTGAATATTGGCACCACATTTGCTATACGCCAGTCCTGTGGTACAGACCCAGTTATTATGGAATCTTTAAAGATTAAAAATAATGGTCTATCTATAACTGTACTTAATTCCTGCAGTACTCGGGGGTGTATCCCATCCGGACCCGGGGATTTGTCAACTTTAGTGATTTTTAGACGCCGCCGTACTTCCTGCTGGGTTAAGCATGTGACATTTAATGGAGAAATTTTTTTATCTCTGATCATGTTATCTGTCATGGGATTTTCTTGTGTAAATACAGTTGAAAAAAAGTCATTTAGCATATTGGCTTTTTCCTCATCCTCATCCACCATTTCACCCAGACTATTTTTAAGGGACCAACACTATCATTTTTTAGTTTCTTGCTATTTATGTAGTTAAAGAATATTTTGGGATTATTTTTACTTTCTCTGGCAATGAGTCTCTCTGCCTCAATCTTTGCTGTCTTGATTTGCTTTTTACAGAATTTATTCAGTCTTCTGTATTTATTTAATGCCTCTTCACTACCTACTTGCTTTAATTCCCTAAACGCTTTCTTTTTGTCCCTTATTGCGCCCCTTACAGCTCTATTTAGTCATAGTGGTTTCCTCCTAATTCTAGCATGTTTATTCCCATAGGGTATATACTGTGCACAGGTCCTATTCAGGATACTAATAAACGTCTCCCATTTTCTTTGTGTATTTTTATGTCTCAGGATATCGTCCCAGTTTATTGCACCAAGATCATCTCTCATCCGTTGGAAATTTGCCTTCCTGAAGTTTAGTGTCCTTGTAACCCCTCGACTACACATCTTATTAAAGGATACTGTTGTGACCCGCACCACAATTGTGGGTTACCAGAGCAATGGGGTACTCAGAGCCGAGCCCATGGAAGTCTATGGGGTTGTCACAGGTAGCGGTGGCTCGGTCTGTGGCCCTGGCGGTCAGGCGTATGTTGGGGGGAATATTTACAGGGGATAGGTGTATAACAGTTCGTGACGCCACCTGTAGTTCTCTCTGATCATTAAGGACCAGCGCTGCTGTAGATCTCTGAGGGGATGGTGTGGCAGCTAGATGTCGGGTCCCCTACAGGTGGGACTGGTCCCTCAAAGTCTATGGAATTAATGATATCGGGTGCAGATAAATAAATCAGTCTCACACCATCCAGCGTCTTTCCATACCTTTTACTTGTCAGATGATAAGGCAGGTCCCAGGGAGGCTGGTCGGGTGGAGGATGTGCTTTGAGATAACAGCTGAACAGGTTAGGGGCCTCCTTTACTTCCAAAATGATGAGTCCGACTAGCATAGAGCTAAGTCCACTCCGAATACTCCAGCTAACTCCTTAGCTGTACTGCCCGGTCAGTTTTGTGGTCGGAGCCTTCCTTTGAGAGAGCTGAGTTCCTACTGTTGTCGTGCACTGACTCAAGGTTCCCACTCTCCCTGACCCCAGTTACGTACCGACACTCCAAGGGCTGCTTTCTGTGACCTAAGGTCCAGTAAGACTCTGGTTTTTCTACCACTACGCCTGAAGCTGTAGTGACACTTCGGTCCCCAGTGACCGGTGAACAATGTGCAGGATAGTCCAATCCTTAAGGCACTGCTATAACTTCTTCCACTGCGCCCTTCGCCCTGTTCGCGCTTGTAGCATAAGCACTCCACACTTCCTAAGGTAATGCAAGTCAATCCCTTCTTGCTTCTTCCTTGGAGCTCGCTAAGAGATGCTCAGTATTCTTCTAGTTCAGGAGCACGTCGACTGAACTTCACTGTCCTTGGGACAGGCGACTGAAGTTTTCTGTTACTAACTCTTCTTTCTTTCTCAATTGTCTCTGTCTTCTGATTAAGCACAGCTCTGACTAGGCTAAGGTGAACTGGCTCACCCTTACTAGCCTCCACTTTAAGAACTGCTGACAGGAGCTGGCTGAACTTCTTCCTCCCTCCACGTCCAGGCTAGACTGACTCCTCTGTCTTCTGACAGGAAACTCTCTGACTCACTGGCTACATACCCTATGGGTGTGTCTAAGTGTGTGATGGAGTGAATGTTTATTGAGCATTAAACTGTTACCTCTCCGCACATCCTCCAGGGTACTGCGTGTGCCTTCACACCAGGGCTACACATTCCCCCACGGTAAAATACAGCACTCCCGGGCTGTGAAATACAAGAAGACATTTTGTTTTTCATTAACAATAAACATTAAACTCTTCCCATCCGGGAGGTAAGAATTTCTTAAACGTTGCATTATGTACAGTAGGAAAATACAAAAAGTATTAAAGCATCAAGGCATTCAATATATACACAGTATTCTTGTGAAGGACCCGCACCAAACCTTCAACGTGGGTCCTGGGTGGGCTGCAGGACATCTGAATGCAGACCTCACTCAGTGCCACACCACACGGGTTTTATGTTCAGAGGTAGTTGAGGTGGTTTCATGTAAAACCAAGATAATGCACCTTAGTGCAACTATTTACAGGATACAGTTTTTGGGCTGGCTCAGTCCTCAGCCACGCAGTCCCTTATAAAACACATTTTCAAATAATTCACATTATATCAGATTCTATTTACTCAACTAGAGTATTCCCTATAAACTTGGTGCAAATATGCGACCACTTATCACATAAATACCATAAAGTGCAAAAAACTCTCTTTATCTGCTTACCCAGCCGGGTATTCTATTTTTGGCAAATATGTAAACATTCTATACTCATATCAACGGTGCAAACTATTTTCACTTTTACCAACTTATATACATATTGAACGTGGCAAACCCTGTCTGGGTCCTACCAGTCTTTATTATTTACTAACTTCAGTGACGTCTTCCACACCGGGTGCTGGAACGACGCGATGATCCTTAGATCTCATGACGAACAAGTCGTGACTTGCTATCAACGTTTGTGTCGCCACATTCCTTGTGCGAACCGCTTGGGGCACGCCGGGTGCTTTCTCCTTGTGAGACGCTGATTGCGTCGCAGTTTGCGTAGCAGAGGGCGATTCAAATTTAACCGCAGTTTGCGATATAGATTGGGTCGCGGGTTGCGATTTGATACGAGGCACTGGCAGAGCAGAATATGCCGGGGGCGCTTCCAACTGTGATATACTCTCCTGGGGCGATGCCGGGGCACGGCCTGGTGCAGCGGTAGATTGAGACTGGGATGCGCTGGCAATGGTGACGTTACCTGCGTCAGGGACGGGGTCACGGACGATTGTGACATTAAGGGCATACCATCCTTTCATACCCCAGTGCCGTGTATAGGTTACTATGTCCCCATTGATTAGGTCCCTCCCGGGATGGCCGATGGGCAGGTGGGATTCTACGTCCCTGCGACTGACAAAGACCCCTGGGTAGAGGCCCGGTTCTCTAATGAAGCCCCAGCCCTTCCGGAGCTGGAACTCTGTCACACACCCCTGCCGCCGCGGTTCCCTTAGAGTACCTTTTTCCCGGCGGACACTTTCCTTATCCGCAATCAGTTGCTCGTACTGCCGCTGCCGGTTCCGCTGTACTTCCCGCTCTTCCTCCTGCCGGCGTCGCTGTTCCTCTTCGCGACGCTGCCACTCACGTTCCCACTGGGCGGCGTAGGCGACGTCATCCAGGCGCGCCATCTCATCCCAGTCGACGTCTGGTAATGATGGACAGGACCCCTCCGGTGTCCCTACCGGGGATCGATCATCTGCTGCGGCCTCCTGGCCGGGCGGGCGTTCCGGAACTGGCGGTACCTCCTCAACCTCCTTCGCTTCCACCGCTCCATCGGTAGGTTCAGGGTCGGTCCTTTTGGGGTAGCCTCCGGTTGCTCCTTAGCCTTGGGCAGCAGAAGTTTCGGTAACTCAAATCGTGGAGGGTCGTCGAGGGGAGAGAACACCGCGTCCCACAGCCGCCGCTGCATCTGGTTACGCCGGCGTCTCTCGATCTCCTCCTTGCCAGGTTGTTGCAAGACCATTTTCTTCAACCTTGCATTTTCCTCTCCAATCTCCAGCAAGGCTTGCTGCAGGTGCAGGACCACAGATGGTTCTGGTTCTAGTGGCAGCTTGGCTGGGGAACGGGGCCTGCCTTCCACCGCTTCCCTGCTCGGCTGCACACGTCCTGCCTCCATCATGTTCCAGAACACTCTCTCTTCTTCTAGAGCCGTCCGGTCTCTTCCGTGGAGGCGGGGTTTGCGTCTCCTCCTCTTCGCAGGGAAGGTGAAGAGGAGGCGGACCTCCTTTGCTGTAGGGCAGGATCGCATATTGTAGTAGCACTTTGAGAGGGCAGGCATTCTCTTCTCGCCACAGGGGGGCACACGCCCACGAATCCACGCCCACCTTCTTCTCCAGCGCCTGAGGGCGCGAATTTGGCGGCAAAATGGCGGATTTTAGCGCCAAAAATAGCAAACAGTCCTTTTTCACAAAAACACCTCCACAGGCACACAGGGCTCGCAATTTTGCGAGTTTCGCATCCTGTTCGTGACGCCAAGTTTTATGTTGTGACCCGCACCACAATTGTGGGTTACCAGAGCAATGGGGTACTCAGAGCCGAGCCCATGGAAGTCTATGGGGTTGTCACAGGTAGCGGTGGCTCGGTCTGTGGCCCTGGCGGTCAGGCGTATGTTGGGGGGAATATTTACAGGGGATAGGTGTATAACAGTTCGTGACGCCACCTGTAGTTCTCT
>JARQOD010000003.1:91274569-91303508 GCA_033576555.1 Oophaga sylvatica
GACAGCTCTCAATTATTAACCTGGCTTAAAGTGACCTTTCAATTGCAAGGTGGCTTTAACCCCTTATTAACCCATTCGCCACCGCTACAGGACAATGGGAATAGACGGGCAAAGTGCCAGAAAGGGCTAATCTAATTAGAGATTTGCCCTTTCTGGGGTGTCTGGGGGCAGATGTTAGTAGCCAGGGGGGGCACAAAAAAAATGTACCCTCCCTGGGCTATTATTATCTGCCCCCACTCGCTTGCTTTGTCTGTCTGGTGGAGAAAATACAGCGGGAGCCCACACATTTTTTTCCAACTAATTTACACCTTTAATTAACCCCTACATGTCTGAAATTTTGCACACATACACTATACTATTACAGTATGTAGAAGTGTATGAACTATAAATATATGTATATATATATATGTCACAATGATTATATATATATATATATATATATATATATGTATTCTATGTGTGTATATGTATTGTTTCTATTCTTTATTAAAGCTGTCAGTGTGATTTTACAGTATAGCCAGGGATGAATCAGCGGCTATTATACTATGTAGAAGTGTATGACCTATATATATATATATATATATATATATATATATATATATATATATATATTTATTTGCTTTTTGTGTACATTTTTTTTTGACAATGTGATTTTTACATGACTTTTTACATAGAGATAACTGCTCTATGTAAAACTTCATGTTAAAATCGCATTGCATACAGATGGAAAACTGATGGAAAACTGATGGAAAACGCATGGTGCGATTTAAAATCGCATGCAAATCGCATGCCTTTTTACAACAATTGTACCGTTTTTTCCCTGCAGAAAACGGACCGATTTTTTTCCAGCCAGTGAGTATGAGCCCTTATTGTCATTTTCAACCCCTTCACAACATATAACATATAGATACGTCATAATTTGTGTCCAGGCATTTGATGTGGGCTTCTTTTCTGACTTATTACAACTGATTTGATCAGCTGTCAAGTCGCCCTAACAGCTACTGGTAGGAAAAGTTGTTAACATGTTAATCTTTGACTCTTGCATATCAATCTCTGAGAGCACATTTAACATAGTCGCGTAGGAAGCGCATCAGAAACCCTGTCCATTGGCGCCCCTGTTAGTCGATCGAAGGGCGCCGTTGGGTTAGCATGACAACCGGGGGTCTGCAGAAGACCCCAGTGCTTGTCACTGCAGATCTCCTATGAACGCCGTGCTGTGTAGATAGGGCAGAAGCCCTGCTATGTGTGTAGCACAAGCGATCAGATGATCACAGCTTCAAGTCTTCTAAGGGGACTATTGAAGCAAGTAAAAGGTATAGAAAAAAATGTTTTTAAAAACATTAAAAGAATAAAAAATATAAAAGTTCAAATCACCCCCTTTCGCCCCATTCAAAATGAAAGAATAAAAAAAAAAAATCAAAACTACACATTTGGTATCGCTGCATAGAGAAACGCTCTATCTGTTAAAATATAAACTAAATGAATCTGTGGGTAAATGATAAATGGCGCAGCGAGAAAAAAAATAAATGGCAAAATTACATTTTTTGGTCTCTGCGACATTGCAATAAAATGCAATAACAGGCTATCAAAACATCCGATCTACCTAGAATGGTATCAGTAAAAACGTAAGCTGGGTGTGCAAAAAAATAAGCCCTCACATGGCACCTGATCAAGAAGACTGAAAACACCATGGGGCTCAGAAAATAGTGCTTTTTTTTTTTTTTTTACAAACTTTAGATTTTTTTCACCACTTACCGTATATACTCGCGTATAAGCAGAGATTTTCATCCCATTTTTTAAGGCTGAAAGTCCCCCTCTAGGCTTATATGTGAGTCATATACGCCAGGGGAAAGGAGATCGGGGGTGTCAGATTTTGCTCACCCCCCTGGCGCGTCTCTGCAACCCCCCTGCTTCTCCCACGATCTCAGTTCTCTTCTGACATCAGGTCTAGCATGTAATGCTTGGAGAATGTGTGGACCAAGGACCAGGTAGCAGCTCAGCTTATCTGGAAGCATATCGATGGAAGCACTGGCTTTGTAGGCCCAGGAGACAGATGTTGCTCTGGTAGAATGAGCCGTAAATTTCTCTGGTGTTGGAAGGCCATGGACATGATATGCCTCTGAGATTGCTCTCTTGATCCAGTTAAAGATCGTGGACCTGGAAGTCTTCTTCCCTTTATTTTGGCCTCGAAGGTGAACAAACATGTTTTGGTCCTTCCTATTTTTTTCCGTCACCTGAAGGTAATTGAGTACCGTTGTCCGAACGTCCAAAGTGTGGAACTGTTCTTCCTTATTTCCCGGCTCTTGATAGAAGGAGGGAAGAATTATCTCCTGAGACTTGTGAAACTCTGAGATGACTTTGGGAAGAAATCGAATCCAATCGCAGAGTAAGTCGGTCCTGCAAGATCTTCATGTAAGGTTCGTTGATCGAGAGAGCTTGTAATTCGCCCACTCTCCTGGCTATAGTTATTGCTACCAGGAAGGCTGCTTTCCAGGAGAGTCTGTCTGCATCTATGGATGACAAGGTCTCAAAACGTGGTAGTGTGAGCCCCTTCAAGACCACATTTAGGTCTCAGGATGGAACTAATTTCATAGCTCTTGGACGTATGCGAGATGCTGCTGTTATAAACCTTCTAATCTATTGGTTTTCGGCTAATGTCTAGTCAAAATATCAGCTTAGGGCTGCCACCTGAACTTTGAGGGTGCTAGGTCTGAAACCTTTCTCTAGCCCTTGCAGAAAATCCAGGATCCAAGCTGAGTTTGGCTGGTGTGGGTTAGGTCGTTCAGGTGCATTCCACGAGATAAATGTCTTTAATATCTTCTGGTTTATAGAGTTTGTTACTGCCTTTCGGCTTTTCTGCAGTGTCCTAATGACTCTTTCTGACAATCCTCTGGTCTTCAGGACAGAGAACTCAGAAGCCAGGCCTTCAGATGTAACCGCTTACGATCCGGATGAAATATTGGCCCCTGGTGAAGGAGGTTTCTGACCGGGAGTAGCTCTACCGGTCCTTCTATCCTGAGGTTGGCAAGGGTCCCGAACCAGCTTCTTTTGGGCAAGAATAGTGCTACCAAGATTACTTTGACCTTTTCCACTCTTATCTTTTGTAGAACCCTTGGTAGGATTGGTAATGGATGGAAGACATAGGCCAGTGTGAATGTCCATCAAGGATGGTTGCTCTTCCCTGATGACTTTCTCAGTGCACTCTTTGCATAATGTCTTCTTTTGCGAAGAGGCCAGCTTTATTGTACAGACTGCACATCTCCGTGAAATCTTGGATTTGCTTCCTGTTGCAGGTGTAAAGGTTCATCGGATGCAGTAAAGAGCAGGAGGCAGAGAAGGAGTTAACAAGAATTTACTTTAACAGATCTTTCTTAAATTCAGAGAATACTCCACGCAGGGAGATGATATGGCAACGAAACACAAGGTGTGGAAAGTGAACTTGCACAAAAAAATATACAAAATCCAAAAAGAGGGAAGAGGAAATGAAAGTAATGACTTATCGGTTGGAGTTCCTGTTGAGGAGTGGTTCGAACAACTCCCGACAGTGTCGTAGTCCGTGGACAAAGTCTCTGGCTTTGCTGCGTAGGAACTAGATGCACTGTCTCCTGACCTTGCAGAAGTATTCAAGTCTGTTGGTCTTGGGTCCATTGATGCGTGGATAAAGTGCTTTCTGTTGGTTCCTCTGAAGTGACGCAGTACACCGGGAGCACACCGCTGTGCAGGCTGCAGGGGTAACAAGGCCTTGCACGGACTCACAAAGTTTGGGAAGATGAGAAATGTCTACTGCACTGCACGTTATGGATCGGGCCGGTAGGAGGGCACACGGTAATAGTGAAGTAAGAGCATGCTGGGAGGGTCAGTCAGTCTGTCGGGAGCTGGCGTAAGTGGCGGTGGTAATCGGAGCAGAGGAGAGAGAGTCAACCTTCGTCCTGCTCTGTAGTGGCCTTCCCGCCAAGTCTCTCGTGTTCCCGCGCTCAGTCCCTTTTAACCCCCCACGCCCTCTTCTGTCAGATGTTCAGGCCCTCCGCTTACAGACAAGTCGTTCCCCGGCAACGGTGGTGACGGCCCCGATAGTTCCGGCTCCAAAGCGCATCTCGAACCGACGATACTGTTCCTGTTCATCCTGTTACACTGGTTCCTTGTCCCCTACAAGAAAGTGGAGAAGGAATAATAAGGCTCTAAACCTGCACACAGGGAATGGACACCCTGTGCCAGAGTACTCACTGGGACAGGGAGGGTGCTGGGATCTGCAGACGCTCCATGCTGTTTACCACACAGTGGTCCTACCTTAGATGTCTTCCTTATTCGGGGCTCTTATATGAGCGACCGGACTCCAGCACCTGTCCTTTGATTAGAGGACCTCCTCCCTCCAATGTCCAGGTGTGGGGGGGGTTGGGAGAGACCCGCTGACACCATCTGCGATGTAATTTGACTATGTATTCCAATGTGAAATGCAAGAATCCTCGCTGTATGCTGAAGCCGGCCAGCGTGTGATGTCACATCCTGCCGCCTGCGTCAGACACAGGAGTCTTCGCGCATGCGCGCCCAGCGCAACACGCTCCTCTGGATTCACAATGCCAGAGGAGAGGGGGCTGGAGAGCTCAGAGAGGCCTCCAGCCGAAGAATCCCCCACAGACCTTACCTGAAGGTGCGGACTGGAGGGGTGTCTCAAGTCCAGAATGGAGACGGGAGCAGCGCTCGAGGAGGAGAGGTAAGTCTGATGCCAGTCCTGAATCTCTTTCCCCCTGGTGACTGTTGCCGACACAGCACACCGTGGATGACCTCTTCATCCCTACTAGGGACAGGAAAGAACACTGAGGGGGGAGGATGTGGGAGGGGTTATTTAACCTCTTTGGCATTTCCGGTCCCTATTAGGAAAGGGATAACATCCTCCAGGTGTGCTGTCATGGGGGGTTACTAGAGAAAGTTAAAATCCCAAGGTCATGAAGGGGGTAGAACTGTACTAAATAGTTAATACGTATCTAAAGCTGCCTGAGGTTTGATAGACTAATTTGTATCCCACTGGCACCTCTCAATCCCTGCAAAAATACCCATTACATCCTGTTTTTCCTCCTTCTAAAATCCATCATTTTCAGTCTGTGCATGGCAGTGATGTATTGTGCTCCCTAAATATTCTTGGTAAAATGTTGCTTCTCTGATCTGTAATTTAGTATATTTTAGGAAGTTGAAAATTATATCTTCCATTTAGATTTGATCTTTCTATTACCAGGGGTTGTTACTGTATTTAAGCTAATTATGTTTAATGGTGTTTAAATGAGGAGGCATAATGCACAACACTTCAAGATGATTGGCATATGCTGAAGATGTGAAGTATTAAAGTTGAAGACTGATGAAAGTGTTTCAGAATATCATTGAAGCACATCTTTACTTAAAACTCAAAACAAAACTGCACTGAAAACTATTTTTGTTTTATCAATGGGAAGTGTGCCTTGAGTTTCTTGACAGACAGATCTGCTCCTGACCTCCTCCTTACCTTCTTCTTGTCTTGTAACTGGGAACAGAATTTAGCTATGTGACATCAGCCATATTTGGCAGCTACTGTATGTAACTATTTAGTCATCCATTAAAATGCATAATCCCTGCTCCTTATTTTCATTGAGACTTATCCTAATGTATTGCTCTCTATATTCTTGCAATCCCTCTATCCTGTCCCTGTAGTGTGGGCTATATATATTTAGGAGTAGTCTAAGGGGCGCAAGCAGTGTGGGGTACGCACGCATCCCAGAAAGCAAAGCATCACAGAAGATAAGCATCATGTGAACGGCAGTTATCCATGGCAAGGAATTAACATCCATCTTCTCTCTTCACACAGGTATGCACTCCATTCATTGAAAGCAAACAGCTGAATGGTACAATCCCCACCTCTGCTGGCTGTCTTCTATGCTGCAATATATCCTAATGGTATGCACTCCATTCATTGAAAGCAAACAGCTGAATGGTACAATCCCCACCTCTGCTGGCTGTCTTGTATGCTGCAATATATCATGTTATGAATGTGCTAGAGATGGTTTCTGAGCAGAGGCTCCCTCTGGTGGTTACAGACAGTACTGAACCTTTCAGCGAGGAGTGGCAATCTGGAATCACGGACTGGTCTGATATAAGGGAGGTTTCCTCCCATGATGGTTGCCGGTGATCAATTATTCTTGTCTCAATTGTGGTTCCTGGTTCATTTGGAAGTTTGCTGGAGTCCTGCCTGCATCTCCTGCTTTCAGATAAGATATTTTTTGCTTTTCTTTTTGTGATTGCTTTTTGCATTGTTTTCTGCACTTTTGTGGAGGTCAGCCAGGTCCCCTCCTGGGTCCTGTGCTCCTCACAGTTTTTCTGCAGCCACTGTTATTTGCTCATTTGCTTTTTCCTGTTTTTTCAGCGGCTGCGGCTTGGTTTTTGTTCACACTGAGACCTGATTTAGTGGGTGGCGAGATCGTGTGATCTCAGTATTTTTGTAATCAGAATTGTTGGATTTTTGTAGGGTTTTCTGGGTTGCAGAAAGTAATCTCTCCTGTCCTATCCTATTTAGTCAGCTTGTGGCCCCAGCATTTGCTCAGTCTATTTTCTGCCTATGTTTGTATTTTCATCTTGTCTAACCGCCATTATATGTTTGGGGGCTTCCTATTTTCTTTGGGGATCTGCTCCGGGGCAGATAGCTTTCATCTTTCTGCCTTTAGTTGTAGTTATCTCTCAGGCTGTGACGAGGCGTCTAGGATCAACGTAGGAACGCTCCACGGCTACCTCTAGTTGTGTCGTTAGTTTAGGAATCTGCAACCCATCAGTTACCAACATCTCAGGTGTTCGGCTGCCCTGCTGTTGTTCCTGTCCTCCTCAGCTACCGAAACATAATATCCTAATGGTATGCACTCCATTCATTGAAAGCAAATAGCTGAATGGTACAATCCCCACCTCTGCTGGCTGCCTTGTACGCTGCAATATATCCTAATGGTATGCACTCCATACTTCTGCTTGCTGTCATCCGCTGCTTTACCATCTTGCTACATTTTTTAATGTGCCTGCTAAAGCTTTGGTATAATTCATATATTGCACTGTATTTAATACTTACTGCTTGATATCTGTGTGACTGGGGCCTCTCTAGATCTTATCAGGTGGAAGGTGCTCTAACATATAGATGTAGCCAGGTCTAGTGCCTTTGATGATCTTACCACCCCCTGGTGTGCTGGCCCCAGCTGCTAAATTATCACAAACCAGCTCCCACAATCCCTCTCTCCTGTCCCTGTAGTGTGGGCTATATATTTAGGATTAGTCTAAGGGGCGCAAGCAGTGTGGGGTGCGCACGCATCCCAGAAAGCAAAGCATCACAGAAAATAAGCATCATGTGAACGGCAGTTAATCAGGGCAGGAATCAGGTAACCCACACTTTGCTTTCCCTTTTCACCATGTGCTTTATTGCTATCCTCCTGTATTCCCTTGCCATCCACATTCACCGCCCCATCCCCCTCCATCACGACTCATACACATCAGCCCCTTTATACTTCCCTCTCCCATGTACCGCTCCCATGCACTTCTCATCTTCTTGAAAAACCTCAGCACATCTTGCCCAAACACATCGCAGAAAAAAACGACTTGCAATTCCAACAACTACTTGCTCTTTATCTTCCTACTCCTACTGATTTCAGGGTACATCTCCCCCAACCCTGGTCCACCATCCCCAACCTCAACCCTACCCTACCTCATATCAAAACCATAATAATCTTATTACTATTACTTGCACTCCCTCATCTCCTTCTTTTAATTGTGCACTCTGGAATCCACGGTCTGTATGTAACAAGCTTCCCTTCCTGCACAACTACTTTCTGAACAACTCTCTTCATCTGTTGGCCTTACTGAAACCTGGATTCAGGATTCTGACACTGTCTCCACTGCTGCCATTTCCTATGGTGGCTTACAGTTCTCCCATTCCCCGAGACCCGCAAACAGACATGGTGGTGGAGTCGGCATACTCCTGTCCCCACAATGCACTTTCCAGGTCATCCCCCCAATTCCATCACTCTCATTCCCTTCTTTTGAGGTCCACACCATCAGGCTCTTCCGTCCCCTCTACCTCAGAGTAGCGGTCATATATCAGCCCCCAGGCTCGCCCACCCAGTTCCTTGACCACTTCTCAGCCTGGCTGCCGCACTTCATATCCTCAGAACTACCAACCCTTATCCTTGGAGACTTCAACATCCCCATTAACAGCCCTACTTCCACATCTGCATCTCAGCTTCTATTACTAACCACTTTTCTAGGCCTCTCACAGCTTTCAACCTCTGAGACACACAAGGACGGTAACACCCTTGACCTGGTCTTTGTCCGGCTCTGTTCAATCTCCCACCTAAATAACTCACCGCTTCTACTCTCTGACCACAACATTCTCTCCTTCACGCTCACAAATCCTGGACCACCGCAACGCACTCCTACCTACCACACATTCAGAAATCTACAAGCCATTAACCCTCAGACACTTTCAGACTCCCTACACTCATCACTGTCCCCAATCTCCTCTTTTTCCTGTCCTGATCTGGCTGTTCATCACTACAATGACACTCTTAGAAGCACCCTTGACCAAGTAGCGCCGCTCACCCTCAGAACTTCAAAAAACACAGTAAAACAGCCCTGGCTCACATTGCAAACTCAACTTCTCCAGCGATGCTCTAGGAGTGCTGAACGCCTTTGGAGAAAAACCAGCACACCAGAAGACTTCATCCACTTTAAATTTATGTTAAGAACTTATAACGCTGCCCTTCACCTCGCTAAACAGACCTACTTCACCACCCTAATCGCCTCACTAGCCAACAACCCCAAGAAACTTTTTGACTCTTTTCACTCCCTCCTCAGGCCAAAAGCACAAGCCCCCATCACAGACATTTGTGCTGATGACCTGGCCTCCCACTTTATAGAAAAAATAGATACTATCCGTCAGGAAATCTGCTCTCAACCACCAAGTGCTGTGACTCCCATCCCTCCCTGCATTTCCCCTTGCTCACTTTCCACATTTGATCCCATCACAGAAGAAGAAGTCTCCAGACTCCTCTCCTCCGACTACATGCACTACTGACCCCATGCCCTCACATCTCCTCCAGTCTCTCTCTCCAGTTGTCACAACTCACCTAACTACAATCTTTAATCTCTCACTCTCGTCTGGGATTTTCCCATCCTCCTTCTAACACTCCATCGTTACTCCATTACTAAAGAAACCCGCTCTCGACCCTTCCTGCACAAACAACTACAGACCGGTCTCCAATCTCCCCTTCATCTCTAAACTTTTGGAGCGCCCAGTTTACTCCCACCTTACCCGTTACCTCTCCACTCACTCCCTTCTAGACCCTTCACAGTCTGGCTTCCGACCCCTACATTTGACTGAAACTGCGCTCAAAGTGACCAATGACCTTTTCTTACAGCAAAACGTAACGGTGACCACTCTGCTCATTCTTCTCGACCTTTCTATAATAATAACCTTTATTTTTATATAGCGCTAACATATTCCGCAGCGCTTTACAGTTTGCACACATTATCATTGCTGTCCCCGATGGGGCTCACATTCTAGATTCCCTATCAGTATGTTTTTTGGAGTGTGGGAGGAAACCGGAGAAACCGGAGGAAACCCACTCAAACACGGGAGAAACATACAAACTCCTTGCAGATGTTGTCCTAGGTGGGACCTTTCTGCAGCTTTCGACACGGTTGACCACCGTCTCCTACTGTCTAGGCTCCAGTCACTAGGCATTAAGGACACTGCTCTTTCCTGGTTCTCTTCCTATCTTTCTGACCGCTCCTTCAGTGTTTTGTTCTCTGGCTCCACGTCATCTCCTCTTCCTCTCGCTGTCGGTGTACCCCAGGGCTCAGTCCTTGGCCCCCTTCTCTTCTCTCTCTACACGGCCCTAATTGGACAGACCATCAGCAGATTTGGCTTTCAGTACCATCTTTATGCTGATGACACACAACTATACACTTCATCTCCCGACCTTACCCCCGCTGTACTACAGAACGCCACCGACTGTCTGTCCGCAGTCTCCAACATCATGTCCGCTCTCTATCTGAAGCTCAACTCCCAGACCTACTGCCAGTTTCTGGAACCTCTCCAAAACTGAACTTCTTCTGCTCCCGCCGTCTACTAACCTCCCTAAATGTGACATTTCCCTCTCCGTGGGCGGCACCATAATAACACCCCGGCAGCAGGCTCGCTGTCTGGGTGTTATGTTGAACACCAATCTCTCCTTCACCTCCCATATACAATCGCTTGCCCGCTCTTGTCGCCTACACCTAAAGAACATCTCTAGAATCCGCCCTTTTCTCACCATGGAAACAACAAAAACCCTCACTGTAGCATTGATCCACTCCCGCCTGGACTACTGCAATGCTTTATTAATTGGCCTCCCCCTTACTCGACTTTCCCCTCTCCAGTCCATCCTTAGTGCAGCAGCCAGGGTCATCCATCTGGTTAATCGGTACTCGGACGCGTCCGCTCTTCGCCAGTCATTACATTGGCTGCACATTCATTATAGGATCCAATTCAAAGTACTTGTTCTCACCCACAAAGCTCTCCACAGTGCAGCACACCCCTACATCTCCTCCCTTATTTCCTTCTATTGGCCTAACAGACTGCTGCGCTCTGCAAACGACTTTCGACTAACCTCTGCACTAATCCGTACCTCCCACTCCCGACTCCAAGACTTCTCCCGCGCTGCGCCAATTCTCTGGAATGCTCTACCCCAAGAAATTAGGACTATCCACAATTTGCATGGTTTCAGGCGCTCCCTCAAAACACATTTGTTCAGAGCTGCATATCACGTTCACTAATCAAAGTCATTCTCTGTGTAAGTGTGTGTGTGTAGCCCATTCACTATCTCCATCCATCCCTCACTCCCTCAAGATGGCTGGACCATCATTGTAAATACACCATTGTATATACACACCTGTACTTTGTCACTCCCCCACCTCACTGTAGATTGTAAGCTCTCACAAGCAGGATCATCTTATCTTGCTTTAATTATTTTATTGTTAATGTTGTTACTTATGACTTGTGTTTTGAAACTGTTATACTGTAAAGCGCTGCGGAATATGTTGGCGCTATATAAATAAACATTACTATTATTATTATTACATAACTGCTATAATGCTGCTTTATATTTGCAAGAATAAGCTATTATAATACTGACCCATGTACCGAAATAGAGTACTTTAATACTGCATCCTGTGTACAAGAATATAACTACTATAATACTGCTCCTATGCACAAGAATATAACTACACTGTGTGCAGAATTATTAGGCAAATGAGTATTTTGATCACATCATCCTTTTTATATATGTTGTCCTACTCCAAGCTGTATAGGCTTGAAAGCCAACTGCCAATTATGTAAATCAGGTGATTTGCATCTCTGTAATCAGGAGGGGTGTGGTCTAATGACATCAACACCCTATATAAGGTGTGCTTAATTATTTGGCAACTTCCTTTCCTTTGGCAAAATGGGTCAGAAGAGAGATTTGACGGTCTCTGAAAAGTCAAAAATTGTGAGATGTCTTGCAGAGGGATGCAGCAGTCTTGAAATTGCCAAACTTTTGAAGCGTGATCACCGAACAATCATGCGTTTCATTGCAAATAGCCAATAGGATCGCAAGAAGCGTGTTGATAAAAAAGGCGCAAAATAACTGCCCAGGAATGGAGGAAAATCAAGCGTGAAGCTGCCAAGATGCCATTTGCCACCAGTTTTGCCATATTTCAGAGCTGCAAAGTTACTGGAGTATCAAAAAGCACAAGATGTGCCATACTCAAGAACATGGCCAAGGTAAGGAAGGCTGAAAAATGACCACTTTTGAACAAGAAACATAAGATAAAGCGTCAAGACTGGGCCAAGAAATATTTTAAGACTGATTTTTCTAAGGTTTTATGTACTGATGAAATGAGAGTGACTCTTGATGGGCCAGATGGATGGGCCCGAGGCTGGATCAGTAAAGGGCAGAGTGCTCCACTCTGACTCAGACGCCAGCAAGGTGGAGGTGGGGTACTCGTATGGGCTGATATCAAAGATGAACTTGTGGGACCTTTTCGGGTTGAGGATGGAATGAAGCTCAACTCCCAGACCTACTGCCAGTTTCTGGAAGACACCTTTTTCAAGCAGTGGTATAGGAAGAAGTCAGTATCGTTCAAGAAAAACATGATTTTCATGCAGGACAATGCTCCATTACATGCATCCAAATACTCCACAGCGTGGCTGGCCAGTAAAGGTCAAAAAGAAGAAGAAATAATGACATGGCCCCCTTGTTCACCTGATCTGAACCCCATAGAGAACCTGTGGTCCCTCATAAAATGTGAGATCTACAGGGAGGGAAAACAGTACACCTCTCGGAACAGTGTCTGGGAGGCTGTGGTGGCTGCTGCACGCAATGTGATCGTAAACAGATCAAGCAACTGACAGAATCTATGGATGGAAGGCTTTTGAGTGTCATTGTAAAGAAAGGTGGCTATATTGGTCACTGATTTTTTTTTTTGTTTTTGAATGTCAGAAATGTTTATTTCTGAATTTTGTGTTATATTGGTTTACCTGGTAAAAATAAACAAGTGAGATGGGTATATATTTGGTTTTTATTAAGTTGCCTAATAATTCTGCACAGTAATAGTTACCTGCACAAACAGATATCCTCCTAAGATAGCTTAATCTAAAAAAACCCACTCCAACTTCCAAAAATATTAAGCTTTGATATTTATGAGTCTTTTGGGTTGATTGAGAACATAGTTGTTGTTCAATAATAAAAAGAATCCTCTCAAATACAACTTGCCTAATAATTCTGCACACAGTGTACTATAATACTTGTACTATATAAAACTCATGTGTTTCGGCTCCAACACTGAGCTTTGCTTCCTTCTCCTGTGGTCAGCACCCACTGTGCTAGTCTATTTTATATTACTAGGGTAAACCACTAAGCATCTCTGATATCATCACCCAAAGCTGGCTCAGACAGCTATGTTCTGCCTGAGTGTTGAAGTAGTATTGTAATCTGCTACCATGTACAGTATAATAGCCCAACATAGTGCTCCATACATTATAATTGGTCATGCATTGCCTTACATACAGTATAACGGCTCCACATAGTCCTCCATACAGAATAATGGGCCCCACATAGTCCTCCTTACAGTATAATGGGTCCTACATAGTTCTTCTACAGTATAATGGCTCCCACATAGTCCTCTTACAGTATAATGGGCCCCACATAGTCCTCCATACAGAATAATGGGCCCCACATAGCCTCCTTACAGTATAATGGGTCCCACATAGTCCTCCTTACAGTATGATGGGCCCCAGATAGTCCTCCTTGCAGTATAATGGTCCTACATAGTCCTCCATACATTATAATGGGCCCCACATAGCCCTCTATATTGTACAGTCATGGCCAAAAGTTTTGAGAATGACACAAATATTAATTTTTACAAAGTCTACTGCTTCACTTTTTCTAATGTCAATTTGCATATACTCCAGAATGTTATAAAGAGTGATCAGCTTAACAGCAATTACTTGCAAAGTCAATATTTGGCTAGAAAATGAACTTTATCCCCCAAAACACATTTCAACATCATTGCAGCCCTGCCTTAAAAGGACCAGCTAACCTCTTTTCAGTGATTGCTCCATTAACACAGGTGTGGGTGTTGATGAGGACATGGCTGAGATCAATCTGTCATGATTAAGTAAGAATGACACCACTGGACACTTTAAAAGGAGGCTGGTGCTTGGCATCATTGTTTCTCTTCTGTTAACCACGGTTATCTCTAAAGAAACACGTGCAGTCATCATTGCAATGCAAAAAAGTGGCCTAACAGGGAAGAGTATCGCAGCTAGAAAGATTGAACCTCAGTCAACAATCTATCGCATCATCAAGAACTTCAAGGAGAGAGGTTCCATTGTTGCCAAAAAGGCTCCAGGGCGCCCAAGAAAGACCAGCAAGCGCCAGGACCGTCTCTTAAAAGTGTTTCAGCTGTGGGATCGGGCTACCAGCAGTGCAGAGCTTGCTCAGGAATGGCAGCAGGCAGGTGTGAGTGCATCTGCACGCACTGTGAGGCGGAGACTCTTGGAGCAAGGCCTGGTCTCAAGGAGGGCAGCAAAGAAGCCGCTTCTCTCCAGAAAAAACATCATGGACAGACTGATATTCTGCAAAAGGTACAGGCAGTGGACTGCTGAGGACTGGGGTAAAGTTATTTTCTCTGATGAATCCCCTTTTCGATTGTTTGGGACATCAGGAAAACGCCTCATTCGGAGAAGACAAGGTGAGCGCTACCACCAGTCTTGTCTCATGCCAACTGTTAAGCATCCTGAAACCATTCATGTGTGGGGTTGCTTCTCAGCCAAGGGAATCGGCTCTCTCACAGTCTTGCCTAAAAAACACAGCCATGAATAAAGAATGGCACCAGAATGTCCTCCAAGAGCAACTTCTCCCAACCCTCCAAGAGCAGTTTGGCGATCAACAATGCCTTTTCCAGCATAATGGAGCACCTTGCCATAAAGCAAAGGTGATAACTAAATGGCTCAGGGAACAAAACAGATTTTGGGTCCATGGCCTGGAAAATCCCCAGATCTTAATCCCATTGAGAACTTGTGGTCAATCATCAAGAGACGGGTGGACAAACAAAAACCTAAAAATTCTGACAAAATGAAAGCATTGATTGTGCAAGAATGGACTGCTATCAGTCAGGATTTGGTCCAGAAGTTGATTGAGAGCATGCCAGGGAGAATTGCAGAGGTCCTGAAGAAGAAGGGTCAACACTGCAAATATTGACTTGCTGCATTAACTCATTCTAACTGTCAATATAAGCTTTTGTTACTCATATGTTTGCAATTATATTTCTGTCTGTGATAAAAACATCTGTCAAACACACATAAAAACCAGGGGGCAGCAGATCATGTGAAAATATAATATTTGTGTCATTCTCAAAACTTTTGGCCATGACTGTACTATGGGCCTTGCATTGCTTTCCATAAAGTATTATTGCCCCACTTAAAAAAAACCCTCACTTCTTCCCGTCTCCCTGATACTCTGCTCTCGGCAGCTAGCACTCAACCTCTGCACTGCTGGGCACAGTGGGCGTGATTTAGTGGCGTCATTGCGCCCACTACACTGAGATGTCAGACGCACAGGGAAAATGATGGTGGAGTGAGCATGAGAGGACAGCTCTTTTTTTCTCCTTACAGTATAATGTGCCCTACATAGTTCTCCATATAGCTTAATGGCCCCACATAAAAAAAAAAATAAAATCACTTCTGCCCATTCTCCCACTGCTCTGGTCTCGGTAGCTAGCTGTGACGCTGAGTCACCTCGCAGCAGCCAGCGCCTCCCAGTTTCAGATTGGACGGATGAGCTGTCAATCAACACACCTACAGTTCAGCACGCCCCTATACCAGACTGGTCAACTGAGCTGTCAATCATAGTACTGATAGCTTCAGCATGCCACTATACCAGATTGGAACGCTGAGCTGTCAGTAACTGCATCCCAGACACTCTGATTGGTGGAACTGTGACACTAGTGCTCTGAACCTCTGCACTGCTCAGCACAGTGGGCTCGTAATAACATCATATGCACAGAGAGATGACAGCTCCCTCTTTCGTCATTGCTTACACCTGTATGGCCATCCAGGATGCTGAAAGTGTGATGCCGAACTGTGGGCCCGCATAGCTTTACGGGCCAGAGTTTGACGTGTGTCTTACAGAATCCAACTCACCAGGTAAGCCTTTAATAAATACTGTTTCCTAAGCACAATGATATAACTACTATAATACTGCACCTACATATGTACAAGATTATAACTACTATAATACTGCACTGAAACACAATAATTTAAGTACTTTAATGCTGCCCCTATACATAAAAATATGACTTTTATAATAGGAACCCCTATGAACATTAATATAACTACTATAATACTGCTATCTATGTACAGAAATATATCTACTACAATGCTGCCCCATGTACAAGAATATAGCTACTATAATACTGCCTTCTATGTACACGAATATAACTATTATAATACTGGTCCCTGTGTACATGAATATAACTACTATAATACTTCTCCTATGTAATAGAAACTAACTACTATAATACTGCCCCAGGGTCGGCTCCAGGTTTTCATGGGCCCCGGGCGAAAGAGTCTCAATGTGCCCCTTTAACACATACCACAATTCATGATGCACAGATACGGCAGAGAAATATAGGTATAGTACAATGCCAAATACTTGACTTCTTACCTTACATGAGTGATATCTATTGTAAATTCTACAATAGCTCAAAAGAAACAATATAGTCATCCATACAATATTATGGGCATCACAGTGCTCCATACAGAATAATGGGCCCCATATAATGTTCCATACAGTATTATGGGCACCCCATAGTGCTCCATGCAGAATAATGAGCCCCATATATTGCTCCATACAGTATAATGAGCTCCATATATTGCTTCATACAGTATTATGGTCACCACATAGAGCTCCATACAGAATAATGAGCCCCATATAATGCTCCATATATAATGGGCCCCATATAATGTTCTATATATAATGGACCCTATAAGATGCTCCATATATAATAGGCCCCAAATGCTCCATATATAATGGGCCCCATATGATGTTCCATATATAATGGGCCCCATATGATGCTCCAGTATATGATGGGCCCCATATATGATGCTTCAGTGCATGATGGGCCCCATATAATGCTCTATATATATTTGGCCCCATATATGCTTCAGTGTACGATTGGCCCCATATAATGCTCCATATATAATGGACCCCATATATGATGCTCCAGTGTATGATGGGCCCCATGTATGATGCTCCAGTGTATGATGGGCTTCATATATGATACTCCAGTGTATGATGGGCCCCATATGATGGTCTCCATATATTGCGCCAAACATAAAAAAAAAAAAAAAAAATGAAATACTCACCTCTCCTCACTGGCCGCTGCTCTGCTTGAGGCATCGGCCCAGGTACTGGCACAGGCACCGGGCCCCCATAGTATGCCGGTGTCCCCGAATGAGTGGGCCCCCCTGCCTGCTCAGGGCCCCGGCACTTGCCTGGGTATTCCGGGTGTTGACGCCGGCCCTGTACTGCCCCATATAGTATGTACAGGAAAATAACTACTATAATACTACTCTATGTACAAGACTATAACTACTATAATACTGCTTATATGTCACGGGGCAGTGTTAGAAATACAGGGGACGAGGAACCTAGGCCTCTGAACTGCCCCTAAGGCTAAGGGGGGGCCCTGTCTTTCCTTAACTTGGGGTACACTTGAAGGTAGTGAGGCCCAAGTCACCGACCTGTCCCTGCCTCCTGTTTAGCCCTGAGCTAACCACCCCAGGAGGTGAGACAGAGAATAAAGGGAACTACACCAAAATAATCAAAGGAAGGAAAGACAGACACCTAGGGGTTAAATCAACTAAACAGAAACTTAGCTTTCTCTGCTGCAATGCATCACACAGCAGAGTAAGGCACCAGATCAGGGAAACAGCAGAAGTACCACTGCACTCAGCAAGCTCCTGACTCCAGCTTGGTTGGTCTCCAAAAGCAGAAGTATCACCAACAGTCAGCTGACACCTCAGGTGACCTTTTAAAGGATGGTGGGAGTGGTCACCACCTTCCCCTGACAAGTCAGCAGCAATGTAATTACACCAGCGGTCACCTGGGGAAAAGACTGACATTAACCCCCGATGGCCTGAAAGGAAAAAGGTTTTAATATGCATAGAATGATCTGCTACAGATCCAAAAGTGGATCGTGACATTATATGTGTAAGAATACAACTCCGATAATATTGTTTCTGTTATTAAAAAATATAACTACTGTAATACTGCCCCTAAGAACGTTCATTTGCATCCTATAATTGTGCTAGTCACAACCCACGGACAGGCCGTGAGTCAGCGAAGTCAGACATTCCGGGGTCAATACCAAAAGAGCACATAGTAAACCAAGGGAAAATACAAAGTCGTAAGTCAGGTCACATGGCAGGGTCAGAACACGGTCGAAAGGTCAGCAGCAGAATTTCAGATGCAAAGGGGCAATAAAAATTGGGTAGTCAGAACACTGTCCAAAGGTCAGCAGCAGAAGATCAGAACTTACAGCATAGGGATCAGGCGAACACACACCAGAGCGCACAGGCTTAGAACAAGATTTTGACTAGCAGTGATATGGGCCAGACAACTCACATAAATAGCAGGGCAATAACCAAGAATAGTGAGCACCTGGGGAAATCTCTGCACCTTCCAGTCTCAGATAGGTCAACCGAGCTGTCAATCAAAGCAGCAACAGCTCAGCATGCCCAAGCACAGGATAGGATGACAGAGCTGTCCATCAATAAGTCCCAGACACTCTGAGCAGAGGATTTGCAACAATAATACTGCTTAATGTCCAATAATATATAATAATAATAATATACACAATACTGCTTGCTTTCTTTATTCAAAAATATAACAACTATATTATTAGTATCTGAAAGAATTCTCTCCTGGTCAGCGGTATCCTGTGCAAGAACGGATACTGAATCAGATATATAAAACGTATAAGGAAAGAAACCAATCCAGCAGCAGGGGTTCACTTTGAATTGTTAAATTGATTTTGTCACTAGTCCAGTTAAAGGAGTTGTAGACAGTAATACATACAGGACACAAATAAGCCATATGAGGGCTTATTTCTTGCAGGACCAGTTGTAGTTTTGAATGACATCATTCATTTTACCATACAATGTACATGAAAAAATCTAGTTGCAGTGGAATAAAAAAACAAAAAATAATAAAAATTTTGCACTGAATTTTTGGGCTTTATTTTTATAGCCTTCTTTACTTGGCAAAAATGAACTGGCAAGATTATTCAACAAGTTATTATGATTATGGCAATAACAAACTTGTCCAGTTTTTTTCCATTATTTTAGTGTTAAAAAAATGTTGAAGTTTGTAAAAAAATAAAAAGTTTGTGCCTTCATTTTTTGAGACCTGTACCAGTTTTACTTTTTCCATCCATGAAGCTAGAAAAAGGCATTTTTCTTGCACCTGTGATTCTTAGTAGAGATGAACGAACTTGTTCGGAAAACGTTCACCAAAGTCAAATTTGGAATGAATGTTGCACATTTGGATTTGTGTTCATATTCCCGAGTTTTTTCCCTAAAAATTGCCAAAAGTTGGCCAAAGTTCAGTAAAGGATCGAGTTCACTAAGGGCTCTTTCAGACGTCAGTTATTTCCAGTAGCAGCACTGCCGCAAAACGTCCCACACACATGCACACTGATGACATTGATGACAGCTCACATTACAGTCCCCTGCTGGCGATGTGATCAGCGCTAGCAGGGGACAATGTTGAGAGTTGTATTCAACTGTTAACAGCGAGAGCAGATGGTGGCTGATGGGAGTATTCATCAGCCGCCGCCTGTGCTATATGTAAATAATTTAGAAAAAATGATGTGGGCTTCTCCTGTATTTTTGATAACCAGCCAGGCAAAACTGACAGCTGTGGGCTGCAACCCTCAGTTGTCAGCTTCAGCAAAGCTGGTTATCAAGAATAGAGGGGTCCCCACGCCGTATTTTTTAATCAATTAAATAAATAATGGCTCAAAAGAGTGCTTTACTCAATACTGACCAGAGGGTCTGAATACTTATGACCATGTGATATTTCAGTTTTTATTTTTAATAAATTTGCAAAAATTTCTACATTTCTGGATTTTTCAGTCAAGATGGGGTGCAGAGTGTACATTAATGAGAAAAAAATGAACTTTTTTGAATTTACCAAATGGCTGCAATGAAACAAAGAGTGAAAAATTTAAATGGTTCTGAAATGAATACTTTCCGTACCCACTGTATATACTGCAATATAATGTATTACAGTATAAAGCAAAATTGTGGTTCTCTAATTTAGCCCAGCGTGTGGCTTAAATTCATTGGAGGACTAACATGGCAGTAAAGGGGGCCTTCACAAGCCTTCAACTAGTATAGTATCCCATCGATCCTCTTTTATTATGTTGCCGAAGGGGGACAATAAGAACTGGTGCAAAATGCTAAAGGACTGACACCACTAGAAGAATGATAAATGATAAAATAGTATCAAATCAAAAAATCATGCAAAAACAATAAAAAGCAGTACACTAACAGCAAAGATCACCAGTAAAAACATAGTATTTATTAAACATCCCAAGAGACCAAAACAAAGAAATTATTAAAAGCATGTAAAAAGTAACAACACAACTGAATAGTACCAACCATGAGCCCCTGGAATAAGAGAACACTGCCTCCTGCTCTGCATTACAATACAGTGCCTAAATTGTTAGGGGTCATTCCGTGGTAGCTTACGTTATTATAACATAATAGTAACTTACATTACAATGATGATAACTTGCATTACAAACAGTGTTTTTCCTATGATGGTAACTCATTGTAACACAAGTTACCATCATTGTAACGTAAGTTACTAAATTATGTTATAACGTAAGTTATCAACATTTCTTGTTATAAAAACTGTTGCATTTAACTTGAGAGGTTAAATTAATTTGTTAAAGTTGTTTGGACTATGTTGTTTTAATACAATAAAAATAGTGCTTCTCCCTGTTTACCAGAAATTTTCATGACGGACAATTGCCTTTCCTTTTTTTGTAACGTAAGTTTTCAAGTAATAACACTATATTTTGTATTTCATTTTATTGTTGAAAAATCAAACTGTGTTGAAATCTATTGAGAATAGTTTAATGTACAATATACATTCACTCATTTTGTGGCTGCCTTCAAAGAACAGTCTTGTGACTGTAACGTAAGTTACCATGGAATGATCCTTAGGTAAATCCACTAACATGCTAAATTTGCTAAAGTTAGTGTTAACCAATAAATACAAAGTAATAATTCCATAAAGTTATACCAACAATATACAGTATATGGGCATAAGGAATAACGTGCAGGATTTATAATGTATAAGAATTGAGAAACCAGCACAAATATATCAGCCCAATACTAAAATATATGTGATTCCCCTTAATAAAGGAAATCCAAATAATATGGATAAAGTAAAAAATAGAGTGATAGTGCAAAAAGGCATCACTACAAAAGGTACGCTCACACTAGCGTAGATTCTCTCATGTAGGGATCGAGCCAATACTAATATGACACTTGGATCAAATCCTGCCAGAGTGTTTTTGGATTCTTCCGCATGAGAAAATCACAGCACAGGTGCAGAGAAGATGGAGAACTTAATTTCTCAATCTTCACCATTGTCTCTGTGAGCATACATTGGACTGCAATCGAATGACTCCGATGTTTCACACGCTTCCATAGACTTGAATGGGTGTACATGATCCGACTAACGGAGCCACTTGCAGCATGCTGCAATTGTTTTCTCATGCCGAATTGGCATGAGAAAATAATTGGAGATCAGCACTGTCCCATTGATGTATGAAAGCCACTCAGTATATGAAGGTGACAATCATAAGTTCTTGTGGGAATCCTAGGGAAATTTTACTCAGGGCGACCATTACATATAATTCTTCACAGAAGAGAGGAGGTTCACAGGCACACAGCTATGACACAGTTCTGAGCTGAAGTTGATCACTGGGGTTTTATTCAAGCTTCTTTTCATCACACAGAATCACTTCTCTTCATGTAATTCTTCATCAACATATATGGAAGTCTCTTTACAGATAACTTCTCTTTACAGATAACTTCTCTTCACAGATAACTTCTCTTCACACACAGTGTCTTAACCTAAGCAGAACTGTACCTTGCTAATGCAGTTATGTGTAGAGAGGGGGATGAGTCCGGTGCTGTAGCTCTCTCACTTCTATCTTGAAGTAATAAAGATTCTCCTGGCTATTCTGACTGCTTCTATGATTACAGCAAAAAGAAAGGAAGGTGTGCTCCAGCGATGAAAGAATCCACTGATGTATAAAAATAGTAGTTTATTTAATTCTTAAAAAACATAGAAAAACGATGTGGGTAACACAAAAGAAAGTAATATGACCAGCGCATTTCAGCAATTAAGCCTTAATCATGGTATGCACAAACATGAAAAACACCTAGGTTATATTAACCCTTCATGATAAAAAAGGAATAAATGAACAAAACAAATATAAAAAAAATCATACATAAGACAACCAAAAAATAAAAAACACAGAAAAAACATATATTACTAATATTGCAATATCAGATCTTGTCTAGAGTTCATACCCAATGGAACCCTAGTATTTAGTTTAAAGATCCAATAAGATTCCCTGTTAAGGATTTTTCTTCTATGATCTCCCCCTCTCAAGGGTCTGAACACCCTCTCTATACCTTTGAATTTAAAGCACCTAGTATCCCCGTTATGTATATACTTAAAGTGTTTGGATACAGCTGAAATATTTAATGCAGTGGAACTGTTTGTATCTGATAAGCGTCTTCTTATACGTTTTTTTAGTGGACCAGTAGTGCAACCAACATATTGTAAATTGCACTGAACACACCCAACCAAATAGATTACACCAGAGGTATTACAATTAATATAGCTGCCAATCGAAAAACTCTTATTAGTGACTGAAGAAACAAAGTTGCATTTATTATAATCTGCATGTTCACATGCTTTACAAGTTAAATGTCCACATTTATAAAAACCTTTATGCAAAAGCCATGTAGGTTGTGTGGACACAGTTGGTTCCTGAAAAAAAATGGGCGAAACAATGTTACCTAGAGTCTGCGATTTTTTGGCTACAAAGCGAATGTGACATCGCTTTAAAACCTCAGAGAATTTTTCATTTTCATTTAACATTGGTAGATATTTTTGTATAAGCTGAATAATATCCGTATTTTGAGGACTATATTCTGTAGAAAAAGTAATAAAGGAATCATTATCTGCGATTCTAGACCGATCCAATAATAAATCATTTCTATTGATATTATCCACAATAGATGTCGCTCTACTTAAATGTCGATTAGTATATCCCCTTTGTTCTAATCTGCCAATGGTCTTAGTTTTTTCCAAAAAATATATTTCATCAGAGGAGCAATGTCTTTTTATCCGAGTTAATTCTCCTACAGGGATGTTACGTATAATGTGTGGAGGATGACATAACTTAGCGTTCAAAATAGTTACCGTATTTTTCGGGCTATAAGACGCACTTTTTCCCCAAAAAAATTGTGAGGAAAATGGGGGGTGCGTCTTATAGCCCGACCGCAGCTTACCGGGGGGTTGCGGCAGCGGTGTGACGGTGGCAGAGATGCGGCGTGGCAGAGGCGCGGTGGGCAGCATGCACCTGAGCAGGGTCCCTTAATCAGGGGGGGAGGTGACGCCGTGGCACCGAGAGCAAACAGGACAGCAGAGTCGGGTTTGTCGGTGGTGGCGGCCATATTCCTGAGGTGGCGCGTGCGCAGATACAGTACTCTGCTTCCTGTGGCTTCAGGAAAATGGCCGCAGTAGGCCACGCATGCGCAGATAGAGATCGCGGTGGCCATTTTCCTGTAGCCCCAGGAAGCAGAGTACTCTGCGCACGCGCCGCATCAGGAAGATGGCCGCCACCACCGACAAACCCGGCTCTGCTGTCCTGTCTGCTCTCCGTGCCACGGCGTCACCTCACCACCTGAGGAAGGGACCCTGCTCAGGTGCACGCCGCCCATCGCGCCTCTGCCACCGCCGCATCTCTGCCACCGCCACACCACAGCCAAAAACCCGGCTCTGCTCTCCGTGCCGCAGCGTCACCTCACCTGAGGAAGGTGAGTACAGTATCAGCATCACCGCACCTCTGCCACACCACTGCCGCAACCCCTGCTGTACCACCGCCGGCCCACAGGTACCTTAAAATTCGGACAATAAGACGGACCCCCATATTGTAAAAATCTTTTTTTCTGCTATTTTCACCCCAAAATTTGGGGTGCGTCTTATGGTCCTGTGCATCTTATAGTCCGAAAAATACGGTACTATCTTTTTATACAGCATGAAAGAAAATCTTTCCTCAGCATAATCACACATGATGGTAACATCTAAATAGTTAACACATGTTTGAGTAATTTGATGTGTAAATTTCAAATTAAATTTTATTATCATTAATGTACCTTATGAAAGCACTAGCCTCCACATCACTACCTGTCCATATTATTATTATATCATCGATTTAACGCCCATAAAAATATATATTGGCATGAAAAATTTTGTTTTCAGGAAAAAGAAAAAATTCCTCCCAAACTGCAACAACCAAATTAGCAAGGGAAGGTGAAAATTTCCCTCCCATACTAACACCCTTAGGCCGGCGTCACACTGACGACAGAATCGGACGACTGCAATGCGATGAAAAATCGCATTGCAGTCGGACCTATGTTAATCTATGGAGCAGCTCCCAGTATCCGATTTTTTGTGGTCCGTTTTAAACGTCCGTGTACAATCGCAGCATGCTGCGATTGTCACCGATTGTCGGTCGACAATCGCCAATGCAAGTCTATGGGAGCGATGAAAAATCGGATTACAAACGGACCACACTGTGTGACTTGCGATGAAATCGCATCGGTGTCCTTTAGAAAAGCCGGCAATTCATCCCCGGCTATACTGTAAAATCACACTGACAGCTTTAATAAAGACTAGAAAGAATAGATATATACACATAGAACACATATATATATATATACATGTCATTGTGACATGTATATATACATATATTTATAGTTCCTAGACTTCTACATACTGTTATAGCCGCTAATTCAATTGCCGGGTTTTGTGAAATCACAGAAGCCGACATGAAATGATACATTGTTTCCACACATTTAACCATGTAATTTCATGTATTTTTATATATGTTTGAAACATACAATTACATGAGTATATGTGTGCTAAATTTCAGACATGTAGGGGTTAATTAAAGGTGTAAATTCGTTGAAAAAAAATGCGTGGGCTCCCGCTGTATTTTCTCCACCAGACAGACAAAGCAAGCGAGTGGGGGCAGATAATAATAGCCTAGGGAGGGTACATTTTTTTTGTGCCCCCCCTGGCTACTAACATCTGCCCCCAGACACCCCAGAAAGGGCAAATCTCTAATTAGATTCGCCCTTTCTGGCACTTTGCCCGTCTATTCCCATTGCCCTGTAGCGGTGGCGAATGGGTTAATAATCTGGCGTTAATGTCACCTTAGTATTGAAAGGTGACCTTAAGGCAGGTTAATAATTGATAGCTGTCAATTAGACAACTATCAATTATTAATCCTATTGTATTAAAGAAAAATCAAACACACACAGTTTAATAAAAAATAAGTTTAATTAAATAATCACACAGTTTTTGACCATATTTTATTTTACACTTAATCCGTGCGAAGCCATTGATCTCCTAAAATAAAGAAAAAAAAATAAAACAACATTATTCTTACCTATTCCGCTGATCTGTCACGTCCCACGCTGTAATCCTTCACAAAGGGTTAACTAGCTTTGAGCCAAGCAGTGCAAGTAATCCTGCATGCTCAGCTCAAAGCTCCTGAATGAATAAGTTCCTCTCCTGGCGACAGGAGAGGATGTGTTTCATGAATGAAGCTTAATTGATTGTGTCCACTTTCCCTTTAGGTCAGGTCACTAAAGTTAAATTGCCAATAAATCAATTATGCTCCATTCATGAATCTATTCCTCTACTTTCGCTGGGAGAGGAACTTATTCATTCAGGGGAATACAGGTCTGAGACAGCATTATTAGCTCTCTGCGACCTGTAACCTGTTAACCCTTTCTGATGGATTACACCGTGGGACCTGACTGTACATCGGATTGGTAAGTATAATTTTGCTTTTTTATTTTTATTTTATTTACAGGAGATGGTTTTAGCAGGAAAATAAAATATGGTCAAAAACTGTGTGATTATTTAACCCCTTCACCCCCAAGGGTGGTTTGCACGTTAATGACCGGGCCAATTTTTACAATTCTGACCACTGTCTCTTTATGAGGTTATAACTCTGGAACGCTTCAACGGATCTTCGCGATTCTGAGATTGTTTTCTCGTGACATATTGTACTTCATGATAGTGGTAAAATTTCTTCCATATAACTTGCATTTATTTATGAAAAAAACGCAAATATGGCAAAAATGTTGAAAATTTTGCAATTTTCAAACTTTGAATTTTTATTCCCTTAAAACAGAGAAATATGTCACACAAAATAGTTAAGAAATAACATTTCCCACATGTCTACTTTACATCAGCACAATTTTGGAAGCAAATTTTTTTTTTGTTAGGAAATTATAAGGGTTAAAAGTTGACCAGCGATTTCTCATTTTTACAACAAAATTTACAAAGCCATTTTTTTTCGGGACCACCTCATATTTGAAGTCACTTTGAGGGATCTATATAGCAGAAAATACCCAAAAGTGACACCATTCTAAAAACTACCCCCCTCAAGGTACTCAAAACCACATTCAAGAAGTTTATTAACCCTTCAGGTGCTTCACAGGAGCTGAAGCAACGTGGAAGGAAAAAATTAACATTTTACTTTTTAGTCACAAAAATGATCTTTTACAAACATTTTTTTATTTTCACAAGGGAAAAAGGAGAAAAAGGACTGATAAAGTTGTTGTGCAATTTCTCCTGAGTACGCCGATACCCCATATGTGAGGGAAAACCACTGTTTGGGCACACGGCAGAGCTCGGAATGGAAGGAGCGCAGTTTGACTTTTCCAAACCAAAATTGGCTGGAATTGAGAACAGACGCCATGTCGCGTTTGGAGAGGCCCCGATGTGCCTAAACAGTGGAAACCCCCCACATGTGACCCCATTTTGGAAACTAGACCCCCTAAGGAACTTATCTAGATGTGTGGTGAGTAGTTTGAACCCTCAAGTGCTTCACGCAAGTTTGTAATGTAGAGCCGTGAAGAAAAAAAATCATATTTTTTCCACAAGCATGATGTTTTAGTCCCCAAATTTTTATTTTCCCAAGGGTAAGAGGAGAAATTGAACCACAAAAGTTGTTGTCCAACTTGTCCTGAGTACGCTGATACCCCATATGTGGGGGGGAACCACTGTTTGGGCGCACGGCAGGGCTTGAAAGGGAAGGAGCGCCGTTTGACTTTTCCAAACCAAAATTGGCTGGAATTGCGAACGGACGCCATGTCGCGTTTGGAGGGCCCCTGATGTGCCTAAACAGTGGAAACCCCCACATGTGACCCCATTTTGGAAACTAGACCCCTAAGGAACTTATCTAGATGTGTGGTGAGCACTTTGAACCCTCAAGTGCTTCACACAAGTTTGTAATGTAGAGCCGTGAAGAAAAAAAATCATATTTTTTCCACAAACATGATGTTTTAGTCCCCAAATTTTTATTTTCCCCAGGGTAAGAGGAGAAATTGGACCACAAAAGTTGTTGTCCAACATGTCCTGAGTACGCTGATTCCCCATATGTGGGGGGGAACCACTGTTTGGGCGCACGGTAGGGCTTGAAAGGGAAGGAGCGCCGTTTGACTTTTCCAAACCAAAATTGGCTGGAATTGCGAACGGACGCCATGTCGCGTTTGGAGGGCCCCTGATGTGCCTAAACAGTGGAAACCCCCCACATGTGACCCCATTTTGGAAACTAGACCCCCTAAGGAACTTATCTAGATGTGTAGTGAGCACTTTGAACCCTCAAGTGCTTCACGCAAGTTTGTAATGTAGAGCCGTGAAGAAAAAAAATCATATTTTTTCCACAAACATGATGTTTTAGTCCCCAAATTTTTATTTTCCCAAGGGTAAGAGGAAAATTGGACCACAAAAGTTGTTGTCCAACATGTCCTGAGTACGCTGATACCCCATATGTGGGGGGGAACCACTGTTTGGGGCGCACGGGAGGGCTTGAAAGGGAAGGAGCGCCGTTTGACTTTTCCAAACCAAAATTGGGCTGGAATTGCGAAAAGACGCCATGTCGCGTTTGGAGGGCCCCTGAGTGCCTAAACAGTGGAAGCCCCCCACATGTGAACCCCATTTTGGAAACTAGACCCCCTAAGGAACTTAATCTAGATGTGTGGTGAGCACTTTGAAAACCCCAAGTGCTTCACGAAGTTTGGAATAAGAGCGTGAAAGAAAAAAAATCATATTTTTCCACAAGCATGATTTTTAGTCCCCAATTTTTTATTTTCCCCAGGTAAGAGGAGAAATTGGGCCCCAAAAGTTTTGTCCAACAGTCCTGAGTACGCTGATACCCCATATGTTGGGGGGAACACCCGTTTGGGGCCACGGCAGGGCTGAAAAGGGAAGGAGCCCGATTACTTTTCCAAACCAAATTGTGCTGGAATTGCGAACGGACGCCATTTCGCGTTTGGAGGCCCCTGATGTTTCCTAAACAGTGGGAAAACCCCCCACTGTGACCCCATTTTGGAAACTAGACCCCCTAAGGAACTTATCTAGGTGTTGGAAACACTTGAACCCCCCAAATGTTTTTCCTAAAGTTTTTTAATCCCCGGGTGAAAAAAAAAAAAAAATTTTTTTTTTTCCACAAAAGGTTTTTGTCCCCAATTTTTTTATTTTCCCAAGGTAAGAGGGGAAATTGGACCCCCCAAAAGGTTGTCCAATTTTTTCCTGATACGCTGATACCCCAAATTGGGGGATACCTGTTTGGGGACACGGCAGGGCACCAAGGGAACAGTAACGTTTTTGAATGCAACTTTTATAATGGGCCTGCGGGGCGCATGCCGTTAGCAGAGCCCCTGAGCCTAAACATGGGGAAAACCCCCCACATTGCCCCATTTTTGGAAACAGACCCCCCCAAAGGGAAATTTTTCTAGGTGTGTGGTTAGCACTTTGAACCCCCAAATGTTTCACAACGATTAATGCCCTGGCGTGAAAAAAAAAAAATATTTTTTTTTTTCCACAAAAGTGAGTTTTAGTCCCCAATTTTTTATTTTCCCAAGAGTAAGAGGAAAATTGGGCCCCCCAAAGTTTTCCAATATTCCGAGTACCTGATCCCTATGGGGGGGTACACTGTTTTGGGGACACGGGAGGGGGTCGCA
>JARQOD010000003.1:91303608-91360391 GCA_033576555.1 Oophaga sylvatica
AAAAACCATTGTGCAAAATTTCCTCTCACCTAAAAAATAAACCATATGATCGGGGTCCTGCAAAAATGACTTTAAAGGGGTTAATTTTCTGACAATTTATTAATGTCCAAAAAGGGTTTTTTAAAAAAAAAACAAATTTTCAACAGGGGGAACCTATCCCTTCGATAAAAAAGGGAGACTAGCAAAACAAAATTAACAACTTTCCAACGGAATAGAAGCGATTCCTTTTTCTCGGGGATGCTCTTCCCCTATTTTTCCCCAACCCTCCTGCGTTTTTTTGAAACTTTTGTTTACCACCAGATTTTCTTTGCAATTGAACAAGTCCCTATTGATGAACCCTAATCATCCAAAAAAATCACCATAGAAGCAAGGGGGTTTTGAAAAAAAATGGCCGAGCAAAGCCCCCCCCCTCCTCCAGACAGGGCGGAGCCAACATGGGGGGTTTTAAGGGGTTTGGGTTGGGGGGAAATTTTTAAATTTGGGGGTCTATATGGAAATTTGGATAGCTTCGGGTCTTTTTCCATTTTAGCAAAAACAGTTACCTTTGTCCGAGGGGAGAACTCGGACCTAGGAGAGGGCTTTAACGCAACCTTCAGTGTTGGGCCCTCGCGGTATTGCTCCGGGTACCTCCGGGCACACCCCCATCCCCGGGTTAGGGGCGGGGGTCGAAAGGGGTGGGGCCCCTAAACGCTGTCTCCAATGCAGTCCCAGGGCCTCCGCGCGAGACCCCTCGGGGACCCTCCGGGCCGGGCGCCACAATTTCCCGGGGCTCGGCCCTCACCCGGGGGAAAAACCGGGTCCGGGGGGCCCGGGGCGGTGTCCTAGGCCTCTGCCTGCGCTAGGGGGGGGCGGACCACCCACGCGCTGGACCTTGGGCGTACGGGATCTGGGGGGGGCCCGGCAGTGGCCGCCCTTCGGCCGCCTCCCCTACTACAGAGCGACTCTGGGGCGCGCGGCCTGCTTTCCGGCAGGGCCAGTGACTTCATCCCCCACTGACAGTGGGGTAGCAGGTATGTCGGCAGGCTGCGGTAGCGGTAGGCCGGTGGTGCGGCCTGGCTCATCACGCAGGTCACGACAAATTAATGACAGGGCAGCGCCTGCTTGGCAGCAGGGCCGGGGCAGTCTTCCTTCACAGGCAGTGAGGCGCCAGGTTTTTCGGGGGGTCGCCTGACGATTAGCCCAGTAATTGGCGCGACAGCGGCCTGCAGCGCGGCAGGGCCGGGACCATTGACCCTGCTAAGGGTGGTGGGGGAAGTCATCCGGGTATTATTGAGGGATCACGGGGGGCCATCGCTGTGCAGGCCCTTAGTGCGACGGGTGCTAGGGACGTGGCGACCCAGGTAGTGGAGACATTTGGGACTCAGCGGTCGGGATCCTCTCTGGAATTTGGGCCCTCTACGCCAGTCGTTTTCGAGGGGAGTCCTAGTCATCAGCAGCAGGCCACTGGAGTCGCCGTCGTTGGCCAGGACGGAGTGGAGGCATCCGAGGATCCAGGTTTTTCGGCTGGAGGGCTCACAGCTCCCTCGCAGCCCGGTGAGTACACCTCTTTGTCTGGCGTTCGTCACCCAATTTTGTCTTCTACACAGTGTTGGGGGGGGTCAGGTGGGCGATTATCAGGGCAGTGGGGGTTCTGCGTCCAGTGGGGAAGTGACTGGTGGCGTTAGGGACATGTTGGTGGGTGTGCGGGACTTGTTGTCTCGTTTGGAACGGGGTTTGAGTGGTTCATCTCCGTTGGCTGCATGGGTTGGGTCGCAGGCTGGGGGGCATAGCGGGCCGAGTGGGTCAGAGTTGGCGGGACCTGTCAGCGAGCCGGTGTCGGTATCAGTACAAACTGAGAAGGAGAAGGTGTGTCGTGTGCATTTGGATGATAGGGCGCACGGGGAGGTATACGTATGTTTTGAAGGCCCATTGGGGGCACATTTGAAGAAGGAAGTTAGAGAGCGCATTTGGAAGGACGAATATGTGGAGATTTTCTCGTTGCCTCTTGGGAAATTTAATTTAGATAAGAGTAAAAAAGAGGACAGTAAAAAAGAGGAGGAGGAGAAACGTAGATGGCGCTTGATTCCCCAGACGTTTGTTAATTGGCAACAAGCTTTCGCCATTTTGGCAAGTGTCATTGGGGAAAAGGCTCCGGATAATTGTTCGGCCCTATTTTGCTATTTGGATGCCATAGGTCCCATATGTCAAAGTCAAGGCCCGCGGGCCAGATCCGGCCCGCGAATTGATTATCTATGGCCCCCTGGATGATATTTAGTTACTATTAGATCCGGCCCGCAGGCCACAGCCGCCTGCTGGTGTTTTGCACGCACCAACCAGGGCCGGCGTCAGCACCCGGCACACCCGGGCAAGTGCCGGGGCCCTGAGCAGGCGGGGGGGCCCACTCGCAGTCTGGCACCCCCCACCCGTTAGCGGAGGAGAGCGGTGTCAGCACCGCCACTGGGCCCCCCCCCGCTTGCTCAGGGCCCCGGCATCAGCTGGCACAATACTTACCTCTCCGTGCCTCCGCTGCCGCAGCTCCGGGCTCCAGGGGGCGCCGGCGCTTCCTCTCACAGCAGGCCACTGAATGACGTCATCATTCAGTGGCCGGCTGTGGCACAGAGCGCGCGGACGTCGGACAGGTAAGACGTGTGTGTGTATGTCTCTGTGTGTGTCTGTGTGTATGTAGCGCGGTGCTTTGTGTGTGTGTGTGTGTGTATAAGTATGTGAGAGAGTGCTTGTGTGCTGTCTGTGTGTGATGATGGGCAGGCATTGCTGATAATGGGGAGGCATTGATGATGATGATGGGGAGAAGATGATAATGGGCAGGCATTGCTGATAATGGGGAGGCATTGATGATGATGATGGGGAGAAGATGATAATGGGCAGGCATTGCTGATAATGGGGAGGCATTGGTGATGATGGGGAGAAGATGATGATAATGGGCAGGCATTGCTGATAATGGGGAGGCATTGATGATGATGATGGGGAGAAGATGATAATGGGCAGGCATTGCTGATAATGGGGAGGCATTGATGATGATGGGGAGAAGATGATGATAATGGGCAGGCATTGATGATGGGGAGAAGATGATGATGGGCAGGCATTGATGATGATGGGGAAGAGATGATGATGAGGGGCAGGCATTGATGATAATGGGGAGGCCATGATGATGATGGGGAGGCAATGATGATGATAATGGGGAGTCTTTCCACAGCGCCCTTTCCTGAGCTGTAACAGTGCAGAACGCAGTACAGCGCAGAGGAGAGCTCCATATTTTGTATGGAGCATTATATGGTAACCAGTATCCTGTATGGAGCATTATATGGGGACCAGTATCCTGTATGGAGCATTATATTGGGTCCAGTATCCTGTATGGAGCATTATATTGGGTCCAGTATTCTGTATGGAGCATTATATGGGGGGTGACATCCTGCATGGGGTATTATATGGGTGATGAGGGGAGACTGTGGTGCCCATAATATTGTATGGAGGACTGTACTGTCCAGTCTGTACTGTGCGCTGTGAGGAGTTGGCGGTTTTTGAGCTATTGTACAATTTACAATAGATATCACTCATGTAATGGAAGAAGAGAAGTATTTGGCATTGTACTGTACCCATATTTCTCTGCTGTATCTGTGCATCATGAATCGTGGTCTGTGTTAAAGGGGCCCACTGAGGCTCTTTCGCCCGGGGCCCATAAAAACCTGGAGCCGGCCCTGGCACCAACACTACATTTCCCACAATGCACCGGTAGCAGGGCCGGCGTCAGTCCGGCCCTCGGCTTGTAGCAAATTTTTTTTTTTGGCCCTCGGTGTGTTTGACTTTGACATCCCTGCCATAGGTGAAGCTTATAGGGTGTATGGCGGGCAAGCTTGGCTCAGGTATGATGAACAATTCCGGCAGAGGAAGGCAGTTTGTCCTGCTATTCGTTGGGATCAAAAAGATATTGGTCTGCGGATGCGGGTCATAGGGCAAAACAAATTTAGCCATTCCTTTCATGGGGGGCTGGGAGCACCAGCCAGAGCAATAACACCTCCGGCACAGTCGGGGGCAGCGGGCAAGGACAGGCAGGAGTGCATAAGTCGGGCGTATGCTGGCAATTTAATGACGGCCAGTGCAAGTTTGGGGCAAATTGAAAATTCAAACATCTCTGCTCCACTTGCAATGGCGCCTCTCACGGAGCATCCAAGTGTTTTAGGAAAGGAAATGGAAAATTTGGAAGCGGTAATTCTCAAGGAGGAGACTCCAGTGAAACTGGAAAGGATGGTCCCCTATCTAAATAGATATGGGGACCGGGGAAAAGCGGCATTGTTGTACTCTGGTTTTAAGGACGGTTTTGTTATTCCGCATCCCCCATTTGATATTCCGCGAGTACTGAAAAACCTGCAGTCGGCGTTGTTACATCCCAGAGTTGTTTTGGATAAGCTGGAATAGGAAGTTTCGTTGGGTAGAATGGCTGGCCCTTTTATGTCCCCCCCTTTTCAGATATGGTTGTCTCCCCTTTGGGAGTCGTTCCAAAAAAGGAGCCAAATAAGTTTCGACTTATCCATCACTTGTCATACCCGCGTGGCAGGTCAGTGAATGATGGCATTGATCCTGAAATTTGTTCTGTTGTTTACTCCTCGTTTGATGAGGAGGCGCGGTGGGTGAGAAAGTGTGGTCGTGGGGCCCTTTTGGCCAAGACAGACATCGAGTCTGCGTTTCGCTTGTTGCCGGTGCACCCTGATAGCATAAAGTTACTGGGTTGCTATTGGGATGGTGTGTTTTTTGTTGACAGGTGCTTACCCATGGGGTGTTCCTTATCTTGTGCGTATTTTGAAGCTTTCAGTTCTTTTCTTGAATGGGTGGTACGAGACGTTTCGGTTATTCATTATTTGGATGACTTCTTGTGTGTTGGGCCAGCAGATTCATGGCGGTGTTCTAGGATTTTAAAAGCAGTTAAGTGGGTGGCTGAGCGGTTTGGTGTCCCGTTGGCGCCTGACAAGACGGAGGGTCCAAGTACGTGTTTGTGTTTTCTAGGGATCGTTATTGACACCATCGCATGGGAGTTCAGGCTTCCTGAGGACAAGCTATAAGCGTTGAGAGTGGAGGTGGTCAGAGCACGTCGGTTGAAAAAACTGTCTGCGTGATCTTCAGCCGTTGTTAGGGAAGCTGAACTTTGCTTGTCGGGTGATGCCGATGGGGCGAGTTTTTTCACGTAGGCTGGCGAGCGCTACTTCAGGTGTTCGAGCCCCTCATCATTTTATCAGGTTGTCCGCGGAGCTTAGGGCGGACTTGTCAGTTTGGGAATCTTTTTTGGAGGGGTACAATGGCCATTCCTTGGTAATGGCTGAGGTTGTTGACAATGATGCTTTGGACTTGTTTACTGATGCGGCCGGCGGGATTGGTTTTGGGGCATATTTCAAGGGACAGTGGTGCGCATCTCATTGACCCAGAGAATGGGTAGAGGGGGGCTTGGTGCATAACATAATGTTTTTGGAGATTTTCCCGATCCTCGTGGCTGTTCATTTGTGGGGGCACATTTTTCGTAATCATCGAGTGCGCTTTAATTGCGATAATATGGGAGTGGTATGCGCGATTAATGGTCTCACCGCATCTTCCCCCCCTGTGGTTCGGGTGTTGCAGGAATTGGTGTTGGTATGTTTGTCCTTGAATGCTCATGTTACAGCGACTCATGTTCCTGGTGTGAAGAACGAAATTGCTGATTCTCTTTCTCGTTCACAGTGGGATCGTTTCCGGTCATTGGCGCCAGAAGCAGAGGTAGTGGGTCTAACGTGTCCGGAGAAGTTATGGAAGGTGGCTTTTGGGCCGCAGGGTCGTTGATCAGGTCTTCGCTAGCCCCCAAAACTTGGGAGGCGTATCAGGCTGTTTGGCAGATGTGGGAAGGGGTTTTCGCAGCCGGTGCAAGCATTGGCATCGGACACGATTGGGAGGGAATTTTGTTGTCCTGGTTGGGACAGGGTGCGACGGAGGGTTGGTCTTGCGCGAAGGTATCACGGGTTTTGGCCGCTTTATCTTTCGGTTTTTCGTTTACGGGGGATTCAGGATTTTACAAAAACGTTTTTGGTTAAGCAGGCAGCGAAAGGATTTCTTCGTGTAAAAAGTCGGGGTGATACTAGGCGCATTTGGTATATTAGAGCAGTTGGGCCTTGCATTAGAGTCGACATGTTCCTCGAATTTTGAGGTGGCGTTGTTTCGCTTAGCTTTTTCGTTCGCATTTTTTGGGGCTTTGCGGGTGGGTGAGCTGGTTTCGCCGAACAAACATGTTGTAGGCGGGTTATTGGCGAGGGATGTAGTGTTGACTTTGCGGGGTGTTGAATTTTGGCTGCAGAGGTCTAAGACAGATCAGGCTGGTAAAGGTCGACGGGTGGTTTTGTGCGGTGTGCAGGGCTCTTTAATGTGTCCGGTTCAATGTTTTCAGCGCTTTCGGGAGTTTCGGCCTAGCCTGGTCGGTTCTTTGTTGTGTCATGCGGATGGGGGTAGTTTGTCTCAGTATCAGTTTGGTGCAATTTTTAAGAAGTCTATTCGGATATTGGGCCTGGATGACTCGCGTTTTGCTCCTCATTCTTTTCGAATCGGGGCAGTGACGGAGGCAGCAGCAGGGGGTTTGAGTCCGGCGTCCATTCAACGTATTGGCGTTTGGAAGTCAGGTCGGTATCGGAGTTACATCAGGCCTTAGTTCGTTAAGTGGCTGGAGGGAGATGCCTGGGAGTGTAGTGTTTTTCTCCGGGTACTCCGGTATTTGGTATTTTAGCCTTGTTTTCTCTTTTCAGGTATCGTGCCTTTGCTTGTGTGGATTTTTGGCCATTCCTTCGTTTACTGGGGAGCGTTGTGAGCTGACGTCAGGAACGAAGGTCGACAGCTGGGTTTTCACAGGAGCATGGCTGTGGTGCGGTGGATTGGCCTGAGAGGAATGGAATGGAGAAGGGTTCTCCAGGAAATACATGGTTGTGTTTTGATGGACCGTGCTCCTGACATTTTAGTTCTCCATGTTGGGGGCAACGATCTGGCGGTTCGACCTTTCCGGGAGTTGGTAAAGGACATTAAACAGGATTGTTTGCGTTTGTGGTTATTATATACAGGTGTTACTATTGTTTGGTCTGAAATTGTTCCACGCAGGCGTTGGCGTACGATGAGGTCCTTGGTAAAGGTCAACAAGGCCAGGATAAAAGTGAATAGGGCAGTTTCTTCATTTATTGTTAGGAATGGAGGAGTGTCAGTGCGGCATTTTGATCTGGAGAAGGGCGAGGGTGATTTTTGGTTGGCGGACGGGGTCCACCTAAATGGGGTGGGTTCTGATATTTGGGCGCTCGGCCTTCAAGAGGGGATAGAAAAGGCCATGGTATTGCGGTTTGGGGGGTCTCGGGCCATTGAGGTGTTCAAGGGCCCTCGTTGTGGCGGTCCGGGGTGCGGGGGGAATCCTTGAAGTCGGTTGGAAATTGGTTTTGGGGGACTCTGGATAGGGTCTCCTCCGTCTGAAGTTACGTTGATGGTGATCTGGTGAGATGTGGACGGGGAGTTCCGCAGGAGTGGGCGGATCCCCGAGGAGCTGGGTGAGCAACATATCATGGTGTGCCTTGGTGCTCCTGAGCCTGTGGGGTAACGGCTGGGAGTAAGATGATAGGTGTTGTTCACAGCAATTTCGGGTTAATTCACCAAGATCTTGTGGCTTCAAGGACTCCTCCTCAATGTTAAAGTATTATAAAGCTATGTTATCATTTGGTATTTTGTTAATGTTTGTGTGTTTAATAAAAGGCTGCTGTGGCCATTAGAATTCCAAATATTTTGGGCTCTGTGTATTTGTGAGCGGCGTTTGGGGATGGGTTATGTTACTGGTTGGGTGGTACAGGTGATAGGTTACATTAGACTCCCCGCAGGTAAGCGACTTGACAATACCAACGTCAAGCATTTGAAACAATAGAGGTGTTGGAGAAACTGACTTTCCGACCCTCTCTATTTCCATATTTGCCATTTTTGAGAATAGAGTTACGTGGTCTGTTGTTTTTCCATGTATAGACTTCATTTTTTTCATAATCACGAAAGTCTCTATCAAACTTGACTCTCTTAGTATGAGTCTTCAAGGGATTGTAGATTTTTCAACATCCTCTGATTAGCCTTAGTAAATTGTTCAGTATCCATAACAGGTTTCAAAGACAAATGTAGTGCATTAATGTCTTCTTTTATCTTGGATAATTCCTTTTCGTCATGTTTCACAATTAATTCCATCAGCTTTATGGAACAAGATGACAGGATTTGATTCCAATCTTTAATCCCTTTACCCCCAAGTGTGGTTTGCACGTTAATGACTGGGCCAATTTTTACAATTCTGACCACTGTCTTTTTATGAGGTTATAACTCTGGAACGCTTCAACGGATCTTCATGATTCTGAGATTGTTTTCTCGTGACATATTGTACTTCACGTTATTGGTAAAATTTCTTCGATAAAACTTGTGTTTATTTTTGAAAAAAACGCAAATATGGCGAAAATTTTGAAAATGTTGCTATTTTCAAACTTTGAATTTTTATTTCCTTAAAACAGAGAACTATGTCACAAAAATAGTTAATAAATAACATTTCCCACATGTCTACTTTACATTTGGAACCAAAATTTTTTTTGTTAGGAAGTTATAAGGGTTAAAAGTTGACCAGCGATTTCTCATTTTTACAACAAAATTTACAAAGTCATTTTTTTTACGGACCACCTCACATTTGAAGTCAATTTGAGTGGTCTATATGGCAGAAAATACCCAAAAGTGACACCATTCTTAAAGCTGCACCCCTCAAGCTATTCAAAACCACATTCAAGAAGTTTATTAACCCTTCAGGTGCTTCACAGGAGCTGAAGCAACGTGGCAGGAAAAAATGAACATTTAACTTTTTAGTCACAAAAATGATCTTTTACAAACATTTTTTTTATTTTTGCAAGGGTAAAAGGAGAAAATGGACAGATAAAGTTGTTGTACAATTTCTCCTGAGTATGTCAATACCACATATGTGGGGGAAAACCACTGTTTGGGCGCACGGCAGAGCTCGTAAGGGAAGGAGCGCCATTTGACTTTTTCAAACCAAAATTGGCTGGAATTGAGATTGGAAGCCATGTCATGTTTGGAGAGCCCCTGATGCACCTAAACAGTGGAAACCCCCACAAGTGATACCATTTTGGAAACTAGACCCCCTATGGAACTTATCTAGATCTGTTGTGAGCACTTTGAACCCCAAAGTGTTTCACAAAAGTTTGTAATGCCTGGGTGTGAAAAAAAATTTTTTTCCACAAAAATGATTTTTTAGCGCCCAATTTTGATTTTTCCCAAGAAAATTGGACCCCAAAAGATGTTGTCCAATTTGTCCTGAGTATGCTGATACCCCATATGTGGGGGGAAACTGTTTGGGCGCACGGCAGGGCTTGGAAAGGAAGTAATAATGTTTTGGAATGCAGACTTTGATGGGTGTCATGTTCCGTTTGCAGTGCCCCAGATGTGCCTAAACAATGGAAACCCCCACAAGTGACCCCATTTTGGAAACTAGACCCCCTAAGGAACTTATCTAGATCTGTGGTGAGCACTTTGAATCAACAAGTGCTTCACACAAGTTTATAATGCCCGGGCATGAAAATAAAAAATCCTATTTTTTTCACACAAAAATTATCTTTTAGTCACCAATTTTTTATTTTCCCAAGGGTAAGAGGAGAAATTGGACAGCAAAAGTTGTTGTCCAATTTGTCCTGAGTACGCTGATACCCCATATGTGGGGGGGAAACACTGTTTGGGCGCACGGCAGAGCTCGGAATGAAAGGAGCGCCGCTTGACTGTTTCAAAGCAGAGTTGGCTGGACGCCATGTCGTGTTTGGAGAGCCCTGATGTGCCTAACCAGTGGAATACCCCGACAAATGACACCATTTTGGAAACTAAACCCCTCAAGGAACTTATCTAGATGTGTGGTGAGAACTTTGAACGCCCAGGTGTTTCACTAAAGTTTATAACGCCTGAGCATGAAAATAAAAAAATCATATTTTTTCCACAAACATGATCTTTTAGTCCCCAACTTTTTATTTTCCCCAAGGGTAACAGGAGAAATTGGACCCCAAAAGTTGTTGTCCAATTTGTCCTGAGTACGCTGATACCCTATATGTGGGAGAAAACTACTGTATGGGCACATTTTGGGGCTCAGAAGGGAAGTAGTGACGTTTTGGATTGCAGACTTTGATGGAATGGTCTGCAGGTGTCATGTCGCATTTGGAGAGCCCCTGATGTGCCTAAACAGTGGAAACCCCCCACAAGTGACCCCATTTAGGAAAATAGACCCCCCAAGGAACTTATCTAGATGTGTGGGGGGAACTTTGAACCCCCAAGTGCTTCACAGAAGTTTATAACGTAGTTTCATAAAAATAAAAAATCATAATTTTTTCCACAAAAATGATATTTTCGCACCCAATTTTTTATTTTTCCAAGGGTAACAGGAGAAATTGGACCCCAAAAGTTGTTGTCCAATGTGTCCTGAGTACGCTGATACCCTATATGTGGGAGAAAACTACTGTATGGGCACAGTCGGGACTCGGAAGGGAAGTAGTGACGTTTTGGATTGTGTTATGATTTGGTAGCTGAGGAGAGCAGGCAAAAACGGCAATACACCAGAGAGGTTGGAATCTATTGGATTGCAGTACCCTGACTAACCACCACAACTAAAGGCAGCCGTGGAGTGTTCCTACGTTGGTCCTAGACGCCTCGTCACAGCCTAAGAGATTAACTACACCTAAAGATAGAAAGAGGAAAGCTATCTGTCCCAGAGCAGATCCCCAAAGAACATAGGAAGCCCCCAAACATGTAATGGCGGTTAGACAAGAGGAAATACAGACACAGACAGAAAATAGTATGAGCAAACGTTGGGGCCCAATCTGCCTAGACAGAAAAGGATAGAAAGGATACTCACTGCAATCCAAAAAACCCCTAAAAAATACCAACGCTACTAATTGCAAAAACACCTGAGATCACACGACCTCTACCACCTAAATCAGTTCTCTGGTGTAACAAAACTGAGCCACTGAAAAACTAGAAAAGGCAAATGAACAAATAACAGTGGCTCCAGAGGAACTGAGAGGAGCCCAAGCCCCCCGGGGGGGGGGGGGGGAAACCTGGCTAACCTCACAGAAATGCAGAGAAATATGCAAAAGGTAAGCACAAAAACAAAAAACAGAAAATATCTTATCTGAGAGCAGGAGAAGAGGCAAGACTCAGCAATCTTCCAAGTGAACCAGGAACCACAATTGAGACAAGAACAATTGATCACCGGCAAGCATGATGGGAGGGAACCTCCCTTATATCCAGCCAGTCTGTGATCCCTGATTGCCAATCCTCATTGAATGGTTCAGTACTGTTTGTAACCACTAGAGGGAGCTTCTGCTCAGAATTCATTTCTAAAACATTCACAACAGGATTGCAGACTTTGATGGAATAGTCTGCAGGCGTCATGTTGCATTTGGAGAGCCCCTGATGTGCCTGAACAGTGGAAACCCCCCACAAGTGACCCCATTTTGGAAAATAGACACCCCAAGGAACTTATCTAGATTTGTGGTGAGCACTATGAACCCCCAAGTGCTTCACAGAAGTTTATAACGTACAGCCGTAAAAATGAAAAAATCATTTTTTTTTTACAGAAATGATTTTTTTTACCCCCAATATTTTATTTTTACAAGGGTAACAGATGAAATTGGACCCCAAAAGTTGTTGTACAATTTGTCCTGAGTATGCTGATACCCCATATGTGGGAGAAACTACTGCATGGGCACACTTCGGGGCTCGGAAGGGAAGTAGTAATGTTTTGGATTGCAGACTTTGTGTCATGGTCTGCTGAGTTTCTGGGATTAGGTGGTTTTAGGATTAACCGGGATGGCCTCACTCTGGGATTCTGGGAGGCTTTTTATAGCCTCATTGTGGGGCCATCCTCTGTCGCTTATACTCTGACCCTTGGCCGAGTGTGTTTGACTCTGTTGTGCTTGTGCCAGTGCTTTGTGCCAGTGCTACGTTACGTCTGTCTAGTTCTGATTTGGCTGTGTCCCTGTTTCGAGTTTTGCCTGTCCCTTTTGTACTCTGCTGCCCTCTACGTGTATGACCCTTGGCTACGTTTTGACTCAGCTCTGCCTGCTCCTCTTGTACATCGCCACTCTCTCTGTGTCCGACCCTTTGGCTATTCTCTGATTACGCTCTGCCTGCTCCTCTTGTACTTCGTCGCCCTCTATGTGTATGACCCCTTGGCTATGTCCTGATTATCCGTTCTGTATATGCCCATTGGTAACTGTGTCCCGTAGTTACCCTTCTAGGAGTTTTCCTTCACCTCATACCTCTCTGGAGCTTAGGCCACACCCATAGCAGTCACGTGCTTCAGGTCCTCTGGCCTGAAGCATTCTCTATCTGCTACTGCTGCCTCTGAGAGACCTGTGGCCGGCTCCGCCCCTTGGCAGTCACATGCTTCAGGACCTGGTTGTCTGAAGCACACGTCTTCCCTGCTGCTGCTCGGCTCCACAGGTATCTTTGGGCACAGTTGCTTTACGCAGGGCACACGCACTGGCTCAGTGAGCAAGTATAGTGTGGTGTTCCTGACATTATAAGCAACCTTACATAATTTTGTGTTGGGGAATTAAGTGTCTTTCCCAAACCAAATGGATCCCATGCAAGCTTTGGTTGATCAGGTCAAGCACCTGACCCAAATGTTCCAGAAACTCAATGTGTAACAGCGCACGATGGGCCATACCTAGCAACAGTTGGTGGATACTGTGCAGGGGGCTATCGCTGCAGGGGCTCCTAGTTCTGGGGGTAGAGATGTGTCATTAGCGGGCCCTGAATCTCCAGTCAAATTGCCAGACCCTTTCTCAGGGGATAAAAGGGAGTTCAGGTCCTTCAGAGAAGGATGCAAACTTTTTCTTTCTCTAAGGCCCCGCTCCTCCGGGGATGAGTTCCAGAGGGTGGGGGTCATCATTTCCCTACTTCGGGGTGCTCCACAAGCATGGGCCTTTTCTCTATCTCCTTCTGCCCCAGAGAGAATGACTGTCGATGCCTTTTTTGAAGCCCTGGGTTGCATATATGATGAACCTGACAGGGTTCGTATGACTGAAGATATGGTGATGATTGTGCGACAGGGTAAACGCTCGGCTGAGTGGTTTTGTGCGGAGTTCCGACGCTGGGCTGCGGAGATCTCGTGGGATGATGCTGCCCTTCGGGGCCTATTCCGCAGAGGCCTGTCTGAATGCCTCCAGGATGCACTAGCCCTTCACCCTCCACCAGACACTTTGGAGGATGCCATTAAGCAAGCAGTGTGTATGGACTGCAGACTTCGGGCCAGGGGCATCATGCAGTCCGAGACATCTCTATTCTCCGGCAGCAAAGAGACTGGTATAGCACCTGCTGCTCCTGAGCCTATGGAAGTAGGTGTCACCTTTGTCAGAGAAAAAGAGAGAGAACGTCGCCGGGAGAAACAGCTCTGTTTTTACTGTGGGGAGTCCGGTCACTGGAAAAAAGAGTGTCCCTTGTGTCCGTCATCCTCCAAGGCGACGGGAAACGACTAGGTCTGGGTAGTAATCGAGGAGGCTGCCCAGACCTTCAGGTACTTTCTTCCTCATGTGCCAAGATTTTTCTAAAGGTTGAACTGTTGGTAGACTATTATCGTTTTTTCTCTACAGCATTGGTGGACAGTGGTTCATCACTTAACCTGGTCTGCTCTGATATCATTTCCCAACTCCAGATAGGGACAGTCAGGCTTCATACCCCACTTAAAATCGTGGCCATCGACTCATTTCCTCTCACCCGAACGGTGATTCTTTCTGTTTCTAAGAAATTTGTATTGAAAATTGGTTTTTCTCACATGGAAGAGATTGAATGTTTTGTTATGGACAAATTGCCCGCAGGGCTGGTTTTGGGCATGCCCTGGCTTCTATGCCACAATCCAATGATTGATTGGGAATTGGGGGAGATTGTCAAGTGGGGGTCCAAATGTGTTGACTGTGACCCGAAATCTGTTTTTTATGTGAAAATTGCAAAACCTGTCTCTGTGTCTTCTCTCAGTCTGGAGGGTATGCCAGAGTACCTAAAAGACTTTGAGGACGTTTTTTCAGAAAGTGAGGCTGAGGCGTTACCCCCTCATAGGCCATTTGACTGTGCCATCAATCTTATTCCAGGAGCCAAATTGCCCAAAGCTCGTTTATTTAATTTGTCGGGTCCGGAGTGCCTGGCTATGAAACAATATATTGCTGAAAGTGTCCGTAAGGGGCACATAAGACCTTCAGTTTCCCCGGTAGCAGCGGGGTTTTTCTTTGTTAAGAAAAAAGATGACAGCCTACGTCCCTGCCTCGACTTTCGAGAATTAAATAAAATTACGGTCAGGAACACATATCCCCTGCCTTTGATTCCCGATCTCTGTAATCAGCTCTCTGGATCCAGATGGTTCTCTAAACTGGATCTTAGAGGGGCCTATAATCTGATAAGGATACAGGAAGGGGATGAGTGGAAAACGGCTTTTCTTACTTCTGAGGGGTTATTTGAGAACTTGGTAATGCCATTTGGTCTCACCAATGCACCAGCCGTTTTCCAAAATGTTATCAATGTCGTGTTCTTATCGGCCGCTATGTGGTTGTATACCTGGATGATATCCTGATATATTCTGCTGATAAACAGTCACATTTGTTACATGTTAAAACTGTGCTCCAGAGGCTCCGAGAAGATCAATTGTTTGTCAAACTTGAGAAATGTTCATTTTTTGTTCAAGAGTTGTCGTTTCTAGGTCTTATTATCTCACCTCTGGGGTTTCGCATGGATCCCAAGAAGGTGCAAGCTATTGTGGAGTGGGTCCAGCCCCGGGACCTTAAGGGACTCCAGCGCTTCTTGGGATTCGCGAATTATTATCGCAAATTTATTAAAGGGTTCTCACAGATAAGTAAGCCCCTTACGGATTTCATTTGTAAAGGGGCAGATGTCAGGAACTGGTCCCCGTCAGCTAAACAATAATTTCTAACATTAAAAAACTGTTTCATATCTGCTCCTATCCTGATTCAACCCGACCCTTCTATGCCATTTGTGGTTGAGGTTGATGCTTCTGAGGTGGGGGTGGGCAGTGTTGTCGCAGGGACCGACTTCCCTAACTAATCTCAGGCCTTGTGCCTATTTTTCTAGAAAATTTTCTCCCGCTGAAAAAAATTATGACGTAGGCAATGGGGAGCTCTTGGCTATTAAATTGGCGTTCGAAGAATGGAGGCATTTTTTGGAGGGGGCGGCTCACCCTATTACAGTTATCACTGACCATAAAAATTTAGAATATATCAAATCTGCTAAGAGACTGACTCCCAGGCAAGCCCGCTGGTCACTTTTTTTTTCCAGATTTCAGTTTTCAATTACTTTTCGTCCAGGGTCAAAAAACGTGAAGGCTGACGCTCTGTCACGTAGTTTTGAACCAGTGTCCGCCCCCGATCCGCCGTCCCCCATTCTTCAACCCAGTATCATGGTTGCCGAAATGTCATCGGAATTGGAGCGGTTGATTGTGGGGGCTCAATCTTCAGCACCAAGGTCCAAACCTGAAGACAAATTATTTGTTCCGCAGCTTTTGTGCACCAAACTCCTGTTGGAGTTCCATGATTCGAAATTGAGTGCCCATCCTGGTATTGCAGCCACGCGAGAAGCAGTGGCAAGAGTTTTTTGGTGGCCTTTAATGGCTTCGGATGTTAAGAAACATGTCGCTGCATGTGGAATATGTGCCCATTCTAAGAGCTCTCATTGCCGGCCGGCCGGGGAATTGGTGCCTTTACCAATTCCGGGAAGACCATGGACTCATTTGTCCATGGACTTCATTACTAATCTGCCATCGTCCCATGGAAATATTGTTATTTGGGTAATTGTGGACAGATTTTCTAAATTAGCACATTTTGTACCCATGGCAAGTTTACCATCAGCAGAGACTCTCTCTAGACTTTTCCTTTCCCAGGTGATACGTTTGTACGGGGTACCTACGCTGATAAAGGGACTCAATTTGTGTCTAAGTTTTGGCGGGAATTTTGCAAAAAACTGGGGATATCTTTGTCATTTTCCTCAGCTTATCATCCAGAAAGTAACGGGCAAACTGAACGCACCAACCAGTCTCTTGAACAAATCCTGCGGTGCTTGACTTCTACCCTGCAAAGCGACTGGTCTGATGCCTTGCTGTTAGCAGAGTTCGCCTTCAATAACCGGGTAAACCAGTCTACTGGTAGGTCACCATTTTTTGTTAATTATGGGATAAACCCTTATTTTGGCGAATTTTCGCGCATGGATTCTGGTTGCCCGGGGAAGAGGACGGGATCAATCGTCTCAGGGATCTGTGGTCAAAGGTTCGACTAAATATTTCTAGGGCTCAGGAAAAATATAAACATTTTGCGGATAAAAAAAGGGACTCTGCTCAGTTGCGATGTGGAGATAAGGTTTGGCTCTCCACACGGAACATAAGCCTTCGAGTGCCCTCCGCCAAACTTGGACCTAAATTTATTGGCCCTTATGAAGTCATTGAGGTGGTGAACCCGATAGCCTATCGCTTTCGTCTGCCCCCCTCTTTAAAACTCCATAATGTGTTTCATAGGTCCTTACTTAAAAATTTTGGGTCAGTGAGGGAGGATTCAGACGCCAGTCCTTCTCCAGTCTTGGTTGATGGGCATATGGAGTTCGAAGTGCAACATATTGTGGACTCCAGGCGTGTTTGGGGTCTTTGCAATATCTGGTGCATTGGAAGGGGTACGGTCCTGAGGATCGGTCTTGGGTATCAGCTAGATGGGTACACGCTGACCGCCTGGTTCGTGCATTCCATGCCCGGCACCCTGAGAAACCTGGGAGTCCAGAGGCCCCCCGTTAAAAGCGGGGTACTGTCATGGTCTGCTGGGTTTCTGGGATTAGGTGGTTTTAGGGTTAACCGGGATGGCCTCACTCTGGGATTCTGGGAGGCTTTTTATAGCCTCATTGTGGGGCCATCCTCTTTCGCTTATACTCTGACCCTTGGCCGAGTGTGTTTGACTCTGTTGTGCTTGTGCCAGTGCTTTGTGCCTGTGCTACGCTACGTCTGTCTGGTTCTGATTTGACTGTGTCCCTGTTTCGAGTTTTGCCTGTCCCTTTTGTACTCTGCTGCCCTCTACGTGTATGACCCTTGGCTACATTCTGACTCAGCTCTGCCTGCTTCTCTTGTACATCGCCGCTCTCTCTGTGTCCGACCCTTTGGCTATTCTCTGATTATGCTCTGCCTGCTACTCTTGTACTTCGTCGCCCTCTATGTGTATGACCCCTTGGCTACGTCCTGATTATCCATTCTGTATATGCCCATTGGTAACTGTTTCCCGTAGTTACCCTTCTAGGAGTTTTCCTTCACCTCATAGCTCTCTGGAGCTTAGGCCACGCCCACTAGCAGTCACGTGCTTCAGGTCCTCTGGCCTGAAGCATTCTCTATCTGCTACTGCTGCCTCTGAGAGACCTGTGGCCTGCTCCGCCCCTTGGCAGTCACATGCTTCAGGACCTGGTTGTCTGAAGCACACATCTTCCCTGCTGCTGCTCAGCTCCACAGGTATCTTTGGGCACAGTTGGTTTGCGCAGGACACACGCACTGGCTCAGTGAGCAAGTATAGTGGGTGTTCCTGACACTTTGATGGAATGGTCTGCGGGTGTCATGTCGCATTTGGAGAGCCCCTGATGTGCCTAAACATTGGAAATCCATCAAAAATACCCCATTTTGGAAACTAGACCACCCAATGAACTTATCTAGATGTGTGGGGAGAACTTTGAACCCCAAGTGCTTCACAGAAGTTTATAACGTATTGCCATAAAAATAAAAAATCATAATTTTTTTCCACAAAAATGATATTTTCGCCCCCAATTTTTTATTTTCCCAAGGGTAACAGAAGAAATTAGACCCCAAGAGTTATTTTGCAATTTGTTCTGAGTACGCTGATACCCCATATGTGGGGGTAAACTACTGTTTGGGCGCATGGCAGATCTCAGAAGGGAAGGAGCACCGCTTGACTTTTTCAACACAGAATTGGCTGGAATTGAGATCAGATGCCATGTCACATTTGGAGAGCCCCTGATGTGCCTAAACAGTGGAAACCCCCAATTCTAACTCCAGCTCTAACCCCAACACACCCCTAACCCTAATGCCAACCCTAACCCTAATACTAACTTTAGCACGAAACCTAACCCTAACTTTAGCAATTTATGATTGGCAGCTGTCACACGCCAAAAGACGCTTTTTTATTGCAAAAAATAGATTTTGCATCTTCACATTTTGAGAGCTATAATTTTTGCATATTTTGGCCCACAGAGTCATGTGAGGTGTTATTTTTTGCGGGACGAATTGACGTTTTTATTGGTACCATTTTTGGGCACGTGACATTTTTTGATCGCTGTTTATTACAATTTTTGGGAGGTTAGAATGAACAAAAATCAGCAATTCATGAATTTCTTTTGGGGCGGGCGCTAATACCGTTCCGCGTGTGGTAAAATTGATAATGCATTTTTATTCTTCTCGTCAGTACGATTACAGCAATGCCTCATTTGTATTTTTTTTATGCTTTGGCACTTTTATACAATAAAAACAATTTTATATAAAAAATAATTATTTTTGCATCGCTTTATTCTTCGAGCTATAAGTTTTTTATTTTGTCGCTGATGATGCTGTATGGTGGCTTATTTTTGCGGGACAAGATGACGTTTTCAGCGGTACCATGTTTATTTATATCCGTCTTTTTGATCGCGTGTTATTCCACTTTTTGTTCGGCGGTATGATGATAAAGCATTGTTTTTTGCTTTGTTTTTTTTTTAAGGGGTTCACTAAAGTGGTTAACTAGAGGGACAGTTTCATAGGGCGGGTCGTTACGGATGCGGCGATACCAAATATGTGACCCTGCGGCCATCTTGGATCCAGGGTCTTGCAGGGAGGAAGGCCTCAGAACAGCGCGATTATATCACGCTGTTCTGAGGGTCTCAGAAAGCATGCAGGGAGCCCCATCCCTGCGCGATGCTTCCCTGTTCCCCCGGTACACCGCGATCATGTTTGATCACGGTGTGCCAGGGGTTAATGTGCCGAGAGCGGTCCGTGACCGCTCCTGGCACATAGTGCCGGGTGTCAGCTGTAATAATCAGCTTGTAACGCAGCTGCAAGGCAGGCTAATGTGTGCTCCACCTGTAGGCCACAGAGGGAAGAAGGGATTACTCACTCCCAGGACATGCCTGCACTGCAGCAGCCAAAACCACAACCAGGTGGCAGCAAAAACATCCAAAGCTGAGTTAGGAATAATCAGTCATACGAAGTATCAGAGGTCTCAGCAAGCCCGTGGTCAGAAACAAGCCTATAGGTCAAAACCGTACAGAGGCAGAAGTACCAGAAGGAGCAGCAATATACGTAGTCAGTATACCAAGCAGAGGGTCAAATAGCCAAACATGAGCGCGGGGTCCAAGGACGTGAGACGGGAGACGTGGTCGGGGTACAAGCCAGGGAATCAAAAAGCCAGACAGAGAATGTAGCAGCAGAGACGGATACCAAGAGACAGGGTCAGAGTCAGTCCGGGTCATACACGAGTAAACAAGTCAAAGGCAGGAGGATCACCAAGGTACAAGGGTCAGAGGCTCTAAACTGGAAGCTTGAGCTATCACTAACACTGGTAAGCCAGCTGTGACGGACTGAAATAGCTCAGCTAGCTCCAGAACGAGGCCAAGGAAATTAACCCCAGCATGACCAGTTCTGAGAGAGGACAGCAGAGCATAAACTTCGGACTGGACCATGACACAGCTGACACCTGGCCACGATCGGCGCGCTCCCCCGGGAGCCCGTCCGATCGCATGGGACGTACTATCCTGTCCATGGTCATACGGGCCCAGGTACCATGGACGGGATAGTAGTCCGATGGCAGAAAGGGGTTAAGGAAACTGTCAGTATAGAGAAAAGTTGCATTTTTATTAATCCTCAATCCTCTAGGAATCATATCTTTAGAGAAATATGATTTCAGTGACGTTGAATCCCACCATAGCTTAATTTCTTTAGATTTCTTAGACTCAAGTTGCTTCATGAGATCAAATAAATTGTCATTACAAGAAACTTCAATGTTACCCACAGTATTATGTTGTAGATTGTTAAAGATAGAATTGAATCTATCCAAACGGGTGGTATCACTAGTGTCTTCAGCGTTTCTGTGTGAATTTTCCATAATTATAAAGTGGGAGCACCGACACAAAAGACTTAATAAAATTCACAAAAAATAGGAAGAGGGAAATAGGAAAGTCAGCTCACCACAGCTCTGCTCTGTTGCTGTATTAGTGGAAGTCCTCCTCTCCAGACTAAGGGTGTTAGTATGGGAGGGAAATTTTCACCTTCCCTTGCTAATTTGGTTGTTGCAGTTTGGGAGGAATTTTTTCTTTTTTCTGAAAACAAAATTTTTCATGCCAACATATATTTTATGGGCGTTATATCGATGATATAATAATAATATGGACAGGTAGTGATGTGGAGGCTAGTGCTTTCATAAGGTACATTAATGATAATAAATTTAATTTGAAATTTACACATCAAATTACTCAAACATGTGTTAACTATTTAGATGTTACCATCATGTGTGATTATGCTGAGGAAAGATTTTCTTTCATGCCGTATAAAAAACAACGTATAGTAACTCTATTTTGAATGCTAAGTCATGTCATCCTCCACACATTATACGTAACATCCCTGTAGGAGAATTAACTCGGATAAAAAGACATTGCTCTGCTGATGAAATGTATTTTTTGGAAAAAACTAAGACCATTGTCAGATTAGAACAAAGGGGATATACTAATCGACATTTAAGTAGAGCGACATCTATTGTGGATAATATCAATAGAAATGATTTATATAGTCCTCAATATACGGATATTATTCAGCTTATACAAAAATATCTACCAATGTTAAATGAAAATGAAAAATTCTCTGAGGTTTTAAAGCGATCTCACATTCGCTTTGTAGCCAAAAAATTGCAGACTCTAGGTAACTTTGTTTCGCCCAGTTTTTTTCAGGAACCAACTTTGTCCACACAACCTACATGGCTTTTGCATAAAGGTTTTTTATAAATGTGGACATTTAACTTGTAAAGCATGTGAACATGCAGATTATAATAAACACAACTTTGTTTCTTCAGTCACTAATAAGAGTTTTTCGATTAGCAGCTATATTAATTGTAATACCTCTGGTGTAATCTATTTGGTTGAGTGTGTTCAGTGCAATTTACAATATGTTGGTTGCACTACTGGTCCACTAAAAAAACGTATAAGAAGACGCTTATCAGATACAGATGTGTAGCCCAGCTGCGCTTGGAATCACATTTCCCAGGAGGATGATCCAAAGGTAACACCCACAAGTGACCTGATATTCATTCACACAGCTTCACCAATCCCGAGAGCCACCAGAGGGAGCCTTTTTGAGAGTATATAAGGATGGTGAAGCCACAGCAGACAGTTCAGATTTGAGCCAGATTAGCTGGGAGAGCGTAGAAGTTGTTAGTTCTCTAGGAGTGTTGGAGAGTTAGCTCTAGAAGTGTGCACAGATCAGTAGACGGAAATCCTGATAGCTGCTTCAGACAGAGCATTAGAAAGAAAGAAGGAAAGAGAACAACAGTTATTGAAAGAACCTGAAGACTGCAGCTTTGAGCTTAGTTCAATGTGTGGAGGCTAGTACAAGTGGAGAAAGATAGCCACTTCAGCCTGGTCAGAACTGAGTCAACTGAGTGCAGTTCAGGGAGCAAGCGTGCCGACGCTTTGAGAGCGGTGAAGAGAGAGAAGAATCAGCCATCTACTGCTAGTGTGCTTATGTTAAGGGTCGGAGTAGGACGAAAGGCGAGTGGAAGAGAAGAAGAGAGTAACAGAAGTTGAAACAGCATTGATAGCTTACCTCTACTCTGAACAACCGGACACCGGGTCTGAGCTTGCTAGCATCTACACGACTAGTAGGAGATACCGGAGACCCTGCTGGACTATAGGTCGCAGGGGCCCAGGAGTGCTGATACGTAACCAGGGTCAGGAAGACGGGGGTCTAGCAGGACGCTGCTTACAGAGACACTGTTCTATCCAAGAGAAGGCTCCACCACAAAGTCAGCCGGGCGTATAAGTGAAGACAGAGTTAGACTTTGTTTCATACAGGTTAGAAACTCACACCATAGGAGTAAGGAGGCCCTACACCTACTCAGTGGGAATACTGGACGTGCATCCTCCACCCTACCAGCATCCCGGGACGTGCCTGCTATCCCACCAGTAAAGGTACAGAAAGAGACTTTCGTGTGTGTGTCTGCCTTATTGCTCCTGCGGCTGAAAGCCCCTTCTCCATCTTGCACCCCAACACCGCCATCTACCCTGAGGGACCCAGTCTTGCGTGTGGAAGACTTAACACCTTGCTGCCCAGTAACAACCCCTCAGCGGATCTACAAACTGATCTGAAACTGAATGGGAGGAGACACAGATTAGATATTAGAAAAAACTTTTTGACAGTTAGGGTGATCAATGAGTGGAACAGGCTGCCAGGAGAGGTGGTGAGTTCTCCCTCAATGGAAGTCTTCAAACAGAGGCTGGACAGACATCTGTCTGGGATGATTTAGAGAAGGGTTGGACCAGATGGCCCAGGAGGTCCCTTCCAACTCTACTATTCTATGATACACAGCAGCGCTGGTCACACTGACCAGGTACCACAGGTGGCGTCACGAACTTCTTACAAACCATTTAATCCCCTGTAAATATCCCCTCTTTTTAGTGAGCGCCCAGGGCCACGGACCGAGCTGCGCTACCCGTGACATCCCCCATTGAAGTGAACGGGCTCGGTGCTGAGTACCCCACAGGCCCTGGCGGGCGGCTCACAAACAGTTCCACTGCATTAAATATTTCAGCTGTATCCAAACACTTTAACTATATACATAACGGGGATACTAGGTGCTTTAAATTCAAAGGTATAGAGAGGGTGTTCAGACCCTTGAGAGGGGGAGATCATAGAAGAAAAATCCTTAAAGGCTGGGTCTCACATAGCGATACACCAGCGATCCCGACAACGATATGCACTTGTCAGGATCGCTGGTGTATCGCTACATGATCGCTGCTGAGCTGCCAAACAGGCAGCTCAGGCAGCGATCTGGGACAGCGACACTGCGGGTAACATCGCTTAGTTACCCGCAGTGTACCTTGGATACCAGCGCCCTGATGTAGGGAGCTGGTATCCAAGGTACACAGCGGGTTTCCAAGCGCTGCGCGGTGCCTGGAAACCCGCTGTGTACCTTGGATACCAGCTCCCCTGCATCAGGGCGCTGGTATCCAAGGTACACAGCGGGTTTCTAGGCACAGCCCCGCGCCTGGTGTACCTTGGATACCAGCGGATCGCTGCTCTCCCGCCTGTCACACGCAGCGATGCGTGCCTGTCAGCGGGAGAGCAGCGATCAAAAAAATGTCCTGACATTTCAGCGACGATCAGCGATACCCAGCAGGGGGCTGATCGTCGCTGAATGTCACACACAGCGATATCGCTGGTGAGATCGCTGCTGCGTCACAAAACTAGTGACTCAGCAGCGATCTCGGTAGCGATATCGCTATGTGAGACGGGCCCTTAACAGGGAATCTTATTGGATCTTTAAACTAAATACTAGGGTTCCATTGGGTATGAACTCTAGACAAGATCTGATATTGCAATATTAGTAATATATGTTTTTTTCGGTGTTTTTTATTTTTTGGTTGTCTTATGTATGATTTTTTCTATATTTGTTTTGTTCATTTATTCCTTTTTTATCATGAATGGTTGATCTGATGTGTGACTAGAATCTGATCTTTTTTTTTTTCTCTTCCACCTGATGCATTTGTGAATAGAGTATATAACCTAGGTGTTTTTCATGTTTGTGCATACCATGATTAAGGCTTAATTGCTGAAACGCGTTGGTCATATTACTTCCTTTTGTGTTACCCACATCGTTTTTCTATGTTTTTTAAGACTTAAATAAACTACTATTTTTATACATCAGTGGATTGTTTCATCGCTAGAGCACACCATCCTTTCTTTTTGCTGAGTACTGATGCCCTAGACCGGGGCGGCTCCGTGCAGAGGACTGCCACTAACGCAGAGCAACATGCTGTGGTGAGCTGACTTTCCTATTTCCCTCTTCCTTTTTTTTATGATTACAGCAATCGCTTCCCAGGAAGAGCTGGTCTATACAGCTTGTCTTATTTCAATCTGACAGGAGACTCTCCAGCTTACTCTTGGATGTCCCAGACGCACTAACAACTTTCCCAGTATCCCTTGGGGCTTTAGCCATTTTAACACCTATAGTTGCTGGATGATTCTAAATCAACAGTGCAACTTCTGTCTGTCACTGTAGTGTAACATTGGGCCGAGTGCTATTCGATAAAACATCGGATAGTAGTCAGACAAGTTATATGCCAGTGTGAAAATACCCTAATAGTGGGCAATAAATATATAAGAGAGTTTATTTAGATATAATAGAGTACATTCTCTCGAGACAGATCTGCAAGTGTATAATCTGAGTGTCAAATGATGGAGTCCATTAGATGTGGAGTAAATAAAAACCATGGAGAAGGCCAAAGCAGAGCAGGGTAGAAAAACCCCTCGCTCGTATCACAACAAAGTGGCTTCCTCAGGTGTAATGTACTAATGCTCAGAAACTGTCCATATATATTGGAATAATAATAGCAAAGAGATATGGCGCATCATTAATGTCATTTGAATGCCTTTGTCAGAGATTGACAGCGGCATTTAAATGATTAAACTCCAAATGTAAAACACCTTATATGGGACTGGGAAACCTACTTTTTTATTAGAGGAGTCTAATGGACAGTCTGGTCACATGCTCCTCCACCAACAGCCACTGTATGGACAGATGTGTTGGTCAACTTGTAAAGAAACCTGCACTAACAAGAGAAAGTGGTTGACCACTTTACCTGAGAATCCGTCAGTGAACTCATTTTTACAGTCTAACACAAAAGTTTTTAAACTTTTTTTTTGTCTGTCTTTTACTGAGCTCCTCTCAGCTGATTTATGACCACAGACCACTTCAAAGTTGAATGTTCAGATAAATAAAAAAATATTTAGACTTGAGAGTCCTCAGTGGTTGATACCTTTTAATGGCTAACTGAAAAGATGGTAACAAATTGTTACCATCTTTTCAGTTAGCCATTAAAAGGTATCAACCACTGAGGACTCTCAAGTCTAAATATTTTTCTATCTACTGGCTAACACGGTACGAAGATACACATCTTTCCTATATCACAGATAAATAAAGAGCCTGTAAAAGCCACATGGTGCAACATTTGTAATGAAACCCACTGGCAAAAATTATTTTAAGCTCAAAATACATGCAATTAAGTAAAGAAATTGTCATCAAAGCTGTCCGAAACCTTTAAAGACTATTAATCATAGCAGTAAGTTCTTGTATAAGTATAGGTTTTACTCACATGATATGGAGCTGGTAGAAGTGGTGAAAAAGACTGTCATTGAGTGGTTGGGACTTGTAACAGAGCATTACAGAAACCAGGAATACTTCATTACATATAGATAGAACTTTGATTTAGAATCTAGACAGACATTGTGCAAGACAAGCCAGGGGAGTAAATAAGACCAGTGCTGCAAACTGCAATTGATTGTTTTGAAGAGGGTGGAAACACTGCTTCAGCTGCCCCAACAACCCAAGTCTGGAGGTTTGTTGTCCGAGAACTCCTTTGCTACCAGAGAGTTTTTTGTTTTATTATATCATATTGGAGTACAATTCACACCAAAACGAAGAGATCCAAGATAAAATACAATTTTATTCAGTATAATTAAAAAACAACAATAAAAAACAGAAATGTCTCAACAAGAAGAGCACCACTATATTAAATTCAATTCATGTGAAAAAAGTATAATGCACTGTTCACTATCAAGTTATAATATGCACAAAGCCAGAGAAATACAAAAATGCAGGCCAAAACAGGATTGATATGCTATTGTTTTTATGATAATTTACCAAGTGATATTGCAATATATGTTCAAACCAATCTATTTAATGCAGATTACAGGACTATATAAATAACAGGATAAAATATCCATAATAGTGTCAATATTAATAATGAATCCACAAAAAGGAAAGAACATGAACAAGCCTATAATACCGGCAGCACATAAAGAAACAAAATGTGAACTGAGATCAGCCCAATACAGCGACATCCATCATCATTTATATTAATGGGCGCATGAAGACAATACTCTAAGTTAATGCAGATGTCGTTATCGGTAGTGCAGGGACAGAGGACAGTACTACATAATCCTAGCAGCAATTGCTACGTAGTATAGAATCAGCATTATTACCTGGCAGTGCGATATGTGCAGCAGTGCAGAGAGTGGCGCTCGTTCACCCCGACGCGCGTTTCGCCCGATGCTTCTTCTGGGGGCGTGGTTAAGTGAGGCAAAAGGAGGACTATTTAAATATCCAAGTGACCAATGAAATGTTGTGACGTCATTATGACAGGCAGTGGGCGTGTTGACGCATGAACGCTGATGCCACGGCACCTGGTACAGCTAGAGTCCAGGAAGTCGCTCAATGACACGCATGTGAACCGCATGTCATCACAGTGAGCGCCTCCGTGACTCTGCCTGGGTCAGGGAAACCAGCGCATGCGTACTGCAGATCTGCAGGTCATAACACTGAGAAAGTGCCGAAGTGCGAAAGAAAAAACAAAGAAAAGACTAAGGAGTGATAGAACAGAAGAATTTGTGCAAAAAGGTGAAAATTCATTTAATAATTATAAATACAAATACTAGAAAGTGCTGAATTGATAAAGTGAAAAATATATATTAATATCATATAAACACATAACAATTCCATAATAAATAAATAAATTTATCTATAATAATTATAATAAATAAGACTGATAAATACACATATAAAATAACATATGAGAAAACCGCATGTTGCACCAAAAAAGTGATAATTAACAAATATAGAAAAATACAAAACTAATGATGACACCAGTCCAAACAATATTCATATCAAACTGGCAAAAAAAACAGAAAAGCCGGACTTGATGGTAGATAGATTCTTCATGTCCTCTGAATGAATCGATAAAATGTAAACACTAGATCCATAAAATGACCGATAAAGGTCAGTCGTATACTTTATTGTCTAAAAAATAAGAATTAAAATTAATAAGCATATATAAAATAGAAAACACAACAAATCACAATAGAAAGATTAAATTTAAAAACCTCATAGACTAATGGCATGCGAATTGATTACAAAAATGCAGCAAAACCAAGACTTTCATTGAGACCAGCAGGACTAAGGGTGCCTAATTTATAAATCCACCTACTCTCCATTTGTGACAAAGTTTTAGCTATATTCCCACCTCAGATACCCAAGTCAACCTGATCAATGGCTTTGATATTAAGGCCCCTTGAATTGCATCCATGGTATACTTTAAAATGTCGAGGTAAAGTTTTCAAAGTAGAGATATCCTGTATCGTGCTTGCTTTTTCAATATCACGTGCATGCTCCCTAACTCTAAGTTTAAGTTCTCTGGTAATTAAACCTATATATATCTTGTTACAAGGGCAGACTGCATGATAAATAACTGCTTTAGATGAGCAAGTAAGATGCTTTCTGATTTGATAGAGCCTAGAATTATCTTGATTATCAAAAGTTTTGCTTTTAATCAGATTAGAGCAAGCCTTGCAGATACCACATGGATAAAAGCCATTTTTGTCATTTTCATATCTGTTGGAATATTTTTTGGGGTCATAGTGGCTATGAACAAGCATATCCCTCAAATTAGCAGAACGTCGAGCTGTAAATGATGGTACGGTAGGTATAATTTGTTTTAAAACAGGATCCATTTCCAGAACTTTCCAATGCTTTTTAATTATATTCGTTAATTCGTTCCACTCAGTGCAATAGGATGAGATAAATCTGACTTGTTTATCATCAGTATCTCCTTTTTTGTCCTTCTCACCATATAGAAGATTGTTTCTGCTAGATTTAATAGCTCGATGGTAACCCCGTCTAATGGCCCTCTTGCTATAACCTCTCTGTTGAAATCTGTATGCTAAATCACGTGCCTGCAATTCAAAAGATAAATCATTAGAGCAAATCCTTCTTGCTCTTAAAAACTGGCCAACAGGAATACCACGGATCAGTGACTTTGGATGTGCCGAATCCGCTAATAGAAATGAATTTGTGGAAGTCGGTTTTCGATAAATATCCGTATCCAGACAACCAGTGGTCGAGGCAGTTATTTTAATGTCCAAAAATTCCAGAGTCCGTCCATATTTGTAGGATAATTTGATGTTAAGATCATTAGAATTCAATTTTGACATCAATCGATGTAAATCCTCAACAGATCCCTGCCATATAAAAAACACATCATCGATGTATCTTATCCAATTATGGATCTTCTCCATTTCTTGAATATTCTGAATCTGGAAAATTTGACGTTCCCAGGCCCCTAAAAAAAGGTTAGCATACGAGGGGGCACATGAAGCCCCCATCGCCATCCCTTGTATTTGCAAAAAGATCTTTCCATTAAATGTAAATACATTATGATGTAATACAAACTTCAAAAGGGTTACAATAAGAGTCGTCAGTGATTTTTCCACATTACTAGTTTCCAAAAACCAGGTGACTGCCTTAATACCATCTTCCTGTTTTATAGATGTATATAGTGATTCAATATCGGCGGTAACCATCAACATGTCATCTTCCAAAAGTAATTGATCCATTTTACAGAGAGCAGATGTTGTATCCTTAATGAAAGAGGGTAAGGTTGCCACAATCGGTTTGAGAAAAAAATCAATAATATCCGAAATCACTTCGCACAAACCACCATTACCCGAAACAATAGGACGGCCTGGTGGATCTACGGGATTTTTGTGCAATTTGGGCAAAAGATAGAGAGTTGGTAATTTAGGTTGACAATTAGAAACAGTATCCAACAATTTCTTGTTGATTATGCCCTCTGAATATGCTTTTTCCAAAATATTAATAAGCTCCGTCTGGAAAAAAGTTAGAGGATTGTAAGTCAATTTTTTATAACACTTACCATCACTCAATAATTTGGTGGCTTGCTTCTTATAAAGATGGAATGGCCAAATCACAAGGTTACCACCTTTATCGGCTGGTTTAAAAAGCACATCATTCCAAGTTCTTAATTCACTTAAGGCTGTTCTTTCATTCGAGGTAAGATTTGATGTTGAAATACGATTATTAGCCAGTTTTTCAATGTCTGCAGAGACAAGTTTTGTGAAAATTTCTACTGCAGGGCAAAGTCCTAGTGGAGGAAATTTATTGGATTTAGAAAAAAGGTGATTGGGGATGCTACTGACCTCATTAAAATTACTTTCCTCCTGCAAGGATTCCAAGTTCAAGAGTGCTTCCTGTTCTTGAGCAGTCCAGGCTGAATCTAAATATTCAGTCTTATGATGTAACTTTTTAAGAAGTAACTTCTGTGCGAAAAGGTGAGTATCCTTCACCGCTGAGAACGAGTCTAAATGAGATGAGGGAGAGAAAGTAAGACCCCTTTCTAAAACTTTGATTTGAGTTGGAGTGAGTATATGGGTAGATAAATTAACTACCTTATAATGATCTCCACCTTTGGACATTTTCTGAGGCCTATTAAACATGTCTGGAAATCTCCTCTTATTGGCACTTCTCAGGTAAAAATCCCTTGAGTGCTCCCCATCACTGGCAGAAACACTACTTTCAGACTCAGATGTTCGTGAGGTCTCAGTATTCTTTCGTGATCCTAATCGGTTACTTGTGCCCTTTCTCAACTGCCAACGAAAAACTTTTTTATTTTCAAAATCATCAAGATCCCTCACATATTTCTTATGTTTGCCTTCACTCGTCATACTCTCCCATTTGTCAACATCCTTTTCCAATTCCTTAAGCCAATTCTCAAGTTGGTCAGCCGGTAGTTCCTTTTTTAAGGTTTTTAATAACTCATCAATGTCATTATCAATTTCTCTAAGAGTTAAGATATTCTTCTCAATAAGAATAGCCATAAATTCCATAGAACAATTGGAGGCAGCCGCCATCCATTTTTTAGACAATTCCTCATTATCCAGATTGAAAGTAGGGTACAACTGCACCCTGAGTCCTCTAGGCACCATTTTTTTGTCAACATAATTCTCCAAAGAGGTTTTGTTCCACCAAGTCTTGATTTTACGATGTAATGCATTTTTATATTTAATCATTATTTCCTTATTGTCAGCTACAGTATCATTACTACCCGAAGAGACACCCTGTTTAAATATATCAGCAGCTTTATTCCGCCAAGAAACTTCCTTGGCTTTCATATCCATGTGGAGGGACTATCTGTATAAAACAGCAAAGAAACGTCAATTACATAACAATTTGTCCCAGACAGAAATATTTCCTATGGCACTTCATATACAAATATTATATCATATTGGAGTACAATTCACACCAAAACGAAGAGATCCAAGATAAAATACAATTTTATTCAGTATAATTAAAAAACAACAACAGTTTTTTGTTTTAGTAGACATCATGGCAGTAATTAATCTACGAGATATACAGGGCTATGATGTCAGCTTTAAGCTAATGTCTAATCTGGATAGATTCTGGGCCAATTCCCCAAGTTAAGAGACACTGACAGATGGAATAAATTTATCTTAGATACAGTTTCCAAGTCGGATACTGTTAAGGGCCCGTCTCACATAGCGATATCGCTACCGAGATCGCTGCTGAGTCACTAGTTTTGTGACGCAGCAGCGATCTCACCAGCGATATCGCTGTGTGTGACATTCAGCGACGATCAGCCCCCCTGCTGGGTATCGCTGATCGTCGCTGAAATGTCAGGACATTTTTTTGATCGCTGCTCTCCCGCTGACAGGCACGCATCGCTGCGTGTGACAGGCGGGAGAGCAGTGATCCGCTGGTATCCAAGGTTCACAGCGGGTTTCCAGGCGCGGGGCTGTGCCTAGAAACCCGCTGTGTACCTTGGATACCAGCGCCCTGATGCAGGGGAGCTGGTATCCAAGGTACACAGCGGGTTTCCAGGCACTGCGCAGCGCTTGGAAACCCGCTGTGTACCTTGGATACCAGCTCCCTACATCAGGGCGCTGGTATCCAAGGTACACTGCGGGTAACTAAGCGATGTTACCCGCAGTGTCGCTGTCCCAGATCGCTGCCTGAGCTGCCTGTTTGGCAGCTCAGCAGCGATCATGTAGCGATACACCAGCGATCCTGACAAGTGCATATCGTTGTCGGGATCGCTGGTGTATCGCTATGTGAGACCCAGCCTTTAGAGTTAAAATCATTTTTTGGAGTGTAGATTATTTTTTACAGGGTATTATGATATGGTTCAGTATGATGAAAATATCTGAACTTGAAGCTGGAAAATTGTGGTAAAACTGCTGCAATGTAATAAAATCACTGCACTATTACCAAACTCGTTCATTTATAGAGAAAAAGGTGTTTACTTCTATCCTGATCAATCAAGAGGTTTTAAATGTGGCAAAGCAAGTCATATCTCAAATGTCTGTACTGTGTGTGGTGTGCAGACTGTGTGGTGCAGCCTGTGAGGTGAAGTTTGCCATGTAAATGCTTACTGTTAAAACACCAGGTGAAACTTGTGTGAAAGGATAAATCACACTCACTGAGTAACAATAACTGCAAGGACTCTCCTGATGAAGGACTGGTGGTAGGAGCAGATGCAGGGATCCCCAATCCCTAGCTCACGAGCCACACGTGGCTTTCAGGCTCCGGAAATGTGCCTTGCGGCAGCTGTAGCAGTTTAGTTAAAGGGAACCTGTCAACTGTTTTTGCCGATATAAGATGCCGCCATCACCTTTCAGGGCTTATACACAGCATTGTATAATGCTGTATATAAGCCCCCAACCCATCCTGGAAGAACTGAAAAATAAATTTTATTATACTTACCTGCGGGGCGGTCCGGTCCGATGGGTGTCACTGGTCTTGGTCCTGCGCCTCCTATCTTCTTATGATTGCCGCCCTCCTGCTTGCTTCTTGTGGATGACTCAGCCCTGCATCATCCACACAGGCTCCCTGGCATTGTGCTCCTGCACAGGCGTACTTTGCTCTGCCCTGTTGAGGAGCGCGATGCTGGGGAGCCTGTGTGGATGATGCAGGGTCACGTCATCCACAAGAAGCAAGCAGGAGGGCGGTGATCATAAGAAGATGGGAGGTGCCGGACCAAGACCAGCAACATCCATCGGACTGGACCGCCCCGCAGGTAAGTATAATAAAACTTTTTTCTGCTCTTTCAAGTCGGGGGCTTATACACTGTTAGGGTTCGAGTTCCCACTGCTGCACAAGGGGAGTCTCGAACCAGTCCCGCTGCGGTCCCCCATTCATCTCCGTCCGCAGTGGAGCCTGCTCAGCTTAGACGTCGGTCCCAGCGTCTCGCCCAGTCTAACAGTGTGCAGAGGATTACTGCTGCTCCTCCAGGCTCTGCTATTGTGGCCAGTACTGGTTAGCGGCGAGCAGACATCTTTAGGACAAAGTCCTTGTTTTCCCCTTCTGAGCATGCCCAGAGTGAGATCTCTCCTTGGAGATCAGGGTCACATGCTCAGGTACTGCAGCAGCTCCTATTGGTCCGCCAGGAAGGTCCTGTGACTACTGGTGTTCTGGAACAAGTTTCATTGGTCCTTGTTTCTGGCAGGTCCTGTAGCTGTTGCTATAAAAGGGTGGCATGGCTGGGCCGCCATGCGCTAGTGTCAATCTTTATATGCTATGCGCCAGTGTGGTCATGCGTGTGTATGGTTAGGGCCCGGCTGAAATAAGCCCCTAGAATACCGACTTAATCGGTGAGGAGTTTGGTATGCTAGCTGGTCAGGGTCGGTGTCCTAGATGCCCTAGATTACCGGCATAACCGGTGAGGAGTTTGATTGCTGTATTCAGGGTCTGGCGTTCAGACGCCATAGATTTCGGGTGACTCCCGCGAGGACATTAGCGCATGATCACGTTCTATGTTCGCTTAGCAGTTAACTGTGTACCTGGGTGCCTGACAGGACACAGAAGTTTGTCTCAGCGGCTCTGTGACATAACAGAGTTCACTTTCAACGCTAGACAGCGCCCTACCGTGTTTATTTTTGCGACTCAGTTGTGTTTAGTGAGTTCGCACACATCACCATATAGCGCTGCGGCACTCCCTCTAGCGGCTCTGTGGATTAACAGAGTTCGCACATATTGCCACAGCGCGTTATGGCGTTTATTTTGGCGACTCTGCGGGATAACAGAGTTCGCTTCTTGCGCCATTTTACTAGCAGTAGGCTCCGCCTTCACGGTGGACCCCGGGCTGCGAATGCACCTCTCCACAACATGTATTTGATGCGTTCCGCAGACCCTAACATACACAGCATTATAGAATGCTGTGTATAAGCCCAGAAAGGCGATGGCCGCTGTTGTGAGCATGTTGGAAATGACTTCTGAGTTGGGGCTCCCTCTGGTGGTTGCTGAGGGTATTGAACCAGTGTTGAATAGTACAAGTCCATCATCTGCGAGCGATAACTGGCAATCAGGAGAGACGGACTGGGCTGATATAAGTGAGCTGCCTTCCCATGATCCTCGCCGGTGATCAATTGTTGTTTCCTGGTTCATTTGGAAGTCAGCTGGTGTCTTGCCTTCATCTGCTACTTTCAGATAAGATATTTTCTGCTTGTTTCTATTGTGTTTGCTATTTCCATTTTTTTGTCTGCACTTTTGTGGGAGGTTAGCCGGGTTCCCCTCCAGGGGCCTCTGCTACTCTCTGTTTTTCAGTAGCCACTTTTTATTTGTTCCATTGCTCTGTCCCTGCTATTTGAGTGGCTGCGGGTTAGCCGCTTGGTCACACCAGAGATCTGATTTAGCGAATGGCGAGATCGTTTTTTTTCTAGGGGGTTTTGCTGGGTTGCAGATAGTGTCCTGTCCTGTGCTATCTAGGCAGTGTTTGGCCCCAGCATTTGCTCACTCTATTTTCTGCCTGCGTTTGTATTTCGTCTTGTCTAACCGCCATTATATGTGTGGGGGCTACCTATTCCTTTGGGACTCTACTCCAGGGCACTTAGCTTTCCTGTTTCTATCTTTAGGTGTAGCTAACTCTCCAGCTGTGCCGAGGCATCTAGGTCACCGAAGGTACGTCCCACAGCTGCTTCTAGTTGTGCGGTTAGTTTAGGGATCTGCAACCCATTAGTTCCTAACCTCACTGGTGTACAGTCATGGCCAAAAGTTTTGAGAATGACACAAATATTAATTTTTACAAAGTCTACTGCTTCACTTTTTCTAATGGCAATTTGCATATACTCCAGAATGTTATAAAGAGTGATCAGCTTAACAGCAATTACTTGCAAAGTCAATATTTGGCTAGAAAATGAACTTTATCCCCCAAAACACATTTCAACATCATTGCAGCCCTGCCTTAAAAGGACCAGCTAACCTCTTTTCAGTGATTGCTCCATTAACACAGGTGTGGGTGTTGATGAGGACATGGCTGGAGATCAATCTGTCATGATTAAGTAAGAATGACACCACTGGACACTTTAAAAGGAGGCTGGTGCTTGGCATCATTGTTTCTCTTCTGTTAACCATGGTTATCTCTAAAGAAACACGTGCAGTCATCATTGCAATGCACAAAAATGGCCTAACAGGGAAGAGTATCGCAGCTAGAAAGATTGCACCTCAGTCAACAATCTATCGCATCATCAAGAACTTCAAGGAGAGAGGTTCCATTGTTGCCAAAAAGGCTCCAGGGCGCCCAAGAAAGACCAGCAAGCACCAGGACCGTCTCTTAAAAGTGTTTCAACTGCGGGATCGGGCTACCAGCAGTGCAGAGCTTGCTCAGGAATGGCAGCAGGCAGGTGTGAGTGCATCTGCACGCACTGTGAGGCGGAGACTCTTGGAGCAAGGCCTGGTCTCAAGGAGGGCAGCAAAGAAGCCACTTCTCTCCAGAAAAAACATCATGGACAGACTGATATTCTGCGAAAGGTACAGTCAGTGGACTGCTGAGGACTGGGGTAAAGTTATTTTCTCTGATGAATCCCCTTTTCGATTGTTTGGGACATCAGGAAAATGCCTCATTCGGAGAAGACAAGGTGAGCGCTACCACCAGTCTTGTCTCATGCCAACAGTTAAGCATCCTGAAACCATTCATGTGTGGGGTTGCTTCTCAGCCAAGGGAATCGGCTCTCTCACAGTCTTGCCTAAAAACACAGCCATGAATAAAGAATGGTACCAGAATGTCCTCCAAGAGCAACTTCTCCCAACCCTCCAAGAGCAGTTTGGCGATCAACAATGCCTTTTCCAGCATGATGGAGCACCTTGCCATAAAGCAAAGGTGATAACTAAATGGCTCAGGGAACAAAACATAGAGATTTTGGGTCCATTGCCTGGAAACTCCCCAGATCTTAATCCCATTGAGAACTTGTGGTCAATCATCAAGAGACGGGTGGACAAACAAAAACCTAAAAATTCTGACAAAATGAAAGCATTGTGCAAGAATGGACTGCTATCAGTCAGGATTTGGTCCAGAAGTTGATTGAGAGCATGCCTTGGAGAATTGCAGAGGTCCTGAAGAAGAAGGGTCAACACTGCAAATATTGACTTGCTGCATTAACTCATTCTAACTGTCAATATAAGCTTTTGTTACTCATATGTTTGCAATTATATTTCTGTCTGTGATAAAAACATCTGTCAAACACACACATAAAAACCAAAGGGCAGCAGATCATGTGAAAATATAATATTTGTGTCATTCTCAAAACTTTTGGCCATGACTGTACTGCTGCCTTGGCTGTTTTTTGCTCCTGTCCTCCTCAGCTGCCAATTCATAACAGAATCACCGGCCTTACTGAAAATTCTATGGTACTCAACAGAAGGGAAAAATAGTAAAAAAAAAGGGAAAAAAAAGTAGTCAGAATTTTTTTTTTCTGTGTGTGTATTTTTTCCTCTTTATTTCTGGGGCTGCAGGAGGAGTTTTTCTGCAATGGAAGTCAAGCATTTGTCTGATCGTGGGGAGCAGCTTGCTGCTGAAGTTCGGAGTATTTCTATCTCACTCAGTCGTCTGCTGTAGAACCTAGGGTCCCTACTCCGGATTTATTTTTTGGGGATCGGTCTAAATTTTTGAATTTTAAAAAATAACTGTAAGTTATTTTTTGCCCTGAGGCCTAAGTCCTCAGGGAACGCAGCACAGCAGGTTCAAATTGTCATCTCCCTGTTGCGCGGCGAACCTCAGGATTGGGCCTTTTCCCTGACACCTGGGGATCCTGTTTTGACTGATGTTGATGTGTTTCTTCAGGCTCTGGGGTTGTTGTATGATGAACCCAATGTTGCTGATCAAGCTGAGAAAACCTTGTTGGCATTGAATCAGGGTCAGGAAGCTGCAGAGCTATATTGTCAGAAATTCCGAAAAGTGGGCAGTCCTTACTAAATAGAATGACGATGCCCTGGCAGCTCTTTTTCGGAAGGGTCTGGCAGATACTGTAAAGGAAGTTATGGTGGGATTTCCTGTTCCCTCTGGTCTCAATGACTCTGTCATTAGCTATTCAAATTGACAGACGTTTACGTGAGCATAGAAATATGCGAGAGGTGGTGATGCCTTGCGAGCCACCCCTGAGCCCATGCAGTGTGATGGAGTGGTTTCTGGGGCTCAGCGTCGAGAGTTTCGAAAGCATAATAAGTTGTGCTTCTATTGTGGAGACGCTTCTCGTACTATTTCCGTCTGCCCTAAGCGGGGAGGACGTTTTGCGCGCTCAGTTGTTTTGGGTAATGTTCAGACTAAATTTCTTTTGACTGTTACCTTGATTTGCTCTGTGTCCACATTTTCGGCTCAAGCATTTGTTGTTTCAGGAGCAGCTCTAAACCTGATGGATTTGGATTTTGCCAAACGTTGTGGTTTTCCCATGGTACCCCTGCGGAGGTCTATTCCTTTGCTGGGTATTGATTCTACGCCTTTGGCGGAGAATAAACCCCAGTTTTCGACCCAGGTGATAATATGGGTTGACCCGGACCACCAAGAGAATTGAAAATTTTTGGTGCTACATAATTTACATGACATTATTGTACTGGGTTTTCCTTGGTTACAGACTCATAATCCTGTTTTGGATTGGACGTCTGTGTCTGTGGTCAGTTGGGGTTGTCAATGTGTTCGTAGTGACACTCCTGTTTTATCTACCTCTCCCCAGTCTCAAGAGGTCCCTGACTATTTGGTTGATTTTTCTGATGTGTTTAGTGAGAGTAAGTCTGCGTCCTTACCTCCTCATAGGAGTTATGATTGCGCGATTGAGTTAGTACCCGGTTGTAAATTTCCCAAGGGTCGGCTCTTCAATTTATCGGTACCCGAGCATGATGGTATGCGATCTTATATCAAAGAGTCTTTGGAGAAGGGTCATATCAGACCATCCTCTTCACCCTTGGGCGCCGCTTTTTCATTGTGGCCAAAAAGGGTGGTTCATTGAGGCCATGTATTGACTATGGTCTCCTTAATAAGATCACTGTTAAGTATCAATGTCCGTTACCCCTGATTTCTGACTTATTTTCCAGAGTGAAAGGTGCTAGTTGGTTTACCAAGCTTGACCTCAGGGGGGCGTATAATCTTATTCGCATCAAGCACGGTGATGAATGGAAGATGCCGTTTAATACCCCTGAGGGGCATTTTGAGTACCTAGTGATACCTTTTGGGCTCACTAATGCCCCTTCCGTCTTCCAGTCTTTCATGAATGATATTTTCCGGGATTTGGTGGATAAGTTTCTGATCATTTATTTGGACGATATTTTGATATTTTCCAATGACTGGGATTCTCATGTTCGGATGGTATTCTGGATTTTGAGAGAGAATGCTTTGTATGTTAAGGGATCGAAATGTCTCTTTGGCGTACAGAAGGTTTCGTTTTTGGGATTCATTTTGTCTCCGTTTGTATTGAAATGGACCCCGTCAAGGTTCAGGCCATTTTTGATTGGGTTCAGCCCACTTCATTGAAGGCTCTTCAGAGATTTTTGGGTTTTGCTAATTTCTACCGTAAATTTATAAGTAATTTCTCTGGTATTGTGAAACCACTGACTGATTTGACCAAAAAGGGTTCTGATGTGGTGAATTGGTCTCCTGAGGCAGTTTCTGCGTTTCAGGAGCTCAAGCGGAGATTCACTTCTGCTCCTGTTCTACGGCAACCTGATGTTTCTCCACCATTTCAGTTGGGGATAGATGCTTCTGAGATTGGTGCTGGAGCCATTTTGTCCCAAAGGGATCCTATAACCTCTAAGATTAACCCTTGTGCCTTCTTCTCCCGGAAGATTTCCCCAGCTGAACGTAATTATGATGTGGGGAATCCGGAATTATTGGCTATGAAGTGGGCGTTCGAAGAGTGGAGACATTGGTTGGAGGGAGCCAAACATCAAGTTGTGGTCCTCACTGATCACAAAAACTTGATCTATCTCGAATCAGCCAAGCGGTTGAATCCCAGACAGGCCAGGTGGGCCTTGTTTTTCACGCGTTTTAACTTTGTGGTCTCCTTCCTCCTTGGTACTAAGAATGTTAAGGCGGATGCCCTCTCTAGGAGTTTCCTTGCGGATTCTATTGATGTGACTGAGCCTACGGCCATTCTGAAGGAGGGTGTCGTTCTTTCCACTATCTCACCTGATTTGAGACTGGCCCTGGAACAATTTCAGGGGATAAACCTGAACTTTGCTGTTATGTTTTGGTAGCTGAGGAGAGTAAGCAAAAACGGCAATACACCAGAGAGGCTGGAACCTATTGGATTGCAGTAACCTGAACTAACCACACAACTAGAGGTAGCCGTGGAGCGTTCCTACGTTGATCCTAGACGCCTCGTCACAGCCTGAGAGATAACTACACCTAAAGGCAGAAAAATGAAAGCTATCTGCCCCGGACAGAAAATAGAATGAGCAAACGCTGGGGCCCAAAGGATACTCTCTGCAATCCAAAAAAAACCCTAAAAAATACCAACTCTACTGATTTCAAAAACACCTGAGATCACACTACCTCTACCACCTAAATCAGTTCTCTGGTGTAACAAAACTAAACCGCAGCCACTGAAAAAACAGGAAAAAGCAAATGAACAAACAACAGTGGCTCCAGATAAACTGAGAGGAGCACAAGCCCCCCGGAGGGGACCTGGCTGACCTCCACAGAAGTGCAGGGAACAATGCAAAAAGTAAGCACAAAAACAAAAGCAGAAAATATCTTATCTGATAGCAGAAGAAGCAGGCAAGACTCAGCAAGCTTCCAAATGAACCAGGAACCAGAATTGAGACAAGAACAATTGATCACCGGCAACCATCATGGGAGGGAACCTCCCTTATATCAGACCAGTCCGTGATCCCAGATTTCCACTCCTCGCTGAAAGGTTCAGTACTGTCAGTAACCACCAGAGGGAGCCTCTGCTCAGAAACCATTTTTAGCACATTCATAACATTACCCCCCCCTTGAGGAGGGATCACCGAACCCTCACTTGTGCAACCAGGTCGATCAGGATGAGCTCGGTGATAGGCACGGATCAGTGTCCTAGCATGGATGTCCGAAGCAAACACCTAAGAATTGTCCTCCTGACCATAACCTCTCCACTTAACCAAATACTGGAGTTTCTGTCTAGAAAAACGAGATTCCAATATTTTCTCAACCACATACTCCAGATTGCCCTCAACCAAAACAGAGTCAGGAGGCGCAGCCATAGGAACCACTGGCTCGACAAACCTCTTCAATAAGGACTTGTGAAACACGTTATGTATCTTAAATGTCCCTGGAAGAAGCAAACGGAAGGAAACAGGATTAAGAATCTCCGTGATCTTATAAGGTCCACTGAACCTAGGCTTAAACTTTGGAGATGCAACCCTTATAGGGATATTTCTTGAGGACAACCAGACCAAGTCCCCCACTTCAAACCGAGGACCATCAGTCCTATGCCGGTTGGCAAACCGCTGGGCCCTCTCCTGAGAGAGGGACAACCTCTCCACTACCTGGTCCCAAATCTCCTGCATACGCTCAACAACAGAGTCAACACCCGGACAGACAGAAGCCTCCGCCTGTCCCGAAGAAAATCGAGGGTGAAACCCAAAATTGCAGAAAAATGGAGACATCAAGGTGGCAGAGCTAGCCCTATTATTAAGGGCAAACTCAGCCAAAGGCAAAAAAGAGACCCAGTCATCTTGATCAGCAGACACAAAACATCTCAAATAAGTCTCCAAGGTCTGGTTTGTTCTCTCGGTTTGTCCATTGGTCTGAGGATGAAAAACAGAGGAGAAAGATAACTGAACACCAAGTTTAGAACAAAATGTCCTCCAAAATCTGGAAACAAACTGGACTCCTCTGTCAGACACAATGTTCTCCGGAATGCCATGTAACCGAACCACGTGCTGAAGGAACAAAGGCACCAATTCGGAGGAGGAAGGTAACTTAGGTAATGGCACAAGATGTATCATTTTGGAAAACCTATCACAGATTACCCATATAACGGTCATTCTCTGAGAACCAGGGAGGTCGGAAATAAGATCCATAGAGATATAGGTCCATGGCCTCTTGGGCACAGGTAAAGGCATTAACAAACCACTAGAGCGAGAGCAAGGCTTGGAGCGAGAGAAAGTCCCACAGGACTGCACAAATTCCCTGACGTCACGAGACAAAGTAGGCCACCAAAAGGACCGACTCACCAAGTCTCTGGTACCAAAAATCCCGGGATGACCAGCCAACGCGGAACAATGAATCTCAGACATCACACTCTTCTTCCACTGGTCTGGGACAAACAATTTCCCAATAGGGCAGCGCTCAGGTTTATCCTCCTGACACCCTTCCAGAGCCAGTCTCAAGTTGGGCGAGATGGCGGAAAGAACTACACCCTCTTTCAAAATAACAGTAGTATCAGATAACTCAGGAGAGTCCGCAAAGAAACTCCTCGAGAGTGCATCCGCCTTAACATTCTTAGTGCCAGGAAGAAAAGAAACCACAAAATTAAAACGTGTGAAAAACAAGGCCCACATGGCCTGTCTAGGATTAAGTCGCTTGGCTGATTCGAGATAAACCAGATTCTTGTGGTCCGTGAGGACCACCACCTGATGTTTGGCTCCTTCCAGCCAATGTCTCCACTCTTCAAAGGCCCACTTCATGGCCAATAACTCCCGATTACCCACGTCATAATTACGTTCAGTTGGAGAAAATTTTCGAGAGAAAAAGGCACAAGGGTTACTCTTAGAGGTCTCTGGATCTCTTTGGGACAAAATGGCACCTGCCCCAATTTCAGAGGCATCAACCTCCACCTGAAACAGTAGAGAAACATCAGGCTGCCGTAGAACAGGAGCAGAAGTGAATCTCTGCTTAAGTTCCTGAAACGCAGAGACTGCCTCAGGAGGCCAATTCACCACATCAGAACCCTTTTTGGTCAAATCAGTCAATGGTTTAACAATACCGGAGAAATTACCAATAAATTTACGATAAAAATTGGCAAAACCCAAAAATCTCTGGAGAGCCTTTAATGAAGTAGGTTGGACCCAATCACAGATGTCCTGAACTTTGACCGGATCCCTTTCAATAACAGACGGAGACAAAATGAATCCCAGAAATGAGACCTTCTGTACGCCAAAAAGACACTTTGATCCCTTCACATACAGTGCATTCTCTCTCAAAATCTGGAACACAGTCCGAACATGTTTCACATGAGAGTCCCAGTCATTGGAAAAAATCAAGATATCATCCAAATAAACAATCAGAAATTTATCCACAAAATCCCTGAAAATATCATTCATGAAGGATTGGAAGACGGAAGGAGCATTAGTGAGCCCAAAGGGCATCACTAGGTACTCAAAATGCCCCTCTGGGGTATTAAACGCCGTCTTCTATTCATCCCCGTGCTTAATGCAAATAAGGTTATACGCCCCCCTGAGGTCAAGCTTGGTAAACCAACTAGCACTTTTCACCCTGGAAAACAGGTCAGAAATCAAGGGTAACGGATATTGATACTTCACAGTGATCTTATTCAAGAGACGATAATACACGGCCTCAATGAACCATCCTTTTTGGCCACAAAGATAAAACCGGCACCCAAGGGTGAAGAGGATGGTTTGATATGACCCTTCTCCAATGACTCCTTGATATAAGATCGCATAGCATCGTGTTCAGGTACAGACAAGTTAAAAAGGCGACCTTTAGGAAATTTACCACCAGGCACTAATTCAATAGCGCAATCGTAGCTCCTGTGAGGGGGCAAGGATGCAGATTTACTTTCACTAAACACATCTGAAAAATCAGTCAAAAAGTCAGGAACATCCTGAGACTGGGGAGAGGCAGAAAAAACAGGAGTGTCGGCATTAACACATTGGCAGCCCCAACTGGTCACAGGCACAGATTTCCAATCCAAAACAGGATTATGAGACTGTAACCAAGGGAAACCTAGTACAATAATATCATGCAGATTATACAGCACCAGAAATTTGCAACTCTCCTGATCATCTGGTTCAACCCTTATTATTACCTGAGTAGAAAACTGGGGTTTATTCTCCGCCAAAGGGGTAGAATCAATGCCCAGTAGGGGAATAGACTTCCGCAGGGGTATCATGGGAAACCCACAACGTTTAGCAAAGTCAAAATCCATCAAGTTAATAGCTGCTCCTGAATCACCGAAAGCCTGAGCAGAAAATGTGGACAGAGAGCAAATCAGGGAAACAGTCAACAGAAATTTAGTCTGAACACTACCCAAGACAACTGAGCGTGCAAAACGTCTTCCCCGTTTAGGGCAGATGGAAATAGCATGAGAGGCGTCACCACAGTAGAAACATAACCCATTGCGCTTTCGAAACTCATGACGCTGTGCCCCAGAAGTCACTCTATCACACTGCATGGGCTCAGAAGCTGGCTCACAAGGCAACACTATCTCACGCATACCTCTGCGCTCACGCAAACGTCTGTCAATTTGAATAGCCAATGACATAGAATCATTGAGACCGGGAGCAGGGAATCCCACCATAACATCCTTTACATTCTCTGACAGCCCCTTCCGAAAAAGGGCTGCCAAAGCATCATCATTCCATTTGGTCAGGACTGCCCACTTTCAGAATTTCTGACAGTACAACTCAGCGTCTTCAAGACCCTGATTTAATGCCAACAAGGTTTTTTCAGCTTGATCAGTGACATTAGGTTCATCGTACAATAACCCCAGAGCCAGAAAAAATGCATCAATATCATTCAAAACAGGATCCCCAGGTGTCAGGGAAAAAGCCCAATCCTGAGGATCGCGGCGCAGGAGAGAGATGACAATTTGAACCTGCTGTGCTGCGTTCCCTGAGGACTTAGGCTTTAAGGCAAAAAACAACTTACAGTTATTTTTGAAATTCAGAAATTTAGCCCGATCCCCCCAAAAACAAATCTGGCATGAGAATCCTAGGTTCCACAAACGGCAACCCAGCAAGATAGGCAGCAATACTCCGAACCTCAGTGGCAAGCTGATCCACACGGCCAGACAACTGTGCAAGCTCCATTGAGAGAAAAAAAAATCATCCTCAGCACCCAGAGAAACAGAGGGAGAAAAAAAAAATCTCTGACAACTCTGACAATCTTTTTTTTCTTTCCACACTATTTTTCCCTTCTGTGAGTACCATATAATTTTCAGTTTTGGCAGGTGATATTGTTATGTTTTGGTAGCTGAGGAGAGTAAGCAAAAACGGCAATACACCAGAGAGGCTGGAACCTATTGGATTGCAGTAACCTGAACCAACCACACAACTAGAGGTAGCCGTGGAGCATTCCTACGTTGATCCTAGACGCCTAGTCACAGCCTGAGAGATAACTACACCTAAAGGCAGAAAGATGAAAGCTATCTGCCACGAAGCAGATCCCCAAAGACAATAGGAAGCCCCCAAACATGTAATGGCGGTTAGACAAGAAGAAACACGGACACAGACAGAAAATAGAATGAGCAAACGCTGGGGCCCAATCTGTCTAGACAGAAAAGTACAGGAAAGGATACTCACTGCAATCCAATGCCCCCTCCCTTCTGAGCTCAACAGTGTGCTGTTATGTTTTGGTAGCTGAGGAGAGCAGGCAAAAAAGGCAATACACCAGAGAGGTTGGGATCTACTGGATTGCAGTACCCTGACTAACCACCACAACTAAAGGCAGCCGTGGAGCGTTCCTACGTTGGTCCTAGATATTGTTATGTTTTGGTAGCTGAGGAGAGTAAACAAAAACGGCAATACACCAGAGAGGCTGGAACCTATTGGATTGCAGTAACCTGAACCAACCACACAACTAGAGGTAGCCGTGGAGCATTCCTACGTTGATCCTAGACGCCTCGTCACAGCCTGAGAGGCTAACTACACCTAAAGATAGAAAGAGGAAAGCTATCTGCCCCGGAGCAGATCCCCAAAAAACATAGGAAGCCCCCAAACATGTAATGGCGGTTAGACAAGAGGAAATACAGACACAGACAGAAAATAGTATGAGCAAACGCTGGGGCCCAATCTGCCTGGACAGAAAAGGATAGGAAGGATACTTACTGCAATCCAAAAAAAAAACCCTAAAAAAAGCCAACGCTATTAATTGCAAAAACACCTGAGATCACACGACCTCTACCACCTAAATCAGTTCTCTGGTGTAAGAAAACTAAGCCGCAGCCACTGAAAAAACAGGAAAAAGCAAATGAACAAACAACAGTGGCTCCAGATAAACTGAGAGGAGCACAAGCCCCCCAGAGGGGACCTGGCTGACCTCCACAGAAGTGCAGGGAACAATGCAAAAAGCAAGCACAAAAAAAAAGCAGAAAATATCTTATCTGATAGCAGAAGAAGCAGGCAAGACTCAGCAAGCTTCCAAATGAACCAGGAACCAGAATTGAGACAAGAACAATTGATCACCGGCAACCATCATGGGAGGGAACATCCCTTATATCAGACCAGTCCGTGATCCCAGATTGCCACTCCTCGCTGAAAGGTTCAGTACTGTCAGTAACCACCAGAGGGAGCCTCTGCTCAGAAACCATTTTTAGCACATTTATAACAGGAGAGTAGATGGATGACATGATGTCCCAACCAGGTTGAAGCCAAAGAGACTGTGCCCATAGACTGTTGGGGCACTGTTGTGTTAGCCTAAGGGCCCCTTGTTAGAAAAAACTTGAATTCTATGTTTCTGGGGTCCTAACCCAATAGGACTGAGTTCATGTGGACCAAAACGAGGGAAGGACACCACTTGCACTCCAGTAGAGTTTAATGTTCTTAGAGTTATGTATGTGGTATTGTGCATTGGTGTCCGAATAGTTGATGATGACCATTGTTAAACAGGGGAGGAATGTAAGGGTGATGGAAAATTCCTGTTGCATTCCTACCCCTGAAGACACCAATCCTGTCAATATATTTTTATGTATTGTAAATACTGTGCAATGTGAATCGTGTTGTAATATGTTGTGTGGTGTAATGTGTACTGCAATACTGTGATGTGGTGTGAATAGTGTTATGAGTTAGTATAAGATAATGTTTTGTAGGTAAGTTCTGCCCAGCAACAGACAGCAGGGTCAAAAGGAGTTAATGTTTGGGACTATCCCACAGTGGCAGTTATTAGGGAGAGTAACTGCTTTCTGATAGGAAGACAGATAGTGTCTGAAATGCAGAGTGAACTGTGCCACATATGAAGGTGACCCTAAATGAGAGGAGACCGAACAGAAGGGATAGCGAGATCCTGAGGATGAGTGACTAAGGGAGACCGAGTGGCCTTGTGGGGATTGGTCCTAGGAGATATGATGGCTAGTCATGAGACTTTGGGCTTGTAACGCTTAAAGGTAATAGGCCTAAACTGAGAGACTAGTGCTAGTGTAGGGTCCCGAACGACATTTCCAGGGTGACAGTACTGGAAGAAATAGGACACAGAACCTCTGAACAAGCTAAGGAGAATTGTTGATCAGGACTGTGGCGTTAAAGCAGGGTTGTGGCGAAGTACAGAGAAACCGTGACATAAATAGCCCTGTTGTGTATTACTGAGGAAGGGTACTGTGTGTAAAATGCTTCACTTTGGAAAGGAAACGTTCATAATAGTTTATATCCGCTATCTTTTGGATATAACCTTTTCCAAACTTCCGTTTAGTAAAGAGTTTATTTTTGAACGGTTATCTCCCTTATTGAACTGTGAAGTGTTTGGTGTTAGCAAACCAGCAACATCGGTGATGTGTGGGCTGAACGGGCATAATGCCCCACAGTACAAGTCCACACACCCAGTCAGGACCTCCACTTTCATTTAACGAGCCAAGGGGCCTAAGGGCCTGTGCACACGTTGCGGATTCCTAGCGGTTTTGCAAAACCGCTTGTACAATACAACTCATTAAGGCCTATGGGATTCCGCAATGCTGTGCACATGCTGCGGGTTTTTCCGCGGCGGAATCGCATCACGGGAGAATCCACAGCATGCTCATTCTTTTTTGCGGAACCGCGAAGATTCCGCCGCCATAGGAATGCATTGAACCAATTACTTTCCGCATGTGGCTGTGCCCACCATGCGCAAAGTAAGCGGTTCATGTGCGGATGGTACCCAGGGTCTGGAGGAGAGGAGACTCTCCTCCAAGCCCTGGGTACCATATCCATGTAAAAACAATAATTAAAATAAAAAATAATGATATTCTCACCTTCCGGCGGCCCCCGCAGCTTTCCCGCCTCTCAGCGATGCTCCCGGCCAATCCCGTTCCCAATGATCCATTGCGAGAATCACCCCAGATGACGTAGCGGTCTCGCGTGATGCTACGTCATCGGGGTCATTGTCGCAAAGGACGCCTGGGAACGGGATTGGCCGGGAGCGTCGCTGAGAGGCGGGAAAGCTGCGGGGGCCGCCGGAAGGTGAGAATATCATTATTTATTATTTTTTTAATTATTTTTACATTAGATCTTTTTACTATTGATGCGACATAGGCGGCATCAATAGTAAAAAGTTGGTCACACGAGTCAAACACTTGTTTGACTCGTGTGACCAACCTGTCAGATCGCTTGTAAAACGCTAGCATTCTGCAAGCTAATTACGCTTGCAAAACGCTAGTTTTTACCGGGAATACGCATACCTATAATATGCGTATTTCCCGCGGCCGGGAGGTGCGGAATTGCCACAGAAATTTCCATGGCAATTCCGCAACATGTGCACATAGCCTAAGGGTATGTGCACACGTTCAGGAATTGGCAGTGCTTTGGACGCAGCACACATCCACTGAGTCCAAAGAGCTGCTGGCTATTGAATGCAGGTGAATCCACACGTTTTCATTGAACAGTGTGGATTCACCGAATCCAATACATTGTATGGGCGAAATTTATCTTGCCAAGATAAATAGACTTGCTGCGGTCTGGAAAGATGTGCCGCATGTCCGTCTCTGCGGATGAGTCGCAGGTGTCTGTGCACGTATAGTGGGCATGGGATTTCTTGAAATCCCATCCACTATGCTGTAACATAGCATCCAACCCACTGCGTTTACTGATTGTGGCAGGCCCTGTACTGAATAAGGAAAGGGCCTCTGACTGGAGAGCCTATAAGGTGGATGCTAGTGGAATACTGTCCGTGCCCAATTCACCCCCCCTCTCACACCACTCCCCTCGGTGATGTACTAATTGGGGATGTCCAGCTGTCCAGTGACCTCGGAGGGGAAGGTACCTGGGACCACTCCTACAGGGGGTAAATTTAGGTGTTCTGGTCAGCAACTTCCTTTGCCCTCCGGCAGTCACTGGAAGCTGTTGTTGTCTGAAGTTACAAGTGGAACAAGATCTCAGAACAAAGGAAGACAACAGGAAACCAGGGAGTATAATATTCTGGAGATAAGGTCTCAGGGGGGATGTGAGCACATATACTGTTTACAACATCTGTTCCTGTATGTGTGTGTGTGTGTGTGTGTGTGTATGTGTGTATGTATATATATGTGTGTGTGTATGTATATATATGTGTGTGTGTGTGTGTATATATGTGTGTGTATATGTGTATGTATGTATAATATTATATATATATATATGTCGATGTATATATATCTATATATATATAGATATATATTGACATAAGATCATTATATCCGGGAATACCTTTGTCTTCATGGATTACTATATGTTACCTCACGCATGGCAGATCTTCTGTGTGCCTGGGGCATGGCTGCAGACATGGGCACATGTGTGTGTGTGTATGTATATATGTATGTATATATGTATGTATGTGTATATATATATATGTATGCATGCAATGCTGATACATTGTGCCCTGCATAGCTGTTAGGCCATGAATTACTACCTTATTATTAATAGCAGATAGACATATAATGCTATATTGTGTATATAATGGTACTGCAATTTGGTGCACGGTGTATATAGTGCATGGAGTATTTGTACATACTGTAATTTGTTTCATATATAGATACTGTAATATTGTGCATAGCGGTTAGGTATATGTGTTGCAAGCAGAATGTTTGTTATTCTTCAACATAATCATAACAGTTCATGGCGTTTGTATAGAGACGTTTTTAAATAACTTCCCCAATACAACATATATAATATAGTACTATTATGGCTGATGTATTAACGCTGCTGTATCATATATAGTAGACATATCACAAATATTACTGGGCTGATATACATTTCGTATTATACCGATCCTAGATATAGGGGCCTTTGTTTATATATTTATATATATCTACATCAATATTACTATCTATTAATATTTTATATATTATTATATATCATGGACAATGGCTATAATACATGATGGTATATACATATTGCTGTTGGATTCATGGCTGGTATGTCGATATTCCATTATCTAGATATTTCTGGATCATACACGATCGATAGTGGTACACTGCCAGTTATATATATATATATATATATATATAATATTATATATATATATAATATTATATTGCTTTTATATAATACGTATGGCGGATCTACAGATATTTTGCATAAAGCATTGATGATATATCATATAATTCAGTATAGCATGTGGCGTATAAATATGTATATACTACAGCATAACGCCATTACTGATAAGACGCTATTATAGTCTAAAGGAACAAAAGAATTTCAGCTATGTGCCCAATTTTACTTTCAGCTATCAGGCTGTATACAGGGGGGAGGGGAATGTACACATTCCTGAGGGAGGGGGGAAAGGATAACATTACAAGGAGCAAAGTGGTGTATCAGTATTGTGCTGGATCCATGGAACCCATCCTCTACTTGTGTCTTTACAGGGAGAGGTGGAGGGGGCTGCAGCTTGTGCATTACAATCTGCGTCCACGTCAGAAGAGCTGGAGTTCCGCCATCACCTGGCTTCACTCTGGTTCTAGCGCAACACGGAGCTGGAGTTCCAGCCTCTACAACCAGCAGACCACCATCCAACACGGGGCAGGAGTTACGCCAACACTAGGCTTCACTCCTGCTCTTGCGCAACACGGAACCGGAGTTCCCCCATCACCGGGCTTCACTCCGGTTCTAGCGCACGATATTACATTACATGCTTCTAATGTGGCGTTCAGCCGGGAAGACGCTTCTCCTTCCCCGGGCCTTCCAGCCACCGTGTTAACCAATCTTTCGTCCAAGCAGGAGCCGGAGTAACGCCAGCGCTGGTTTTCACCCCTCCTGCACCAGCGGGAGCCGGGGTTCCACCCGCATCGGTCATCACTCCTCCTGCAGCACAGCGGTGAGTGTTCTAATAACAATGACTATCTAGCGTTACACAGATTGATTTCAAAGGAGAACGAGCTATCCTCAGCGATCACGGAAGAAGGTTTTTACTGCGGGATCAGCCCGTTTGGTGCACATTTAGAACAGGAGATTAAAAAAAAAAAATAAATAAATAAATAAATAATAAAAAAAAAAAAATTACGTTGACATATGGTCGCTATTGTCAGTGGATCAACAAAACGTTAATATAGAAATGAAGACGGGAGGTGGGATATGTTATAGAAGCTTAATTAGCGAGAAACCTGAACAATTGGCAACAGGCATTTGTGTGTTATATGGGCCAGAAGCAACCGGAACGATGCTCCGAATTGTTCATATATCAGGATATGATATATAACACACACAAGTCGCATGGCGGTTCCACTTGGAGACAATACAATGAGGACTTCCGCAGGCGTCTGGCCCTACAGCCCGATCTAGTATGGGGGTTTAAGCAAGAGGTGTGATTACGATTGATGCTAGAGCAGAAGAAGTTCCCTTCTCTAACTTCTCTTCGGCGACCAAAAACCTAACTAAAAACAAACGGTTGCCAATAACCTAAAATCAGCGCGAGAATTCCCTGAAACCTTAAACAAAAAAATAATAAAGGAATTTAAACTAGGTAGAATGCCGGGTCCCTTTCATTTGCTGCCCTTCAAAAACTTCAAAATATCACCTCTAGGCAATATTCCGAAAAAATAACCCGACAAATATCGTTTAATCCATCATCTTTCCTTCATCTTTCTCATTCAAAAGGCAAATCTTTTAACTACGCGATCCCCCCTGAGGAAGCCTCCGTCACATACGCGTCTTTTGACAAGGCCGTAGATTTAGTCCGTGCTGCAGGCCCAGCGCTCTGCTAGCTAAAAGTTAAATCGGATATAGAATCGGCATTTCGCCGTTTACCCGTCCATCCCAAATGTTACCACTTATTAGGATGCAAAAGTAGACCTGCACTATTATTTTGATATGTGCCTGCCGATGGGCCAATGGCGTGTCACTTGAAACAGGCAGTAATTCTTTGATTCATTACCTCAACGATTTTTTGTTCGTTGGCCCCATAAATTCGAAACTCTGCTCTTTCCTGCTGAAAAAATTTAAACTGATATCGCGTCATTTCGGTGTCCCGCTATCACCAGAAAAAACAATCGGACCGTGTAACGTTCTATCTTTTTTGGCCATTGAAATAGACACCAATTCGATGATTTTCCGGTTACCTTCCGAAAAAATACAAAATACACTTCAGATGCTGGAAAGCTTCTGCACAGTTAAAAAGTCACTCTTCAGCAGATGCAGCAATGCCGGTCGGCAGAGCCTTCTCTCGTCAATTATCGGTGGCAACAAAGGGCATTTCTCAGCCCGGCCATAGACTCAGATTTACTCGCTCGTTAAAAGCTGACATGGTAGTTTGGAAAACATTCCTGGAATCATACAATGGTCATACATGTGTCATGTTTAACGAGACGTCAAAGACTTTGAGTTCACAGTTGGGTGGAGCAAACAACACGGTTTTGCAGCGGTCTACAAAGACCAGTGGTGCAGAAGTGATTGGCCAGAACTTTGGGCTACATCGAGCTGAGGACAAGATCCAGCTCTGTGGGAAACTTTCTCAATTGTGGCAGCCATTGAGATTTGGGCCAAGCTGCTAATAAATGCCAATATCCGGTTTCATACTAGAAATATTATAACCGCTCTTAATCTGCGCCTCTGTGTCACCGGCTACCTGGCAGGTTTATGGTAAGGCTTGGGAGGAATGGTGCTCCTTAATTCAGGGGAGGCCGTAGATATGTGTGACCGCACAAGAGGAGAAGTTACTGCAGAATTTTTTAAAAATGCGGGGTGTCAGGCAGGGGTGTCGGGTACATCGGCGCAAAGGAAATTATCGGGATTAGCCTTCTTTTTACAGCTTATGGGGTGGGCCGACGTGAAACTCTTTTTTATCAGGCAAGCCATCAAAGGGTGGAAAAGGCTTCAGCCAAGTCTAGAATGTCGTCGCCCCATTTTACTCACACTATTGCACAACATTATCTCAATATCCCCATCGCTCTGCAGATCACAATACGAGGCGACCCTCATCTCAGCAGCCTTTGCTATCGCTTTTTTCGGAGCACTGCGTATCAGTGAGCGTTACCTTGTTCTAAAAGCGTGTCGGAAGTCGGTTTAATTAACGAAGACATAGTCATATGTAATATGTAGTGACGCCCTGCGCATCTGAGTGCGAAAATCCAAGTGCGATCCAACCTGGAGGGGCACGTGGGTGCTGGTTAAATCAGCAGATGGCCCAGTATGCCCCCTTAACATAGTCAAAAGTTATGCTGTAGTAACACACAAAGGCAGATTTTTCCTATCTCACACAGATGAGTTCCCTCTTACCAGGTATCAATTTCAAACAATTTTCACATCATGTTTAAAAAGAATACGGGATGCTTTCCTTTCTAATAGGGGCAGCTAGCGAGGCAGCTTGGGCTGGAGTATCAGAAGCCGTAGGGGATGGGATGATGGAAATCTGCATGCTTCGCTTAATACATAAGACCTGATCTGCTCAAGTGACACATTTTTTCTCTTTCAGGAGTCGAAGTGTGGGGTTTTCGGACATTCATATGTCTATTGGTCAAAAAAAAAAAAAAAACGGCCGAACGGCGGCCCGGTGGAAAAAAAAAACAAAACGGCCGAACGGCGGCCCGTGGAGCCGAACGGCGGCATGGTGGAAAAAATGGCCGAACGGCGGCATGGTGAAAAAAACGGCCGAACGGCGGCATGGTGAAAAAAAAAAAAACGGCCGAACGGCGGCCTGGTGAAAAAAACGGCCGAACGGCGGCCTGGTGAAAAAAACGGCCGAACGGCGGCCTGGTGAAAAAAGTCGAGACTTCCCGGGTCTGGAAGTCAACTGGAGAGGGAAAAGAGGCCTCCAGTGGCGGCAGGTGTTTCAAGAGTTGGTTTACATCTCCAGGAGGGTGAAAAGCCGGTGATAATCGTGTTACATGTCGGTGGCAATGATCTTGGCAAAAGTAAAATCATTGATCTGTACAAAAGGATAACAACGGACATTGGGCGCGTTGCCTGTTTATTTGAAGATATGGTACCGGTTACTGGTGTGGTCACAAATGACACCTCGAGCCGTATGGTGGGGGGCAAGAGATCAAAAGGCCATAGAGCGAATAAGGAAAAAGTTCGATACACGGATGGCGAAATTTGTAAACAAAAAAAAAAAAAAAGGTGGTATTGTGGTGCGTCATGACCAACTGGAAGGAGACAACACGGCATTACTCAGACCGGACGGTGTTCACCTGATGGTCATTGGCCTAGATATATTTTTGTCTGGCCTGCAGGATGGGGTTGAACAGGCCCTAATGGTGATGGGTGGGGGTCGGAGTCCTGTGTAGGTCATACACCGGATCCTCCGTGGCGGATTAGTAGAGGAGGGCAAAGGTTCGTGACCGCTCGTAGGCATAATCTCCTGTCGATCGCGGACAAGGAACTCTGCCATGAGCCCCCGTTACGAAATGTAATTGCCCTTCTCTGCTTTGGTAATTAATAAACTGTGACCGACCTGTTCAACCCATCCAGGCCTGATTGTGTATTCTTTATGGGATTGGTGGGAAGAGGAGGGGTGAAGGCACTGTTTAGGACACACACAGGTCTCCCCAGTCTGGCAGGCCCTGTACTGAATAAGGAAAGGGCCTCTGACTGGAAAGCCTATAAGGTGGATGCTAGTGGAATACTGTCCGTGCCCAATTCACCCCCCCTCTCACACCACTCCCCTCGGTGATGTACTAATTGGGGATGTCCAGCTGTCCAGTGACCTCGGAGGGGAAGGTACCTGGGACCACTCCTACAGGGGGTAAATTTAGGTGTTCTGGTCAGCAACTTCCTTTGCCCTCCGGCAGTCACTGGAAGCTGTTGTTGTCCCACCCTCCCTCCCTTACATAATTCAATAAAGTGAACTGTCATTCTATATACTTCGGAGATATGTATATACGTGTAATATGTACAAGTTATATAAAAAAAAAAAAAGTTTCTGTATTAGCAAAACTAAGTCACAGCGGATTAGTAGAGGAGGGCAAAGGTTCGTGACCGCTCGTAGGCATAATCTCCTGTCGATCGCGGACAAGGAACTCTGCCATGAGCCCCCGTTACGAAATGTAATTGCCCTTCTCTGCTTTGGTAATTAATAAACTGTGACCGACCTGTTCAACCCATCCAGGCCTGATTGTGTATTCTTTATGGGATTGGTGGGAAGAGGAGGGGTGAAGGCACTGTTTAGGACACACACAGGTCTCCCAGTCTGTGCACATACCCTAAGAAGAGTGCCTCGCCTGCAGCTACTGCTCTGTGCCACGTTACACATACACTGGAGTACTATTTCTGATGTAAGAAATGCCAGCACTATTGATGAATTTGACGGGTAGGCATAGCCTAACCCTACCAAGTCCCAACTCCTCCCCAGATCCACCCATTTTGGCATAGCTGCTTGAAATTTTCACAAAAAAGCCAAAAGTTGCAAGTTTTTGTAAAACTCCACGCTGTGTGAAAATTTTGCAATTTTTCAAAGCATTTTATACCAGTTTTCTTGCTAAAACACTTGACGAATCTGCTCCTTTCATTTTTTAATTCATCTTTCATTTTCACAGAGTAGCCAGCAAATTACCTGTGTTGTATTGGTCGTTCTTGATGGTGTTGTCAGCGATGTTCTAACTTTCCTCTATATGAATGATCCTATGCCAGAAATAGGTTAAGCACTGTGGCTCAGTGGTTAGCACTGCAGCCTTGCAGCACTGGGGTCCTGGGTTCAACATCTGCAAGGAGTTTGTATGTTCTCCCCGTGTTTGCGTGGGTTTTCTCCCACATACTGATAGGGATTCTAGATTGTGAGCCCCAATGGGGACAGTGTCAATAATGTTTGTAAAGCGCTGTGGAATTAATGGCGCTATATAAGTGAGTAAAATAAATAAATAAATATTCGGTGACTCTGGTCATGGTATTATTATTATTATTATTTATTTATATAGCGCCATTGATTCCATGGTGCTGTACATGAGAAGGGGTTACATACAGATTACAGATATCACTTAGAGTAAACAAACTAACAATGACAGACTGATATAGAGGGGAGAGAGGACCCTGCCCTTGCGGGCTTACATTCTACAGGATGGTGGGGAAGGAGACAGTAGGTTGGGGGGTTGCTGCAGCTCCAGTGATGGTGAGGCCGTAGCTCCAGTAGTGGTGAGGAGGCTAACAGTAAACAGTGTGCTTGCACAAGTTTCCTTGTTCTGTTTCATTTTTATGGGATGGAACATCCTCTGTCCTGACTAATGAGGAGAAGTGTCTAATTAACCCCTGATCCCTCTCCCACAGGATCCTGCGGATAGAATTTTTACAAAACTGTATAATACATTCAGAATGAAGCCGGGAAGGTGATAAAAGCTGGACTCCTATTATTTCCAGACATGACTATGCTTGCTTTACTGTGTTAATACAATATTGTTTTTGAGATGATAATGATTAGAATAAAGTACAGAGCTGGGAGCCTTTTATGGTGATTACAGCACGGAAAAGTCATTGAAAACATTTTATTTTTCACATTAAAAATATCTTAAATGTGGAAAGTCGTAAAGTGTGAAATATTGTGTTCATTTTACCGCAGAAAAGCATGCACATTTTATTTTGATGTGTTACTTTTCTGGAAGATGTCTTCTAATGTCAGGCTTCTTATTAGATGTTGCAATTGGATCGCCCACCAGGGCAGTGGGGATACTCGATACCGGGCCGCTTCTTAAAGGGACAGTGTCACGGAAGCAGTGACCCGGTCCGTGGCCCTGGGCGTCCAATAAAAGGGGAATGATGAAAAGGGGAAAATAGAGTTTGTAATAAAGTGTTCATGACGCCACCCGCGGTATTTGGTCAGGGGGACCGACGCTGCAATGCAGATCCTCTGAGATGATTATAGTCAGCAATGATGGTTAAGCTCTCCATGGGTAGAGCTGTGTCCCAGACATTTAGGATATTAAAGGTGATGTTGGTGGTGATTGTGGTGCAGGGCAGGTGACGCAGGAATGATTCAGAAGACACAGCAGGGTGCAGTTTCCAACGTTTTTACTCACAGTTCACTTGTGCACAGATGCCCGCTTAGTGCTGTGTCCTCCAGGTGAGGGGTCCATCAAACTCCCAAGTAGATCAGGATACACCTTTCCAGTACTCCTTCAGTATGTTCTTCTTCTGGCCATCTCACTGCACTGGCTTCCTCCCTCCAGCACAGTGCATACACAAACAGTGTCCCAAGCCAGCAGCCGCAGACCTTGTCGGGCGACGTTCTCTGAGTTCCCTTGCTCCTATGAAGCTGCCTTTTTGGCGAATAATTGTGGATGTGGTTGAGGCACGTAAAGATACCTCAGCCTCCGGCTTGCTAGCTGAGTCTTGAAGTCCTCCACTAGGCTTGGGGGCCAGTTCCCCACTGCGACCTGGTCTCTCCACTTCTGGATCAGGCCCCACGATGGATTCCTCACTATCCTTGCCCCCAGGCCCCCTTCTGTCCTCCCGAGAGCTTCCTTCAGTCTCCCCTCTGTGTTTTCTCTTCTCACACTCTCTCTCTCTTCTGGGGACAAGCTCCTAACAGCTTGAGCTCCCCTCTCCTTCTGACTCTGCAGCCTCTCTGCTGCACTCCTCCTTTGGTCTCCAAACCAATTGCTCTGTTCTTCCTTGCTCCCTCTGACAGTAAGCTCCTTGTCAGCATGTCTGCTCACTTTCACTTCCTCCTCACAACTCATTGTTGTTCCTGCTCTCTAAGCTCCTCCCCCTTTCTCTACGTTCTTCACCCACACCCCAACACGCTTTCCTACCCCGCCCGAGATGAGGTCCTCTTCCCTTGTGGTACACCCAGGTGCCCTGACTGAACTAGTTTGTGTTGGGTGCGAGTGTTAGAGTCCTGGGTAGTGCTCCCTCCTTACCTGAGAGTGGGATACCACACGTCTGGATGAGGTGCAGTACTTCTGTGGCGACCGGACCATCAGGGGCACCACACAATAATCCCAGACATAAGAAACTGTTACGATTCACATAAGAAATTCTTAATCTAAAGATGTTTAGTCATTAAAATATATCACAACTATTTTTCAATGCAGCAGGCAAGGTCTTTGTTTTCCAATCTAATTTTTTAATGGGTCC
>JARQOD010000003.1:91360491-91404187 GCA_033576555.1 Oophaga sylvatica
TTTTGGTGCCATTTTTACCCATTTCCTAGTGTAAAAAATGTAAAATGTGGGGCTAAAACAACATTTTTGTGTAATTATTTTTTCTTCACTGCCCAGTGGTATAAAATTCTATAACACACCTGTGGTTTCAATATGATCACTGCACCCATAGATTAGTTATTGAGAGGTGTAGTTTGTAAAATGGAGTCACTGCTGTTCTGGCACCTCAGAGGCTCTTCCAGTGGGTTATGGTACCCCAAATCATAACAGTAAAATATGCACTATATTATGGCGCTCCGTCTCTTCTAAGCTTTGTACTGTGCTGGAAAGCACTTCCCGATTATATGTAGGATATTGGTGCAATCAGGAGAAACTGTACAACAAACTGTGAGGTCATTATTTTTCTATTAGCCATTATAAAAATTGAACATTTGTGGCTAAAGCAATATTTTAGCCGTAAAAATTTAATTATTCTTTCTTCACCGGCCATTGGTATACATTTCTGTCAGGCATATGCGGTGTCAACATGCTCACTGCACCGCTAAATTAATTTATTAAGAAGTGTATTTTGTAAATTGAGGTCACTTGTGAGGGGTTTCTGCTATTCCGGAATTTCAGGGGCTCTGCCAATGTGACATGGCACCAACAAACCATTCCAGCAAAATCTAAACTCCAATATGTTGCTTCTTCCCTTCTGAGCTTAACAGTGTTTCTCAAAAGTTGTTTCCCCCCAAATATGTGGTATCGGTGTACTCAGGAGAAATTGCACAAAAAAATTTATAGTGAAGTTTCTCTGGTTGCCCATGTGAAAGTAAAAATTTGGAGGTAAAAACATTTTTGTCAGGAAAATGTAATTTTTTTTCATGGATCTACATTATAAACTTCTGTGAAGCACCTTGGGGTTCATGGCGCTCACCACGTATCTAGATATATTCTTTGAGGGGTCTAGTTTCCAAAATGGGGTCACTTGGGGCAAGTGTTTAGGCACATCAGAGACTTTCCAAACTCGACATGGTGTCCCCTCTCCATTCCAGCCATTTTTACGTTCAAAAAGTCAAACTTTGCTCCTTCCCTTCTGAGCCCTGCCGTGTGCCAAAACAGTAGTTTTCTCCCACATATTGGGTATTGGTGTACTCAGGAGAAATTGCACAACAAATGTTGGGGTCCATTTTCTCCCTTAGCCCTTGTGAAAATAAAAAAAATTGGATAAAGTAAAAATTAAAAAAATAAATAATGTTCATTTTTTCCTTCCATATTGCATTAATTTCTGTGAAGCACCTTAAGGGTTAATAAACTTCTTGAATGTGCTTTGGAGGACTTTAAGGGGTGCAGTTAAAGAATGGTGTCACATTTTGGTATTTTCTGTCATATAAGCTGACTAAAGTACCTTCAAATTTGATGTGGTCCTTAAAAAAATGGTTTTGCAAATTTTGTTGAAAAAATTAGAAATTGCTGATAAACTTTTAATCCTTCATACTTCCTGCTGGAAAAAAATATATTTTCAAAAATTATGCTGATGTGAAGCAGACATGTGGTAAATGTTATTTATGAACTGCAGATGTTTCTCACAAAATTAGAATATCATCTAAAAGTTCATTTATTTCAGTCCTTCAAAAAAAAGGGAAGCTCATATTAGATATAGTCATTACAAACAGAGTGATCTATTTCAAGCGTTTTTTTCTGTCAATGTTGATGATTATGGCTTACAGCCAATGAAAACCCAAAAGTCATTATCTCAGGAAATTAGAATAATTGACAAAAAACACCTGCAAAGGCTTCCTAAGCTTTTAAAAAGGTACCTTAGTCTGTTTCAGTAGGCTCCGAGTCCACAATCATGGGGAAGACTGCTGACTTGACAGATGTCCAGAAGGCAATCATTGACACACTCCACAAGGAGGGTAAGCTACAAAAGGTCATTGCTAAAGAAGCTGGCTGTTCACAGAGTGCTGTATCCAAGCATGGAAAGTTAAGTGGAAGGAAAATTGTGGTGGAAAACGGTACACAAGCAACCAAGATAACCGCAGCCTTGAAAGGATTGTTAAGAAAAGGCCATTCAAAAATTTTCGGGGAGATTCACAAAGAGTGGACTACTGCTGGGGTCACTGTTTCAGGAGCTACCACACACAGAGGTATCCAGGATAGGGGCTACAAGTGTCACATTCCTTGCGTCAAGCCACTCATGACCAATAGACAACGCCAGAAGCGTTTTACCTGGGCCAAGGAGAAAAAGACCTTGACTGTTGCTCAGTGGTCCAAGGTGTTGTTTTTAGATGAAAGTAAATTTTGCATTTCATTTGGAAATCAAGGTCCCAGAGTCTGGAGGAAGAGTGGAGAGGCCACAATCCAAGCTGCTTGAGGTCTAGTGTGAAGTTTCCAAAATAAGTGATAGTTTTGGGAGCCATGTCATTTGCTGGTGTAGGTCCCCTGTGTTTTATCAAGACCAAAGTCAGCGCAGCCGTTCTACCAGGAAATTTTAGAGCACCTCTTGCTTTTATCTGCTGACAAACTTTTTAGAGATGGAAATTTCATTCTCCAGCAGGACTTGGCACTAGTGATGAGCGAGTATACTCATTGCTTGGGTTTTCCCGAGCACGCGCGGGTGATCTACGAGTATTTGGAAGTGCTCGGAGATTTAGTTTCTGTTGCCGCAGCTTCATGATTTGCAGGCGCTTGACAGCCTTGGGGATTCCTTAACAAACAGGCATTCCTCACATGTATTCAGGCTGTACCCGCAGCCATAAATTATGCAGCTGCGGCAACAGAAACTAAATCTCCGAGCACTTCCAAATACTCGGAGACCACCCGAGCATGCTCGGGAAAACCCAAGCAATGAGTATGCTCGCTCATCACTACTCGGTACCTGTCCATACTGCCAAAAATACCAATATCTGGTTTAAAAACAACAGTATTACTGTGCCTGATTGGCCAGCAAACTCGCCTGACCTTAACCCCATAGAGAATCTATGGGGTATTATCAAGAGGAAGATGCGAGACACCAGACCCAACAATGCAGAAGAGCTGAAGGCTGCTAAAAAAGCAACCTGGGCTTCCATAACACCTCAGCAGTGGCACAGGCTGATCGCCTCCATGCCACGCCGCATTGATGCAGTAAATGATGCAAAAGGAGCCCCGACCAAGTATTGAGTGCATTTACTAAACATATATTTCAGTAGGCCAACATTTCGGATTTTAAAATCATTTTTCAAGCTGGTGTTATAAAGTATTCTAATTTACTGAGATAATGACTTTTGGGTTTTCATTGGCTGTAAGCCATAATCATCAACATTAACAGAAATAAACACGTGAAATAGATCACTCTGTCTGTAATGACTATATATAATATATGAATTTCACTTTTTGTATTTAAGAGCTGAAATAAATTAACTTTTTGATGATATTCTAATTTTGTGAGAAGCACCTGTATTTTGTGTGATATGACTCTCTGGTTTAACCACTTTCTACCATTTGACGTACTATCCTGTCCATGTGCCCTGGGACTTAATTCCCATGGACAGGATAGTACGTCATGAGCGATCGCGGCCAGGTGTCAGCTGATTCTCACAACATGTTGCATTTTGTTGCGGTCGGCGCAACATCAAAACGACACATGCGCAGTCATCTGCATACATTCGCATGGCTTGCGTACCCAATGTTAAAGATAGGGTATGCAGGACGCATGCCAACGTAGGCGGAGCTCAAGAAAGAGGTGCGGCAGTGGGCGGTGCTTCACGGAGGAACTCCGCAGCCCTGCCGAACGCTAGCGTGAACACTATTGGTTCAGAAAATGAAATGTTTACTGTCAGCAATCATGAGCATTAAATAGCTGAACACTCCATTATTCAGTGATTCTTGAAACCAGACAGTTCCTTTAACTTTCAGTTTTAGATTCCATTAAAAAAAAGCTGCATTTTAATTTCTACTTGTTTCTTTTTGGAGTCTGTCAGCATAATGCGGACGGATAATCATCTGTGTACACATACTGTGTGGGCAGTTTTTGACTGTTTGCCATAGATTGATGTGAATAGTGATCTTCTTGTGTCTATTTTCCATAATTGCATTGCACAAATTCACCTAAAAATAAAATATTTTATTGTTTTTTTCTGTATATCTGAAAAAATGTTCATCTCCGCATTGAAATTTCTACCATTGTTTGCTTTTCTGGTCTCACATTTGGAGCAAGAAGAAAGGCATCTTTACAGTATACTATCATTGTGCCCAGTTTGATTGCGTATTATTATTTGTGCACTTTATGGCAATCTGAATTGACCGCACTCTGAAAGGGAATCTTGCTCCTTGTTTTTTCCACCTATTCTGTGAACAACATAAAGTAGAGACAGAGATCCTGATTCCAATGATGTGATACTTACTGGGCTGCTTCCTGTAGTTTTGATACAATCTCTATTTCATCAGCAGTAGATTATAACTAGAGAACTAGTACGCCTGCTGCCATGTAGTCCTCCATATTCATAAGCTTTGTATAACCTCGCCTTCTGCCTATGCACAGTGTATACAGTGGTGTGGGCGGGGTTATACAGAGCTCAGCACTCCAAAAACTGGTAGATCTGCAGCACAAAAAAATGTGATTTTATGAATACTATAGCAATGAGCCCAATGAATGATATATTGCTGGAATCGGGGTCTCTACCCACATATAGTACTGCTCTCAGATGGGTAACAAAAACCTGGTGACATAATTACCTTTTTTTTAAACTGTATTTTGTGTTATTTTTGCCTCTTTCAGCCATGTTATCTGGGAACTAGATTGTGGTTTTAATCAGACACTGTATGTTACATGTATTTTTTGCCCTGTAAGGGGACATTAATAGGAGATATTGCACAGAGACTAGCTCTACTCTTACTTTTTCTTTTTTACAGGCAAAAGATTATGTAGATTTGTAATTAGTTAAAAAGCAACTCTCGAAACTCATCCTATCCAACTTTATTGGAAGATTTTCTCAGGATCTTGAATTCTGTCGGATGAGACTGTTTGATGCAATTAGAACCTTTTTTTGGTCTTTGATTTTTGTCTTTAAGTCATTTGTAGCCTATTACTCATCGCTGGGGGACAACGGACAAGCTGATCTGCAGATGATTTGACATTTTGAAAATTTAAATAGCTCATAAGTTTCCAATATTCATAGTGTATAAGAAATAAGACCTGGTTAATGTAATTATTGCGCCTAATTATTCACGGTAATCGTTTAGGAGGATGGAAATGAATGTTAGGTGCATTGCAGGCTCCTCATTACCCGAAAAGCCCGCTGTTAATAAGTTCATGTGACATTCTTGGAAAAATAATTCACATATCTTTAATTAATTAAGATGATTTTGATGTTCTTTTGATTTGCATTTGAAGGCATTCACCTTCAGGGGATGTTTGAATGGGAATGTTGGCTTAACTCTATCTGTGCTACAACTTTTATGTATCAGAGTCAATCTTATAGCATCGCCACACATATATTTAGGTCATATTGAACCTTAAAGTATACCTATCATTTTATGTGGCTGAGTGGAGATGTGTAGGTGAGGAACTATACTAGTTCTTACCAATATATGACTTTTATTATGCAATTTTCGCCAGATTTCCCCACTGGAAGATCTGTCTCTAATTTTCAGTTGTCTCTGAGCTACAGGTTTCGGAATAGCTGCTATGATGTCTCCCATACACAGTACACACGGACATAAGACAGCTGTAAAAGACATCTCAGATGCCCACATACCTCAGATGGGACAGCTTCCACCTGAAACAAAGTAAAAAGTCCATTATCTACAGCCAGGCCCTCAGATATAATCATATGTGCTCCAACCCAACAGACAGGGATGAACACTTAACTCATCATAAAAAAGACATTTTTAAACCAAGGCTATCCCCGGCCTCCATTGATGATCAGATTAGTAAAGCCACAAGAATCACTAGAAGAAGGCAACTACTTTGATATGGAGAAAAATAGGAAAATAATTGTGTGCCTCTGGTGGTGACCTACATCCCACAGCTTGAAGTTCTCAGAAAAACTGTCAAAAAACTTCACCATATCCTACACAAAGATGACTGGCTAAAAATAATATTTAAAGACCCTCCCTTGCTATGCTATAGGCAACCTCCAAATTTAAGAAATATTGTGATCAGAAGCTCAATATCCTCTGACACAAGAGGACTCTATTCTTGCCATGTGAAGAGTTGCAAAACTTGGACTTATGTAATGACCCGCAGACCTCATACAGATCCACAATGCACGGAGAACTATAAGATTTCTGGGACATTCACGTGTTCCTCTTCCAAACTGATGTACTTAATTTTGTACACTATTTGCCCTATTGGGGGTCTCTGTGTTAGAGAAACAGGATAGAAACTGAGAACAAGGGTGAGATCTCAGTCGCCACATGATTACAGACAAAAAAAACCTTCAACCTGTAGCTAAACAATTTTGTGATCCAGGACACAACATAAACAATATGAAAGTTGTCAGTAATAATAAAAGGCAACTTCAAATCACAAAAACACCGATGGGTCTGTGAACAAAAATGTGTAGTAGTCTTTTATACCCTCCATACAGGACTAAATCTGTCACAAGGATTTATGACTTACCACAAAATCTGATATAGGAAAGATGTGTATCTTCGTACCGTGTTAGCCAGTAGATATTGCATTATTCCTGTGTCCTTTGTGTATATAAATATGTGATTCTTCAGCTTTTGTTTTAGTCTTTGCCTGATGAAGAGACCTGCGTAGTCTCGAAAGCTTGCAATTTGTTACCATCTTTTCAGTTAGCCATTAAAAGGTATCAACCACTGAGGACTCTCAAGTCTAAATATTTCACAAAATCTGAGAAATCTGCTCCAGAGACAGCGAGGGCATCAGGCCTCGGATCCTACATGGATAATGGCCGGACAAAAAAACTTTCACACAACTTATCTAAGCTAATGAGGAATTTATTCTCTGAGCTGTTTTTTTTTTGTAAATGTCCATTCATTATGTCATGTCTCTTCTCTTTTTGTGTATTTATTTGTGTTTCTTTAGATACTTTGTTATGACATGCCTGATCAAGAGACCTAAATAGTCTCGACAGCTTGTTTTTTTAACATTACTTATTTTATTTTCACCTTTAAAAGGTATCATAACTACAAGATTATTATTTAGTTTCTCTCACTGAGAACAATCAATCTTTTTAGTAAGAAAGTAGCACTGGTAACTTATGATCTATGATGCTTTTTCAAAGGAGATTTTGCCAGGTTTCATTTGCCAGACACTCTAGATAGACTGGTAATGAAAATTTATCAGCATATAATTGCCAACTATCCCGAATTTCCAGGGAAACCAGGAGCATAGTTTATGTAAACACTGCCCCCTGCCCAAAAGTGGGTGGTCCAAGGTATTCCACTTTGAGAATTTATTTGTGGTTCGCAAAAAAAAAACCTTGCCCTAGATTTTTCCCCCACCGCAGAAGCATCAGAGCATGGGCTAATGTCATTTTGTGTTGCTGCGATGGCTTCCCCATGATGCCCTGCAGCCAGGGCCGGCGTCAGCACCCGGCGTACCCGGGCAAGTGCCGGGGCCCTGAGCAGGCGGGGGGGCCCACTCGCCATCAGGCACCCCGGCGCCCGTTAGTGGTTGAGAGCGGTGCCAACGCCGCCTCTGGGCCCCCCCGCTTGCTCAGGGCCCCGGCAGCAGCCTGCACAATACTTACCTCTCCCCGTGCCTCCGCAACTCTGGGCTCCAGGGGGCGCCTGCAGAGCGCCCACGCTTCCTCTCGCAGCAGCGCGCTGGATGACGTCATCATTCAGCGGCCGGCTGTGGCAGAGATGTGAGGTGTGTGTATCAGTGTGTGTGTGTCTGTGTCTGCATGCGTGTGTCTATGTGAGAGAATGCTGCGGTGCTGTCTGTGTGTGGTGCTGTATGTGGATGGTGGTGGGGGGAGGCAGTGATGGTGGTGAGGAGACAATGATGATGATGGGGAGACGATGATGATGGGGAGGAAATGATAGTGATGGGGAGGCAATGATGATGATGATGGGAGGCATTGATGATAATGGGGAGACAATGATGATAATGGGGAGGCAATGATGATGATGGGGAGGCAATGATGATGATCATGTGGAGGCAATGATGATAATGGGGAGGTAATGATGATGATAATGGGGAGGCAATGATGATGATAATGGGGAGGCAATGATGATGATAATGGGGAGGTGATGATGATGGGGAGGCAATGATGATGATAATGGGGAGTCTTTCCACAGCGCCCTTTCCTGAGCCGTAACAGTGCAGAGGAGAGCTCCATATTTTGTATTGAGTATTATATGGGGACCAGTATCCTGTATGGAGCATTATTTGGGGTCCAATATTCTTTATGGAGCATTATATTTGGCCCATAATACTGTATGGAGGACTATGTAACATAGTTATTAAGGTTGAAGGAAGACTTTAAGTCCATCTAGTTCAACCCATATCCTATCCTAACCTGCCCTAACATGTTGATCCAGAGGAAGGCAAAAAAAAACCAAGTGGCAAACAGTTAAGCTTCACATTGGGAAAAAAATTCCTTCCCGATTCCACATACGGCAATCTTACTAGCTCCCTGGATCAACGCAATATCTAGGAAACTAGTGTATATAACCTGTAATATTATACTTTTCAAGAAAGGAATCCAGTGCCTTCTTAAATTTTAGTAGGGAATCACTCATTACAACATTAGACGGCAGAGAGTTCCATAGTCTCACTGCTCTTACAGTAAAGAATCTGCGTCTGTGATTATGACTAAACCTTCTTTCCTCCAGGCGTAGAGGATGCCCCCTTGTCCCTGTCACAGGTCTAAGAGTAAAAAGATCATTAGAAAGGTCTTTGTACTGTCCCCTCATATATGTGGTGCCCATAATATTGTATGGAGGACTGTACTGTCCAGTCTGTACTGTGCGCTGTGAGGATTGGCGGTTTCTGAGCTATTGTAGAATTTACAATATATATCACTCATGTAATGGAAGAAGAGAAGTGTTTGGCATTGTACTATACCCATATTTCTCTGCAGAATCTGTGCATCATGAATCGTGGTCTGTGTTAAAGGGGCCCACTGAGACTCTTTCGCCCGGGCCCATAAAAACCTAGAGCCGGCCCTGCCTGCAGGTATAACATCTAGTAGATTATCGCACCTTGTACAGTGGTTTTCAGTACCTGGGCCATTACAGATCAGCCATTCCCAACGGAGCACCGTTTGTATAGTAAAGTTGTTTTCCATCTGTCACTGGGTAAGTCTTTCTCTCTTCTGTAGAGTGCTTCCACTCAGCTGCATCGAGGATCCAGAGGTATGGATGAATTGACATGTTTAATTTTAAAAATCTAGCAAAGGGTTGCTAGATAACATAACAAATGTAAAAATCTTAATAGAACAAACACAACACGTTTCAGCTGTCTAGCCTTCATCAGGTGTATATACCTTCATCAGGTGTATATAAATACCTGATGAAGGCTAGACAGCTGAAAAGCTGAAACGTGTTGTGCTTATGTTTTATTAAGTTTTTTAAATTTGCCATATGTTATCTAGCAACCCTTTTTTAACCCCTTAAAGACCAAGCCATTTTGTAGGTTAAAGACCAGGCCAATTTTTACAATTCTGACCACTGTCTCTTTATGAGGTTATAACTCTGGAACGCTTCAACGGATCTTGGCGATTCTGAGATTGTTTTCTCGAGACATATTGTACTTCATGATAGTGGTAAAATTTCTTCAATATAACTTGCGTTTATTTATGAAAAAAACGGAAATATGGCAAAAATTTAGAAAATTTTGCAATTTTCAAACTTTTAATTTTTATGCCATTAAATCAGAGAGATATGTCACAAAAATTAGTTAATAAATAACATTTCCCACATGTCTACTTTACATCAGCACAATTTTGGAACCAAAATTTTTTTTTGTTAGGAAGTTATAAGTGTTAAAAGTTGACCAGCAATTTCTCATTTTTCCAACAAAATTTACAAAACCATTTTTTTTAGGGACCACCTCACATTTGAAGTGAATTTGAGGGGTCAATATGACAGAAAATACCCAAAAGTGACACCACTCTAAAAACTGCACCCCTCAACGTGTTCAAAGCCACATTCAAGAAGTTTATTAACCCTTTAGGTACTTCACAAGAATTGAAGCAATGTGGAAGGAAAAAATTAACATTTAACTTTTTTTTTCCCAAAATTTTTCTTTCGACACAATTTTTTAAAATTTTGTCAAGGGTATCAGTAGAAAATGAACCACAATATTTGTTGTACAATTTCTCCTGAGTACAGCGATACCCCATGTGTGGGGGTAAACCACTATTTGGGCGCATGGCAGAGCTCGGAAGGGAAGCAGCGCCATTTGACTTTTTTGGCTGGAATTGAGATTGGATGCCATGTCGCATTTGGAGAGTCCCTGTGTACCTAAACAGTGGAAACCCCCCACAAGTGACCCCATTTTGGAAAATAGACCCCCCAAGTAACTTATCTAAATGTGTAGTGAGAGCTTTGAACCCCCAAGGGCTTCACAGAAGGTTATAACGTAGAGCCGTAAAATTAAAAAATCATATTTTTTCCACAAAAATGATCTTTTCATCCCAATTTTTATTTTCCAAAGGATAAAAGGACCCCAAAAGTTATTGTGCAATTAGTCCTGAGTACGCTGATACCCCATATGTGGGGGTAAACCACTATTTGGGTGCATGGCAGAGCTCGGAAGGGAAGCAGCGCCATTTGACTTTTTTGGCTGGAATTGAGATTGGACGCCATGTCGTATTTGGAGAGCCCCTGTGTGCCTAAACAGTGGAAACCCCCCACAAGTAACCCCATTTTGGAAACTAGACCCCCCAAGGAACTTATCTAGATGTGTAGTGAGAGCTTTGAACCCCCAAGGGCTTCACAGAAGGTTATAACGTAGAGCCGTAAAATTAAAAAATCATATTTTTTCCACAAAAATGATCTTTTCATCCCAATTTTTATTTTCCAAAGGATAAAAGGACCCCAAAAGTTATTGTGCAATTGTCCTGAGTACGCTTATACCCCATATTGGGGGTAAACCACTATTTGGGCGCATGGCAGAGCTGGAAGGGAAGCAGCGCCATTTGACTTTTTTGGCTGGAATTGAGATTGGACGCCATGTCGCATTTGGAGAGCCCTGTGTGCCTAAACAGTGGAAACCCCCCACAAGTGAACCCCATTTTGGAAACTAGACCCCCCAAGGAACTTATCTAGATGTGTGGTGAAGCTTTGAACCCCCAAGGGCTTCACAAAGGTTATAACGTAGAGCTGTAAAATTAAAAAATCATATCTTTTCCACAAAATGATCTTTCCACCCCCAATTGTTATTTTCCAAAGGGTAACAGGACCCCAAAAGTTATTGTGCAATTTGTCCTGAGTACGCTGATACCCCATATGTGGGGGTAAACCACTATTTGACGCATGGCAGAGCTGGAAAAGGGAAGGAGCGCCTTTTCAAATGCAATTTTGATGGAATGGTCTGCGAGGTCCATGTCACGTTTGGAAGCCCTGATGTGCCTAAACAGTAGAAACCCCCCACAAGTGACCCATTTTGGAAACTAGACCCCCCAAGGAACTTATCTAGATGTGTGGTGAGCTTTGAACCCCAAGTGCTTCACAAAGTTTATAACGTAGAGCGTAAAATAAAAAATCATATTTTTTTCCACAAAATATCTTTTGCCCCCAAATTTTATTTTTAAAGGGTAACAGGAAATAGGACCCCAAAAGTATTTGCAATTTGTCCTGAGTACGCTGATATCTCATATGGGGGGGAACCACTATTTTGACGCATGGCAGAGCTCGGAAAGGGAAGGAGCACCTTTTTAAATGCAGACTTTGATGAATGGTCTGCGGGTGTCATGTCACGTTTGGAAAGCCCCTGATGTGCCTAAACAGTAGAAACCCCCCACAAGTGACTCCATTTTGGAAACTAGACCCCCCCAAGGAACTTATCTAGATGTGTGGTGAGCACTTTGAACCCCCAAGTGCTTCACAGAAGTTTATAACGTAGAAGCCGTGAAAATAAAAATATCATATTTTTTTCCACAAAAATAATCTTTTTGCCCCAAATTTTTATTTTTCTAAGGGTAACAGGAGAAATAGGACCCCAAAAGCTATTGTGCATTTTGTCCTGAGTATGCTGATACCCCATATGTGGGGGGGAACCACTGTGATCGCCTTACTGCGATCTTTGGGAGGCACAATGAACAAATCCACAAAAGGTGAAGAATTGGTTTTCTTTTTTACGCCGTTCCTCGTGCGGTATTAGTGATTAGGCGACTTTATTCCTCGGATCGGTGCGATTACAGCAATACCAGATTTAATACTCTTTTTTCATGTTTAGCTTCTGTCACACACTAAAAGATGCTTTTTTTTTGAATAATTTTTTTGTAAGAAATTTTTGCATCGCCGTATTTTGAGAGCTATAATTTTTCCATATTTCGGCCGACAGAGTTATCTATGGGCTTATTTTTTTCGGGACGAGCTGACGTTTTTATTGGTACCATATTCAGGCACATAACGTTTTTTGATCGTTTCCTATTCCGATTTTTGTGGAATCAGAATGAACAAAAACCAGCAATTCAGGAATTGTTTTTTTTTTTTTTCCTCCGTTCCGTGTGTGGTAAAATTGATAAAGCAGCTTTATTCTTCGGGTCACTATGGTTACGGCGATTCCTCATTTATATATTTTTTTTTTATGTTTTGGCGTTTTTTACACAATAAAAAATTTTATAGAAAAAATAATTATTTTTGCATCAGTTTATTCCGCGAGCTATAACTTTTTTATTTTTTCGCTGATGATGCTGTATAGTGGCTTGTTTTTTGCGGGACAAGATGACGTTTTCAGCGGTACCATGATTATTTATATCTGACTTTTTGATCGCGTTATTGCACTTTTTCCAAGCGGTATAATGATACCGCTTGGAAAAAGTATAATTTACTACTTTTTTGTGTTTATTTTTTACGGCTTTCACTGAAGGGGTTAACTAGGGTTACGCTTTTATAGATGGGATTTTTACGGACGTGACGATACCAAACATGTGTATGTTTTTTTTTTTTTTTTTTTATTACATAAAAATGTGTATTTTTTAGGGGATTTTTTTTAAAATTATTTTTTAATATTTTTTTTACAATTTTTTTTAAAAAATGATTTTTTTTAACTTGTCCCTTTATGGGACTTTCACTTTTTTTACTTTTTATTGCAGTTACAATGCATTGCAATGCTCTGGCATTGCAATGCATTGCAACTATAGTGGAAGCTGCTGTGACATGATCACAGCAGCTTTCCGTAGCTAGATGACCCGGAGGTTGTCATGACAACCCCCGGGTCATCAAGGCAGAGATCGGCCCCTGCAAATACATTGCAGGGTGCTGATCTGAGGCAGAGGGAGCTCCCGACCCTCTGCTTCCCCCCCTGAGCTCTGCGATCGCGCTCGATCGCAGCAGTCAGGGGGTTAACAGCCAGGGGCGGTGGGGGCTCCGCTCCTGGCTGTCAGTGCAGGAAGCCTGGCCACTGCAGCGCCGCTCCTGCACTGATCGCGCTGGGGAAGCTGAAATTTCAGCTTCTCCTGTGCGATCTCTGCTGTGTTTGGTCAGTCAGATATGATCCGACCAAGCACAGCGCTGTAGGTGCTTACCACGCATGTGGTAGATCAAAGCCATGACGTGCAGAGTCCGTCCTGGTGCCGGAACTGGCACCTTGCCATGACGGACTCTGCACGTCAGTGGACATTAAGGGGTTAAATTAAAAATTTAAATCCATCCATACATCTGGATCCTTAATGCATCTGAGCCTGGTCTTCTGTTTCTTTGCTTTAACCCCTCATGGCAACCACGTTGGCAGCAAACCAACATCTGGGGTCCATATTGGGGACACAATACTTTCAAAGTTGTGTCTGCTTGCACAACTCCATGAGGTGAGTTTAATCGCTCACACCCCACTTTGATGTTACACTTTTAATATTATGCTTAGATAGCGCTCCTGTTTTTCCACTCTTTCTTCCCAGGATTTCTCTTCTGTAGAGTGTAAGCTCTCATGGTCAGCGTGATTCTCATTCTCACTTCTGTATAATATTAAGCTGTTATGGTCACCTTTCTTTCTCTCGCAACTAACGTATAAGCTCGTATGGTCAGCAGGGTGCTATTCTGTAGAAGAGTGTTTCTCAACTCCAGTCCTCAGAACCCACCAACAGGTCATGTTTTTAGGATTTCCTTAGTATTGCAAAGGTGATGGAATTAATGCTTGAGCAGGTGATAAAATTATCACCTGTGCAATACTAAGGAAATCCTGAAAACATGACCTGTTGGTGGGTCCTGAGGACTGGAGTTGAGAAACACTGCTGTAGAATGTAAACGCTTCTGGTCAGTGGAGTACTCTTTCTCCTGTAGAGTATAAGCTCTTATGGTCAGTGGGGTCCTCTCTCTCCCCTCCCCACTGTATTTATGAGCATTTACAGGGGGTCATATCTCTCTTGCCTGTAAAGTGTAAGCTCTTATAGTCAGTGGGGTCCTCTCTCTCTTCTGTAGAGTGTAAGCTCTTATGTCAGGGTTCTCTCTTTCTGAGAGACTTATGGTAGTCGGTTCTCTCTCTTCTGTAGAGTGTAAGCTTTTATGGTCAGTGGAGTCCTCTCTCTTCTGTAGAGTGTCAGCTCTTTTGGTCAGCAGGACTCTCTCTTCCTCCTCTTCCTCCTCACATGTATTTTACAAGCAATTACAATCTTTTCAGTATTGAAATACACACAAATTTATTTGCTATGAATCAAATTTTTTGGGAACAATTCTGCAAAGTTGATGAATTTGAATTTTAAAAGATCTGCTCATCTCCATTGAGATCTAATAGGCTGACATCATCTACAGGACACTGGAGGGCAACCTTGAAAAGAGTCAACAAAAAAAAGAAAGGCAAACTATATAAGGGTTTAGATTTACCTTTGTTACCCAGTCTGTTCCTTAACCCTTATCGACCCATAACGCCTACGTCGGCGTCATGAAAACCTGTGCCATCCCTACCCATGACGCCTACGTAGACGTCATGGTATAAATCCCGTTCCTGCGGGTCGGGTGACCGGGGTCACTGAAAGGTCACCCGACCTGCAGGCACAAGACCCTTTGTGCTTCACCACAGGGGGGTGGCTTAACTCCCACGTGGCTACAATCGCTCTGATTGGCTGTTAAAAGTGAAACAGCAAATCAGAGCGATTTTTAATATTTCACCAATGAAATTTGGTGAAATATTACAATCCAGCCATGGCCGATGCTGCAATAGCATCGGCCATGGCTGGAGACCGAGATCCGACCCCCCCACACCAATTGATGGCTGCGATCGGTCGCCGCCGTCACTATCTGCTCCCCTTCACTCGGCTCCGCTTCCCCTCGCCTTCCGCTCCCCCCACTCACCTCCTCCGGTGTCTCCGAAGTACCTGTGGCCGTCCCGGTGTCCTTCCGGGATGCTTCATGGGTGCCGCCACCTTGGAAAATTGGCCGGCAGATTCCATTCATTTATTTTGATCACTGTGATAAACTCTCACAGTGATCAAAATAAAAAAAAGTAAATACCCCCCCTTTATCACCCCCATAGGCAGGGATAAGAAATAAAATAAAGAAAATATTTTTTATTTTTCCATTAGGGTTAGCATTAGGGTTAGGGTTAGAACTAGGGTTAGGGTTGGAATTAGGGTTAGGGTTGGAATTAGGGCTACGGTTGGAATTAGGATTACGGTTGGAATTAGGGTTAGGCTTGTGGTTAGGGTTAGAGTTGGGATTAGGGTTAGGCTTGTGGTTAGGGTTAGAGTTGGGATTAGGGTTAGGGGTGTGTTGGGGTTAGGGTTGGGATTAGGGTTAGGGTTATGGTTAGGGTTGGGATTAGAGTTAGGGGTGTGTTGGGGTTAGGGTTATGGTTAGGGTTAGGGGTGTGTTGGGGTTGTGGTTTGGGGTGTGTTGCAGTTAGGGTTGAAGTTAGAATTGAGGGGTTTCCGCTATTTAGGCACATCAGGGGGTCTCCAAATGCGACATGTCGCCACCATTTATTACAGTCAATTTTGCGTTCAAAAAGTCAAACAGTGCTCCCTCCATTCCGAGCCCCGACGTGCGCCCAAACAGTGGTTTACCCCTCACATATGGGGTATCAGCATACTCAGGAAAAATTGCACAACAATTTTGGGGGTCTAATTTCACCTGTTACCCTTGGGAAAATGAAAAAAATTAGGGACTTAAAAAATTATTTTTCTGGAAAAAATTATTTTTTATTTTCATGGCTCTGTGTTATAAACTTCTGTGAAGAACTTGGAGATTCAAAGTGCTCACCACACATCTAGATGAGTTCCTTGGGGATCTAGTTTTCAAAATGGGGTCCCTTGTGGGGGGTTTCTACTGTTTAGGCACATTGTGGGCTCTGCAAACGTAACATGACGCCCGCAAACCATTCCATCAAAGTCTGCATCTCAAAACGTCATTACTTCCCTTACAAGCCCCGATATGCGCCCAAACAGTGGTTACCCCCCCACATATGGGCTACCAGCGTACTCAGGACAAAATGTACAACAACTTTCGGGGTCCAATTTCTCCTGTAGCCATTGTGAAAATAAAAAATTGCGGGCTAAAAAAATCATTTTTTGAGGAAAAAAATAATTTTTTATTTTCACGACTCAGCGTTATAAACTTCTGTGAAGTACCTGGGAGTTCAAAGTGCTTACTATGCCTCTAGATAAGTTCCTTAGGGGGTCTAGTTTCCAAAATGGGGTCATTTGTGGGGAAACTCCAAAGCTTAGGCACACAGGGGCTCTCCAAACATGACATGGTGTCCACTAACGATTGGAGCTAATTTCCATTCAAAAAGTCAAATGGCGCTCCTTCCCTTCTGAGTCCTGCCGTGCGCCCAAACAGTGGTTCCCCCCCACATATGGGGTACCAGCGTGCTCAGGACAATCTGGACAACTTTTGGGGTCCAATTTATCCTGTTACCCTTGGGAAAATAAAATATAGCCGGCTAAAAAATAATTTTTGATGAAAAAAAAGATTTTTTATTTTCACTGCTCTGCGTTTATAAACTTCTGTGAAGCATCTTGGGGGTTTAAAGTGCTCACTACACATCTAGATAAGCTCCTTGGGGGGGTCTAGCTTCCAAAATGGGTCACCTGTGGTGGATTTCTACTGTTTTGGAACATCAGGGGCTCTGCAAACGCAACATGACGCCCGCAGAACATTCCATCAAGTCTGCATTCCAAAATGGCGCTCCTTCCCTTCTGAGCTCTCTCATGCGCCAAAACAGTGGTTCCCCCCCACATATAGGGTATTGGCATACTCAGGACAAATTGCACAACAACTTTTGTGGTCCAATTTCTCCTGTTACCCTTGTGAAAATAAAAAATAGGCTAAAAAATCATTTTTGAGGAAATTTTTTTTTTTATTTTCACTGCTCTGCGTTATAAACTTCTGTGAAGCACTTGGGGGTTCAGAGTGCTCACAACACATCTAGATAAGTTCCTTAAGGGGTCTAGTTTCCAAAATGGTGTCACTTGTGGTTTTTTTCACTGTTTAGGCATACAAGGGCTCTCCAAACGCGTCATGGTGTCCGCTAACGATTGGAGCTAATTTTCCATTCAAAAAGTCAAATGGCACTCCTTCCCTTCTGGCCCTGCCGTGCGCCCAAACAGTGGTTTATGACCACATATCAGGTATCGGTGTACTCAGGAGAAATTGCCCAACAAATTTTAGGATTCATTTTATCCTATTACCCATGTGAAAATTGAAAAACTGAGGCGAAAAGAAAATTTTTGTGAAAAAAATTGTACTATCTTTTTTTTACGGATCAATTTGTGAAGCACCTGGGGGTTCAAAGTGCTCACTATGCATCTAGATAAGTTCCTTGGGCGGTCTAGTTTCCAAAATGGGGTCACTTGTGGGGGAGCTCAAATGTTTAGGCACACAGGGACTCTCCAAATGCGACATGGCAACCACTAAATATTCCAGCATATTTTTCGTTCAAAAAGTCAAATGGCGCTCCTTCCCTTCTGAGCCCTGCCGTGCGCCCAAACAGTGTTTATGACCAAATATGAGGTATCGGTGTACTGAGGAGAAATTGCCCAACAAATTTTAGGATCCATTTTATCCTGTTGCCCATGTAAAAATGAAAAAATTGATGCTAAAAGAAAATTTTTGTTGGAAAAATTAAAATGTCCATTTTTTCCTTCCAGGTTGCTGTAGTTCTTGTGAAGCACCTGAAGGGTTAATAATTTTCTTGAATGTAATTTTAAGTAGCTTGAGGGTGCAGTTTTTAGAATGGTGTCACTTTTGGGTATTTTCTGCCATATAGAGCCTTCAAAGTAACTTCAAATGTGAGATGATCCCTAAAAAAAATGGTTTTGTAAATTTTGTTGTAAAAATGAGAAATCGATGGTCAACTTTTAACCCTTATAACTTCCTAACAAAAAAAAATTTGTTTCCAAAATTGTGCTGATGTAAAGTAGATATGTGGAAAATGTTATTTATTAACTATTTTGTGTCACATAACTCTCTGGTTTAACAGAATAAAAATTCAAAATTTGAAAATTGTGAAATTTTCAAAATTTTCACCAAATTTCCATTTTTTTCACAAATAAACGCAAAAAATATCGACCTAAATTTACCACTAACATAAAGCCCAATATGTCACGAAAAAACATTCTCAGAATCGCTAGGATCAGTTGAAGCGTTCCTGAGTTATTACCTCATAAAGGGACATTGGTCAGAATTGCAAAAAATGGTAAGGTCTTTAAGGTCAAAATAGGCTGGGTAATGAAGGGGTTAAAGAGAATGTAAATTTTTATTTTTCAACAAAAAGTTCTATAACTTTCCATTAGACTTTGTAATTAAATTCCTCACTGTTTCCTAATTCCCCTTTGCAGCCATCACTGAGGGTAAAAATTATTTCTGCCCTAACTTTTTAGCTGTTGAGTTTTTGCTGCAATGCATTAGTTTAGGCTAAACACAGAAGCAGTAACAATTTCTGTTGTGTTGATAGTTACCTGTGTATCAGTCAATAAAAAAATGTGGGCTCATAGAAGATTACCTGGACTGTATACAGTTGTTGATGAATTTGAATTTTAAAAGATCCGCTCAAATCCTTATTTCTGAGCACGGCTGGGTGTACACCGCATTCACTTACAACAAGCTGATATTTTGAAGATGGTGAGAAATTAAAATATAAATTCTCATATTCTGCATTACTTTTTGTGACTAAATATATATATATATACAGCTCTGGCAAAAATTAAGAGACCACTGCACAGCTTTATAAAAATCAGCTTCTCTACATGTCTGACAGCCATTCCATTCCAGTGTCAGTTGAAGTCCAACCAGACTACACCTCATTCTACTTAATGTGCTTCTGATTAGTAATCACCTGAACGAAATCTTATTTAATGAAGGAAAGTATAAAAAACACTGCTGTGGTGTTCACAATCCTCTTGTAATAGGACAACCTGGATGTCATAACAAGTGCTAGTAATATCCCAAGGAATGGCAAATGGCAGCTGAGGTGACGTGCACTGCAAGAATAGTTCATAAAAGACTCCTAGAGGCAGGGCTCAAGTCATGTAAAGCTAGAAAAAAGCCTTTCATCAATGAGAAGCAAAGGAGAGCCAGGCTGTTTGCCAAAGACCATAAGGATTGGACCATAGAGGACTGGAGTAAGGTGATCTTCTCTGATGAGTCTAATTTTCAGCTTTGCCCAATACCTGATCGTCTAATGGTTAGACGGAGACCTGGAGAGCCGTACAAGCCACAGAGTCTTGCACCCACTGTGAAATTTGGTGGAGAATCGGTGATGATCTGGGGATGCTTCTGCAAGGCTGGATTTGGACAGCTTAATCTTTGCGAAGGACGTATGAATCAAGCTGCATACAAGGTTATTGAATCCTTCTGCTCAGGCAATGTTCCCCAACTCTGAGGACTCAGCAGGACACTGCGCCATGCAACACAGCTAGGTCAATTAATGTGTGGATGAAGGACCACCACATCATATCCCTGTCATGGCCTGAACCCCATTGAAAACCTCTGGAATGTAATCAAGAGGAAGATGGATAGTCACAAGTCATCATCAAACAAAGAACTGCTTAAATTTTTGTACCAGGAGTGGCATAAGGTCACCCAAAAGCAGTGTGAGAGACTGGTGGAAAGCATGCTAAGACGGATGAAAGCGGTGATTAAAAATCATGGATATTCCACAAAATATTGATTTCTGAACTGTTCCAGAGTTAAAACACTGGTATTGTTGTTTCTAAATGAATAAGAACTTGTTTTCTTAGCATTATTTGAGGTCTGCAAGTACTGCATTTTTTTGTTATTTTGACCATTTCTCATTTTCTGAAAATAAACACAAAATTTATTGCTTGGAAATTCAAAGACATGTTGTCAGTTGTTTATAGAATAACAGAGCAATTTACATTTTACTCATAAATATACCTATAGAGAGAAAAATCAGACAAACTGAAAATTTTGCAATGGTCTCTTAATTTTTGCTAGAGCTGTGTATGTATGTATATGTGTACATTATATATATATATATATATAAAACCTCCAAACATATGCGGATGAATGCTCTGCCTTGTAAAACATATCAGTCTCTCACACAGTGGGTGAAAATTGTTGATACAGGATTTTTTTTCTACTTGACATAAAAATCTGTGCCACTCATTCATCTGGTGCTTATAATGAGTCACAATAAGAGGAAATGTGCAATGGGATGGCTTATCAACGCGTCCTCTGTTAGATCAATGATCATGGATTTGTGCAGGGCAGCATAGACAGAAAAATCCGTTTTCATCGCTTCTTCATTTCCGATATTTGTAGCCATCAACCCTGCAGTCCCTCTACGTGTCCCCATTGGGAGGGGTGTCACAACAGGGGCTGAATTCTGCTCTTCGCTGATAACAGCTGCGCCATTGTCTCGAAGCAGAGCGTGCTTTTATGAATGGTAAATCGATTGTCCTTCACGAGCTGCTTGTGAAAGGCATTTGCAAGAGGAGGAGATATTATACCAGAGCATCACTAACCAGTCACAGCCCAATGCTGAACTTTTCTTTCAAGGGGCCAAACCAGTCACAATTATTTATTGTATTTAGAAAAGTTTAACGATTTGTGATATAATGTGTATTCCACTCCTCCCAATTTTCCAATGGCTTACTGTCAGCAAATGGAAAGATTCTTGTCCACATCCAAAAGATTGAACACTCATCCTCACCTAGTCCTACTTACACAAGTGCAAGGGTATACAGGGCTTTAAAAGGAATCTGTTCCCAGATTTTTGCTTCCTAGAGCAGTATAATGTAGAGACGGACACCCTTATCCTAGCGTTGTGTAACTTACTGAGCTGATTAATATAGTTGTAAAACTATGTTTTACCAGCAGGAGATTATTACTAGAGGACTAGTATACCTGCTGCATTGTAGTCTTCCATCTTCAAGACGTCTGTATAACTTTTCCCTCAGAGAGCTGCCAATCAGTGGTAAGGGCGGGGTTACACAGAGCTCAGCATTCAGAGAACTGATAGATATGTGGCAGATAAAATAGAAATTTTATCAAAACTGCTGCAGCAGCCCAATAGGTGATACATCGCTGTAATCAAGGTTTCTGCCCGTACATCATAATGCTCTCAGTTGGGACAGTGGGCATGGTCTTGGTCCATACACTTGTATTGAGCGAGGCTGCGCCTCGACTAGTGACGCTCTTGTCTAGTGAGTGTGGCCGACTAGAGGGCACAGCCTTGCTCCATACAAGTGTATGGAAAGAAGGCCGGACCCACTGGACGGGTTCTGGCTGGTAGTGTGTATAACACAAACATACCTTCAAGTCCCGACTCAGAAACTGGTGAATCCCTGCAGTGGCGTTCCTGTCTTCAATGGGTCAAGGCTGCTTTAGCAGCATAATGGTTCCACTTCTTACATTTTAGCAGATGGTTTTATTTTTATGGCTGGGAGATACAATGTATATGCAGAACATGAATAATTTCCATGCTGTGCTATAGAGGTGACATTATTGACTCCCCTTCTGCGAGTTCAGAGACGCCTGTTTGTTTAAGCTCCTCAGCGAGCTAATAGCAGGCAATCATCCCTGCACATTAATGCGCTTCTCGTGCTTGTCAATTTGTATCTGAAAGACGTCTTTACCTTTTCATTTCAAATACCAATTTACTGGTCTTACCGAGAGAGAATTTAGAAATCCTAATCACGTACGTGCCTGAGCAAGTCGTGATTGTCCGTGAGGTTTGTGAGCTGCAAACCAAATGTACATACATAATGCAGCGAGTCGCTGAGGATGGGAACAGAGGAAGGAACCCTTGTCTCATTATGTTCTATAAATATCAATATCACAACAACAACGTCCTGATCTGATTTCAAAAATTCCTTTTTTGTGAATAAATCCATTACACAAAAGAAAAGAATCAAACCATGTCCTTTCTCCATAGTTTATATCTGTACCCCTTTCCTTCTGTCTGTAGGTCATCAACAACGCAGTATCAGCAGCAGGTGAAATAATACATGACTGCAAGATCAGACCACAGCTTGTAATCATGTGTATATACATCTGTACACATAGATCTGCAGAGGAACTGTATACACAAAATAGCAGGACATTTTGGACTAGAGACGAGCGAGCACTAAAATGCTGAAGTGCTCGTTGCTCGAACCGAGCAATTCCTAATGCTTGTTTTGAGTAACAAAGTATAATGGAAGTCAATTTGAAATCTAAGGTTTTTTTCAGCAGACCCTACAAAGGGGCCTGGGGCAGTGAATATGTTGAAATGCATGGGAAAAGTGCTGAATGGAAGGAGAACAGCATAGGGAAGACCCTTGGAAGTATCTCTGACTCCCAGAATGCTGTTGGGAACAATGGTGACTCACTTTTTCTCCACTTTAAGGAGTGACAATAAAACATTCCAAATCAATGAGAAATTGCATTTTACAGGAAAAAAAAGTTAAGAAAAAAAAACAATTTTTCCTGGGTAATGACTTATATGTCAGGCAAAATTTAAAAAGGATTTAAAAATATTATAATTTGAATAAACCAAAATTGCTTTTTTTTTAATAAAAAGTAAGAAATTTCAGTTTAATTTTTGAAGGAAGCAAGAACTGCCAAAAATTAGGGACTCAGAAGGACTCAGATACACCCTGTATTTGACAAAGAGGAGGGCCTCATAAGGGCTATGCACTAAGTGCAAATTTTGACAAACATAAGCAAGGTCATCCATACATCCTGGAAGGCACCAAATGTATTGCCTTATTCAAATATTGTGAACAAAGTGTTGTTGTGGCACTCCTACACTCATAAAGGCTTTGCACAAAGGAAAAAATTATAAATAGAGTCATCCATAGACCCTAGAAAGTAACAACTTTTGGGCCTCATTTAAAAACACTTTATGTGCTGCTATCGTCTGGTAGTCTGTAAAAGTTGGGTCTAAGCCAGGCTTTTTTCATTACACTTTCTGTTGACAGGCAAAAGCGTATGACCCACTGTAGCACTAAAAATCCGCTCAGACAAGATGGTAGTGGCAGGGCAGCACAACACCTTCAAGGCATAGAGGGACAGCTCATGTCAGGGGTCCAGCTTTCAAACCCAATAGCTGAACTTCTCAGAGGAATTAAGGAGTACACTGGTTTTGTCGGCCAGATATTGTTTGACTATCTTTAAAAACGTTTCCCTTCTTGTCAAAATACCCGGTCTTGAGGGTGTCATGAAATTGGTCCAGGGTTTGACAGTGTTCCCTTGCCTCTGCTGTACCTGGTGTGTCTCTCCCTCACCTCTCCCCCTTGGTTGGGCAAGGTAGCTTGCCTCCTGCTGCTAGCGTTGTCTGATGGGAATTTTTTTTTAACATTTTTCTATGATGGCCTTTTGGTATAGCACCATTTTATAAGACCTCTCCGCCTCAGGAAAAAGAAATGCAAAGTTCTCATTGTAGCATGGGTCTAGCAGGGTGAACAACCAGTACTCTTTTTTGGCCAAGATGAATGTAACGAGAGGGTCACAGGAAAGGCAGCAGTACATAAAGTCTGCCATATGTGCCAAGGTCTCTACTGCAAACACTTCCTTGTCTCCACCATGATGACTACTCTATCTCCCCCTCTTCCTCCATTTATTCCTCCTCATTTTCCTTCTCAGCCCATCCACGTAGGAGAGATGGGGCGATGCTTGTGTGGGTACTAGCCTCTTTTGCACTCAGCCAGCTGCTGTTCCTCCTCCTCTTCTTCAGCCTCCACCTCTTCATTATTACCCAATCTTCTCTGAGCAGATGAGATGAGGCTGGGCAGTATCTCCCTGTCTCATGTCTTCGTACGTCTCCACCTAGTTCGCATGAAAAGTTTATTGTTTTATTGTCAGCAGCGACTAGTTAAGTAGGCACAGAAGCGGGTTTGTTGTGCTGATTATGTCGTCTTCGCTGCTCACCATCTTTGTGGAATCCTCAAAGCCTTGGAGAACCGCACAAATATCAGACATGCATGCACACTCTTCAGTTGTTAAGTGTGGAGGCTGACCAGAATACCGCCTGGCGTGTTGGAGCTGGTATTCGACAACTGACCTCTCCTGGTTACAAAGCCTTGCAGCATGTGCATTGTGGAGTGCCATCGCACGCCAGTTGGTGAGCTGTCAATTGCATATGCTGGTACAGCAGTGCCGAATCAGTGGCAGCTGTAGGCGACTTGTGGAATGGACACTGACGGTGCGTACCTTGAGAAGAATCTCTGTCAAATCTGGCTAGGTTTTCAGAAACCTGTTATGATTTGGTAACCGAGGAGGACAAAAGGCAAAATAGACTAGGCCACCAGACACCAGAGAGGTTGGTAACTTAGCAGATTGCAGACCCCTAAACTGACAACACAACTAGAATTAGCCGTGGGACGTACCTACAATAGCCGTGGGACTTACCTACAATGACCTAGACGCCTCGACACAGCCAAAGAGTTAACTAAGCCTAAAGAGAGAAAGGGGAAAGCTAACTGCCCCGGAGTAGAGCCCAAAAGGAATAGATAGCCCCCAAACATATATTGACGGTGAGGCAGATGAAGTACAAACCACAGGCAGAAAATAGCGTAAGCAAATGCAGGGGCCCAGGCTGTCTAGATAGAACAGGACAGGAATGGATACTGTCTGCAATCCAGCAAAAAACCTAAGAAAAACTCCAACTCGTCTGATATGCAAAAATCCTGAGGCCGCATGACCTCGCCCCAGCTAAATCAGAACTCTGATGTTACTGGAAGCAAAAACAACACATACTGAAATAACAGGGAACTAAAACCACAGAAAAGACTAAAGCAGGATGTGGCAAATGAACACAGAGTCCAGCACGGGTGCCAGCAGGGAATCCCAGCTGAACAAACTCCAGCAAGGCAGAAAACTGAGAAAAGCAAAATGTAAACAAAAGCCACAGATTTAAACAGCGAAATAACTTATCTGAAAGAAGCAAGACACAGCAGGGAGCAAGTTGACTTCCAAAATGCTAGGAAAAAACAAATCACCGACAAGCATTATGGGAAGGCTGCTCACTTATATCTCCCCAGTCAGTAATACCTGATTGCCAATCATCCCCGTCAGGTGAGAGACTTCTGTCAGTCAGAGCAGCTTCATTACCAGCAGTAACCACTGCCCAAACTCAGAAATCAGATTAAAAGTGTTCACAACAGAAACCGCTGAACTATCAAGTTCAGCACATGTACCATAACCGGGCCGTTGGAGTTTTGTTGCTGGTCCGCGGAGACACGGCTCAGAATGCTGGACACATGGGGAGTCGGCGGCTGTAACACTATAGAAACAGCTGCAGCTTCCAGAAGACCGTAATGCTCACCTACCATCCCTGCATCCTGTCCCGGCACGGCAGCTTCATCCTGTGCTGAACAGTCACGTAGTACCGCTCATTAAGGTCATGAATATGGATACGACCACTCCCATAGGCGTGGAGGCATATTTATGACCTTAATGAACGGTACCACGTGACGGCTCCGCACAGGAAGAAGCTGAAGCGCCAGGATAGAGATGCAGCAAAGCTCAGCGACGGTGTGAGAGTAAGTATGACAGAGGAGGATGGGGAAGGAAGGGGGAGCCCAGCCATGCATACAAGATGGAACAGGGGAGCCATGCATAGAAGGATGGTAGGGTGGAAACAGAGCCATGCATACCAGGATGGGAGGGTGGGAGCGCAGCTATGCATACAGGATGGGACAGGGGAGCCATGCATACAAGGATGGGAGGGTGGGAGCGGAGCATGCATACAAGGATGGGAGGGTGGGAGCGGAGCCATGCATATAGGTTGGGATAGGGGAGCCAGGTGTGTAGCCCTGGTGTGAAGGCACACGCAGTACCCTGGAGGATGTGTGGAGAAGTAGCAGTTCAATGCTCAATAAACATTCACTCCAACATACACTTAGACACACCCACATATATATATAGTCTAGTCACATGCAGCAGAGTCAGTCAGTCTAGCCTGGACGTGGAGGGAGGAAGTAGTCCAGCCTGGGTCTGTGGGCAGTTCAGAGAAGTGGAGGCCAGTAGAGGGGAGCCAGATCACCTCAGCCTGGTCAGAGCTGTGCCCCACTGACAGACAGACTGAGACATTTATTGAGAAGGAAGAGGGAGTTGCAGATACTTCAGTCTCCTGTCCCAAGGACAGTGAAGGTTCAGAGACGTGCTCCTGCCTAGAGGAATACTGAGATTCTGGCAACAAGCTCTGGAAAGAAGTAAGAAGGGATTGACCTATATGACCTGTGGAAGTGAGGAGTGCTTATGCTACAAGCGCAGACAAGGCGAAAGGCACAGTGGAAGGAATTTAGAAGTGCTTTAGGATTGGAGAAGTCCTGCACATTGTCACCGGTCACTGGGGACCGAAGCATCACTATAGCTTCATGCATAGTGGTAGAAAAACCAGAGGCTTACTGGACCTTAGGTAACAGCAAGCAGCCCCTGGAGTGTCGGTACGTAACTGGGGTCAGGTGGAATAGGAACTTTGAGCCTGATCAGCAACAGAAAGAACCTAGTTCCATCACTGGAAGGCTCCGACCACAAAACTGACCGGCAGTACAGCTTGGAGAAGCTGGAGTTTATAGAGGGAACTACGCTTTATGCTGGTTGGACTCACCATTTTGAAAGTAAAGGAGGCCCCTAACTTGTTCAGCTGCTACCTCGAAACACATCCTCAATTGGATCAGCCTCCCTGGGATCTGCCTAACCATCTTACAAGTAAAAGGTATGGAAAGACGCTGATGTGTGAGACTGTGTTATTCAATTGCATCCCTGCACTACCCTATCATAACTATCGACCTGAGGGAAGAGTCCCACCTGTAGGGGACCCGACATCTAGCTGCCTCACCATCCCTCAGAGCTCTACAGCAGCGCTGGTACAAATTACCAGAGAACTACAGGTGGCGTCACGAACTGTATATATATCCCCTGTAAATATACCCCCCAATATACGCCTGACCGCCAGGGCCACAGACCGAGCCACCGCTACCTGTGACAACCCCATAGACTTCCATGGGCTCGGCTCTGAGTACCCCATTGCCCTGGTAACCCACAATTGTGGTGCGTGGTCGAGACACAGGCATACAAGGATGGGAGGGGAGGAGCCGAGCCATGCATACAGTATGGGGTAGGGGAGCCATGCATACAAGGATGGGAGGGTGGGAGCCGAGCCATGCATACAGGATGGGACAGGGGAGCCATGTATACAAGGATGGGAGGGTGGGAGCTGAGCCATGCATACAGGATGGGACAGGGGAGACATGCATACAAGGATGTGAGGGTGGGAGCAGAGCCATGCATACAGGATGGGACAGGGGAGCCATGTATACAAGGATGGGAGGGTGGGAGTGGAGCCATGCATACAAGATGGGACCGGGGGAGCCATGCATACTAGGATGGGAGGGTGGGAGCTGAGCCATGCATTCAAGGATGGGAGGGGGGAGCGGAGCCGTGCATACAAGATAGGACCGGGGGAGCCATGCATACAAGGATGGGAGGGTGGAAGTCGAGCCATGCATGCAAGGATGGGAGGGGGGGAGCGGAGCCATGAATACAAGATGGGACCAGCGGAGCCATGCATATAAGGATTGCAGGGGGCGAGCAAAACCATGCATACAGGATGGACAGGGGAGCCATGCCTACAACAGCGGGAGCCACACAGAGCTGGACAGGATGGGGGAACCACACATACCGGGATAGGAATGAGGGGACAATGCATACCCAGTTATATTCGAGTCAATAAGCTTACCTAGTTTTCCGTGGCAAAATTAGGTGCCTCAGCTTATACTCGGGTCGGCTTATACTCGAGTATATGCAGTGTATGTATATATCAATCATTACTTTGTGGGGACATCATACTATACATGGGAGGAACAAACACCAAACACACAGTCATATGGTCCACTAGAAAAATGTATAATTTATTAAATATGCAATGGGGAGGAGGAACATATGCACACTCCAGAAACCACATAAAAAACCAAGGGCTAGAGTGACAACACTCCCCATGCATCAGACATATTCCATTTTTACCAAATAGTTTTTGCAAACAAACCTAATCACTATAGTAAAGCAAATGCTGCACTCCTCAATGGTTAGCAGTGGCAGTCAAATATATTCCATTATACCTAAGTAGGTTCTATAGCATGACTAAATCACTCATCAACAAATACTGCACTGCTAGATAGTATATATAGAGGCAAGAGCAGTGAAAGAGCAAGAAAATCAAAGGTAAATACCTGGAAGATGCAAGGGGAGAGGGTCCGTCAGCCCATCCCGATGCTCGTTTCGGAGTGAGGAGTGCAGCATTTGCTTTACTATAATGAGAGCATCATTCTTGATGGCTAACCCCATTGCTAAGGCTAAGAAGCCCTTCACTATTGGTGAAGAGTTGATCCTGCCTGCTGCTAAGGACATTTGCAATGAACTTTTTGGAGAGGCTGCAGTTAAAAATGTTGCACAGGTTCCTCTTTCAGCGAGCACTGTCACTAGATGAATTCATGAAATAGCAGAAGACGTGGAGGTACAGTTGTTAGAGAGGATTAATACGTCATCATGGTATGCAATCCAGGTTGATGAGTCTACTGATGTTGACAGCAAAGCAATGATGCTTGTTTATGTGCAATATATTTTTCAGGAGGATGTGCATGAGGATATGTTATGTGCATTATTGTTGGCAGCCAACACCACAGGTGCAGAACTATTCAAGTCTTTGGATGTGTACATATCAGGAAAATTAAACTGGTCATTTTGTGTAGGAATGTGCACGGATGGAGCAGCTGCCATGACTGGACGGTTTTCTGGTTTAACTACTCGGGTCAAACAGGTTGCATCTGCATGTGAGTCCACGCACTGTGTCATCCATAGAGAAATGCTGGCAAGCCGAAAAATGTCACCTGAACTTAACAGTGTTTTGCAAGATGTGATTAAAGTTATTAATCACATCAAAGCACACGCCCTTAACTCACGTCTGTTTGAGCAGCTCTGTGAGGAGATGGACGCGGAGCACAAGCGTCTTCTCTTACACACTGAAGTTAGATGGCTTTCTAAAGGTAGAGCACTGGCCAGAGTTTTTGAATTACGAGAACGGCTTCATAGATTTCTTTTAGAAAAAGAATCACCACTTGCAGCACCTTTCAGTAGTAAGGAATGGGTCACAAAACTTGCTTACTTATGTGACATATTCAACTTGTTGAGCGAACTTAACCTGTCACTTCAGGGGAGAATGACTACTGCCTTCAAGTTGGCAGATAAAGTTGCTGCATTCAAAGCCAAACTGAAAGTGTGGGGACGGAGAGTGAGAACAGGGATATTTGATATGTTTCAAATATTAGCAGGGATTTTGGAAGAGACTGAGCCTGAACCTTCATTCTCCAAGCTGGTGCATGATCATCTATCTCAGCTTTCAGTACAGTTTGAGCATTACTTTCCAACCAAAAAAGACCCACGAACTAGGAAGGAATGGATTCACAACCCATTTGTGAACAAGCCTGGTGAATCGACCTTGTCCGTGCTTGAAGAAGACCAACTGCTTGAGATTGTAAATGATGGTAGCCTTAAGGGTATGTTTCCATGGTCAGGAAACCATCAGTGTTATCTGCGGATTGAACGCTGCGTCCTACCGCAGTGTTTAATCCGCAGCGGCCAGATGTTTTCAGCATAGTGGAGGGGATTTTATGAAATCACATCTCCACTATGCGTCCGATTATGTGGGTGACACACCCGCTAAACCGGACATGCGGCAAGTCTTTTTAGACCGCAGCATGTCTATTTACCTTGCATCGCCGCTCCATCGCCGCAAGGTAAATAACACAGGTCTATGTATATCGTGCGGCGATTCAGGATGTGTACGTCAATGAACACATCCGGAATCACAGCGCATTCAAAAGGGGGCGGGGCTTTGGGCGGACCTGGCACACATTACGGTACATGGAAATGTACCTTAAAAGTATGTTTGCGATGTCAAATCTCCCAACGTTCTGGATTAAAGTCAAGGCAAAATATTCTGAGATCGCAACAAAAGCACTGAAAACTCTGCTTCCATTTTCAACATCCCATCTGTGTGAAACTGGATTTTCTGCAATGACAGCAGCAAAAATGAGATTACGGAGTAGACTGGACATAAGGGACACACATCGCGTGTCGCTGTCTCCCATCACCCCTAGATGGAACCGTCTTGTTGCAGGAAAACAAGCCCAGTGATCCCACTGACACAGGGGAACAAGCCCGGTGCTCCCACTCATTCTAAACCTATGGTGAGTTGAGTTGTGTAGCCCTGGTGTGAAGGCACACGCAGTACCCTGGAGAATGTGTGGAGAGATAGCAGTTTAATGCTCAATGAACATTCATTTCAACACACACTTAGACACACCCACAGGTATATATAGTCTAGTCACATGCAGCAGAAGTCAGTCAGTCTAGCCTGGACTCGAAGGAGTCAGGAAGTGCAGTCTGTGCAGTAAGAGAAAGAAGTGAGTTGCAGATATACTTCAGTCTCCTGTCCCAAGGACGGTGAAGGTTCAGAGACGTGCTCCTGCCTAGAAGATTACTGAGAGTCTGGCAACAAGCTTAAGAAAGAAGTTAAGAAAGAGATTGACTTTTATAACCTTTGAAGTGAGAAATGCTTATGCTACAAGCGTGGACAAGGCGAAAGGCACAGTGGTAGGAATTCTGAGTGCTATAGGATTGGAGAAGTCCTGCACGTTGTCACCGGTCACTGGAGACCGAAGCACCACTATAGCTTCACGCATGGTGGTAGAAAACCCAGAGGCTTACTGGACCTTAGGTAACAGCAAGCAGCCCCTGGAGTGTCGGTACGTAACTGGGGTCAGGGGGAGTGAGAACCTTGAGCCTGATCAGCAAGAATAGGAACTCAGCTCTCTCACAGGAAGGCTCCGACCACAACACTGACCGGGCAGTACAGCTTAGAGAAGCTGGAGTTTATAGAGGGAACTATGCTTCATGCTGGTTGGACTCATCTTTGTGAAAGTAAAGGAGGCCCCTAACTTGTCCAGCTGCTAACTCAAAACACATTCTCCATTGGATCAGCCTCCCTGGGACTTGCCTAACCATCTTACAAGTAAAAGGTATGGAAAGACGCTGATGTGTGAGACTGTGTTATTTGATTGCATCCCTGCACAACCTGCCCATTACTATCGACCTGAGGGAAGAGTCCCACCTGTAGGGGACCCGACATCTAGCTGCCTCACCATCCCCTCAGAGATCTACAGCAGCGCTGGTACAAATTACCAGAAGACTACAGGTGGCGTCACGAACTGTATATATATCCCCTGTAAATATACCCCCCAATATACGCCTGACCGCCAGGGCCACAGACCGAGCCACCGCTACCTGTGACAACCCCATAGACTTCCATGGGCTCGGCTCTGAGTACCCCATTGCCCTGGTAACCCACAATTGTGGTGCGTGGTCGAGAAATTTTGGCGTCACGAACAGGATGCGAAACTCGCAAAATTGCGAGCCCTGTGTGCCTGTGGAGTTGTTTTTGTGAAAAAAGACTGTTTGCACTTTTGGCGCCAAAAATCGCCATCTTTGTCGCCATATTCGCGCCCTCAGGCGCTGGAGAAGAAGGTGGGCGTACCTTCGTGGGCGTGTACCCCCCTGTGGCGCGAAGAAGATGCCTGCCCTCTCAAAGTGCTATTACAACATGCGATCCTGCCCTACAGCAAAGGAGGTCCGCCTCCTCTTCACCTTTCCTGCAAAGAGGAGGAGACGCAAACCCCGCCTCCACGGAAGAGACCGGATGTCTCTGGAGGAAGATGAAAGAACGCTCTGGAACATCATGGAAGCAGGACGTGTGCAGCCGAGCAGGGAAGCGGAGGAAGGCAGGCCCCGTTCCCCAGCCAAGCTGCCACTAGAACCAGAACCATCCGTGGTCCTGCACCTGCAGCAAGCATTGCTGGAAATTAAAGAGGAGAATGCACGACTGAAAAAGATGGTCCAGCACCAATCTGGATTTGAAGAGATCGAGAGACGCCGGCGTACCCAGGAGCAGCGGCGGCTGTGGGACGCGGTGTTCTCTCCCCTCGACGACCCCCTACGTCTGGAGTTACCAAAATTTCTGCTGCCCAAGGCAAAGGAGCAACCGGAGGCTGCCCCTGAAAGTACCGATCCTGATCCCACCGGTGAAGCGGTGGAGGCGAAGGAGGTTGAGGAGGTACCGCCAGTTCCGGAACGCCCGCCCGGCCAGGAGGCCGCAGCAGATGATCGATCCCCGGTAGGGACACCGGAGGGAACCCAGCCGTCTGTGATGGAGCAGCGACAGCAGCAGGTTAGTGCGTCCCCAACTGAGCCATTGCGCACACCTGCTTCCTGCTCTGCATCACACCAGCATTGTGCATCGGCATCGCCCCCTGCGTACATCTCCGTATCGCAATCGGCGACCTACTCTACATCGCAACCTGCGACCCATTCCACATCGCAATCAGCAGTTTACACGACGACGCGCACAGCAACTATTTCTGCATCGCAAGAGCAAGTGGCCATAACAGTAACGCAAACAGCGTCTCATAAAGTGAAAGCACCCGTTGCGCCCCTAGAGGTTCGTACAAGAACTGTGGCGACTCAAACCCCAATAGCAGGTCACGACTTGTTAGTTATGGGATCTAGGGACCATCGCATTGTTCCAGCCCCCGGGATGGAAAGTGTAACCGAAGTTAACAAAGAAATGTGAAGAACGGTAGGACCCAGACAGGGTTTACCGCAACAGAGAAGATGTATATAAGTTTTTATATAAGTGAAAATGGTTTACACAATTAATATGAATATGTAATGTTTATATATATTGAATAGAATGCCCGGCTGGGTAATCAGATAAAAAGTTTTTGCACTTTATTGTGATTTGATATAATGTGTCTTTTTCTCATTATGGACTTCGAGGCTGAGGACTGAGCCAGCCCAAGAACTAATTTTGTATATAGTTGCACCTTGTGCATTATCTTGGTTTTACATAAAACCACCACAACTACCTCTGAATAATAAAACCCGTGTGGTGTGGCACTGAGTGAGGTCTGCATTCATATGTCCTGCAGCCCACCCAGGACCCACGTTGAAGGTTTGGTGCGGGTCCTTCACAAGAATCTTGCCGTTTATTATATGAAAATGTATATTTAATATTTTGTATTTTTCTATATTTAATGTTTTGTTTGCAACGTTCAAGAAATCCTTACCTCCTGTATGGGACGAGTTAATGTTAATGTTTAATGCATAAACAAAATTTCTGTCTCTTTGTATTTTACAGCCCGGGAGTGCTGTCTTTTACCATGGGGGAATGTGTAGCCCTGGTGTGAAGGCACACGCAGTACCCTGGAGAATGTGTGGAGAGATAGCAGTTTAATGCTCAATGAACATTCATTTCAACACACACTTAGACACACCCACAGGTATATATAGTCTAGTCACATGCAGCAGAAGTCAGTCAGTCTAGCCTGGACTCGAAGGAGTCAGGAAGTGCAGTCTGTGCAGTAAGAGAAAGAAGTGAGTTGCAGATATACTTCAGTCTCCTGTCCCAAGGACGGTGAAGGTTCAGAGACGTGCTCCTGCCTAGAAGATTACTGAGAGTCTGGCAACAAGCTTAAGAAAGAAGTTAAGAAAGAGATTGACTTTTATAACCTTTGAAGTGAGAAATGCTTATGCTACAAGCGTGGACAAGGCGAAAGGCACAGTGGTAGGAATTCTGAGTGCTATAGGATTGGAGAAGTCCTGCACGTTGTCCACGGTCACTGGAGACCGAAGCACCACTATAGCTTCACGCATGGTGGTAGAAAACCCAGAGGCTTACTGGACCTTAGGTAACAGCAAGCAGCCCCCGGAGTGTCGGTACGTAACTGGGGTCAGGGGGAGTGAGAACCTTGAGCCTGATCAGCAAGAATAGGAACTCAGCTCTCTCACAGGAAGGCTCCGACCACAACACTGACCGGGCAGTACAGCTTAGAGAAGCTGGAGTTTATAGAGGGAACTATGCTTCATGCTGGTTGGACTCATCTTTGTGAAAGTAAAGGAGGCCCCTAACTTGTCCAGCTGCTAACTCAAAACACATTCTCCATTGGATCAGCCTCCCTGGGACTTGCCTAACCATCTTACAAGTAAAAGGTATGGAAAGACGCTGATGTGTGAGACTGTGTTATTTGATTGCATCCCTGCACAACCTGCCCATTACTATCGACCTGAGGGAAGAGTCCCACCTGTAGGGGACCCGACATCTAGCTGCCTCACCATCCCCTCAGAGATCTACAGCAGCGCTGGTACAAATTACCAGAAGACTACAGGTGGCGTCACGAACTGTATATATATCCCCTGTAAATATACCCCCCAATATACGCCTGACCGCCAGGGCCACAGACCGAGCCACCGCTACCTGTGACAACCCCATAGACTTCCATGGGCTCGGCTCTGAGTACCCCATTGCCCTGGTAACCCACAATTGTGGTGCGTGGTCGAGACAGAGTCACATTCACATTATGTTATAAAATAAATTATAAGTATACACTTGACTAAACTAAACTCCAACACACTCCATATCCCAGCCCCCATGTGACCAAAGCCCCGCCCCTCTTCCACCCCGCGCTGCCAGGCCATGGAAAAATAGTCTTGCTTGAAGGTGGTCCCTGATGCAAAAAAGGTTGGGGACCACTGGGTTAGGGCATGGGTGATTTTCATGGACACGTACTGACACAAGTTGAGGATGCCACACTGGGAGAAAAAGTGGAGGCTGGAGACCAAGTTTCAGGGGATGGCTGCCACAATGAGTCGGTGGAAGTCCACAGTGTCAACAAGATGAAACAGCAGCATTTCCACGACAGTCTGGAAATGTGTTTGTTTAGCCTTTGGGCCTGTGGGTGGTTTGCTGCAAACTTTCTCTTTTGTTCCTAGGCCTGAGATAGGGACAGCTGAATGATATGCTAGGACAAGGATTTGGATTTGCCTGATGATGGGAAATCAGAATGTGCAAGGATAGGTGCAGGGCAGGAGGCATCTGCATCAGTGTTTTGGACTTTGTCATCTACCACCCTGTCTTCCACCACCACACCCTGGTCATCCTGACTTTGTGACTCAACAACAACAAGACTTAGCGGCAACTGTGTCTCATCATCATCTTCCTCCTTAGCCAAAATTTGCCTTTCCCCACTGTCAGCTTCTTGTGGCTGTGGCTGCTCTAAGTTTTGTCCAACCTGCACGCTCTTGGAGCATGCAGGTTGAGAAGCCACAATCAAGAAATGTTGAAAAGAGCTCCTCGCAGTGGAGGGAGGAAGGAGGATCAGCTGAGGATTAAGTGATCCAGACTGTAGGCTGGTGAAAGTGAACCGTGTGCAAGACCGGGTAGTGCTGCCAAGCTTGCTGGAATAAAGATTGTGCCCAGTAAAAAGCAGCATGATATTAAAATATCTATCAGCACACAAAATCAGCAAGGGATCAAATAATTATTTCCTTCACTGTATATACTGATCAAATGTGTAGTGCATGACTATAATTAACCATGTAGTTATCATCACCTGTTGGTTAGGTATCAAGGTTTATGATGAACACGAAGCAACATTTCAAGGAGGATAGTAACAATGTTTTACCTTAAATAGATACCAATGTATACAGATGACGCGCACCACATTGGTGGTACAGGGCTATGGGGTACTCGGAACCGAGCCCATGGAAGTCTATGGGGAATGTCACTGGCAGCAGAGCTCGGTCCGTGGCCCTGGCGGTCATGCAATGGGGGATATTTACAGGGGATTATAAAGATAGTTCGTGACTCCACCTGTGGTTTCTGATCTGATTGACCAGCGCTGCAGGGTAGATCTCTGAGGGGATGTTATGGCAGCTAGATGTTAAGTCCCCCACAGGTGGGACTGGTCCCTCAAAGTCTATGGTGGTGATGCAGGGTGCAGATAAGAATTCAGTCACACACAATGCAGTGTCTTTCCATACCTTTACTTGTAGATGTTGCAGGTATGTCCCGGGAAGCTGGTCAGGTTGGAGAATGCACATTCAGGAAAACTGTTGAGCAGGTTAGAGGCCTCCTTTCTCCTTGTAATGTGTGTGAGTACAAACTTGCATAAAGTCAAGTGCAACTCTTTCAATAGCAACTACTGCGCCCGGCCAACATTGTGGTGGAGCCTTCTAGTGACGAGAACTAAGTCTATGTGGCGGTATCTGCCAGACCCTGTTCTGCCTGACCCCGGTTATGTATCGGCACTTGGGCTACCTTCTGCGACTTGAAGTCCAGCAAGGCCTCCGGTTTTCTATCACTAGACGTGAAATACTAGCAATGCTTCGGACCCGGTGTCCGGTTTACTGAGTGAGGGTGATTTGTCCCTTTGTCACTCTTACTTCTCCACTCGCCTGTCGCCCTGCTCTCGCCCTTAACATAAGCACGGGTAGCAGTGAGTGTAGTGGTCAGCTTTCCTTCAGAGCTCACTGACCTGTTCTCAGTTGCCTCGTTGGTATAATTGCAGTAGTTCCCTTCCTTCTTTCCTTCACAGAACTCTGTCCAGAGCAGCTCACAGGACGCTTCGTCAGACTGTATACACGCTGTAGCTCTGAGAGTCACTTTCCACTTTCTTAGGAACACAGGCAGCTTGTTCTGAGTTAGCAGTTCTGATTGTAGTTCTGACTAGGCTAGAGTAAGTCCGTCTACTCATACCAGCCTCCACGTCTGTATAATGAACTATCTGAGCTCCTTCAGGAATCAGTCTTCAATCCTCTCCCTCCAAGACTGAACTCTCCTCTCCTTCCGTCTGTCTCTGACTGAAACAGAAACTAAACTGATCTTCTCTGTCCAAAGACAGGAACTTGAATCACTCACTATTGCTACGTCACACTACTAAATAGTCTGAAATGCCTCTAGTGGCAGTGTTAGGAAGTGTGTGATGTGAATGAATATCAGGCTTTACAGTTACCTTCTTGTGCATTTTCCAGGAGACATGTGTGCCTTGCGCAGCTGGGCCACACATCCCCCCCTAGTTAAACTCAGCACTCCCGGGCTGAAATAGAAAAGAAAATATTTTTGTTTTGCATATAACATAAACATCTTAACTCATCCCTTGCGGGAGGTAAGAACTCTTAAACGTTACAATTTGTACATAGATCAGTAGAAAATTATCAAAATACTTTTCAATAAATATACACAGTATAAGACAAGATTCTTGTGGAGGACCCGCACCAAAAACCTCCCACGTGGGTCCTGGGTGGGCTGCAGGACTTCTGAGCTGCAGACCTCACTCTAGGCCACACCATACGGGTTTTTCTTCAGAGGTAGTTTAGGCTTTATGTAAAACCAAAATGGGGCACCGAAGTGCGAACTATTTACAATGAAAGTTTTTGGGCTGGCAAAGTCCACAGCCACGCAGTCCTTTGCATATGAAAACACATTTCAAGTAAAATCACATTAGCATGTAAACATTATCATCATATAACTTTCTCAACAAAATGCAATTCTCTTCATAACTTTGTACAATTAAGTAAACCCTGTCTGGGTCATACTAGACTAGTTTGCTAGGACTACTCTTGGTACCGAATAGGTAACCTTCCCTTCGTTGTACGTACTGACCTACGTGGTGTGGTGTCAGGTATAGTAGTCTCTAGCCTATCTGTTCTGCGTGCCGGCAAACTGTAAATACGACTCCAACTCTCTAGGGATCTGGCAAGCATGCTAGCGACTGGGCGATGCGGTTCTGCTCCGCTAGGGGATTCCACTTCTTGTGGTGCTGCTTCTTGTGGTTCCGCTTCTTGGGGTTCCACTGGTTGAGGTTCTGCCGGAACAGGTCCTCCTGGAACTGACTCTACCGGCACAATTGGTGCGACTGGATGTAGAGATTCTTCTTGCGGTTGATAAAACTGCAGCACAGGAATGATTACAGCTTCTCCCACTCTGGGCCAATCTGTAGGTAAATCTCCCAAATCTGTATGTATGACCGCTTCATCACTCTCTTCCTGATTAACAACAGGTTCTTCCTCACGAAGCTTTAATGGGTCCGGACACAACTTTAGATGATCTCTAGACACAGTTGCAGTCGTTTTTCCTCCATCCTTGCTAATGGTACAGGTTTTTCTTGTTATCAAATTTGGAATTTTGCACGACATATGGCTCTTGTTCCCACTGATCATCCAATTTGTGCATTCTTCTTTTTCTTTTTAGCACAATTTCTCCAGGCATAAAAGGCTTAGCTGGCGCACTTTTGTTGTAGTTCTTCTCTTGCTTTTCCCTTACTTTATTGAGACTATCTTCCACGCAGGCTTGTACTCTCCTGTACTGTTCCTGTCGGTTCATGTCCCAATCTTCAGCAGTGTCATCAGCCTCTGGTTCTACCACACCAAGTTCCAAATCCATTGGCAGCTTTCCTGGTCTTGCTCGCATAAGGTAGGCTGGAGTGCAGTTGGTGGAACTTACCGGTATGTGGTTGTACAGGTCGACCAGGTCAGGTAACAAGTCTGGCCACCGATTTCTTTCTTCCAGTGGTACAGATTTCAGTAAATCAATGACAATGTGATTCATCTTTTCACAAAGGCCATTGGTTTGAGGGTGGTACGGTGTTGTTCTGATCTTCTTACACCCATACAAGTGACAGAATTCCTTAAACAGTTCAGCTTCAAAGGCAGGACCTTGATCAGTTAACACCTGCTCCGGATATCCGTGTGGTCTGCAGAAACTCGCTTGGAAGGTCTTTGCTGCTGTCTCTGCTGTCAGATCTTTGACAGGGGCGACCACCAGAAATTTGGAATAGTGATCCACCATGGTCAGGGCATATGAGTATCCCGACCTGCTTGGTGACAACTTGACATGGTCCAATGCCACGAACTCCAAGGGACGAGTCGTCTGGATAGGCTGCAGGGGTGCCTTCTGACTACAGTAGTCTTTTTGTCTGAGGCCACAGGGTCCACAGTTCCGGCACCACTTCTCGATGGAGCTGCGCATCCCTACCCAGTAGAACCAACACTTCAACAGGTTCTCCAGCTTTTTCCAGCCAAAGTGTCCCGCTTGATCGTGGTAGGCTGCTAACACCATTTGGATGTCTGCTCTAGGTACCACTATCTGCCAAACCATCTCATGGGTCCTTGGGTCGACGTATCTCCTGCACAACTTCTCACGGTAGATGAACAACCGGCTTCTCTCGTTCCACAGGAGCTTTGCGGGTATAGGTGCATCTTTCTCCAAGGAGGAACCTTCCTGTCTTATCAGCTCCTTGATACGGCTGACCACTGGATCGCTGTCCTGAGTCTCCTTCCAGCTGTGATGAGGTAAAGGGTTTAACGTCTTACCACACCGCTTCCTGTAGGCTCGTTGCTCATGGATCATCCCATTTTTGTGGAATGCAGGTAGCTCAATCTCTTCCAGGTCATCCGATTCTTCCTCCGTGTCGGATTCATGCGGCATTCTGGACAAGGCGTCAGCGTTGGCATTTTTACGGCCCGCCCTGTACTTGATGGTAAATTGATAGTTCGACAGCCGAGCCATCCAACGTTGCTCCATGGCTCCCAGCTTGGCTGTTTCAAGGTGTGTCAAGGGGTTATTGTCTGTATACGCAGTGAACTTGCTGGAGGCTAGGTAATGCTTGAATCTTTCTGTAATGGCCCAGACCAGCGCCAGGAACTCCAACTTGAAGCTGCTATAGTTTTCTGGGTTTCTCTCAGTTGGCCGGAGCTTCCTGCTTGCATATGCGATGACTTTTTCTTGGCCATTCTGCTTCTGACTGAGGACAGCTCCCAATCCTTCGTTACTGGCATCAGTGTACAGCAGGAACGGTTGGCTGTAATCAGGGTAGGCCAAGATTTCATCGCCTGTCAGGATCTCTTTCATCTCTTTGAATGCCTCAGCTTGTTCTTTACCCCAGTGGAATGGAGGATTTCTGCTCTTGAGGGGTTGTCCTACCAGGAGGTCCTGCAGAGGCGCTGCTTTCTTGGTGTAGTCTTTTACAAACCTCCGGTAGTAACCTGTCAGTCCCAGGAACTGGCGCACCTCCTTGAGATTCTTCGGCTCCGGCCATTTCTGGATGGCCGTGACCTTCTCGGGGTCCGGCGCTACTCCTTCTGAGCTGACAATATGTCCCAAGTACTGTACCTTTCGTTTGAGCAGATGGCACTTTGAGGGCTTCAGTTTCATCCCATACTTGGACAGTGACTCGAATACCTCTGCCAGGTGCTTCAGATGATCCTCATACGTCTTGGAGTACACAATTACGTCGCCCAGGTACAGCAACACGGTTTCAAAGTTGAGATGTCCCAGGCAGCTCTCCATCACTCTCTGGAATGTTCCCGGGGCACTGCTGAGTCCAAACGGCATTCTGTCAAACTCACAGAGTCCCATTGGGGTGGTGAAAGCTGTCTTCTCCCGATCCTCCTCAGCCACAGCTACTTGCCAGTACCCACTAGTGAGGTCGAGGGTGGAAAAGTAGTTAGCAGTTTTCAAGGCAGCTAAGGATTCCTCAATGCGTGGTAATGGGTATGCATCTTTATGTGTTATGCGATTTACTTGTCTGTAATCTACACACATTCTCATGCTTCCATCCTTTTTCTTAACTAGGACTAGAGGTGCTGCCCAGGGACTACAACTATCCCTTATCACCCCGGCTTCCTTCATGTCACGCAACATTTCCTTAGCTTTCTGATAGTGTGCTGGAGGTATAGGCCTGTACCGCTCTTTGATGGGAGGATGACTGCCTGTAGGGATATGATGCTGTACTCCCTTAATTGTCCCAAAGTCAAGTGGGTGTTTGCTAAATACCTGTGCGTACTCCTGTACCACCCGTAGTACTCCCTGTTTCTGGTGGGCGGAAGTGGTGTCTGTCCCGACATGGAGCTGCTGACACCAATCCGCCACCTGGGTTGCCGGGTCATTATCCTCCGCTGGTTGGCGGGAGGCTAAGGACTCGGTTGTGAGAATAGAGTTGTTATCTACGGTATGTAATTTAGCAACAGTGGCATAACGTGGTAAATTTACTTCATCTTCTCCCCAGTTGAGAAGTCGTACTGGTACTCTCCCATTTCTTACTTCCACTACCCCTCTAGCAGTCAAGAGTGTAGGTCTGTGCTCTGAACGATGGGGCTCTACTACTGCTTGGTAGTTCTGTCCTCTCAGACCTATTGCTGCTCTACACCATATTAGCATTTCACTCATTGGGGGTATCACAATGGGGTTTGGGTCCGTTACCCGTACATTACCAATTTCACCATCTGTAAGCTTCGCTTGCTGCTGGCACATCAGGGCCCGGATCTCCCTCTGGATCACTCCCTTTTGCTTTGGCTTGGCAACTTCAGCGAGCTGTTGGAGCAAAAACACAACTTCTCCCAGACAGTTACTAATTATGTTAGTACCTAAAACCACATTTAAGCCATTTTCCTCATTTACAGTCTTTACTACTAAGAGTCCCTGATCCTTCAGCTCCACTCTGCCCACCTTTACGTCCACGTTTTTGGCTCCGAGTATTTCAACAGGGAGACCATTAGAGGCGTACACCGCAAAGTCAGGGCTCGGGGGCTGGAGGCTGTCCATGGACCAAAACTTATTATAAAGGACATCAGGTATGATGGTCACCTGAGATCCAGTATCCAGCAGTGCAGGGATTGCGATCCCGTCCAGGATGATGGACAGGTAGGGTCTTCCTCCCACAAACCTGCGGTTCCAGTCTAAGGGGCCTGATGAGTCTACTCCTGGGTGTTGGCCCTCGGACCCAGGATCTGCTCATTTAAAGGACACTGTTGGGCCAGATGACCTTTTCTGTTGCAACGGTAGCAGATGATCTCTCGGCGAGGATGGTGCTGATCAGGGGTCGCTCCTGGGGTGGCGTTGTCCTCCTCCGGTGAGGCGACGTCCTCCATTTCCTCCGATTCATCCAAGGGACATCCTCTGGGCAGTCGGCTAGCAGGATCTTTCCTCCTTCTTCCTTCCGCAGTTGCAGGGCACTCATTACAGTGGCCAGATTTTTAGTCAGCTGGCGCACTTCTGAGCGCAGACAGTCCAACTCAGTGGGGGGCGCCACCTGCGTTTTGGCTTCTGCTACCAGCGGGGAAAAGGTGGATACTGCCGGCTTTAGAGTGGCTTCCCCCGGGTGATATTGAGTTGCCACCTCAGGCTTTTCCAGGGGCCGCAGTCCTTTTATAGCCATATCTTTAAGGGCATCAAAGGTTGCATCAGGATGATCCAAGGACCACCAATTCACAGTCCTTCTTTCAGCTTGGGACCTCAGTCCCCGTACAAACTGTTCCTTCAGCATTTTGCTTTCATCAATGGCACTTATAGGGTTAACCTGTTTGAGAGCTCGCAGGGCCCCCTGTAGTCGGCAGGCGTAGTCCCTAATACTGTCATCTGGTCTCTGAGAGCATTGGTAAAACGCCATCCGGAGATCTGTTTCAGTGCGGTCCTCAAAGATAGTCTGTAGCTTTAAGAGAATCGCAGGCACTGACTCCTGGTCTGCAGCTGTCCAAGTCTCTACTTCCCTTTCTGCAGCACCAGCTAATTGCCCTATTACCACTGCAGCTCTTTGCTTCTCTGTCATTGGGTACATGTCCATTATACTGCATATTTTCCGTTTGAACCCTGACAGGGTGTCTGGCTCGCTGCTGTACTGAGGGAGCCACTTTGCTTCAGGCATGTATGGGAGCGTTAGCGGTATTATCGGGACCACAGGACCAGGTGAGGGCCCACATTTCCATCCTGCGCTACAAAGTCAAGTGGTAAGTCATTGGGGGCGCCGGCCGGGGCCGCGCTGTCTGCTGGCTGCTGCGACATGTTTGCGCCCCCCTAGTTAATCGGAGCCTACTTCTCCAAAGGCTGCAGCTCTACAGACACAGCGGTGGAGACAGGACCTGAGTCGCTGGCGCTCTGACGTCAGAGCGTTCACTGAAGCTCTCCACAGGACCTGCCGCCGCGTCAGCGTTGGGGGCGTGTCCAGGAATCAGCGCGCTTTTTCAGGTACGCCCACAAATGCACGCCCACCTTCTTCACCAGCGCCTCAGGGCGCGAATATGGTGGCAAAAATGGCGGACAATGGCGCCAAAAATCACCAAAAACTGCACACAGTCTTTTTGCACAAAACAGTTCAATAGGCACACAGGACTCACATCCAGTAAGCTTCGTATCCTGTTCGTGACACCAAAGGATGACGCGCACCACATTGGTGGTACAGGGCTATGGGGTACTCGGAACCGAGCCCATGGAAGTCTATGGGGAATGTCACTGGCAGCAGAGCTCGGTCCGTGGCCCTGGCGGTCATGCAATGGGGATATT